>CM066168.1:20672178-21337225 GCA_033629205.1 Lithocarpus polystachyus | reverse complement strand
TAACCTGAAAGCAATTGAAAAATGCGGCAAAAACTGTCGACGAAGAGAGTGCCATGGCCTGCTCTTGAAGAAACACAAGCAAACCAGATGATCCATTAACTTTAGTATTCGAAAACATAAATCTTGATATTAGAAGAGCCTAAAAAGATATTGTTTGTCGTCCAAAGATATAATCAAAACTTTGATAATTGATAGTTATCTAGAACATCAAAAAAATTTAGTATCATTTGCATGGAATTTTGATTTGATGCGAGTGAGGTTTCATTTTGAAGACCAAAATGTAGCCACAGAGAGAGAGAGAGAGAGAGAGAGAGAGAGAGAGAGAGAGCTAGGAAATCTTGCTTATTTCTTGTCTCTCTCGACTCTTGTAAATTAATATTAGACTTGACAAAATGATTATAAAAAAAAAATTAGCATTTCAAGCAAAATAAGGACGCAAGTTGCATTTAATCAACGAAAAGAAGTTTCAAAACTAATGAGACATCATATGTCTCGTTGTGGAAAATTTATTTTCTCCATCAAAGGCATGGATGTGACCCGTTCTCCTGACTTCTATATAAAAGCAACCATTTAGATATAATTATAAATTAAGCCAAAAAAAATATTAAAAAAAAAACGTAATACATAATAACTGCATGCCATATTGGGAATACTTAAGAAGGTAACTTCCATGTAGGACTCAAGATTGAGATTAAATAATTATCTAGGCAAAATAAGATAGCATAAAATGAGCTTTTGCAATGGATAATTAACCTTTCTTTTTTCTTTTACTTGGAATGAAATCAGGATTTGTGGTGTTAACTAGTGTTGGTATTGGCGTTTGATTCCTTAAACAGAAGCAATATTTCAAGAGGAATCAATCTTCTTAGAGAAAACAGGCTGAGAGCGGAAAGTGGGAATTCTTTGCATTTACTCTCTCTGTCCGTGCTTAAATAGAAGTTTTGGTGCCTACAGTTGGGGGATTAAGAACAAAATGGCACTACTATGTAAGATTCACTTGCCCTCGTTGCCAAAGTACATGTGATCAGCCATTTCGGTTAGGGAAGAGAACCAACAAAACAAAACGAAAAAAAAAAAACCCTAGACCCCTACGCAACCTAGAGGAGAAAGAAACTCGTATACCACGAGAGAGAGGACATAATTTATGTTTATTTCAATTTAATAAATAAATAAATTATATAATAATATCATTTCTCAAAAACAAAAGCATTGAGGAGTATAAGGCCAACCAAAATGAATTACCAAATGCTATAGAAGAAGATATATAAAAAAAAAATGCCACATATTATTATTATTTTTTGTGTGAAGAAGATAGAAATAAGTTGCTATAGATTAACTTTCCGTTTGTTTTGAAGTGAATATTTTAGAAAACATTTTCATTTTACAGTGTTTGATTGTATAACTAAAATAATGAGAAGTAATTTTCAAGTGCTTGTTTCACAGTAAAATGAATTTTTTTTTTTTTTTTCATAATCTCACTTCCCAACAAATCCAAACAAACACCAGCAAATCAACAAAAACCAACCCACCACCACTCCACTGACCACCCAAAACACCACCAAATCGCCGCAAACCCATCCACCACCACTCCACCTACCACTCAAATCCACATATTAGAGTGGGAAAAAAAAAAAAAAAAGACCAACCACCCATCGCAATCCACAATCCCAGCAATCACCTTGACCCACAAACCATCCTAGCCACCCAATAAAATCCACAAACCCAGCCTAAAAACAGAGATCAATAAGCCCACGCAATACCAAAATATCCAGATCGGTAAACCCACATTTGCAAAAAAATTAACGAAGGTGACTACACTTACAAGTCAGTGGTGGTCATGGGACCACCGTGACTTCCCCCCTTCCCCCCCCCCCCCACCCCCCCAAAAGAAAATTATACTTTACAAAAAAAAAAATTATAACATAATTATATTTAAATTAGCATGTTTTGTCTACCCTAAAAAAATATTGACCACCTGAGTTAATAATATCAATAATTTGAATTTAATGAAAATAAGAGTAATGTTAAGGACACAATAAAATGTCACAACAATTTTATAACATTCCAGATTAGCATGACAACTCACACATAGGTTTTTTTATAATCTCTAATTTAAAATTTGTGGTATGCTATGTAGAGAAATTTTTGTGGCATTTTGTTGTGTCTCTAACATTACTTACAAAATAATCTTGGCCCCCAAATATAATACCTATGCCCTTAAACAAAAACATAAGTAAAATTCAAATTAGAATAAAAATGAGCCAAATAACATCAAAAATAGCTCAAAAAAATAAGATTAGACCAAACAACAACAAATGAACAAAATCTTGAACAAAAACTCATTAAAAAAAATTAAAACCCCTAATCATTCAGATTAACAACTCATCTCAACCCATTCCATAAAAATAATTAAATAATCCATAATTTCATTTTCCTAAAATTGGTACGATGAGAGAGATTGTGGCCATGAGTCTTGTCGTTGACATCAGGAGCTTTGCTCCTTAGTGGCTTGGCTCGCAATCACAACATATATCTTCATTGCTCTATTTCACTTTCTCCATTTTTCTTTTCTCTATCCTTATTTGGGCTCTTTTTCATTTTATTTCATTTTTCGGTTGTCGATATATTCAAATTTTTTTTTCGTTAAATTTATGTATAATTTGAGTTTTTTATGACCACCCTAGAAAAAATTCCTAAAAATGCCATAGACAAAAAAAAAAAAAAAAAAAAAAAAACACTATTCTAAGAACCGGTGGGGGAGCTAATGAAAGTGGAGATGTAAAATAATGAAAAAAAAAACCAAGAAGTCCGTACATGAAAATTAGTGTGTGGAGCTGACCATGGTAGAGGTGAAGCCGATGATGGGTGGCATCAATGATTAGATCAATGGCCAGTGATGAGTAGCACAATGGTTTGTTTATGGGAGAGAGGACCAAAGAGTGAGAGAAATGAAGAGTTGTCGAGAGAGACCAACAACAGTTTTTTTTGGGAAGGGGGGGGGGGGGGGGGAGTTGTGTGAGAATTTTGGAAAAATATTTTACCTTTGTTTCAACCTGTAAAACATTTTCTACAATTTTTCTTTGGGTTTTTCTATGATTGAAAATATTTTATAAGTGACTAACTATTTTACTGTGAAACAAACACTCTAAAATGTATAAAATATTTTTTTGAAAATATTTTACTTCGCAACCATCAGAGTGTAAATGCATTTTTTTTATTTAATAAAATAAATTTTTAAAAAGGGTAGTGAATGTTTTATTTAAAAATAATAATAATAATAATAATAATAATAATAATAATAATAATAATAAGAAGAAGAAAAAGGAAAAAAAGTGTGGTTCCTGCTGGGTAGGTGGGGATAGAAGACAAAGGTTCGAAAAAAAAAAAAGTTATTTTCAAACTTATAATTTATCATAATTACATTTGGATAAAACAAAAATGGTGAAACCAACTCGATTTCTAAATATGTTGTGAAAATATTGTGAAGTTTTGTTAAACTCAAAATTTTGAGATCCTTAAGTTAGGGTGTTTGATAAATTTTTTATAAGATAAATAAATATGTTATTTTAAAAATAATTATATATAACAATTTTTTTTATATTACAAGTACACAAAATAATACAATCGTTGCATGCGGCGGCCGCTACGTGATAATGCTTACAAAAAAAAAAAATCAAATAAAACAAAACAATGACCTTTTTTTTTTTTTGAGCTATGCTAGTGCCACATAATGTGGGATAACTTGTACCACAATTTGCCTACGTGGCGAGTTGTGAGTGGTAAAGAAATGACCCCACATGGACCCACCATCACCTTTCTACTACTCACAACTCGTTACATGGGCGAGTTGTGGCACAAGTTATAAGTGCCACTTTATTTGGCACAAGCATTATTATTATTATTTTTATATAATAATAAAACAAAACAATGACCTGCACAAGAAAGATTCTGAGAATATCATTATCACGCAGAAAATCAAACAGGAAATCCCAATGTTTGAAAATTATTTTGTATTTACTTATTTATAGTGATGCCCCACCTTCTCCCCTTGGTTACGATGATAACCTAGTCTCATATCCAATGATTGGATTTTATAACATGCCATCTTCGCCCCTTGTCTAGGTGCTTATGTATCTTACAAAACACAATATAATACAATATAATACACAATAGAAGAAAAATTAAAAATCAATTTACAATAAGGATTCATGTTTTGGGCAATTATGATGATCATAACTAACCATGGGTTATAATCCCACCATCACCTCTCTACTACTCACAACTCGTTACGTGGGCGAGTTGTGGCACAAGTTATAAGTGCTACTTTATATGGCACAAACATTATTATTATTATTTTTATATAATAATAAAAACAAAACAAATGACCTGCACAAGAAAGATTCTTAGAATATCATTATCACGCAGAAAATCAAACAGGAAATCCCATGTTTGAAAATTATTTTGTATTTACTTATTTATAATGATGCCACCCACCTTCTCCCCTTGGTTACGAATGATAACCTAGTCTCATATCTAATGATTGGATTTTATAACATGCCATCTTCACCCCTTGTCTAGGTGCTTATGTATCTTACATAACACAATATAATACAATATAATACACAATAGAGAAAAATTAAAAATCAATTTACAATAAGATTCATGTTTTGGCAATTATGATGATCATAACTAACCATGGGTTATAATCCTACCATCACCTCTCTACTACTCATAACTCGTTACGTGGGCGAGTTGTGGCACAAGTTATAAGTGCCACTTTATGTGGCACAAGCATTATTATTATTATTATTTTTATATAATAATAAAACAAAACAATGACCTGCACAAAAAAGATTCTGAGAATATCATTATCACGCAGAAAATCAAACAGGAAATCCCAATGTTGAAAATTATTTTGTATTTACTTATTTATAGTGATGCCCCACCTTCTCTCCTTGGTTACGATGATAACCTAGTCTCATATCTAATGATTGGATTTTATAACATGCCATCTTCGCCCCTTGTCTAGGTGCTTATGTATCTTACAAAACACAATATAATACAATATAATACACAATAGAGAAAAATTAAAAATCAATTTACAATAAAATTCATGTTTTGGCAATTATGATGATCATTACTAACCATGGGTTATAATCCCATTTGATGCACTCGCATGTAGCAAGTGCGCTTATTCAAATTAAACCATCAAAACAATAAATCTCTTTCTTGGTTTGAATTAGATTAAGAAATATTGTTGAATTTAGAGCCAACTCAATACAATTTGAGTCCTATCGTTTTAAATAAGTCTTTTTATATTTTAAATATTACTTAAAAATATATTTAGTTTATTAAACATAATAAATAGTTAATTTTTTATATCATAATTTTATTTATTTTAAATCCATCATTCTTACTTTTTAGTCTGAGTAATTCACTTGAGCGATGTTAGTGATATTACAAATTTTACTACATAAGCTTTACAAATTGACATATCACCAAATAAAAAAAAATGGTGATCCAAACATTTATTTATTATATTATTTAAGTGACACTAATCATAGTCTTGTCACATCAATTTGTAAATTTTTTGTGATAGACTTTGTAGTAGTTTTAGCATTTTTCATTCATAATTTTTTTTTTTTTTGGGATAATGCCAAAGTCACTAAAAATTTAGTACAAAAATCTTACAAATTGATGTTTCAATGAATGTGATTGGTAATAGTTCAATAAGATAATAAATGAGTATTTTTTACTTAATTTTTGTGAACGGTGACACAACAATTTGTAAACCATATATAATAAAATTTGTAATAGCATTACTCAATTTTTTGAACATTTTTGAAAGTGGAGAAAAAAAAAGTAGAACTCACATATTTTTAAAAAGAAAAATGCTAACGGATGCCCTTAAGACAATGATTAACAGCCCATTTAAAGAAAGTTTTTACATGGAAAAAAAAATTAATATTTTAACAGTTTTTTTATTTCTCATAAAAGTGGTATAAAAATCACTTATTGACCCCAAATTTAGGAGTCTTTTCTCTAGTAGGATGCCTTTAGCCATGGCTTAAGTGGCCTAGGCCTAGGGCCAACCCCTTTGGAATTGCTCACTTAGTTACACCAAAGGCCCTAGGGCTATTAATTGCAGCAAACGATAGATGTCAATAAAGTCTAGGCAATGCTTGAACTTGTTCAAACTTCAAAGCATTGTTGCTGATTTCTAGTTTGATTGGTGTTGGACCAATGGTCGAATTAGTTACGTCATAATTAATTGAATTATTAATTTTAAAATTATAAAGATAAATATATCTAACTAATAATATTTACTAAAAAATATGTGAATCTTTATAAAACAAATTATGTGAGCTTTTACATATTATATCAATAAAATTAAAAAATATATCTAAACTTAATAACATTAGAAAAAATAATGATCCTTTAGTAATATCAATCCTTAAAAATGAAATAAATTATAAATTTTATTACAACAAAATATTGTTATTTATTTGAAGGATGAGTTATACTTTTGTTGAATATAAGAGGAGAAAAAAATCACATAAATAAACCAAATATTTAGCTAAACTCACCCAAAACACTTTTGTATTAATTAGGCTCAACAAACTGAAGTCCAAAATAATTTTTAAACAATAGATTAAAACAATTATCGAGACATTATTCATCAACACATCAGTTATAAATTATTATTATTATTTTTTTTTTTTGGTAAAACAGTTATAAATTATTATTATTTTATATTCATGTCTAACACACTCTTTGGCTATGAAGGTAGTAGAGGTAGCATAGCATAAATAAAGGACTCTACTCAATTATTGTGATTTTGTCATGATCAGATCGATCGATTGATATAAACTATAAAGCCGCTAAAACTCAGGGATCTGTCACCGCCAATCCTATATCGCTTTACCCATCAATTTAAGGATTGACATGTGATCGAGAAATATGCCAAAATTGACTTATTAGTTAGGAATAAGCGAGGAGGAGCGAGCAACAATGAACATTATGCAATGCATCGTTACAAACATTGAATCAAACTTGCCTTTTGATTCTTGGATAAGTAAAGTCCACTGTTTTGTTTTTCATGAAGGTAGGAAACTTGTTTTTCATATCTTGAGTTGGGCTTCTTCTAATCTCAGATTCGAAACAAAATCCGTAGGTATGAATAAGTAGCAAACAAACATCACTAAAATCTTAAAGCTTAAAAATGAATCCATAAAATAAACCCCCTACGACGACTTAACCCAATTATTTGTCCCTTTTAATTGGTTTACATCGCCAATGCCTATGTGAAAGGCATCACATTCAACCACAAACACTTCACTAAAATATGGCAAAGAATAGTTTGGGAGCTTTGGTCAACTTTTACTTAAATCAACTTGATGTGGACATCAGGACTGAGTGTCAACCAATCACGTTTCGAGCTTTTCATTGCAAGAGTCATCACCGACTCTAGCATTAGGCCGGTAATAACTTATTCAAACGTTTTGTACATGTGACTACAAGCAAGATGTTGGGAATAATACATTTTGGGAATAATACGTAAAGTAATAATGGAATAACTAGATTAACACAAAAACAAAATAGAAAATAGATAACTTGGAGATATAAAATTATTATCCTTAGACAATATTTGCCCCCACATTTTTGTTACTAAAGGGTTATCATAAATTTGTCCACAGGATACAATCAAATTATTGGGTTCTACAAATATAAATTCTAAAAAATAACCACTGGATTTCTTATGTTTCTCTCATTTTTAGGAAGTACAAAACTCTCAGGTTGTTCCATGTAGACTTTCTCATCAAGATCACCATTAAGGAAAGCTATCTTTATATCCATTTGATGTACTATCAACTTGTATATGGACGCAAGAGATAACAATACACGAATAGACGTAATCCTAGCCACTAGTGCATAGATTTCAAAATAGTCTATTCCTTCCCTTTGTTTAAATCCTTTTGCCACTAACATTGCTTTAAACGTTTGAATTGATCCATTAGCATTACACTTTCGTCTAAATAACCATTTACAACCAATTGGTTTTGAACCAATAGGTAGATCCACTAGAACCCAAGTATCGTTGGATAATATTGAGTCCATTTCATCATTTATAGCTTCCTTTTAGAAAGCTAAATCTTTAGAAGCCATAGCTTCTTCAAATATTTTAAGATCATCCCCTGTGTTAAATACTATGGGTATTTTATTTAGGACTACTTGTCGATTACCTTCAACAAAGTACAATTGAGCTTGATAAGAAATAAAATCTGGACCAAAGTCCTTTTCTTTTCTTATCCTTTGACTCTTTCTTTGTTCACTTGGTGAACCACTTTCAATCCTTTTAGAACTACCCAAAGTAGTATTAGGGTTTGAGTCACCTTGTTGTGTTTGAGTAAGCATCAAGGCATCCACGGAATCTTTTCTAAATTTATCCTCAATAAATTTGACATTTCTTAATTCCACCACTATATTAGAGCTTATGTCTAATAACCTATATGCCTTTGAATTTTCAGCAAAACCCATAAACACTTTTCATAACTCTTGGTTCTAATTTTGTTCTTTTTGGATCAATCACTTTATAAAAGAATAAACCCCCCCCCCCCCCCGGCCCACACTTCGATATAAACAAGGTTTGGTTTCCTTCCATTCCATAACTCATATGAAGATACTTTAATTTTCTTGAAAGGTACTCTATTATGCACATGGCATGCTGTAAGCAATGCCTCTCCCCATAAATTAAATAGGAGGTCTGCACTTAAGATCATGACATTTACCATGTCTACAAGAGTCCTATTTTTCCTTTCAACAAAATCATTTTGTTGGGGTGTGTAAGGGTCTGAACTTTGGTGTATTATGCTATGTTCTTCATAAAACGTAGAGAAATCATTAGGAAAATATTCACCACTTCTATCACTTCATAGGATCTTTATTTTCCTATCCTTTTGTTTTTCTACTTCAGTTTTATAACATTTAAACATGTCAAAGGATTCATCTTTATTTCTCATTAAATACACATATGTAAATCTAGAGAAATCATTAATGAATGTAATGAAGTATCTTTTATCTCCTCTAGTTAACACACCATTCAATTCACATACATCTGAATATACAAGTTCAAACATGATAGAATTTCTATCTGACTTAGGAAAAGATTTCTATTTCATCTTTGCTTGAATACAAATTTCACATTTCTTTTCATCATCATGCTTATATGAAATCATACCAGGCTTTGACATAAACTTTAAGTATTTGAAATTTAAATGCCTTAATCTAGCATAACACAAATATGAATAATCAACAATATAAGCACAAGTACATTACATCAGTAACATATCCATTGCCTACAAATATCCCATTCTTGGACAAAATTAACTTGTCCGATTCAAGTATAGCTTTTACACCACTCTTACATAACAAGATAGAAAATACAAGATTCCTCTTAATATCAGGTACATGAAAAACATTGGTCAAGATCAACATCTTGCCGAAACTTATTTTCACTTCAATGGTGTCATTTTCAAGAACCTTTGCTTTATTGTGGTTGCCCATCAGCACCTCTTGTTCTATGGAAGACGACATAAGTCTTAAATTGCTCTTTATTGTTGCACACATGCACCATTGCACCCAAATCGAACCACCAATCAAAAGGATTTGCAATTACAGCCATGTGAACCTCAGTGATCATATTTATATGTATGTCACTTACCATAGCAACAATGTCCTCAATGAAATTTGTTTCACTGGCCTTGACTTCTTCATCCTTTCTCTTATTCTTTAAGAGTTTACATTTGCGAATGTAATGGCCTTTCTTTCCACAATGGAAACAAGCCCAGTTCTTCCTGTTATTGTTGGGATTCTTAGAGTAGTTCTTCTTGAAATCACACCCACTTTTGTTCACTTTCAAGTGCTTATTGGTCTTACTCGAACTCCCACTTTGAACATTGCTCACATTGTTCACATTCACTTTAGAATCTGTGTTAGTCCCATTTCTAACCCGAATTTCCTCTTCAATTTGAAGATGTTGACCAAATTGCTCTAAAGTGAGATTTTCCATCATATGCAAAAGCTTTTTCCTAAAATTATTCCAACTTAGTGAGAGTTTCGCAATGTTGCACCCACTTGGAATGATTCAAGAATATTGATTGACAAATCATGGAGTTTATTGACCAATATCTGTAACTCATGCACTTGATCAAAAATTGAGATATTATCAAGCATTTTATAATCAAAGTACTTTTGAATAATAAACTTATTTGTACCTATTTTCTTAGTTTTGTACTTTGCCTCCAATGTATTCCAAATCTCCTTTGATGACTTCATTGAAGTGTAAAGATCATAGAGACGATCCGAAAGAGTATTGAGAATGCGCCCTCTGCATATCAATTTGTCTTCCTCCCGTTTCTTTCTTTGTGCCTTTATTTCATCACCTGTAATAGGGAAAGGCATCAAACTCGGGTCCAAGACATAGAAGAGCTTCAGTGCATTGAAAAGCCCCTTGGTCGTAGACAACTCCATTATCAAGATCAAGATTGATAAGCCTCTTGGTCGCATCAATTGTCAAGAATCATTACCAAAGTTCATCAGCTATCAATTAGGTCAAGTATTTTCATTTTTTATCAAAAGGCAAGGTACTATTTCTATGATCAAAATTTTAGGTTTGAGGGCTAGTTAATCTTTGAAAATTCAACATCAATTAAATCATGGCCGCTAAAATCAGTGTCTTTGTTTTACATTGACATTCACTTTCCAAGCTCTATCAATGAGGGGCATTCTGTAAACACTTGATTTTGCACCCATGATTTAATTAAGGAAGATGACTGGAATGACTATCTATGTACTCAAAAAAAAAGATTGCATTACATTCATTAATTCATTGCATTGCATATCATTAAAATGATCTTGAGATTCTAACAGTCGCGACGGTATGTCCGGTTTTCAAATTGGACCATCAGATCGAAAGATATCACATGATCAAGTTTGCACGATCAGAATGTATTGTGTCTAGGTAGAGTCGACCACACATGATTAATTTAAATTAATTCTAATTGGTTAAACAATTAGAATTAATTAGATAATTTTGTGATTGGTTGATAATTAGTGTTTAAAATAGGATTGCTTGCATAGGAATAAAATGGATAATTAGATAACAACAAAATTGTGGATAATCTAAACTTTATCAAGATTTATGTTAGAGAATTTATTTACAAGATAATTGTTACTGAAGAGACCTGAATTATCCAAAAAAAAAAGATAAAAATCTTAGATTGCGCATTGAAAACATGTCTAAGTGCAAGGCACGGCTCAAAAAAACCTAAAAAATGAGTCCAAAACGCACTTGAACACGAAAGTGCGATTAACACCCAAGAGTACCATTCAGCCCTTTTGGAGTGCTGCTTGGCACTTTCAAAGTGCCGAATGGCCCCCTTTTAGGCTATGGCCCAATTCACTTCGGGTGCTGATAAGGCACATTCTTTTCAACTTTTTTGCAGAAAGACGCGTCCCAATTCGCATTCTACCCATCGTTGCTAATTTATTAAGCATTCTAGCCTCTATAAATAGAGATTGGATCTCAAAAATTAAGGACACTCTTTGACGCTCTGGGAGCACACTCTTTGACACTCTAGGAGAGACACCTTTTTCACACTCTCAAATTTGTCACCCCCTTTATAGTATTCTCTCATAAACTAGGGTTTTTAGGTTTCAAAGATCATTGCATAAATTTCTTTGAACCCTAAAACATCCTCTCAAGAAGAAGAAGTGCTCCATGCAAGAGGTTGTTTCCGATTACCCTTTTCTTTTCTTTATGCTTCTCTTGTAGCAATGACGCATGTTTGTATATTTTTAGTTTGGTTGCTTCAAGTATCCACGACATGAATTGTTAATTTATAATGTTAAATTAAGTATGTTCTTAATTCTTTTATTATTTTTGTGATCTCTTTCTTAATTTCAAAGATCTGCAAAATAAAAACGGATTTGCATCTTTTTTAAATGTAGATCTGAATTTTTCTTAAAATAAAAACGGATCTGCATCTTCATTAGATGCAGATATGAATTTTTCTTAAATTGAAAATGGATATACATCTCCCTTAGATGCAGATCTGAATTTTTCTTAAATCAAAAAACGGATCTACGTCTTCATTAGATGCAGATCTGCATTTTTTTCAAATTAAACACTGATCTACGTTTTCATTAGATGTAGATATGAATTTTTTTAACATAGCAAATTTTGAAATAAAAAAGAATCATGAATGGTTGTGTTGTTGTGTTTGTTTTATTTTATACACATAGCATAAATTTATTTCATAAATGAGATCCTCTTCTCAAGATTTTTTTTTTTTTTTTACACATATAAAAACAGATCTGATTTTTTTTATTATCAAAAAACAAATCTGATCTTTTACAAATAAAAACCATTTTTTTCTAAGTTCTCAAAAATAGATCTGATATTTTTTTTCAAATTAAAAGACTTTTTTTTAATTAAATAAAAAAATATCTTGATTTCCTCTCCAAAAACCATTTTTTTCCACAATAGAAACAGATCTGATTTAAAAAAAAATAAAAAATAAAAAAAAAACTAAGTTTAATTTTTTTTTATTCACAACAACAAATCTAAATTTTTTAAAACAAAGAAGAGGATGCATTCATTAATAAATTTGTGTGATTTAGTTTATTTCACATGTGCAACATATCATTCATAGCATGCATATAAGGGTACATAGGTCACAAGAGTCTAGAAGACCAGACTCTGTCTAGACGAAATGGGTGCTTAACACCTTCTAATTTCGTAACCAAGCCTCCAAAATTAGTGTCTTTGGATAGGTAGACTTAGGTCTTATCATTGCTTTATTTTGGGTAGTTTGTAACTAGGACCCAAAGCTAAGTAATTTTCAATTTTTTCAAACATGTATTTTCCTTTATTTTCACTTTCTTGATGTTTATATTTTTCTAATTAACATTAATGTGTGAGATTAATAGGGATATATTATTTATTTATATCTATTTATATATGTTTTAAGATATGCTTTACATCATCTTAGTGGCGTTAGCTTGCTAGTAATACAGACATGGTTTTGCCAAGCAGGTACATGTTCCAGCAGGGTAATTTGAATAGGTTTCCTTCAGAGAAAACACCAATGTTACACAACCTGTAAATTTTCATTAAAGTTTTATTGGCATCAGAATCATGTTTTTCTTCTTTCTTTCTTTTCATATGTGGTTTTTTGTTTCTTGGATTTGAATGACTTCAGAACCCTAAACTCCCTAAGGATATGGTTTTGGTGTTCGAATATCATTGATTTTAGATCCTTTAGTTTTATTACTGAAGCAAAATATTTGGGCTTTATTCCTTTAGTTTGGGATTTAGGCAAGTTGAAATCGAAAGTTTCAAACCAACATTTTAATTTTGCTCTCATCTTCTCTAGATGTCAGATTTTAGGTTGCACTACTTTGCGCCTGATTGGATAGGATCATTTTATTTTAGTGACAAGTCACAGCCAGGATATAGTTTTGATTACACAGATTTCTATATTTCGAAAATAAGATCATTATTATTTAATATATGTCTATATTGGCTACATTGAGAATCAAAATATGTTGACAGCTACTAGTGCTCAATTGTCCTGATAACACTATACTGGTGAACGCATGCCAAAGGGGCCCTCTTAGTGTTGGTCATTAAGAGTTAACTTGGAGTTTGCATGGTTAGAGACCTCTCTTATGGCTTTCATAAGGAATATCTCGAATAGGAATCTTGGACATGCATTGACAGTCTTACATGGCTTTTTTTTTTTATGTCAAGTGTAAATTATTTTTAATTTTATGAGGCTTGATTCCCTTTCTCATTGGGTATGCTATTGCTATTAGAATTGTTCTTGCTACATTCCCCTTATTTTTCTTATAGCTTTCATTTTTGGGATTTGTTACATCCAATGAGCAATTCAATTTCGCTCTTTCCTTTTACCTTGGATTCACGCATATAATCTATTGCAAGCAAATATTGCAGGGTTTGCATGCAATCTGACAGTTCCAAAATTGGGAGTGGTACCTACATAGTCAAAAAACATTCTAAATTTAATCCTGACTTCTGTTTTTACTCTATTTTCTAGTTTATGGAGACTGATAACTAATTCCCACATAATGCTTTTTTCTGTTCAATAAACCGGATCCTTTAGTGACAATTCTTGAACATGAAATATTATCAGTGACTCAAATAGCAAGACTATTGGAATCTGATTTTGGAACAGCCTTGTCACATAACAAAAATAAGTTTGGTACATTAGGTTCATGAGATCGTACAATTGTGAACTGTAACATTTTTGGATATTTATTTTACTCTTTCTAAATGAACCAAGCCAGCTAGAGTCTTTCTTAAGTCATATTGAAGAAATAGAGCTTTGTTCAATATATTTGTCTTTGAGCAAACTTTTCTGTATTTGTGGCGATCCAGAAGAAGTCTCCTTTTTTTTTTTTTAAAGAACTGCTTTGCTTTTGTTTTATGACACTATCGATTTTCAACTAATGCCAATAAAACTTTAATGGAAATTTTTAGGTTGTGTAACATTGGTGTTTTCTTTGAAGGAAGCCTATTCAAATTACCCTGCTGGAACATGTACCTGCTTGGCAAAACCATGTCTATATTACTAGCAAGCTAATGCCACTAAGATGATGTAAAGCATATCTTAAAACATATATAAATAGATATAAATAAATAATATATCCCTATTAATCTCACACATTAATGTTAATTAGAAAAATATAAACATCAAGAAAGTGACTTCAACTATGTTATTTTAGAGAGAGGTATGCCCTAAATGTGATGTAAGCTACCAAGGGAGATACGTAGAAAGTTAATTGGAATATTCAAAGATTTATGGAAGAAACCAAGATAATTCTAGCTTCTTCTTTTTCTTTTTTCTTTTTTTGTGGATTTTGTTCTTATAAAGCATTTAGACACAACTTTGAAGTGGTCAGTTGTAATTAGTGGAGATAAAGTAATGGATTCATATGAAAGTAACTGTACATCATTCACATTTGACTACTTCATCAAATTTTGGTAAAAGTTGAGGTCTTAGCACTTCAAAAAAAAAAATAAAGTTGTGGTCTTAGAAGAGCCATTATGTTATGGTGAGAGCCAAATATGTCTCTTGTGTGAAACAAATTCCTTCGTCAGAAGAATGAGATGGTAGAGACCCTGCTAGCTTTTGTTTGATTCATGTTAATGAAGTGAATATTCAAGTTAAAAAAACATTAAAATAATCAAAATTTGACCGAGACCACCACTTTGAGTCATTCAATGCTATCACACTTTCATATATAAGAATCCTTAGGGTCTATTTGGGATCCACTTATTTTGCTGAAATTAAAAACTTTTTGCTGAAAGTATTATAGATAAAAGTAAAAGTTAGCTGAAATAGTATAATGAGACCCATGAATAGTACCAAAAAGTGCAGTGGGGCCTATGAATAGTAACAAAAACAAGCTGAATAATAAAATAAACTGACTTTTTAATTTGGAGGCAAACACACACTTAGAGTCTATTTGGGATCTGCTTATTTTACTGAAACTGAAAACTTTTTGTTGAAAGTGATGATGCTCAAAATATCGCCAGTAAGCTACAAGGTTCTCCCACGTGCTCAAATCAACTTGCACAATGCCAAATAAGATGACCTCAAGAGGATACCGGTGTGGTACCGGCCAAAAACCCTCCGAAGGTTAAATCAGATAATGCTCGCAACCCTAGAATGCCAGAGTTGGGGAAGAAATTACGCGTACCTTAATTTGTGAGAGTCTTTGGGTTTTTATAGTAGTGTAGAACCAACCTTCTTTTCTTGTGCAAGAAGTATTTGCCTTATAGGATTGTCATTAATAGGCATATATCGCGGAATCCTCCTCACGTTTGGATTCTATTTCCATTGGGATTCTACAAGCCAGAGTTATGTGTGAGACACAAGTTATTTCCATTTATAAAGTGATGGCACGTGTACTTCGGATCCATCCACAAAAGATCTGTTTGTTTCAATCCGTCATCTCAATTAAGATATACACGTCACATCAAACTTTACCCTCTTCAGCTGCCCCCTCACTCTTTGGGTTCGTGACCTCTTGGGGGACGGACTCATGGAGTGACGGTTTGATTTGCCCTTTGAGAGATAGACCTAGCCTGACATGCTGGCATAAGGTTAATTAATATTGGGTTATTAATGTTGTAGGTCACGTGTCATCTATTTAGTGGCTGTTTTCTAGAAACGAAGCATCCCTTCGTCTTCTATGTCGTTCCTTCTATATAAGCTTGCTTTTTCCTTCCTCATTTCTCACTTTCCACAAAAATCATACGATAAGAGCGCATCCGTCATCCTTGTTAGACGATAAATCCGTCTGGTTACTTCATCCGTCATTTGCATCTCGTAGCTACACATCCACAACTTGTAAGCACTCTTGTTCTTTTCTTTAATGAACTGTTATTTATTTTTGTACCACCGTCATCCATTTTAGATCTGTCAGTGTCTTAGGATTTACTGTCACGTGTAGGTGACAAATGTCTAGTGCGTCGAGTAACTAGTTGTTTGTCCACGACGGGCCGGGCTACGATGAAGTGTACCCATCAAGTCAAAAAGACCGTGTCACTTCAAGTGAAGAGAGAAGTTCGTCCACCACTTATCCTTCCTCAAGAGATAAGGATTTGGAGACAGATAGGCCAGAGAGTGACCTTAGTGACGGTATAGATGGAAACAAGCGCATAATCCAATCTGTCGTCGGTCTTGACGGACTGAGGAAGTTCATAATGCTACCCATATGGACGGTCAATGACTTTACATCTACAATTAAAGATTCTCACTTTAAAACTCTTAGGGATAAGTACCAAATACCCGTCAATATACCGTTCCGTCTACCCTTTAAGTCGGAGAAATGTTACTACGAGGGAGTTGAAGGCGTCAGGGTCAATGACTAGATGTTCAAAGCAGGGCTCAGATTTCCCTCGAGCTCTCTCCACCGCTGTCTACTCCAATACTTGGGTCTGTCCATCACCCAGATTTCCCCAAACGCCTGGAGGGTCTTCCTCGGCATAAAAGTTTTATACGAGGTGATGTCCAACGAGGCAAGGAGGTTGACAGTGGAAGAGCTTTTTCATTGCTACCATCTAGCGGAGATCACAAAGTCTAAGCATATGTACAGCTTTGTACCCAACAGCCCATTGTTGAGGCTCGTGTGTGATACTCCAGATTCCAACAGAAATTGGAAGTCTAGGTGTTTTTTCATGGATGGTGACGAATGCATATGTCACCCTAGTGATACTAAATACATGTCCATTGACACGACGTGGGGCATATTACTTCCGTCTGGTATGTATCCGTCTTGTTTCTAGGTATGGTTTGTTATTGTTTTTACCCGTTGTTATCTCACAGTTTATATTTCTTTGTGCAGTTCGAGACCGTCCACAAGTTTCACTTAAGGAGTGGAGCTTTTTAGAAAAGATTTTTCAAAAGACGAAGTTGGAAGAAAGAACTTGGGCCAAACTGGTCAACCTAGATACCTTACACTGGTATTGTGACGGACCAGAACCAACAAAAGCTGCCCGTCGTTACAAGAAACAAGTTCGCGAACGTAAGTCCGTCGTCCAATGCTCTCTTATTTCTTTTTTGGGTAAACGACATATTCGGTCCCTATCCTTTATAGCATATTTTGATTTAATCCCTAACCTTTCAATTGTGTCACTTTGGTCCCTAACTTTTCAACGTTGTGTCAATTTAGTCCTTATTATTATATTTTGGATGAAAATTGATGACATGTCAAACAACCAAAATAAAATTTTAGTGTATTATCACATTAACGAAAACTAATTTTTTATTTTGGCCATAAGATTTGTCATCAATTTCTATCCAAAAATTATTGTTAATGACTAAATTGACACGATACTAAAAGGTTAAGGACTAAATTGACACAATTAAAAAGTTAGGGACCAAATTGAAATATAGTGTATAGTATAGGGACCAAATACGTAATTTACCCTTCTTTTTTTTCTTTCTTTTTTTTACATGTATATCCATCCGTTCTTGCAAAAATGGAGGCCAGCAACAGAAGGGCTTATATTAAGCAGCAAGCTGTTTTTAAAAAGAAACAAGAAGGTCAGACGGGTGCTGGGACAGGTACTTCCTAGCCGTCTAGTACCAAAAGGAAACCGTTCTTGGAGAAGGCTGACCGTCAACCTAAGAAGCCAAAAGTTGTTCCTAAGACCGTTGTGGGCCTACAAGCTGAGGCAAAGAAGACGGTTCCTCCTACTGGCCATGGGAGAGGAAAAGGTCTCATGACGGACAGTCAAGTTCCTCCAACAGAGAAACCACCCGTCCTCCTCTGTGAAGACTCTAGATATGTGCTGGAGAAGCTCTCGTCCATCATAACACCTAATGATTATGAGGATTTGGGCAACCACACAACGGAGGCAATGGGGGAGACGGGGCTCTTCAACATTGCGCAGGTATCGATGCCTGTCCTCTCTCTTGTATTTATCTCCGTCAGCATATGCCTCTGACCCTTTTTATTTTCAGGCAATGTTGATGATGAAGGGATTGATGGGGCACTGCTTGAACCATGAAACATCCTTGGGCCGTCTTAGGGACAAGGCGAGGTTGACGGAGGAAGAGCTTGCAGAGCTAAAGGCCTGGAAGGTAGTCCAGGAGAAGAAATTATCAATGTCTGAGGAGGCGAGGAAAGAGCTCGAGAAGCAGATGGAGCTTTTGAGACAGGTCCTGGAAGATAAAGAAAAGGAGATTGCAGATGTCAAGGACCGTCTCCATCAGGTTAAGGAGGAAGCGATACTCAAGTACCGCAACTCCGAGGCCCTTTTGTCAAAGCTCAGGAGTTCCTTTGCTGAGGGCTTTGATGATTGCCTCCATCAGTTCAAAGCCTCCTATCCCGACCTGGACTTATCAAACATCAATATTGACGACCAAGGTCAAACCTCCGTCCTGCCCATTCACTCTGAGAGTACGGATCAACTTTTTGGTGACGGTGCCCTTGGGGACAATCCACATGGTGATGGTGAGTCTACCCCCAAGTCCAAGCTCTTGAAGTTGACCCCCGTCTATCTAGAATTATTGAAGCAGAGAAGGCCGATGATCCCCCCATCCAGTAGTTTGATTTTTTTTTTTTTTTACTTGTAAAAAATTTGTAAGAATTATCTTTGTTCCGTTGTGAACAATTTGCCCCTTCTGGCTTTCTTTTATTTAAGTAGTTACTCCATTCGTTCACCTCTAAATTTTGTTGAATTTTTTATGTGCATAATTCATGATTCAATGCATCCGTTTTCTTGAATCCGTCCAGTTTTTGGACATGCCAAATTTCCCTCGTCTACCATGTGCGCTTTTAATTATACTGTAAGCGTTATTTGAACGTCTCTTGAATCCGTCCTCAATATTTATTTGAATAGGGATAGTTCTAGATGGCGTAAGGGTCCATCCTATTTGTAGATGATTTTGTATCCGTCTAGACATGATCCTTATTTACATCCTTTTAGGGTGTATCCGTCCACTCATATGTATACATCAATTGTGGACTCGATAATTTTTATACCCGTTTTGGATGTATTCGTCCACTTGTATGTATATGTCCAATTGTGGACTTGATAATTTTTACATCCTTTTAGGATGCATTCGTTCACTTGTGGACTTTGATAATTTTTTTACACCCTTTTAGGATGCATTCGTCTACTTATGGACTTTGTAGATAAGTAGCTCAACAAAAGTAAAAAACGTACGCAAGTATATCTAAATAAACTCTTATCATAAAAAGATTGTTCTTAAAAAGAAATAGAAAGTTGCCCTTCGAGCTTATTGTTACAAAATTTAAAACTAATAGACTTGAAATTACTGTTAAAATAAACTAAGGGAATAGTAAGAGCTAAGGAATGTCGCTCTATATCTGCTGCCATCTACTACTGGTAGTATTTTTTGAGATACTCAGTGTTCCACGAATTGAGCAACCTCCGTCAGTCTAGGGTCTCTAGATAGTAGATGCCTTTTCTTACCCATGAGGTGATTCTGTAGGGGCCTTCCTAGTTGGGCCCGAGCTTCCCTTAGGCAGGATCTCTAGTACTACCCATCACTTTTCTTAAAACAAGATCTCCCACTTTGAAATCTCTGTGCCTGATCCTAGAGTTGTAGTGTTTGGCCATGAGGTCCTGGTATCGTGCAAGCCTTTGCTCAGCTGTTGCCATGATCTTATCTATTAGATCGAGTTGTACACGCATAGCCTCGTCGTTCTTCCTTTCATTATGATTGTTCAAAAGTTCCTGAAGTGATGGCACGTGTACTTCGGATCCGTCCACCTTCTGCCCGTGCACCCTTGATCCGTCCACAAAAGATCTGTTTGTTTCAATCCATCATCTCAATTAAGATATACACATCACGTCAAACTTTACCCTCTTCAGAAAGTACTGTAGATAAAGGTAAAATTTAACTGAAATAGTACAGTGAGACTCATAAATAGTACCAAAAAGTGCAGTGAGACCCATAAAGAGTAGCAAAAATAAACTAAATAATAAAATAAGTTGGCTTCTTAAGTTGGAGCCAAACGAACACTTAGAGTCTATAAAACTACTTCATCAAGAAATACAAGAGCAAACATTATGTCTGAATTGCTTCTTCTCAAGTGGTCATCTAACACATCATATTACTTATGATACTAATACATATGTCAATAGGTCTTGCTTACACTAAGGAGTTAGTGTGGGTTACTGTCAGCCACCAATGTGAATGAACAAAGTAGAGAGAGATGAAAATTGACCTTTTAATAGCCAATTATGTTAAAATTGACCTTTTGTGGCACTAATATGTCTTTAATAAAGAAAACATTTCATTGCTATTACGGCTCTCTTAGACTTAGCTGGTGGAGGCTTTGCTAACTCAAATGAGACTGACACTTTTCATTATGGTCAAAATGATAAACAATGAAGGACAAAAATATTTAGTTTAAAATTTTTAAAAGGGTCGGGTTGTTCGTTTTTGTTAAAATTAGTTAATTGAGTTTAATTGTTTTTAAATTTACTATTAGTAATTATTGTGGTTGGGCTAATTTTTTGGGATATTTATTTTGTTTTAGATTTTAGATCTAATTTTTTTTTTAAATAGCTTTTAAAAGGAGGAAAAATGCTAGAGCTACAAATTTTTTTTTTTTAATTGTTATTGTGATGAGCGGTTATTAATGACTAAAAAAAAGTAACTTTAGTGGTGGGCCCAAATGTAAAAGTACTGTCAAATGTGATGTTGAAATGACACAATGTGAGGATGGAACTGTAAAATGTGAGAAAAAATTTGGAAACCACTTAATATGATAAAAGAATTGTCACATGTGATGTTGGTACTACCCAATGTGACGATGAAACTGTCAAATGTGAGAAAAAAATTATAATACCAACAAATATGACAAAAGTACAGTCATTTTTTTAGGTTCTAAGTGTATTTAAGTAATTTTTTAGGTTACGGAGTCATTTTGGTCATTTTTTAGGTTTCAGTGTCATTAAGTTATTTTTTAGGTTTTAGGGGTCTTTTGGTAATTTTAAAGGGTTTTGAATGTATTTTGGTCATTTTCAAGTGTTATGGGGTAATTCTGGTTATTGTTTTAGGTTTTTTGGTTATTTAGATAATTTTTATGTTTTAGGGTAATTTCAGACATTTTTTTAGGTTTTACGGTCATTTGGCCATTTTTTTAGATTCTAAAGGTATTTTAATCATTTTTTAGATTCTTAGGGTATTCCAGTAATTGTTAAGGGTTTCGGGGGTATTTTGGTCATTTCAAGGTATTTTAGTCATTTTATAGGTTTCAAGGGTATTTTAAAAATTTTTAAGGTTTCAAGGTAATTTCAGTAATTTTTAAGGTTCTATGGGCATTTTGGTAATTTTTTAGGTTTAAGGTGCATTACACTCGTTTTTTAGGTTCCTAGGGCATTATTGTCACTTTTTAAGTTACAATGTCATTTCAGTCATTTTTTAGGTTTCATGGTCATTTAGGTCATTTTTTTAGTATCTAAGGGTATATTTAAGTAATTTTTTAGGTTACGGAGTCATTTTGGTCATTTTTTAGGTTTCAGTGTCATTAAGTTATTTTTTAGGTTTTAGGGGTCTTTTGGTAATTTTAAAGGGTTTTGAATGTATTTTGGTCATTTTCAAGTGTTATGGGGTAATTCTGGTTATTGTTTTAGGTTTTTTGGTTATTTAGATAATTTTTTATGTTTTAGGGTAATTTCAGACATTTTTTTAGGTTTTACGGTCATTTGGCCATTTTTTTAGATTCTAAAGGTATTTTAATCATTTTTTAGATTCTTAGGGTATTCCAGTAATTGTTAAGGGTTTCGGGGGTATTTTGGTCATTTTCAAGGTATTTTAGTCATTTTATAGGTTTCAAGGGTATTTTAAAAATTTTTAAGGTTTCAAGGTAATTTCGGTAATTTTTAAGGTTCTATGGGCATTTTGGTAATTTTTTAGGTTTAAGGTGCATTACACTCGTTTTTTAGGTTCCTAGGGCATTATTGTCACTTTTTAAGTTACAATGTCATTTCAGTCATTTTTTAGGTTTCATGGTCATTTAGGTCATTTTTTTAGTATCTAAGGGTATTTAAGTAATTTTTTAGGTTACGGAGTCATTTTGGTCATTTTTTAGGTTTCAGTGTCATTAAGTTATTTTTTAGGTTTTAGGGGTCTTTTGGTAATTTTAAAGGGTTTTGAATGTATTTTGGTCATTTTCAAGTGTTATGGGGTAATTCTGGTTATTGTTTTAGGTTTTTTGGTTATTTAGATAATTTTTTATGTTTTAGGGTAATTTCAGACATTTTTTTAGGTTTTACGGTCATTTGGCCATTTTTTTAGATTCTAAAGGTATTTTAATCATTTTTTAGATTCTTAGGGTATTCCAGTAATTGTTAAGGGTTTCGGGGGTATTTTGGTCATTTTCAAGGTATTTTAGTCATTTTATAGGTTTCAAGGGTATTTTAAAAATTTTTAAGGTTTCAAGGTAATTTCGGTAATTTTTAAGGTTCTATGGGCATTTTGGTAATTTTTTAGGTTTAAGGTGCATTACACTCGTTTTTTAGGTTCCTAGGGCATTATTGTCACTTTTTAAGTTACAATGTCATTTCAGTCATTTTTTAGGTTTCATGGTCATTTAGGTCATTTTTTTAGTATCTAAGGGTATTTAAGTAATTTTTTAGGTTACGGAGTCATTTTGGTCATTTTTTAGGTTTCAGTGTCATTAAGTTATTTTTTAGGTTTTAGGGGTCTTTTGGTAATTTTAAAGGGTTTTGAATGTATTTTGGTCATTTTCAAGTGTTATGGGGTAATTCTGGTTATTGTTTTAGGTTTTTTGGTTATTTAGATAATTTTTTATGTTTTAGGGTAATTTCAGACATTTTTTTAGGTTTTACGGTCATTTGGCCATTTTTTTAGATTCTAAAGGTATTTTAATCATTTTTTAGATTCTTAGGGTATTCCAGTAATTGTTAAGGGTTTCGGGGGTATTTTGGTCATTTTCAAGGTATTTTAGTCATTTTATAGGTTTCAAGGGTATTTTAAAAATTTTTAAGGTTTCAAGGTAATTTCGGTAATTTTTAAGGTTCTATGAGCATTTTGGTAATTTTTTAGGTTTAAGGTGTATTACACTCGTTTTTTGGGTTCCTAGGGCATTATTGTCACTTTTTAAGTTACAATGTCATTTCAATCATTTTTTAGGTTTCATGGTCATTTAGGTCATTTTTTTAGTATCTAAGGGTATTTAAGTAATTTTTTAGGTTACGGAGTCATTTTGGTCATTTTTTAGGTTTAAGTGTCATTAAGTTATTTTTTAGGTTTTAGGGGTCTTTTGGTAATTTTAAAGGGTTTTGAATGTATTTTGGTCATTTTCAAGTGTTATGGGGTAATTCTGGTTATTGTTTTAGGTTTTTTGGTTATTTAGATAATTTTTTATGTTTTAGGGTAATTTCAGACATTTTTTTAGGTTTTACGGTCATTTGGCCATTTTTTTAGATTCTAAAGGTATTTTAATCATTTTTTAGATTCTTAGGGTATTCCAGTAATTGTTAAGGGTTTCGGGGGTATTTTGGTCATTTTCAAGGTATTTTAGTCATTTTATAGGTTTCAAGGGTATTTTAAAAATTTTTAAGGTTTCAAGGTAATTTCGGTAGTTTTTAAGGTTCTATGGGCATTTTGGTAATTTTTTAGGTTTAAGGTGCATTACACTCGTTTTTTAGGTTCCTAGGGCATTATTGTCACTTTTTAAGTTACAATGTCATTTCAGTCATTTTTTAGGTTTCATGGTCATTTAGGTCATTTTTTTAGTATCTAAGGGTATTTCGATTATTTTTTAGTTTTAGAGGGTATTTTAGTAATTTTTTAGATTTTGGGGTCATTTCGGTCATTTTATAGGTTTTAAGGATATCCCAATAATTTTTGAGAGTTTCAAGGTTATTTTGGTAATTTTTAATTGTTAGAATGTGTTTTGGTAATTTTAGTATATTTAAGGGTATTTTCGAATTTTAGATACTTTAGGAGTATTTTTGTTATATATATATTTTTCGATTATTAGGTAATTCGGTGGGGTTAGGTTGGGTTGGCTACGCCTATATGTAATGTTGGTACGGCTTAATGTGATGATGAAACTGTGAAAAAAAAAACAGAACCATTGAATGTGACAAAAGTACAATCATATGTGATATTGGTATTGTCAATGTGACAATGGAACTATTAAATATGAGAAAAAAAATTAGGATACTACTGAATGTGACAAAAGTACCGTCAAAAGTGATGTTGGTATTGCACAGTGTGATAAAGGAACTGTCAAATGTGAGAAAAAAAAATAGGATACCATTGAATGTGACAAAAGTACTAATAGATGTCATATTAGTACTGCCTAATGTGACAATGGAACCATCAGATGTGAGGAAAAAAATAAGGGAACCATCAAATGTGACAAAAGAATAGTCACATGTGATGTTAGAACTGCACAATGTGAGAATGAAACCGTCAAATGTGAGAAAAAAAAAAAAGGAACCACCAAATGTGACAAAAGACTGTCACTTGTGATTTTGGAACTGTATAATGTGAGGATGGAACTGTCAAATGTGAAAAAAAAAAAAAAAAAAAAAAAGGAAGTGCCAAATGTGACAAAAGAACTGTCACATGTGATGTTGGAACTGCACAATGTGAGAATGGAACCGTCAAATGTGAGAAAAAAGAAAAGGAATCACCAAATGTGACAAAAGAACTGTCACATGTAATGTTGGAACTGCACAATGTGAGGATGGAATGGTCAAATGTGAGAGAAAAGTAAGGGACCCACCAAATATGACAAAAGAACTTTCACATGTGATGTAAAAATTTGAACCTAATGCTCTCCGTACTCTCACTAATACTCTATCCCCTTCACCTTTCCCCTAACTTTGTAGCAATGCCTGTAGCAACTGTCCACCCCCTCCACTCACTCCTTCCCATCTACCACCCCATCTGACCATCTTCCTCACCCGTTCGTCACTGCAAAAACAACATCCATCACTGCGAAAATACCACCCTCCGTCAACCTACTCCCTCCCATCTACCACCCCATTGAACCATTTTCCTCTCTCGCCCATCACTACAAAATACCACCCATCACTGCGAAAATACCACCCTTCGTCCACCATTCACCATGGTGGTCTCGGACCTCATATCCCGCGCAAAAAAAGTATCCTACGAAAAAGCCAGAATAGAGCTCCCTCCAAACCAAGACATTACTACCTCTCTAAAACTCATACTCCTCGCCAAACTTATCACCAACAAAGATAATGGTCTCGCCTATGTGCGAGATGTGGTTCTGAAGGCATGGGAACCGGTCTACCCACTGGAGGTGAAACAGATAAGGACATCTTTATGTTCTCCTTCAACCATGAAGTGGATGCCCATAGAGCTTACCAAAGAAGACCTTGGTCGTGTAAGGGTGGCCACCTAATCCTCAAAAAATGGGGCCCAGAAGTCACCTGGCAAGAAATAGAGTTTTCCTCATCAACTTTCTGGGTCCAAGTCCATGGCCTCCTTGCCTTATGGAATACTGAGGATAACCTTAGGAAGATAGGTTCGAGGCTGGGAGAAATTGTTGAAGTGGATCTAGTTGGTGAACCTGGTGGCGCATGGAAAAAATATCTCAGAATCCGTGTGGATATTCCAGTTGGTGAACCAGGCCTTTTCCTTCCCCGACCAAACAACACTAACGCTTGGATTGGTTTGAAATATGAAAAGCTGGCAGATGTTTGCTACAAGTGTGGAGTTATAGGGCATGAAGAAAGATCGTGTACAAGCACCATTTTCCAGCTCTGCAACTCCAATGGTGCCAGTTTTAAAGCTGCTGGACCATGGCTCTGACCTGATCATGATTCTCTTCCACCTGGGGTTTTTATGCAACTCGATGACGCCGCCAATGTGACCAGAGAGTCATCGAGGCAGTCATCGAAGAACGAAAGCAAATCCGTGCGAGTTGGTATGCCTGAAAAAGCACCTCCAACGTCGTACAACTTGCATCAGGTGCCCTGTACCAGCCCACTACCTTCACAAGACACGTGGCACTCCCACGACATTCTCACCTCCACTACACCAGCAGGAACAGAGTGTACGACCTCTATAACGTCTATCCAAGCTGAGCTGGAATCACCGCTAGAGACAATAGTTCCCCACCACGCATCATGCACTGAGGCAATGTCCTATGTAGGCCCTACTACCAAAACATCAACTCGTGGATTTCATAAATTGTTTCGAGTAACTCCAATACAAGTGGGCCTGAGGCCCATCGAGGAGCTTGCTTACCCCTCTTCAGCCCAAAACCCAAACTGTCCTGATCATGCGCATAGCCCAACCCGCAAGCAAATAAAAACTCAATCCTCCTCATGCCGCACATCACTGTGTGCCACCAACTCTAAACCTCATCAAATGCTCCAACAAAAAAATACCCAATCCTCCACACCCCTCAAATCACCCTGTTCCACCAACCTCGAACATCATCAAAAGCTCTAAACTCCACTCTAATCCACACCAAATGAAATACTACCTCCATCAAACTCTCTGAAGAGGAAAGTCACGGAAAAGGAGCTTGAGGTCTTCACCAAATGTCTCAAAATTGCTGCAAGGGGACCAAAGCCAGTCTACTTTGACCCAGAGACAGTAGCTCTCATTCTGCAATCGAGCCTGGAGTACTTCATAATCAAAGAAAGCCAAAAAGGGGAAGATGAAGCATACAAGCGTAAGTCATTCTATCTCACTCTGTCTAAAACCTGTTCACACTTAAACACAAAATCTAATTCAACTACCTATACGACCGAAGAGGCGGGCCTTATCATGCCCCCACCGTCCCCATGAAGCTACTCAGTTGGAACTGTCGGGGCATCTGCAACGCCTCAACAGTTTGAGCCTTAAAGGCTCAAATAAAAGGGGCTAGGCCTGAGTTAATTTTTCTATCTGAAACTAAAGCCTCTGTTAGTAGAATGGAGTTTGTTAGAATTTCTGTTAAGTTTGATCATTTGTTAGTTGTTGAAGCAAAAGGTAAAGCAAGAGGGCTCTGTATTTTGTGGAAAGATGGGCTAACTGTTAAGGAGGTGGAATACAATAAAAATCTTATTGCTGTTAAAATTAGCGATCTGGCATGTGAATGGCTCATGGTTGGTTTCTATGGCCCATCGTACCCATCAAAAAAGAAGAAAGCATGGGAAAATCTCACGGCTTTACTTGAATCTCATCAAGGGCCATGGATGTGCTTCGGGGACTTCAATTTCGTGCTTAATGAAAATGAAGCAACAGGAGGCAAAAAAGGCAGTCCCTCCACAAACTATCTCAAGGATTTGATGTTCGAGGTCGAGGCCATTGACTTAGGATTCTTTGGTGGCAAGTACACTTAGGCGAAAGGTAAATGGGGAAATGCTGCAATTAAAAGAAGACTAGACCTGCATAACACTCGCAGATCCTTGAAGAGTATCCTTCAGATAAAGTCTCTTAAAAAAGATACAGTATACTTGGGTGCACCTCTCCTCCTGTCTAGAGCACCTGCAAAGGATTTCACTTACCTACAATCCAAGCTTGAAGCCAAGCTCACGGGGTGGAGGACCAAGTGCCTTTCGTGGGCTGGAAGAAGGACCCTCATATGCTCGGTTGCCCAATCCATTCCAAATTACAGCATGTCTACCTTCAACATTCCTAAGAAAGTGTGCGACAACCTTGACTCCCTTTCCAGGATATTTTGGTGGAACCTGAAGAAATCAAAGGGTAAATTTCTTGCTTGGAGATCGTGGGATAAGTTATGCTACCCAAAAAGTCAAGGTGGACTCAGATTCAAAAAAGCAAAGGATATCAATAATGCCCTTCTTGCCAAGCTTGCTTGGATGATTGCCTCCAAAAGGGACAGCCTTTGTATGAATATTTTGAGGTCTAAATATAGAATTTCAGAGGACTGGTTGCATTCTTAGCCACCAAAGAAAGCCTCACCCATCTAGAAAGCTATTGAGTTGGCAAAAAAAATCATTGTTAGAGGAGCATGCTATAATATTGGCAATGTGACATCCATTAACGTTTGGACGGATCCTTGGGTTCCCTGGATAGAAGGTTTCATCCCAACCCCAAAAGAAGAGGTGTATTCCCAACATCCTATCCGTGTAAGCCATCTGATTGACCCTGATCTTCACTGCTGGAAGCATAACTTAGTAAAAGAGCTGTTCAACCCTCCCTTGGCACAAGCAATTCTATCCATCCCCATTCCATCTAGACCTCTTCCTGACAAACTCATATGGACACCGGACCCAAAAGGTAACTTCTCAATTAAATCAGCTTACCACACGTCCCGCTCCCACCTACCCCCTTTAACCCCCGGTGGAATTTGCTGGAATAAGCTTTAGAAGTTGAACCTGCCCGAGAGACTAAAAATGCTCCTTTGGACGATTGGAGTCAACTCTATTCCCACTAAGGAAAATCTCCTCACCCGACTCCATGTTAGTGATACCAACTACCTTTTTTGCAAGGATAGCATTGAATCCTCAAGCCACCTCTTCTTTAACTATGTTGCCTCCAGATCATTTTGGTTTGCTGTTTGTTGGGGCCTTAGAATAGAGAACTTAGCAATTTCCCAACTGGAGGACATTATTAAGTTCATCTTGAATCCCCCAAAATTTACTTGTGAATCTATTGACAATGGCCGAATCTCCCTGCGGTTGGCATTTACAATTGAAGAAATTTGGATGGCAAGAAATCGCTCCCTCCATCAGAACTGTGCTTGGGATGTTTCCTCTTCTATTAGGCTTGTCCAGACCAGATGCCATGAATTATCCACAATCATAAGCCCCCCTGCAACTCACAATCTCCCTTTACCTGTGAGTGTTTGGTCCCCTCCATCTGCTGACTACATTAAGATCAACATAGATGCTGCCATCTCTGATACGAATGTTGCCATTACTGTGGTGGCTTGAGACCACCGTGGAGTGCCAATCAAAATATGGGCTAGGCTGATTAAGGAGACAACCCCCCTCCAAGCTGAAATGGCAGCTCTGCTTTGGGTTGTTCAACTTGCTAAAATGGAGAATTGGAGCTGTGTTATCTTCGAAGGGGATGCTAAGGTTTGTTTTGATGCCATCAACGCTCCTAACCAACCATTTCCCTGGTGCATTCGAACCCAGCTGCTTAATACCATTGTTGTTGCTAAGTTCTTTTCTTGTTCATTTGTTTGGATTAGTAGGACTGGTAATGGTGTTGCACACCAAGTAGCTAGATTTTCTTTACTTTCCCGCTTAGCTTTTGTGTTCTTGTTGGATAATCTGCCCCTACTTTGCTGGCACTTTGTAAGGCAGATTATCCCCCTTGTTCTGTTTTTATCTAGTAATGCATTGCAGATTATAAAAAAATAAAAAAAAACTTTCACATGTGATGTTGGAACTGCACAACGTGAGGATAGAACCATTAAATGTGAGAAAAAAGTAAGGAAACCACCGAATGTGACAAAGAGCTATCACATGTGAAGTTAGAATTACACAATGTGAGAATGGAACTGTCAAATGTGAGAAAAAAGTAACATGGTATATCAAGTTACTTACTAGTGGGTATTGTACCCCCATTTTTTGGGGGGTACAATAGAATTACCCCAAAATTAAAAGGGGAAATTCAAAATTTTATCTTGACAACAAATTCCACCTAGATAGACATCATTTTCCAAATTCCATTGTCTCCCGCTCTGTTCTTTCACCTATAATCTCTCTCTCTCTCTCTCTCTCTCTCTCTCTCTCTCTCTCTCTCTCTCTCTCACATTATTATGCGATTTAAATAAATAAATAAAATTATTTCAAACAAGCCAATCACTTTTTTTTATTATATAAGTATTGTAATATTTTCATGCTAATTACCCATGAAAAATACAAAATAAGAGGAAATAAAAGAATATTTACACAATCACACGATATGCAAACTTCTTATTTGCAAGAGAATGGGCATTAGTTGCTTGTATATAGTACTTGCATTACCTTATCCCTTAACATCCGTCTTCCTGAAATTTATCATATAATCAGAGTTAGAGAGTTGTTGGGATGTTGAAATGATGAACATCTTAATTTATTCAAACTTATAAGTTCGTTTAGACCCCTTAAACCCAAACAGATTAACCTAAAGAATTAGCCAAGTGATTAACTTAGGTAATTTAAACAAATCTAGGTTAACACAAATATATCAAATCATGTATAAGTGCGGAAAAATAAAAAACACATGATATGATGACCCAGGAAAACCAAACCGGTAAAAAACCTGGGGAGGATTTAACGTAGCTATCCTCAAGGTAAAACGAATTCACTATGAAAGAATCGAAGTTTACACAATAAAACTTAGACCACTAACATCCTATTGCTACCTGCCTGTAAGAAACTTACTACCACGACCACGTGACAGCTCCGAGATCCACGGACTCCTTCTTTCCTTGAATTCTTCAGCAATTCACAAGCGCACCTGCTTGTATATCTTGAAGCTCTTTTGATTCTGCAACTGTATGATTTACCAACCTCTTGACATGAATCTTGAGTTTAGAAACCCTAAGTATATGTGAAGGTAAACACCTCTAGATCTAACAAATAGATTCACAAACACAGCATTCAAAACACTAAAAACGTGGCTAGGGTTTACCCTTATATACCTAGGACAAAACATAAAACCCTATACATTAAATGGGCTAGGGTTGAGTTGGGAATTTTCTGCAGAAAAACGTTCTGCATGATTTTCGATCGATCGAGTCTAATTTTCGATCGATCGAGTCAGGCAGAAAGTGCACAGTAATTCTACAGTCAACTCGATTCCAACTTTACATAAAAAGCCATACTTTGAGCAAGTCTAACACAAGACTTAAAGAATGTTTTGATCATGGTTTGCCAACATTACAAATTGAAGTTCTAATACATTAGTTCTTAATTCTTAGAACCTAACAAACTCCCCCTTTGACAATCCATGACAAAACACAGACTTAATAAAAAGCTCAAAGTTTACAAATTGAAACAGCCCATTACAAAATTAAAAAGCCAGTAAACAATTCAACCTAACTACTATCTAACAGTTGCAAAGTAGACAGCAGCACGACTGAATCAACCTGTATATTCCTGTAACACTTAACAAATACATAAACGCATGTGTGAAAAATACAAGGAATATAAAAAAACTTCTTGATTTCACATGACACAAAATAAAGACATATATCATGAATAACATCATAAATATAAATCAATAAGCAAAGTAGCATAGTGAAACAAGAAACATATACATAAAAATGTATCTCAAAAAAAATATCTCCTAACAAGAGCCAAAAATGTAAATACAAAGTGAAGCATGTAGATACAATCTAATAACTCCACAAGCTCAACAGTGTCACAGTAAGGTACAAAACTCAACTCCCCCTAAGACAAAAATCTCCTCTACAAAACATGAACTCCTTAATAGAATGCACTCCCCTTTTTTGTGACGAATTGCCAAAGGGCACTCACTCATCATCAAAAGGAGGTGGCGGAGGAGAACGACGAAAACTCACCAAATCCGCTCTCAAAGCTCGAAGCTCATCAAGGACATCCACTAGAAGCTGACCATGAGCCGCCTGAACGGTCATGACAGTGTCCAGAGTCCGACGAATATCAGAAACATCCGAAGGAGAAGGTGGAGGAGCATCATCAGCAGCAGCAGCAAGAACAGCAGACGTCTCAGCTGCAGGAGCATCTATAGAAGAAGAAGGGGGTGGAGTGACACCGGAAGGCTCTACCCTAGGACGCTTAGAGCTAGCTCGAAGTTGAGCAGCCCTTTGCCTCAAAAAGGTAGCACCTATAGGAGCAATAACATGTACGGGCTCAGAAGCAGGAAAATCACCTAAACCGAGATAAAGGAGAATCCTATGAATAAAAACAGGAAAGAATAAAGCATGAGCCGTAGAACTAAACCGATGTACCTCGTTCAAAGAACGAAGGAACAAATGAGGAAAACTGATAGGGGCATCAGTAACAAGCGCATACAAAAACACACATTGCTCAAGAGGGATGGTGTGGAGATGAGAAATGGGCCACAAGGAATGACATGCTATCCTAAAGAAGAGATAATGAAGCTCGGAAAGCTCAGCAGATGTGATCCGAGGATCAAAACCCCACTGGATAGAAGACCCAGTGATGTATGACATAACATCATCAAGAGGTGGAGACTCCTCATAAAGAAAGACGGGATGATCAACAATAGGCACCCCAAGAGCATCAGACACTACCGAAGGGGTAATGCGATACTCTACACCTCGTAACCAAACCTTAAATAAGGTGTCGGTATCATAGATGTGGATAGAGAGGTTCGAATAGAACTCTCTAATCAGGGTGGCAGGAGGAGGATGCTCAAAATCTAGCAAAGATAACCAACCTCGACGCTCAAAGTTACGTCTCACCTCAGGATCAACCTCATCTAGAATGACCCTACGCTCAGCCCAAATATGACGCCTAAGATTAAGGGTCTCATAGGTCTCTTGGTTCTTCTCACTAGTAAACCGATCACTATCAAATGAAGGTGAAGGGTCAGAAGTTCTATAGGCTCTAATTTTCCTAGGCATGGTGCTAAGGAAAGAAAAGAGAGACACAGAACGAGAAGAGCAAAAAAAAAAAAAAAACAAGGGCAGACTGCAAGTTAGCACATCAAAAAAAATATCAATTCTATATGATGCATGTACAAAATATGAAAATGATGCATGAACTAATGCAGTGACAAGTTCAAATATAATCCAAATTAACAAAATTGACTTGAGCATGAGTTTTAAATTAAAAATACTCAATTTTGAAAAACCCAATTTTTCAAAACACAATTAATTGATAAATTGATCATCACAACAGTTAAATAACACAATATAATGATCAAATTAATCAATCTAACAAGCCAATTTCATCAATTTATATCAATTTGAACAAAATCCCCAAATTCATCAATTTCAAGCCCTAGATTTTCAAATTTCCCACAAAACACCAAATTAATCAAATTAAACCACATGTAGTGCTTGGATAAGGTGTCCCCACAAAAACCCATGATTAATTTGAGAGAAAAACACACAAAAACAATTCCAAAAACACCAAAACTCTAAATGCCGAAAATAACCCAAAATGCATGAAAATAATGCATGAAACATGAAAATAAAAACAAATGGAGGGGCAAAAGTGTCTTACCGGCCTTGGGAGAGAGGATTGATGCAAAAAGATTGAAGAAAAACGACAAAAACAGCAAAAATCTGGTTGACCGGTTGGTGAGAGACAAAGGTGTTTGAAAAGATTTTGAAAAGTGAAGAATCACGCGAAGAAAAAACTTTTTAAAAACACTCAGCCCGATTTTCGATCGATCGAAAAACAGATTCGATCGGTTGAAAATACCTTCGATTGATCCAAACCAATCGAGAACCGATCGAAACAACCAGAGACTTTTCTGAGATTTTAAAACATTTTCGATCGGTCGAAAAATACTTTCGATCGATCGAAATTCTGGAAAAACTTATTTTTCAAAAACCAAGCAATTTCATTGCTAAAAATCCTCAAAGCATTAGATTTTATGAATAGAACGCATGAGTATGAGATGAAATGTTTTCCAAAAACTCATGTTTTTAACCCAGATCTCTCAAAGTAAGATTTTCTCTTAATATCCCTCAATCATTTAAACAAGCAAACATGTTCTGTATCAATTTCCAGAAATATTCAAACTTGGTTGGTCAGACCAAAAAACACACAATAACATGTACACAGTTTAGCAAAGAATAACTTGTGTAGTGTGTGCAGCTAGCATAAGTTTAAGAGACATGTGAGGTGATATGCACATAGTAATCAATCACAATTTCTACAAAATTCATCACATGAATTTGAAAGAGACTATTACTTAAAGAGTTACATCATATAACTCTCACATCTCCTAAAATAAAAGCTTGCAATCATGTAAGTTTTCTTGATTTGCCTCAAAATTAATATTCAATTTTATTGATTAGAAACTTAATAATATAGCCGGGATAATGTACACACCAATTTTATGAATTGTGAAATTATTATAACCCAATAATGTACACACCAATTTTATTTAGAGGCTACACCTTATATTCTTTTTGTGCATGTGCTACACTTTTTCGAGTACAAAATCTTACGATATGCACTAAGGTGTTCATGATTGGCTAGTAAACAGTGGTGAGATGGTTATTTATGCCTTTCTCAATAAGTTCAAGTCCGACAATCAAAGACATAAGACTTCAAGATCAAGATCATGTGATCAACAAATATAGCATCTTCCCACACAATATGCACAACAAAACTTCAACTAGTAAAGTGCAATAGAAATAAGTGCATCAAAGCTAAACAAGGTACATAAACATGTTATGCAAAATTTGATTGACCAACCTTGTCTTCAAATTCAAGGAAAAAATAGCAAAAACACAATTTGCAAAAAAATTTTTTTTATTTATATATAAAAAAACAAACATCCTAAAATGAAATACATGAATGTTATGCAATGCAAATTCTAGAAACAAAGGTCATAAAAGATAGAGCAATGAAGCACAAGGACCATGTCAGACAGACTCAATTAGGTCGAGCCTTTTGCATTCAAAACTTTTTAGATGCAACTCTTGCATTGGAGTTATGATTCACATTAGAATTCTGACCAACTCTAAGATTGGAATAAAGGTTTAACGTCTTTACCAATTCACCAATAAGTACCATAGGATCTTGTGCTTGAGGCACAGGTACTTTAAGTTTATTTGCTCGCTTTGCAGCTTGCAACTTAAAACAATTTGGATGGATGTGTCCAGACTTTCCACAAAAATGACAAACCCATGCAGGCTTATCATGCAACTTACACTTAGAAGAAGTAGAAGCTCTAGAATGAGAAGTTTGAAGATCAACCCTAATCTTCCTAGATGGAGTAACATCTACAGATTTGACAGGTTCACTCACCAAAGGTTTGACAATCTCACTCTTAGGAGGTTCAGAAGAGGGAACAATTTTTGTGGAAGAAGGTTCAAGCACAGAGATGCTATCCACAAAACCTAAGCCAGTCTTGTCAGAAGGAGACTTTTGAACACTCAACATGTGATCAAGTTTGGAACTTGCAGACCTATTAGTTTGTTCTCTAGCAACAGATAATTCAAGTTCCAAACATTTAACTTTATCAAGTAAAAGCATGTTTTCAGTTTTCACATTATTCAAAAGCTCATTTGCATCAAACAATTTCACAAGTAAATTCTTCTTATCAAATTCAAGAGATGCAATTTTCTTTAAGCCTAAATCAACATTCATGGCATCCTTTGCAGCAACTTTGCAAAGTTTATTATAGGTTTCCTGTAAATCTGCATCTTCAGAAAGTTCCCCATCAGAAGGGTTTTCTTCAACAGACACGCTTTCATTAACTACAGTAGTAGCAGTGAAAGCAATGAAGTTTCCTTCCTCATCACTAGCGGATTCATTGTCAGAAACTTCATCATCACTAAGGGTTACAGCCATAGCCTTACCCTTAGACTTCAAGTATGTAGGACATTCAGATTTCATATGACCATACCCTTGACATCCATAACATTGTTGTCCCAAAGAATTATTAGAAGGTTGACCTACTTTCTCTTTAGGTTTTTCAGTGTTATTAACTTTAGTGGGATCATTCCTCCTAAAATTTCTAGGTTCAGCAGTGTTCTTGCTTCTTGCCCTTCTGTTATATTTCCTAAGAAAGTTTCTAAAGTTCTTGGCAAGATAAGCAATCTTTGTAGCAGAGAGTTCATCATCAAATCCACCATCCTCAACATCATCAACAGACTTAAGATTTATTGATTTGGATTTGTTTGTCTTGGGTAGGTCAAACTCATAGGACTGAAGAGATCCTACAAGTTCATCAACAGGGATGGAGTCCACATCCTTGCTTTCAGTGATGGCAGTCACTTTGGGTCTAAAATCCTCAGTTAAAGATCTAAGAATCTTCCTAACAATTTTAGGTTGATCATAGATTTCACCCAAATTATATGCAGAATTAACAATATCATTCAGTTTAGCATAGAACTCATCAAAAGATTCATCATCATTCATTCTAATGCTTTCAAATCTAGTAGTTAATTGCTGCAATTTATTTATTTTAACTGCCTTTGTGCCTTCATGCACAGTCTGGAGGATATTCCAAGCAGTATGAGCAACCTCAACATTAGAGATTCTCTTAAATTCCTCCATGGAGACAGTATTGAAAATAGCATTCATAACTTTGCTATTGAAAGCAGCTACCTCCTTTTGAGAAGTTTGCCACTCACTCACAGGAGTAATGGGCTTCTCCCATCCGTACTCAACGGAGTTCCAGACTCTCTCATCAATAGATTTCAGAAATGCTTTCATCCTTACTTTCCAATAAGCATAATTGTTCCCATCAAAGTGAGGTAGAACAACAAGAGAGTGACCGTGTTCCATGACAACAGGGGTTAAGGATCAACTCAAAGATCAAAGGATCAAAAACAAAAGCTACCCGCTCTGATACCACTTGTAAATTCGTTTAGACCCCTTAAACCCAAACAGATTAACCTAGAGAATTAGCCAAGTGATTAACTTAGGTAATTAAACAAATCTAGGTTAACACAAATATATCAAATCATGTATAAGTGCGAAAAAATAAAGAACACATGATATGATGACCTAGGAAAACCAAACCGGTAAAAAATCTGGGGAGGATTTAACCTAGCTATCCTCAAGGTAAAACGAATTTACTATGAAAGAATCAAAGTTTACACAATAAGACTTAGACCACTAACATCCTATTGCTACCTGCCTATAGGAAACTACCTGCCTGTAGGAAACTTACTACCACGACCACGTGACAGCTCCAAGATCCACGGACTCCTTCTTTCCTTGAATTCTTCAGCAATTCACAAGCGCACCTGCTTGTATATCTTGAAGCTCTTTTGATTCTGCAACTATATGATTTACCAACCTCTTGACATGAATCTTGAGTTTAGAAACTCTAAGTGTATGTGAAGGTAAACACCTCTCGATCTAACAAATAGATTCACAAACACAGCATTCAGAATACTAAAAACGTGGCTAGGGTTTACCCTTATATACCTAGGGCAAAAAATAAAACTCTATACATTAAATGGGCTAGGGTTGAGTTGGGAATTTTCTAAAGAAAAACGTTCTGCACGATTTTCGATCGATCGAGTCTAATTTTCGATCGATCGAGTCAGGCAGAAAGTGCACAGTAATTCTGCAGTCAACTCGATTCCAACTTTACATAAAAAGTCATACTTTGAACAAGTCTAACACAAGACTTAAAAAATGTTTTGATCATGGTTTGCCAACATTACAAATTGAAGTTCTAATACATTAGTTCATAATTCTTAGAACCTAACGAAACTAAACACAAATCATTTGATGATTGTCTCTAATTTTCATCGCCCTCTATCTTTCTTTTATGTGGTATCTAAACTGAAGTATGGACATGACTCCACAGTCCACAAGTGGCTGTCATAATATTATCCGAAAAATCACTTGGTAACTAAATCAGCATGTGATCACATTGAAAAAATCTCTCAATTACTAGTTTCATATCCTAGCTCCTCAAGTTGAATGCCCATTGCCAAAGTTCTAAAATGTTTCTAATTAAATATCTTAGGAAGTGATGCTTCTTTCATATAGTTGTGTGCTATTAAATCATATACGAGAAGGCTGACTTTTTATAAATAAATAAATAGAAAGATCAGACTAACTACCAAAATGCTGGTAAAGCACACAACATCGTTAAAGGTCCTGCATCAACACCCCTCATTTCCTAATATCTCTTTAACCTAACTACACGATATGAACATATCTTAGATACTATTAAATTGCGAAAGAGTAGTTTACCATCTATATATTATAGACACTAACATCTGAAAACAATAAATAAAAATAAATAAAAAAAGGAGACCATAGACTTAAATAATAGACCTCCAGACATATTTCTGTCATCGGAAAGACTAGAAAGTTTTCCTACGGACATATCAATGATATGACCACTATTAGTTACATATTAGACAAATTATTAGCTATAAATTAAGGCTTTGTTTGATAAGGGAGTAGAGAAGCGAGAGAAAAAAATTTTTAAATGGAGGAGGTAAAAGGAAAAAGAAATTAATATTTTTTATAGATGGTAGTTTACTGTAACTCAATTGCTAAAAAATTTAGCATAAAACTTTCATTGTTGCTTCATTTTTGTTGTATTGGTTGTTAAAAATAGCAATATAGCAATTTGGCACCATCATTGTAAATGCTCTAAGAGCACACCTCCCAAATTGCTATTTTAACAACCCACTTGCTCAAATTGAGCTTTAAAGCACTTGTAGCATTAGAGCTAAAAAGCTATATAGCTATTTTAACTCCACAAAAACACAAAAATAACCATACAGCAGTGGAGCTATATCTAATTTTTTTAGTTTCATTGCTACAATGCATATCTATCTTTAGATGTGCACTGTAACTCAAAGATAAAAAATATATATATTATTTTATTTGTGTTCACACTATGTTTATAATAGATATATCATTTTATTGTAATAGATATCTTGATTTATTTTGATGTTTATATTATTTTATTATGTTGAAAGTTAAAATTGATCCACTGCTACAGCATGGGTGTAGGTAAAACAGATAAAGTAACTTTTTGTGGTGCCAAATAGCTAAATTTTTAACTCCACTGCTGTGGATGCTAAGAACTAAATTGTTTTACCAAGGTGTGTATAGCTAAATTGTTTTAGCAATCATAAACAGTAAGTTTGTGTATATACAACCTACTATTCTTGTAAACATAAAATTATTTATTTTAATCACTCTCTCTCTTCTTATAAAAATATATCACACACACACACTCTCTCTCTCTTCTTTCTTCCTCTCACTTTCAAACTCTCTCTCTTCTTACTTTTCTCTTCTCTCTTTCTCTCACTCTCTCTCCTGTCTTCCTCTCACACTGACTCTCGCTTCTCTCTCTCGTTCAAGATATTAGTTTGCTATTTGGGGTGGCCGTAGATCAGCCTTAGGTGGGTTGTTTCTTATCAACATTTTCAATGGTGGAGGCGTGATGCGTTTGTGTGGTGGTGGATTGCAATGGTGGGCTGGTTTTGTGGTGGTGGTGGTGATATGGGTTGCGGTTGCGATGAAGAAAAAGACAAAAGGATGTGGTGAAGAGCTGGAGGTAATGGTTTGGTGTGGTGGAGGCTTGAAGGCAATGGTGGTTGTGGATCATTTTTGGGCTTTGCTCACCGTGAGTCGTGGGTGGGTTTTGCTCGCCGTGGGTCCTGGATCATGGGTTTGTCGCTGCCATGGGTTTGAATCGGTCTTGGATTTTAACGAGTTGTGGGTTTGAATAGGTTGTGGGTTTTGGGTTTGTTTCAAAGTTTTGGTGGTCAATGGTGTTGTTTCGGTGGCTGCATTGGGTTGGAATGGAGGTTTGAATGGGTTGTGGATCTTGGGTTGGTTTCAAAATTAATTTGTGATTTAGGTTGCTAATTTGTTGGTTCAGTGGCGGTAGGGGGGTTGTGGTGATGTGGTTGTGATTGGTTGGTCAGATTACAATGAAGAGAGAGAGAGAGAGAGAGAGAGGAGTGAGAAGAGTAATCAATATTATATTATTTTACTGTGTATTTTTTATTATTTAATTAGATTGTATGTAAAAATAAGAAATGAGATGTTGGGTGTATTGTTAAATGAGTTGATAAAATAGATAAAATAGTATTTGAGAATGCAAAATAAGTATTTTTTTTTTTTTAGATCCACCAATGTGAATTCTCTAAGTTAAGTTTTATGTTGAGTGGTTTCCAAATTTGTTGTTATTAAAAGTAGCTAGTGCCTTCCAACTTTGGTTTTTGGTTTTTTGACATATATATTGTAAGGACACAATTTTTAAGGCGAGGCCCACAAGCTGGATAGACTTAGGCCCAAAAAGTCCTAGTAATAAATTTCTAGGGTGTGGATTAGAAAAACTGGGCTTTAAGTGAGTTCAAGAATTATCCAGGCGAATTTAATAAACAAAAAGACAGAAATAGAGTAGTGATGTTATAGAAAACCGTCCTAGGCTCGGTTCAAGGAGGATAGTTATATAATTTCTTGTATCTTTACAACTTAGTGTCTTTCTTTCTTTCTTTACAACTACTTTTTTTCTCCCAAGATTCTTCAATCCCTTTTCTCATTGCCTCACTCTCCCTTTATATTCCCTCTTTCTCCCACGTGCTAGTCAAATGACTTCATTTTGATACTTGTCCTATCAACCTCGCCTTGAAGTCTTCAGACGGTAGCTGTAAAGGTTGAAAATCACTGTTCAGACATCTTTTCCTCATTAATGCGGCCAAAAGGTTAGCTGCAAGGCAATTAATGTGGTGGTAGCGGCTTTCTCTATACTATCCTTCTGCTTCCACTTGTCCTATGTGCTTACAAGATGCTCCTTTACCAGATGAATCCCCTAAAATATCATAATAAATGTCAAAATGCATATCTTGGCTTTCTCTTTGGCTATCCGAGGATGTAATTCCTCCTCAGACAACTCTTCTCAGTTTACACACTTGCCAAATACTTACAAGGCTTACAACTATGCATTTCCTTTGTTATTTACTATACTCGAATAGTTGTACCTCCTTGAACAAGCCCACAGCCCAACATTTATATTTGGGCCTTTGATCCCTACATATATATATATATATATATATATATATATATATATATATATATAATGCATGTGTAATTATTATACATAGCTATTTAGATCTACATTTTTTTTAATACTATATACTAGATTAGATAATTTAAAATTTAGAGTTTCAAAGTTTGAGTAATTTTTAGAGAAATCGTCCACAGTTGATATACATTTTAAGAGAAAGAGTGTTCAAGATTCAAAAGTTACTGCTCAATCTGATATCCCAAATGTTGAAACTTAATGTGTTGAATTCCTCACAAAGTCTCAAAGATGTGAATCTAGAGAAATAAATAGTGTTTCCTTAAAATGGAATATTAGATTATGACAACTAATCAATCGTCTCAATAAACATTTTAAAGTTGGGTCATATCAATATAGAAGTTAGGATTAAAAACATTCTGAATCTAAGTGCATCCACACCAATCCTTCTATAATCTTCTAAAGTGCAAAAAGTTACAAAATTTACACAATTTGAGAAAAAATACACCCACATCAGTGGGTGTAAAGATGTGCAAATATGCACATATGAACAGTAACCGTGTATATATACACGGTTACTGTTCATGTGTAAAATATTTTTTTATGCTTTTTTTCTCTCTCCTCCACCAGATTACTTCTCTTCACAAACCCACTACAACAACCTAACGCACCAGCGTGCCAGAATAAGAAGAAGGAAGAAGAAATTCCAACTCAAAAATCAACAGAAAATTAACAGAAAACAATTCCAGCTCGCCGATCTGCTGCCACTGTTGCCGCTCGGATCTTCCATTGCTGTCGTCAGTTGGGGGTGGGAGGGAAAGGTCATCGATTGGGGGTGGGAGGTGAAGGGTCGGTGGTGGAGGAGAGAGGGAAGGGCAAAGGAAAAAGGGAGGCCGAATCGGTGGAGGCGGCAAGCTGGATCGGCGGCAACGACGGGCTTGGTGAGACGGCTGTGAGGGAGAGAGTGACGGCTGTGAGGGAGAGACGGGCCGGGTGAGACGGCTGTGAGGGAGAGAGTGAGGGAAGGAGATGAACTAGTGAGGGAGATGAACGGGTGAGAGAGCTGGAAAAAAAAAACAAAGGAATCGGTGAGAGAGTGAGAGAATGGTATTAATAATAATAATAATAATAATAATAATAATAATAATAAACAATAAAAAATATTATTTAATTAGAATAGATGTGTAAAATAGATAAACTGATGTGAGTGTTTTGTAAAAGTGATGGTGTAAAATAGAAAAAGTAGGTTTTTTGTGCAAAATATACGGAATCTTTTGCACGAGCTGATGTGGTTGCTATAAGAATCAATTATTAATGATTTCAAACGTATAAAAGAAGGTAGGTTAGATCTTTGTTGAGTTAAAGCTAATATTATGAAATAAAACATTGTTTTTTGTCATCAAAGATTTTTTTTTTTTTAAGCAAAATCCAAATATGAAAAAAAAAATGATTAAAAAATACATGAGTCATGAATTCATATCCATATAACTATATAAGAAGCATTCTGGTTTTTTCGGTACATGGTTGACACGCTAGAAATCCAAATTATTCCCCTTTCTGCATTCATTGATATTCTAAAGCCAAATTTTCACAAAATAGTTTAGGAACATAACTATTTTTACCACAATTTTAATGTAATAGACGGTAATTTTTTTAATAGTAGAGAGAAATAATAAATTTATGTGAAAATGATGGATAATTTTTGATGTGATCTTCATCTAAGAGTCACCTAGCACCAAACTTTGTTTTTTTTATTCTTTTTATTTATTAATGGAGGAAAAAGGATAGCAAGTCCCTCCGCTTTCGTTTGAATATATACAACACAATGTGGCCCTTATTTACTTATTTATTTTGAGAAAGTATATGGCTTTTATTTGATCCCCACAATCTTAAGTTCATTGATGGACCTCTCAAGTCTCAAATAATAATAATAATAATAATAATAATAATAATAATTAATAGCTTCTCAAAAAAAATAATAAATAAATAAAAACTTCATTAATGGTCCAATGGACCCACAAACAATAGTGATAACTTTTTCGCCTAAGCATACCAACCACAATTATCATAAGTTCGTAACAAAATAAAAACAGATTTTAATTCTCTATATTGAAGTTTTCTTTGGGATTGATCTTCATGAGAAAATGTTCATATACTAAAAGCAAATAGTAGACGTATTCCACAGGCTCTTCATCTAACGGTCACCTACCACCACATTTTTTTTTTTTTTAAATTTATGGGTGAAAAAGGTATCAGATAGCGTCCTTCCTCCACTTTCTTTTGAATAAATCAATACCACCCTTTGTTTGAATCCCCAAAATCTAAGACAATTTTAAATTATTGAAGGAATGGTCCACCCACACAATAACGGTAACTTTTTCAGCCTTTTCAAATTGCATACCAACCACATTATTTTCCCCCACTTTAAATCCCACTATTGCTTTAATTAATAAAATAAAAGCAATACTAAAAAATAAAACAATGTTTTATAGGTAACAACAAAAGAAAGAAAGAAAAGTCTCTCTAGTCTCTACATAATTTGGTCGGAAAGTGAAGGCAGTCGCTTGAAAACGTTGACTGGAATAGACGGCATGTCGTGGCGGAACCTGGGATGGCGCAGATAATAAAACCCCGACACCAACACAAAGGCTTTAAACGGCACAGCATAAAACATCAACGACGCAAACAAACAGAAAACGACAAAAATTCCAGTAGCCCGTGGGTCCTTCCAGCTAAACAAAGCCTCCAATCTCTCACCTTGTGCTGCCACGTCACCTAAAAGTATTTGGGCTCGCCCAGCTAACGCTCGCAACCGATCGTACCTGATTCTAACCTGTTCTGATGATCGTGTGGTTGGAAACCCATCGAATTCTTCATCAAGCTCATCAAGGCTCACAGCTTCCACGTAGGATAGTCTTGTGTCTATGTTGAGTGGGACCCTTTGGCGATATCGAAATCTCAGTAGGATGATCAAGAAAGCGTACATGAATACAGTGGGGAGCACTAGATTGGGACACACAGCAATAGCTATTAGCACCACGTGTATTAACATAGTCGTAGGAGGATGTACCCACGTGCGAATCCCATCTAGCCAACGTGCCAACGTGGCAGCACGTGTTAAGCAACCCACCACGCGGAACCAATTGGCTTTGCTTCTTCTCATGCTCCACACGTGCGTGTCCGAGTCCAACATGAATTGCACCACCTCTTGACCCAAAGCTGGTTCGGACCTTGCTAGACGAGTTGTCACTATTTTCATTGCTGTGTGGCGTAGGATATCTTGTTGGGCTGGACCCATCGGACGGACGTAATGCATTCTTGGAAGCATCGGACACGTGTAGGCTTGGATTAGGCTCAACCAAGACGGGCAAGTGAATCTAACTGCTATCTCAATCTCTCCCATTTTATTGGCCCCATTGGGAAGCAATACCGTGAGGGGATACGAATTTATGTAGATCCGATTTGAATCGAGCGTGGATAGGCGTACACGTATTTTTCCAATGCGTACGTCTTTTTCAGATTTGGATATGTACCTGCCATTATCAAAAACCCCAAGAGTAAGTACTGTGCAAGGATCATACACATCCCAAGTATATTGTTCGTTCCACCGTGGAGAAAAGCGATCCAGAATCGTACGCGTACGAACCCACTTGGGACCATACTTGGCGAGCACGTAAGCGTCGATGGTGCCACGTGTACCGTTATCTTTGGTTTTGACGGGTAGTAAATTTGTGGCACCACGAATCCCAACCTCAAGCAAGCCTATTGGAGGTTTGGCTAGCTGCTTGGAGGAAGCACGAACATCACTAGTCACGTGCGCAGCCTCATCTAGCACGTGATATCCACCTTCCAAACATACTCGGACGTGTATTCTTCCAGTGTACGAAGAACCACCACCACCACCAACCAAATTGAACCATCTTGATTTTGGATCCGTATGATCATCTATCCTCCTCTCAATGCTCGCCACATGTATCTTAGCATGGCCCACTGACGACAACTGTTGTCCGTTACTCACATCCTCAACTGTTACCACCAAAAACGGCTCAAACGGCTCAGCAGCTACGAAAACAAGATCTTCATTCCACGTAGGATTATTTGCTGAGCTGCCAGATGTTCTGCTCCTGCACGTCTTAAATACTTGAGCCCCCAACTGAGCCTTTACTACATAATAATTATCCGGACTCCGAACCTTATTGTTGTTATTATTAATAGGTTCGGATAGCAGCTGCAATTGCAAATCTTGGGTTTGGATGACCGTTAGTCTCAGATACCAAAGCTTTGGAGACAAGTAGACCTTAGCTCGGGTCTCCGGTATCAACCCACCCGAATCCGACTGCCAAGCCTCCTGGAAAGCCTCGTCGGTTTGAGTTCCGAACCAAACAGCCAGCATGACGTCATTTCCTCCTGAACCTGAAGAAGAAGAAGAAGAAGAAGAAGGATTTTCGGATTCCGAATCCAAAGTGTACCATTGAGGAGCTAAAGGACTATCTGGTGGAACTCGCTTTGGGACTTCTTGTAAATCAAACGACACAGTTCCCAAACAACAACAGCTCTCAGAGTCAGAGTCAGAGATTTCATCAGCCCTGTACACAGACAGTTCTAATGAAGTGGAATTCAATCCCTCTTTATCAAACGCAAAAACTTGGTCCCAATCCTTATCACTCTGACTCTTGTTGGTTTTGATACTGTGTGTTCCGATCACAAGCTTGGCATAAAAGGAGGAGGAGGAGGAAGGCACAACAGATTCTTCAGACTTAACCTTAACCTTAACCACACGAACATATAAAAAAGGCATACGATCCACCAGATCGTCAGCACTACTACTACTACGACGACTCCGACCGCTTCCAAGAGAACGTAGCAGCTCAACCTCGTTTAAGCCCCCAACAACAACAACATCTCCGGACTCGGATTTTAAATTTTCTTTATTATTAGTTTGCTGCTGCTTCTCGGAGTGTACCACCTCAGCTGGAGGAGCTTCTTCGGGTTTAGGCACTTCCTCCTGTTCTTTAGCTGCTGCTGCTTCTTCTTTTGGTTTCTCTTCTTCCTCGTCTTTCTTTTTCTCGTCCTCCTTCTCCGGTAACGCCTCTACTTTCTCTTCCGTCTTCGTCTTTTCCTCTTCTGCGGGTGGTTTCTTCTCTTCCTCCGCAGCCGCTGGATCTGGATTCTCGTCAATGTAATAGACTTTAAGCCCAAGCTCTCCTCTAATCTGTGAAAACACGCTCCGCTTCTCTAACGGATAGTACACAATGGCTTCTGAGCTGGACTTGGCAAAAGTGGTCCCGCCCATCTTTACTTTACCAAGAAAGTTGCTTCTCTTACCAGTCTTCTTGTCGTTGTAGAGATTGATCTCCAACATTTCCGACTCCATGGTCTCCTTGTCATGGACCATAAACTCGAGCTTCTCGTCCCACTCCGGGTTCAGATCTCTGAACTTTGTCTTCGTTCTCCGCCTCTGCCCATCAAAGTCTACAATGGCGTAGGCACTCGCTGTTCCTTGACCGTCTTTCGGCATTAGATTCTTCGCGTTGCAAACTTCCACCACCAGTTTTCTGCCACAGCTTTCAGCCATGGCTAAATTTTTATTCAAAAAAAAAAAGTAAAATAAATTTTTTTGGGGGGGTTTGAATTTTTTGAGTTAAAACAGACAGAAAAACAGAAATGTGAGTTTGAAAATGAGAGATGTGAGGGACAGAGAGAGATAGTGAGATCTGATTTAAAAAGGGGAAGGGAAGGAGCGTGGACACGTAAGACAAAAGTTGAAACGTGGCGAGATCTTGGAGTGCTAGATTTGGCCTGTGATGTGGATTTCTGAGATGAAACAGCGTGCCTGATGCTGAGTGCTAATTACCTTGCTAAATAATAATAATAATAATACTAATAATAATATATGGATTCTTTCATTCTGTCTGGTTGGATTTGGAGCTTTATTTGGGATCATACTTGAATACTAATTAATTAATATATGGTTTTTTTTTTTCTTTTTACGAAAGTCCATGAATTTCTCACACTTTCTTTCGGCGATCATGGGAATCATGGGAAATATAAAATATTGTACAGATAGAAATGGGAATACATAAACATAAAAACATATATAATGTTTTTTTCTTTTTCTTTTTTCTTTGGTGAAAGTGTAACTATTCTGTTAGGATGGGAAAGAACACAAGAAGGAGGTGACACACGATTAAATTAATATTTAAAAAAAAAAAAAAAGAAGGTTATAGCACTTCAAAGGAGAGATCAGATGCTTAATTAGATTACAAAATATTTCAATTTGTAACCAAGTAGTTCCACTCTTATTTTGAAAAGAAGATATCTTGTGACGCATGAGTTTCGTCGTGTGGAAATATTTTATATATGTAGGTAAGGTGGTAATTCTGTTCATTTACAAGCAAGATATGCTTTTGGTATTTCTGATTTCTCTATTTGGATTAAAGAAAATTCTTGTTTTATTGAACAAACTCTTCTCCATAATGTACTTGTTACTTTCCATTCTTAAAAAAATTTATGCAGTATCCTCATAAAAATAAAAAATAAAAATAAATTAAAAAAAGATATCTTGTGACAGTTTTATTGACTATGTGTAGCTTACCGTAACGATTTATCAAAATTCAAAAGAATGGGGAAAATGGTTCAAAATGATGTAATATCCTAATTAATCAAACACAATTATCACAATTAACTAGAACTAGAAGAATATATAGTACTATTGCTTTTGACTCAAAAACAAAAAATAGAGATCTGCAGACGAGGAAAATATATTTCACTCTAAGAATGTGATATAATATATGATAAATTGTTAATCTCATTCAGAATGAATGAGTTTGATATTCCCGTAAGCTCTTAATCTAGGGAGAGGAAGAAAAGGGTTCATTCAAAATTAAGTTATTTATTTTGGAGGACTGTAGAGTTGTTAAGAGATATAATTAGAAATTACCAACGATTGTAGGGGCCAGGTATATATTGCTTTGCTAAGGGCACATGATTTAAGCAGCGCACTATTTTGAATTTTGGAGTACCTAATTTTTTTGCTAGCTACTTGGGAATAAGATTAAAACACTCCCAAGCCTAGAAAATTAGTTGGAGGAGATTACTAGCATATTTTGGTGGTTAAATATAATGCATGGTTGGGTCTACAAATATAGTTCTAGGAGGGGGCAAAAAAATAAATGATAAAGAAAAAACATCTAAATAGGGTTTTGATTCTCACATTTCCATTATTTCACATTAATTTTTTCTTGTCCACTTCTATGTGATAAAAATAAACATTTCTTTATGTATCAATTGTGGATATATGTGTGAAATTGTGGATTTAGACCAATGTAAAAAAATATTTTCTTATCTAAATAGTCCCAACCCTTTTTCACGAGACTAAACCCAAGTAGCTAACCTAAAGGTAATAACGATAAAGCGTAGTTTATTATAATCGTGTTTGAACTAAAACAATCTGTTACGTTTTGATTTGCCATTGGAGCGCATCTGTCTACACCAACTTTACTCAAAAAGATTTTGAAGCAAATTAAGGTTAAAAATACTACAAATTTTATTAAATAAATTTGTATAACTTTCATAGTAAAATTGAAAATATCAAACGATTCACATCACTTTTTTTTCTTTTTAAGAGGAGAAGAAAAGACAAAATGATAGATTACATTATCTTACAACGCCTCTAATGCCATTAAGTAATTATATCAAATGATATAGGTTAATTATAACGAGTTGTCATCTGAAAACGACAAGAAAATACGTAGTAGTAGTAGTATATAGATCAGGATACTCATTGGATTCAGTTCATTTGTCTTCTTGAATTGCTCGCTAAACCCTTTTATAAAAAGGGAGCACGTACACGTAGTAGAGCACTTGCAGCCTTCTGCAAAAATGAACGTTGCTTTGTCGTGTTGTGGTGCTTCGATCCCCCGTCAATAGGAGAAAGGATTAATTAATAAAGAAAGTGGTTGCGAACTAGAACATGCATGCAATTGCAACGATAACCACTAGATTTGTAATATTATTAGTATTACTAGTTACCAACGTACTTCACTGACACAAATAATAATACTACCAAGTACCAACGTACTACACTTACACAAATGTTACGAATATCATCTAAGCGGCAATGCCGTTACAGTGTACTCAACGTGTTTGTACTATACTGCACTGTAATGGCAACCGTGTTTCGTTTCGTGAGTTTTTTTTTTTATTTTTTTAGAAATTTGTTTGTGTTTTTTTGTTAATATTGATGGAAGTTCACATTTATATTGTTATATTGACATAATAAATTTTATAATATTTTTATAATTATTGTTTAGTTAGTCATATTTTTTCTGAGAGATGCTACGTTCACAACATTTTTACAGTGTTTCGGTACTGTGCACTCAGTGTGTTTGCACTGTGCTGCATTGTAGTGGCAACAGTGTTTCGTTTTGAGAGTCTTTTTTTTTTTAGAAATTTGTTTGTGTTTTTTTTTTTTTAAATATTAATGTAAGCTCACATTTATATTGTTATATTGCCGCTACAGTGTTTCGGTGCTGTCACTCAGTGTGTTTGCACTGTGCTGTACTGTAGCGGCAACAGTGTTTTGTTTTGTTTTTTTTTTTTTTTTTTTCCAGAAATCTGTTTGTGTTTCTTTTTTCTTTTTAATATTGATGTAAGCTCACATTTATATTGTTATATTGACACAATAAATTTCACAATATTTTCACAATTATGGTTTAGTTAGTCCCATTTTTTCTGAAAAGTACTACGTCCATAACATTTTTACAGTGTTTCGGTACTGTGCGCTCAGTGTGTTTGCACTGTGCTGCATTGTAGCATCAACAGTGTTTCGTTTTGTGAGTCTTTTTTTTTTTCAGAAATCTGTTTGTGTGTTTTTTTTTTAAATATTGATGTAAGCTCACATTTATATTGTTATATTGATACAATAAATTTCACAATATTTTCACAATTATGGTTTAGTTAGTCACATTTTTTCTGAGAGGTGCTACGTCCACAATATTTTTACAATATTTTCACAACAAATCATAGGTAATTTGTTGTTATTGGTTCAAATTTGAACCTAACAGTAAGATTACTTTTTTTTCCCAACAATAACAACCAGTAATAACCTGTCACTTAAGATTTGTTGTAAAAATGTTGTGAAAATGTGGCGGACATATCATTTTTTTTTCCTTATAATCGGTTTGTGTTTTTTTTTTTTTTGAAAAAATGGCAATACCACTACAGTGCTTCGGTATTGTACACTCAGTGTGTTTGCACTGTGCTACACTGTAGCGGCAACAGTGTTTCGTTTCGTGAGTCCCTTTTTTTTTTTCAATAACCTGTTTGTGTTTTTTGTTTTTTAAATATTAATGTAAGCTGACATTTATATTGTTATACTGACACAATAAATTTCACAATATTTTCACAATTATGGTTTAGTTAGCCACATTTTTTTTAGAGGTGCTACGTCCACAACATTTTTTTAACATTTTCACAACAAATCATAAGTAGTTAGTTATTATTGGTTCAAATTTGAACCTAACACTAAAACTACTTTTTTTCCCCAACAATAACAACCAGTAACAACTTGCCACTTAAGATTTGTTGTAAAAATGTTGTGACAATATTGTATACATATCATTTCTTTTTTTTTTTTTCCCCTGTAATCGGTTTGTGTTTTTTTTTTTTTTTTTTCTATTAACTATATAAAAAGCGGCTATGCTGCTACAGTGCTTTGGTACTGTTCATTCAGTGCTTTTGCACTGTTCATCTACAGTGCCGTTTTGGTGAGGCACTTTTTTTTTTTTTTCAGTAATCGGTTTGTGTTTTTTTTTTTCTTTTAAATATTGATGTAAGTTGACATTTATATTATTATACTGACACAATAAATTTCACAATATTTTCACAATTATGGTTTAGTTAGTCACATTTTTTTTTCAGTAATCAGTTTGTGTTTTTTTTTTTCTCTTTTAAATATTGATGTGAGCTGACATTTATATTGTTATACTGACACAAAAATTTCACAATATTTTCACAATTATTGAGGTGTCAATTTCTTACAAGTCGAAATAAAAAAAATAAAAGATGAGACTATGACTAACCACAATTGAAAATAAATATTTTGAAAAAATGTTACAACACTTATTGTTATCACAATATTTTCACAAATCATAGGTATCTCAATTTCTTATAGACCAAATAAAAAAATGCTAAGTCTACAATATTTTAACATTAATTTCTACAGTGCCTAAAGTTTTTTTTTTCCTAGTAATTGGTTTGTGTTTTTTTTTTACTTTTAAATATTTATGTAAGCTGACATATATATTGTTATACCGACATAAAAATTTCACAATATTTTTACAAATATTGAAGTATCAATTTCTTACAAGTTGAAATAAAATAATAAAATATGAAACTATGACCAACCACAACTAAAAATAATTGTTTTGAAAATAACAATAACAACGTTATCAGTTTAAAACCAATAACAATTTGTCATTTAGAAGTTGTTCTAAAAATGTTATGAATATAGCATTTCTCTCAAATAAAATAAAAAAATATCTATTCAGATCCTAAAAATGAAGATATTATGAAAATATTGTGATATTTTGTTGTATTCTTAGACTTCTTTTTTAATATAGTCAAATTAGGTGAGTCAAAATTCACAGTTTCATACACAAAATCTATATTAATTTTCTCACTATTGGGGCAACACGTGCCTTGCACGTGCAGCCAACACTAGTAATTAATAAAGTATTTAGCCTTCATTTATAGTGTATGGCAATGTTATCGATCTGAGTTGTCTCTGTTTTAAGCTTATGAATATGCATTCTTCGGCTTGAACGAAAAGCTCCAACGCATGTTAACTGTCATTCAGGTGCAGTGGCATCCCCCCCAGATGATTGGTTTAAACTGAATTCTGATGGGTCTTCGTTGGGCAATCCTGGTAGGGCTGGTGGAGGTGGTATTATTCGCAACTCCCGTGGAGAATGGGTTAGTGGCTATGCCCGTGCTATTGGTCATACCTCAAGCGTAGCTGCTAAATTCTGGGCGCTCCAAGATGGAATTAACCTTTGCATTACTCTAAATTTGACCAATGTCATTTTTGAATTAGATGCTCAACTTGTGGTGAATCTGGTGCAGAAAGGTAGTGATAAACCGTCGGATAATGATGTCATTATTGCAGACTGTATTGAAGGCTTGCCAAAAATTCCAAGGACTAGAGTTCAACATTGCTTCAGAGAGGCGAATAAGTGTGCCGACGCTCTTGCTAGAAGAGGCGCCTTGCTGCCTCAAGATTTTGTTATTTTTCATTTCCCTCCTGCGGATGTAGATCTTTTGATTAATCTTGATGCTTCTGGGACTGTGTATGAGCGTCGTCGCTCTTCTTTTGCTGTTTACTAGTTAATGATATTGCCTGGTTTACCAAAAAAAAGAGTTGTCTTTGTATTTTATGAAGGAACTTTAAATTTGAATATAAAATCAAGAAAATTAAATTAACAAAAAGCACCGTTTAATTAAGCTAGATTATAAGTTCCAATTAACTCAACTGGTAAAGTTTTTAATAGTTGAATAAGAGATCGAAAAAAATATTTAATCTAGATTTTTTTTTTTTTTGGGTAAAGAGAAAATGAGAAATTAATTGTATATTTAATCTTCTTATTCTTCAAAGCAAGAGATGGATGAACCACGTGTGTAGAGATTAGAACCTTTGATTTAGAAGTTGAAGTTGGCTATCTAATTTCAGGTTAATAAACATATGTTTAAAGAAATACAAGAGATGGTCGCTGAATACAGGGAACCCTAGTGAGGATATAAATACTACACGTCTAGTGTTAGGTGTAAATGGACTTTATACTACAAGTGGATCTCTTGGGCCATTATATAAGAGCATTCTCATTAAACGTTCTATATGCTAAAAGATGCTCTTTTTTAGCATTTTTGACCCAAAAACTTGCTCCATCAAAGATTTTAAATGCTAAAATTTTTGCAATTGATGAACAGTGCCGTCTCATATTTGAGACCGCACTGTTCACCCATTGTAAAATTTATATTATTTTTTTATTCAGTGGGCCCACTTTCTTTTCTTCTCCGTATTTCTCATTCTTCCCTCTCACCATTTCTCTGCTCTCTTTCTCTCTCTCTCTCTCTCCCTCTGCTAGACGTCTCTGCCGCTCTGCCTCCAAACCCATGGTTGACAGTCAATGACCTCAAATCAGCCACCGACCATCACCGCGGCGGCCCAAGGAGAGCAAACCATGGCGGCCCACGGCGAGAACGGCCCCATGGCACTCACGCGATCTGAAGCCACCCACGGCAATCAACGGTGATCTGAAGCCACACACGGCCACCCTCGGCGATCTAAATCCCACCCACGGCAAGCCACGACCACCACCGGCCCACAGCAATTTGAATCCCACGCCAATCTGAAGCCTACAAGCCGATCTTGAGAGAGAGGAGGAGCTTTCACTGTGAGAGGAAGAGAGGAGAGAGCGTGATGGGTCTGCTGGTGGGTTTGCTGGCGGCGGCGATGGTGGAGGTTTCTTTTTTTTTTCTTTTTCTTTTTCTGCTGTGGTTGGTGGTGGTGAGTGGATGTGTTGGTTGTATGGTGGATGTGGAGGTTTCTTTCTGCTGTGATTTTTTTTTCTTTTTTTGGTAGTGGTGGTTGTGGTATGGGTGGTGGGTTTTTGGTGGTGGGTTGGTGCCGGCGATGCTGTGAAAAAGAGAGACACAGAGGAGAGAGAGACTGAGAAGAGAGAGGAAAAAAATTATTAAAAAATAACAAAGAAACATTATTTAAATGAAATGGTAAAAAAAAATAGAAGTTTTGATGTAGAGTGTACTATAAAGTGGTATGTTATATGTTATAAAATTGGGTTTTAAGATACTAAATGCTATATTTTTTGACATTCTTGATGGGAATGCTCTAATAACCAATATATATAGCATCTCCCTAAAACACAAGGTGAGCTTGATGGTCCTTGTGTTAGGAACAAGCCTGAGAAATCATTTAAAAAGGCCTTGATGATGCCTCGAAGATGACCTTGGAAGTGACCGGTGTGATCACTGGGTGTAAATTTGGAGAAATGGAGGAAGAATCGTGCAAATTGAAATGATAATAAAAATATATCTAAATCAAAGAAAAAACAGAAAGAAAAAAAAAAATATATATATATATATATTTATATTTGTGGCCCGCTGGACCTTTGGGTTTGACAGTTTTTTTTCTATTATTATTATTATTATTAAATTGATCATAAGAACAACACCACTACAAATAAGAGTAAATTTATAATCAAATAATCTTGAGCGTAACACCTAAATAACACACACACACTATATGAGAAAAACTTAAGGTTTAGATTTTATTTAGGGCTTAAAAATAGGGGTTGGAGTGGTGGTATAGAGAGAGAGAGAGAGAGAAACATGAGATAGGAAGGAGATTGAAATGAGGAGAACTTAGGGTTAGGGTTTTTATTTAGGAAGAGTGACAAAATTGTATAATATATATTTTTAAATATATATTAAATATATTTTTTTAATTAAATATAGGTGGATCAGGTTGGGTTAAACGGATTTGTAAATCTTATGACTGTAACCCAACCCAACCCAATGTAAAAAAATTTTAAAAAAAATTAATTTTAAAATTTTAAAAAATTCACAACCCAACCCAATCTACCAACCCCTAAAAAGCAACCCAACCCAGCGAGTTTAGGTGAATCAGGTTGATTTTGCCAAGTGGGCTACACAGTCCTAATCGGATCTATTTGTTTGAAGGAGCTCTGCGTACTATAGCTTAAAGAGTGTTCAAGAGATCATTGATTTCTATTTCCCGAGTAGATGAAGATTGTTTTATATGCCAGTCACATAGAACACTCTTTAGTCCTAAACCGATTCAAAAGATCTCCAATGCCAACACGTTTGACGCCAAATTGAGAACCCTACTACTCAACAACAAAAAGAGAAGTTTAATGCTACGTGACAAATTTTTATTGATTTTTTTATTTAAATTTACTATTAATTTCACTTTTCCTTTTTTTAATAATAATGCTAGGTATTATATTTTGACCATGCCTTTGACCCCAAACTTTTTTCTTTTCTTATTCGCAAAAAGACCTTGGTGCCTTTGCTATTTCCTGAAGCTATTAAAAACTATTCCAAACCCAAAGACTATCAAAAGCCACTCCATCCAGATTTGGTTGGGGTGCAATTGCTAGGGTACTATACTAGTGCAATTATCCCATCCTTACACACAAAATTTTCTTACCATTTTTTTATTTTTTATTTTTTCTCACTTTATTTATTTAAGAGTAAGTTTAGTGTCACGACAATTTCCACTACTTTTACCACAACTTGCCACAAGTTGTAAGTGTAAATGGTGGAAATAAAATAGTGAGTCTATGTGAGTCCATGATTTCACCACTCACGGTTCGTCATGTAGTAAAGTTGTGATACCAGACTTAGGGTCTGTTCGGTTAGAGGAGTAGAAAAGTGGGAGGATGGAAAAGTGGGAGGATGGAAAATATTTAGTTTTCCCTCTTGTGTGTTCGATTGGACGGGTGGAAAAGTGAGAGGGTGGAAAACTCTTTTGTTTGGTTGGAGAGTAAAAAGAAAGGATGAAAAATGTAATATATATAAATTGACTATTATACCCTTGTTACATAATATGTAAAAAATAGATTTATTTTTACTCATTAAATAATATAAAATTTATCACATCATATATATAAATTTATATTATTATTTTTATTATTATAATGTAAAAATTAGGTCAAGTCGCATTGAAAAAAAAAGTAAAAAAAAAAAAAAGAGAAGAGAATATTGAAAAAAAAATAGGTAGGAATAGGGCATTTTTGTAAAAGTTCTACTATAACACTTTTCTCCCTAGATTTTCCTCCCGATTTGAAAGGAAAAAAAATGTGAGTCCAGAGAAAAAACTTTTTCCCGGGTTTTCTCTCCTTCCCATTTTCCTTCCCCAAACGAATAGTGGAAAACAGTATTTTCCACCCTATTTTCTTCTCTTTGTTTTCCATCCTTCCTATTTTCACCCCAAACGAATAGTGGAAAACAATATTTTCCACCCTATTTTCTTCTCTTTGTTTTCCATCCTTCCTATTTTCACCCCAAACGAACGGACCCTTAGAGCATCACCAGCAGATGCTCTATCTCTACTTTTTTTCCAAAAAAGCCCACTGTTCATGCTCCAACAGCATCTCCAAACACAAAACTTTTCCAAAATTTTTTTAAGTTGCTACAGTAGTTCTCTTAATCTAGAAAGCACTATAGCAACTCCAAATTAATTTTTCTGCTTAAAAAATTATACCAGCTACTATTATATCAATTCTTTCTCTCTCCTCTGCATTTCTTTTTTTCTCTCATTCTCTCTGTTTCTCACATAATCCAAACACAAAACACATGAAATAATCCAATTCTTAAAATAAAGTTGAATCAGAACAAGCAAATATGAAAAAATAAATAAAATAAATAAAAAGAAGAAGAACAAGCCGATCTGACCCAGCCTGGTGGTGAGGAGGAGGACGAGCGGCGGACGTGGTAGTGTTGCATGGTGAACGCCAATCTCTACCGGCTTTGTCCTTTCGGCGACCTCGATCTCCATCGGCGGTGGGGTGGCGGACGAGCAGCAGTCTCTCTCTCTCTCTCTCTCTCTCTCTCTCTCTCTCTCTCTCTCTCTCTCTCTCTCTCTCTCTCTCTCTCTCTCTCTCTCTCTCTCTCTCTCTCTCTCTGTGATGTGAAGTAAATGTGGTTGCTAGAATGTTCTTGAGATGAAAAAGAAAATAAAAGAAGGGGGGATAGAGAGAGGGGACACAGGACACTTGTATAGAGGAGAAAAACAAGAAAAAAGAAATAAAGAAATAAAACGTGTATGGATGAAAATGAAATGAAAAAAAGAAAAATAATATAAAAAATAAAAAATCCTAATTGAAAAATACTACCACAATATTTTCACAATATGTTCACAATAAATTTTAAATAAAAGATTATTATTAGTTAATATTGGCGAGTAAAAAAATAATTTCAGTGGTAGGTTCAAATTAGAACTAATAACAACTTTCAACATAAATTTTGTTGTGAAAATATTGTGTAAAATGTTGTGAACATAACACTTCCCATTGAAAAATATTGTTAAAAAAAAAGAATAAATGATGATTAAAAAAAAATAAATAATGAATGAAGAAATAATATTTAAATGAGATAGAGCATAGGATAGAGAATCTGTTAGAAAGTATATTTGAAAAAGTTGATAAGTAAAAGCTAAATGTCACTTAAAGAGGGTAAAGTTTGATCTGACGAGAGTATTTTAATGAAGGTGACAGACTAAAACTAAGAGATCTGATGTGGACGGATCAAAGGTTCACGGGTATAAGGTGAACGGTTCTGAGTACGCGTGTTATTACTTTATAAATGAAAATAGCTTGCGTCTCACGTATAATCTTGGTTTGTAGAATCCCAATGGGAATAGAATCCAAATGTAAGGAGGATTCCGCGATATTCGCCTAATTAATGACAATCTTATAAGAAAAAGATTTCTTACATAAGAAAAGAAGGTCGGTTCTATACTATTATAAAAACCCAAAGGCCCTCACAAGTTAAAATTACGCATAATTTTCCTAACTCTAACACTCTAGGGTTGCAAGTATTCTTTAACTTAACTTTCGGAGGATCTTTGGCCGGTATCACACCGGTACCCTTTTAAAGTATTTCTTGTTTTTTGTTGTGCAGGTTGGTTCGAGCGCGTGAAAGAACCTTGTAGCTTACTCGAGATATTTTGAGCATCATCATCACTGTTAATTCTCCAAACAATACAAAAATTTAGAGAATCTGCTAGTGATGCTCTTACTCTTAATTTAATTATTGAAATTGAGAGTTTCTCTTTTCAACTTTTAGTACTAATCTCAATCAGCTCCACCCATCTCTTTTGTTAAAATCACGAGTTTTCTTAGTTTCTTATCTGGTTTTCTGGGCTTTGTTATTGGAGGAAGGGCACATGGCATTTCGGTGAGTGCAAAGGTGGTTCTAAAGACTTCTTTTTTGGCTGCCACTTTTTTGTGTGGGCTTTACTGAAAATTTTCTGGCTTCCCAGATTAGGTGAGGTGTAATTTATGAATGTTCAATTTTTTGGGTATATATGAGCTCGATTGTTGTTGTTTGGTTCCTCAGTTAATTAAAAAAAAAAAAAAATTGAATGAATTCCTCAATTATTCCAAGTTCCAAGTTTTTGGGCTCTCTCTCTCCTTAAATTAAGGATCTGGATCCTCTCCATTTCCCTTTGAAATGGAGAGTTTCCATGAATATTTGGAAAAAAAATCAGAGGCCTAAGATGTGCCACCTCAATTATAACTTAAGCCTGCAAAATATAATATCTTAACCCAGCAAATCCAACCGTGGTTAAACCCAATCGAGGATCACAAAACCCAAATGAAAATTTCAAAATATCTCTCGTCTCTAATGCTTTGATTTGCTCTCTCTCTCTCTCTCTCTCTCTCTCTCTCTCTCTACCCCGCCATCGTGCCATCACCACTGCGTGACAAGCCTCAAACCAGCCCAGGATCACTGGACTACATAGCCGGCACAACCACTCCCTTGTAAGTTCTTTCTCTGATTTTTAATAAGATCAGTTTGCTTGCTAGAAAAAAAAAGAAGGAAAACATATTATGATACTACTTTTTTTTTTTATTGATCATTTGGTACTAAATTTGGTTTTTTTTTTTTTTTTTGTGTGGTATTTTTCAGTTGTTGTTTTTGAGTTTAGGGATTGAAATTGTTTTAACATTGTAGAATTTATGAGTTTTTTTTTTATCTGGATTTGCTCCATAAGCTATAAGATTCATGGGTTTTTTTTTTTATACCACACCCAAGTTTCTTGAGACTAGGATTAAAAAATAGGTAAATTAAGGACAAGGAAGAGATGAAGTTAATGCTTTTGCTTTCCTATTTGCAATTTGATTAGGTATGTATTTTCTATGAATACCATATTAATGACCATGTATCTGAACTATAGAAATAGCAATGCATATCTAGTCTTTTACCAAGTTATAGAATATCTATCTCTGCGGTGGATAATTGATGGATTTAATTTTATTTATAAAAAATTATTTAAGTGGGTTATGTTTTTTATTCTTTTGAGACCCAAGAAGGAAAACTTCAACAATAAGTTTTTTTTAGTGAAAAACAGAGATAATTTAGAATTTTAGCAGTTGATTTACAATTAACTTGTTATGTTATATGAAAATCTGACTAATAATCCTTTTAGCAGTTGATTTATTCAATGGTATGTGTTAACTTCAGCTATAGGTGGAGGGGATCTTTTTGGCAATTAGCTATGGGATTTATGGGTTGTTTTGATACCGTTCCTAACTCTTTTTTTTTTTTTTTTTTTTTTTTTTAAATCTGGATCCGTGCCCTTTGTTGTCTTAATCTGTCAAATTATCTTAAACTTTTAGTTAGTTGTTTGCAAAATTTAAATCTGATTTGTACTGTTCTTTTGAGAGAGGATTATTTGTTAGTGGGGTAAAATTTTGACAATTCTTATTTGGTAAGCATGCATGAGTGCACTAATTTACCTTATAAAAGCTTAGAGCCTTATTTGCTATTGTAAGGTCAATCATATTGGCTTGAGGATGCATAGATTGAATCTATGATACTGTGAATGTTCAATTTTGACTTTTATCAGTTGTTAATTATTTTCTTTCTTTTTCCCCCCTTAAAACATGGTATTAGGTTGTGAAAAATCATCAAATATAAGCTTATTGTTTTATTCAATCATAATAGTTCAAACTGTTGGAAAATATAGGAGAAGTTTATAATATGGAGGATTGACATTTTGTTGGATATTGCTTGTACGTTTCATCAATCCTTGGTATACTTTCCTGCATTATTTTGAATAGTCGGTAACTTTTGGGGAAAGACCCTCAAATTGTCAGGCACTCCGGGCGGCTGCATTTTGCATCATATCTCTCATCAACAAAGCCATTTGTCCAAAGATGTTAAAATTTTGAAAAATTCAAGACATTATCAAGAAGGTTATTGGCATGCCCTCTCACAAAAAGGTTAATAAATAACCAGTACGATATTTCAACCACAAGATCCACGAACATCAAAATCTGATCAAGCTCAAGTGCTCAACAAACCTTGTAAAAAATAGGTTAATATGCATTTGTTCATAATGGCATGACGTCCATGTGGAGAAGAATAATTACCAATAGGACATGCCACCACACGACCAAAGAACAATTCATGAAAGAAAATTTAATGAAAGGAAGCATCTTAAAGTAATACAAAGAAAAATTTGAATAGCATATAGGTAGCAGGATTGACGATAGTTAAGAATTGTGTCCCTGTATTACTGAAGAGCATCCCTGATGATAACCATTTTTGTACAATAGTTATAACAATATTCAACATTTATAGAAAAGTAAAGTCCCCATTTATGTGATTTGATATTGCTCTTGTAGTTTTAGGAACATACTTTGTAGAGAAACAAGATTCTGTCTCTGTAACAATCAATAATACAGAGCAATGTTCTCTCCTAGCTTGTAAATGTTCACATGGGGGGATAAGGGAAAACTGATTGGCGTTGTGGTAAAACTATTCTAACTATTCACCAAAAAAGAAGCTGCTATAGTAGGCAGCCCAGCAACAAGAAAATTTGATAATATAATGAAAACTGTGATTCTAATTTTGTGCAAGGGAGTAAGTATAATTCTTTTTTTGATAAAACACAAGCAGAAAACCAACAACAATTACAGAATTCACAAAAGCCAAAAGACTTGAGATACAACCACAAGTCCCAAGACGAGACTAACAACAGATAACAACCTCAAAACATGAGAAAAACACTTGATAACTAGAAGCAAGCAATAGCAAATTATAGTCTTTTAGGAAGAAGCAGGGTGAACTTGCTTAAGATCTGAATTTGCTAGTCCCCATCTGTAGCAGAATTCTTGATTTATTCTAGATATAAGGTTTACCACATTGAATTCAAAATTTAATTTGCTTCCTAATGAGCTCCACAATTTGATCTTCATATTTAACCAAGCCTTGAAAAATGATAACAATCCTCTGAACCCAAATTTGGTAGATGGCAGCACTAAATGCTAGCCTACTGTAATATTATCCCACTCATATCCCTCAATTTATCTTCACATCACCAAGACATTAGCTAACTGCAAATTCTATGAGAAAAGGAGCATTTAAAGAGTATGTGCTCCCTATTCTCCACAGCAGACCAAGAAAGGACACAAAATATCATTTGTAATACCCCAATTAGCCAATCTTTCTTTAGTGGATAGCCTATCCTTCATCGCCAGCCATGCTTTGAAAGCCCATCTTGGAAATGTTTTGGAAAACCAAATTATCTTCCACCAATTCACCACAGGCCTATGCCACCTATTTTGACCCCATGCAGTAGCTACAGAAAAAATAGCAGAACTTGAAGGAAGCCATCTAGCTTATCTACTTCAACAATCTCAACTAGAGGTAACTTGCTAAGAATAGTTACCAAATCATTGCAAGTCTTAAAAATTAAAGTGTCATTACTATTTTAACTTTTTTCTTTTCATATTTTTGGCAGGATTCCTATTTCAAATCACAGCAGGAGAAAATATGATTATATATTATTATTACCACTGCAAAATTTATTATGCAACCACCATAGCTAAAAACTGAGTTTTGACTAAAATCAATGGAAAGAATTTTTTTTTTTTTTTTGAACGAGACTTAAGGAAAAAAATTTGAACCTTCTTCTAAAAATAATAATAAATAATAAGTCACATAGATGAAGGAAAACAGCACAGACAACTGCCAGGGAATGTACCTACCACAATCACTAATATGTCAAGTGATGAGTTGCTCAATCTTCCCCATTCTCAGATCGCGATGTGTCATCTGAAACCATCACCTCTATGTCTACCTCCATCTCTGTCTCTGCTGACTCCTTGCCCTTCAAATCCTCATTTGGTTGAGCAGACCCATAGCCTTTTCATCCAAAAAAAAAAAAAAAAAAAGATGTCATAATATATCAAAGCTCAAAGACTGTACCATAGAAGTTCACCAATACATTTGGAACCGTTCTCTAATGATGTAATATATGTAAAAAAATTGTCACATATCTTAAGTCTCCAAACCAGATTAAAGAGTAACAATGAAATTTTACACATCGAACAAAGTTTGATTCTTATTCTTCAACTGATATATATCACATACAATCACAATGAAGAAGCGTAGTATGTTAAGGCCTCATTGTCATGGTTAAGAAAACAGTCTCTGCACAAAAGAGACCAGTTAATAGCATATATGCCACTGCCAACAAAATTGGCTTTACATAATGTAAGCCTTTAAGTTCATTGAATTTGATACTTTCCGAACAAATTCTAAGTGCATTTAATTTCAGTAGTAGCATCTAACATGTATTAAAGAATCAACCTTTACAAAATCATCTAGTAGATGCTTACAATATCATCTACAAGAAAGTCTTCATGTCACTTTTCATGAATGCAGCAGGACCCAAGTCTATCAATACAACAACCCAACTTGAGCATCTCCAAGAAACATTAAAGTTAAGCCATTTCAGTTATCCTCTTTACACTCCCATACACAGTAAATTATTGGAGACACAACATTAATAATTCTGTGATCCTCATTAGATGGTTGGTTATCTTTCTATATAGGACTCAGCTTCTGTCCAGTGGCCAGTAGCCACTGGACACGTTGGATACATGACACGTGTCCTAGACTGGACACGTGGCGCGAATCCAACACGTCCAGTGGCACTGGCCACTGGACAGAAACCAGACCCTTCTATATAATTACTAGTTAGCAATGTGACAAGTTGTTGGCAGCAAGCCTACTACATAAAAATTAGACATTGCATTTAAAATTAATTTCATTTGTTCAGCCCATTTAAAAGCATCTTTCATTTCATACATTCCAACTTCTAATCTTTAAAAGTTCATCTCCATCTCTTTCTCAGTCCAGCTCAGCTCAACTCATTTAGTGTAGTCTTACTACTTGTACTCAGTTTTTCTCAAACCTCCCTTACCCTTTATTGTAAAAAGAGAAAGATATATTCCGATCAATACACCAATTTTCTTAATCAGTAGAATGGACAAAAATAATACATGTGGCCGATGGCTGATCCTGACTAATTTGTTGATAGGATTTATGCATTATTATAGTATTATCCTACTACTACTATAGAAAAATAGTCTTACCCAATTTATGCATAAATCAAAGGCTTGACATCAATTCTCAACTCCTCATTGTGGACCAATTTTTTCAGAAAAATTTATGAGAATTGACCTCCCAAACTCTAGGCTATGCAATTGCAATTGAAACAAACCCTTAAATCAAAATAAGTCATTATAATTTAATTTGAATTGGATCAGAAATATTTGGTTTGGTTTCTCAAAAGAGAAAAAATCGCTTATGGTCCATTTGGGTTAAGGAGGAGGGAGGAGGAGTAAAGCAGAATAGAGTTGGCCCAAAATTAGCCTATTTTCAGCCAATTCTACTCCACTCCCTTCCATTCCCCCTCCCTCCTCCCCTAATCCAAACGGGCCCTTAGTTTGTTTAGCTTTGATCATTTGGGGAAATAATCATCACTTCCGTCTCCATACTATATTATCTTTAGTTTCAAAACAACTAATCACATATTAGCTACAATACCCAAACAGCAGCAATGCAATATACAGCTACTATTTGACCAGCTAACACAACAATGTAATTGAATTGCAGTCACAAACAAGAAAACCATCATTCTTTCAAATTGAAACAAGCCTGGCAAAGGCGAAAGCTCTTAGGCAGTCACTATGAATGTTTTGAGAAACAAGCCTTAGATTTGTCATCATCGGACATTATATAAAAGTAGAAAACATAAACGAATGTCATGGCAGTTTGAGAATTATGCAAGCAAAATCAGGCATGTAGCAATTCAGAGGCATGACACCCATTGAATATAAACAAGGATACCCAGTATCATATAAAAAAAATTACGAAAAGAATAATACCATGATTGAGGAGGAAGGCCATCCACGGGAAGTAATGGTGAAGGAGAGACTCTGTTCAGGGTTGAGTTGATGGGCGACTTTGGTAACCAAATCGAGGACCTTGGGTCTGGGTGGGACCCAGAAAGAGGAACCAGCCAGGGACAAAGGGGAGCCAATCGGGAGTGGACTTCTGGACAATGATACCGGGGATCAAGTCGTCAAGCCGTTTGAGAGCCAAGGCCTCAAATTCACCGCCAGATGATGATCTGGAAGTGCCTAGGTCGATCTCGAATCTCGATGATAGAGAACTACCTACGGTGTGTGCATGTGGAGGAGCTGAGAAGAACGAAAAGGCGATCGGGATCGGTGGGATTGGGATTCTGTGGCAAATGAGTGAATTTGGGTCATAAATGGTTGGGTGTGTAATTATCTATTTATCTATTTATGATTCATTTGTATATAAATTAATTATCTACTATCTGCTTAACTTATTTAATTAATAACCCACTCATTTAACTAATATGACTCAAATAAATAAATAACTTATTATTAGATTTTTTTCTTAAGTTAGCAACTATATATATATATATATATACTAGTTAAATGTCTGTGTGTTGCACGATTTACTTAAAAAGATATATGTTAATAAATTAAAAGATTCAAAACTATATTAATAATTAGTTAGTCACATTATAAAAAACATTAATGTTACGACATATAATTAATACATACATTTGAGTCACTTTTTATGAGCACAGTGTGTAATATATAAATTTGACATATTAAACCATAAAATTATGATATACAATTAAAATAAATATTAAATTTGTTTTAAATTACTTGCAAACTTTTGCTAATAGAATCTTAGATGAAATAGAATTTTAAATTTCTTATAGTTTAGAAAATAGATTTTTAAATTATTGGTAAAAGAGTTTGATCTACATTAACTATCTATTGTCACTATATTAATAATTAATGACAGTATGCATATAGTAGTATAACCTATTACCAAAACACTTTAATTTTGAAAGGAAAATTTTGAAAAGGAATGGGCATTTTGAAGAGATTAAACATGGCATTTAAGGCTTATGAGCCCTATTTTGACTTTCATAATGCAAAATGTAAACAAAGAAAGAATAAGTATTAACCTTATGTGTGGAGTAAAGTTGCTTGAGATTATTATATATGAAATCTTCACATGTTTTTTAACCAAATAGACAAACAAACTCGAATAAGAGTGTCATTAAAAAGTCAAATAAATACTAAACTAAAACTCTTAACTCACGGAAAATAACTGAAATTTGTAAAACTTAAACTTTTTCAAGTGTGTGGATTGAAAATTTTAAAAGTATAAAATTAACACTTAAATTAAAATATGACAAAAAATTGTAGTGACAAAATAAAAATTGTAGATAATTCATATAGCGATGAAGAGGGGAAAAAAGTTGATATCAACAAATAAACTTTTGTATCTATCCAAAAATTAATATAGCAATGGTTTAAAAGTTGTAAACTTACTCTAGATTTAGTGGAAATAGAATTTTATACTATTAAAACTTTAGCTAATAGAGTTTAATCTCAAGAAAAATATCTTCATAAGAGTGTCATTAAAAAGTAAAAATCGAAACTAAACTTAAATTCAAGTACTCTCTTAATTTGTGGAGGTGTGAAGCTAAAATCTAAATCTTTAAAACATCATGCTTTTGCTCAATTATTCTCCTTTTTATTAATAAAAATTTTACTACTCAAGAATATTAATTTAATCTAATAACACATATATAAACATAACACGAAGACATATGGAACCTTCGTTGTAGGAGAGAATACAAAATTTGATAATTCTTAAATAATAAATAGATTAAGCGTAAATATTTATAAAGGTTTATATAATAGATTTCATGAATTTAAAATTGCATTTATGACTCATAAGCAAAACCTTAAAAAAAAAAAAACACAAAAACAAAGAAGAGAAATACATATCTGTAATAGTTTGGATGGTAGGTTTGATAAAAACTTCTACTATGGATTTCACAAACATCAAATTGCCTAAGTAATAAGAAAAAAAAAATCAAAGGAGAGTTATTGATAATTATTGATAATGGGGGAGAGAAGAAGAAGAAGTTATCCAAAAAATATGTCATATAAATTGAATGAAAATAAAAATGTTGACATCAATGAGATGATCGTAATGTAAAAAAAGAAAAAAATTAAAAAAAAGTAAGTAAGCGTGAATGATGGCAATAAGAAAATAGGATAGATTTAAAAAAAAAATAATAATCAACTTAAAAGTTTAAAGAATTAGATGAAGATTTTGAATTGTAATCAAATTAAGATTTTTTATCAACTTATAAATTATAATATTAAAAGGATTAGATGAAGTGTTTGGATTGTAATCAAATTAAGATTTTTATCAATTTAGAAATTATAAGAGAAGAAGAGATAAGAACAAAAAAAATTATATTTAATCTTTTAAAATCTAAAAAAATTTCTGCGATTTGATGCAGTCACTTGGCGCAACCACGGTTTCTAAGCCCAATTTTTATTATAAAGTATATGATATATGATATATATATATATATATATAAAATAAAATAAAAAAACCCTCAAAATCAAAGAATTCCAATTTCCCAGGAAATCAAAAAATTTTCGAAAAATCTCCTACAAATAACTCTCCATTGAAACAAACAGAGAGAGAGAGAGAGAGAGGAACGATTACCTTGATTATTGAAAGAGACATAGAGCAAAGCAGGCCTTCATGGGGAGAGCTGAAAATGGAGGCGAATTTTTTTTTTTTTTTTTTCGGGAAAATAAAATCTTCTTCCTCACAAAAAATTCGGATTTGGAAAGAGGCCTAGCAACAAAAAACCAAAAAAAAAAAAAAATGGCTTCAGCTACTTCACTGTTTTACTCTTCTCTCACTCCTAAACCCAAACTAGTTTACCAGAACCCCGTACCCAAACATCGTCCTTCACTACTTATTGTATCCAACGCCACCAACGACAACAACTCGGCTCCGCCGACGGCTTTGAAAAAGCGCCGCCCCGCCGAGGAGAACATTAGGGACGAGGCGCGACAGCACCGACTTATCGACGGCGGCTCCTCCTCCAAGTTCAACGCCAAGTACGTCTTGTTCAATGCGGGGCAGTACTCGATCGAGTCCTACTCACTCAACGAGATCGTGTACGGGAGCAACTCTGGTGGGCTCCTCGACATACAGCACAACATGGACCCGCTCAAGAGGTACGACGGTGCGTATTGGAGGTCCATAATTTTTCTTGGTTTTCATGATACAGTTGAAGAGAGAGAATGAGAGAGAGCCATAATTTTCGAACAGAGAAAATTTTGAAAGGAGAGAGAGAGAGAGAGAGAGAGAGAGAGAGAGATTAACGGCTGTGGATGAGTGAAAATGGATTTGGGGTTGGTTAGGATGTGTGTAATTTTGAGCTGGTGACTGAGGTTTTCTTTTTCTGTTAAAGTGTTTGGTTATGGAGAAATTTTGAGGAAGAGTGAGACTGAGGGCTAAATGTTTGGACTTAGAAATTTAGAGGTTAAACTGTTTATTTAGTTTTAGATTTTAGAAGGATTTAGTAGGTTTATTTAATTCTAAATTTTAGATGAGTTTAGTGGGTATTAGTGGATTTATCCATTTAAATTCATCTAATTAAATAACCAAATGAATCTTTATTTATTTAACCCAAATACTCAAATGGGTTGGGTTAAGACTTATTCAAATAAAGTGGGTAATGGGCGGGTTCATGGATATGGATAAAAATTACCACCCCTAGTTGGAATGAAGGTGGAGTGGGTGACGGCTTAGAGCAGGGAGGTGAACGCAATAGAAAGGCATTTTTGCGTAATTATTGGGGACTCCGTGGATGTGTCACATAACTATGGTTCATTACAATTCATGTAAAAGATTGGACTACGTGTTTATAGTAATTTTGGAATATTCAATAATTTTTTGGTAACTTTTACCAAAAATAGTTTAGGAAAAAAACACTTCGCCAAATCATTTAATTATGTAGTATCTTTTTAGAATTCAAGTTTTTTCACTTGGGACTTGAGCTTAACAAACTCCAGTTCTAAAAAATGCTATTTAACAAATTTTTTTTTTTAAATAATGCTATTTAGTAAAATTTTCCCAGTAGAGAAGATAATACAAATTAGGGATGTTAGATGCTGGTGAAGTTGTTTGGTCACAAGTTTTTGCTATCCATGGGAATACTGTGTATTTGCTGACTAGATTTTAAAATTGATGGTGTGGCATGTCTGGTGTTGAGGTGTACAAATGATGTAAACTTACATAAAAATAAAAATTAAAATTAAAAAAAAAAATGATGTAAACTAAACAATACCGTATGGTATTATACATTTTCAAGCGATTAGAAGCATTACCAACACTTGGCTCGAAGTCCCTAAACAATGAAACACTACTACCACTATCACTAGGACCCGAGGCTCCATTTTGACCTACTCTTTCAACCTTTTCAAAACATCCCAAACCCTAGAGCTCATTACATCTCCCTTGTCCTTTCCATACCATATCTTGAACCAAAACTTAACATACTTCAATTTATACCTTGGGTCAAAGAATAACATCAACAAATGCACTAAATTGATATTATATATACTTTCCTAATACTTATCATATTTTTTTTTTCATCTTTCCAGCCATACTCCTCAAAAGAAGATCCCCATCAACACTACACAATTGCTGCAATTGATCATGAATGCTAATTAGCTCATAAAAGTATGTATTGGAAGTGACAAACAAGGACCCAGAAAATTTAAGTGTTGCCTCATAAAATATGCCAAGAAATTGCACAAAGGTCTTGACATTTTCCCAATCAAAAGAGGATCAATGAGTTTTTTCCCATTTACATCTGCTTCACAAAAATAAAGTTTGTACTTTTCATCCTCCTCTTCCAACCTATCAAATGCTCTCACAAATTTCAAAATAATATCTAACATGAGATAAGTCGAATTCCACATTGTTGGCACATCAAGGGTCAACAAACATTTTGCTTTAATTTTCTCTTTATCAACACATTCTTGAAACTTCTCAAACCTTGCCGGAGAGGCTTTCACATATTGCACCACATTCTGAACCTTTTCAATTAATTCATGAATGGACTTCAATCCACTTTGCACTATCAAATTCAAGATATGCGCACAACAACGCATGTGTATGAACTCACTACTCAATATGCTACTATCTCTTTCTTTTGTTTTCTTCTTCACATAATCAATTGCCACATCATTAGAGCTAGCATTGTCTGCGGTAATTGTAAACAACTAGTCTATATCAACAAACATAACTCAACCACCCTACTTATGGTGTCCCCTTTGTGATTAGCAATGGGGCAGAAGTTCAAGATTTTCTTTTGGTAATTTCAATCACTATCAATGAAGTGTGCGGTAACTACCATGTAGTTCAAGCTATGTGGAGGTCCAAGTATCCGTTGTCACACAAACCCATTGCCTAACAAAAGCCCTTCTCAAAATATCCACCTCACTAGAATAAATTCTCATACAAGCCATTGCAATAGTAGTGCGATGGGAAATAGGAAACCTAGGCTTAACTACTGCCATAAATTCTTGAAAGCCTTGACACTCCACATATCTAAAAGGTAGTTCATCAATGATGATCATCCTTACCAACATCATCATTGTCCTCTCTTCACTATAGTTTGTAACCACTAGCACATTTGAAACACTTTCCCCTTCCTTCTTAGCTTGGAAAGACAAAGTTTTTTGGTCTTCATTACGGGGAAACTATAACACCCCGCATATCTTTATTGATGTTATGATATTTAAAAAAAAAATTCTTATTAATAGGATTTAAGAGGGGAAAAGTTTATATAACTTAAATCTTGAGGGAACAAAAGTAATTTAATTAAGTTAAAAAAAAAAAAATATATATATATATATATATATATTATTGATGGGCCATAAATACATTTTGTTAGCAACTGTAGCCCACTATCTCACTAAGCCCACATCTCTAATGCATTAAATACAGGATAGAGGAATAGATAAATCAGGGTTTTCATAGGAAGAGATTCATCACTAAAAAGGCTAGGAGGTGTATTTTTCCTTCGAGTTTAGAAGAAATACAATTGAAGAGGCAACCAATTGTTCCAGGTATGATTTTCCATTTGTTATAAACAAAAAATTAAAGGGTTAGAATTTTGTCATGGAACGTTAGTGGTGTGTACGTTGTTTAAAATGGGTATTTTCTGAGAATATGGTTTACACTATTACGTTAGTGCCTACAGATTGCATTCTAGAACAAAATTCATGGCTATAAAGCTTAAATCATGTATAAGGCATTACTTTTCGTTAGGATTTATATATCAAGTCCTAGGTTGCCCACTGTGTGTGTTCTAGAACAAAATCATGGATTACAAATCTTTATTCAGGTATATGGCTTTTACATTTTCATTGGGGTTATATATTAAATCCTAGGTCAATGATATTTTGGCTACTACCTTCCTCATTGCAATATGAGTTTCGATTAATGCGAAGGAATATTACTGATTAGAATATCATTGATTAGAGAAACTTTAATTTAGTGTTTTTTGAGAAACTTTAATTTTGTGTTAAAAGTGTTATTAGTTCAATAAAGTATAATCCTAGTGAGTCAGTTTGTATAATTTAATAAGATTTATATTTTATGGAGAATATTAAGTAATTTTCATGGTTGATTATAGGTCTTATTTAAGAGTGTTTTGAGACTATTTAGAGGGTGTTTCAACTAGACTTCTAGAGTGATTCAAGTGCTGTAAGTAATTATGCATAATATGTACAAGTTTTTTTCATTAGCTTCTTAGAATCCAAAGGTTTTCGAAAGTTATGTTTTTAAGCTTATGATTTCTAAAGTTTATCAAAAGCATTTTTACATCATTGAAAGAGAAACTTTGACTTTTAAATAATGTTTTAAAGAGAAATTTTGAATTTTAAATAATATTTTGAATATCCAAATCTCACTTAAAAGATGATTCCTAAACTAAAATATTACCGAAAAGAATTTAGTTTCAATGTAAGTTTTCTAAAAAGTTTTTTTTTTTTTTTTTTTAATTTGTTTAAGACCAAGTGATTTCAAAGTCATATTCCTATTTTCCAAATGGTATTAAAACATTTCTTTTAGCAAATTAAAATTTCAGATTTACTCAATAATCGTAAAATACTTGTATAAACTCCTCAATTCCTACTCATTCCCCAAGAGAATCAAGCATCCTTTGATTTATGTTTCAATTCGATATTGTGATCTTCGATATGCCTCTATATTTGATAGAATTGTTAATGTTAAGAAAATTATTCTATTTTGTATAAACTTTGCTTTTGTGATATGTGACTCAAAATAAGTGTTTTTAGAATTGATCAGATATATGTGTAAGATCGCTCACAAGGTTGTATGTGAGAATAAGTGTTAATCCCTCACCAGCAGGGGTTAGATGTTGGTATTTGCTCACAGGATTATATGCGAGAATATATGATATGTGTATATGTCACACTGTGCTTTGATCAATTATTTGCATGTGTTTCCGAATGATTTTAAGATTTGATTACATATGTATTAAGTAGTTCATTATATGTTTTAAAAAAATTATACTTGATATCATTGAATGAGTTTGTGAAATCAAAATACTCGTGCTCTGCTTGCCTCTATTCTGTTGTGTATTGTGTATAATTGCTTACTAGATGTATGGCTCACCCCCATATAATTTTCAGATTAAAGTTTAGTTGGAAAACAAAACATTTGGATCACTCCGTAAGGTACAAGGTAGAGCGTGAGAGTTTTTAGGCAACGTTTATAATGCTTGAAGCCTTAAAGGATTTTTAGCTATTTTTATTTCGCTTAAGATTTTATAGTATTTGGAGATTATTTCTAAATTTTGGATTTTAGATATTGTAAGAGGTTTATTAAGAGCATTGTTTATTTGGAGTTTAAACTAATTTTGGAATTAATTATGTTTATTGATATATACAAGATCAACAAGTTAGTCATGCATCTAAATTCATAGTCCATGAATTTGGGTCGTGACAGAAACGACCACTTCTTACAAAACTCCATATGGTAAAACATGCTTGAAGTCCCGTTTGTCTTTCCATGACAATTATATTGATTTTTTTTTTTTTTTTACAGTAATTGCATTGTGGCTTTGGCTTATTGGGATCACCACTGACCAACTTACTGAGTGCTTCCATACTATAGATAGGTCCTTACCACCTTGTTTAGGTGGCAGTGGGGGAAGTAATGCACCAAGTCTAATAGTTGTTGCAGGTTCAGGTAGGTTAGTACCACTAGGAGGATCCCCAAGTCCACCAAAACCAGGTAGAGGATCAACATCCATTTAATCCTTCTTTTTTTCAAACAACACAAACATAAAAGTAAAAACAATGTCAAATTGAACAAAAGTAAAAACTAAAACCAACGTCACAAATAATGTTTCACAACCAGCCTGCCATACACAAAAACATATTCCAACCATACTTATACAAATTATACTCAATTACTGTACAGTTTTCAGACCCCTTAAAACACAAGTTGTTTAACCTAGTTATTTAGCCAAGTAATTACTTAGGTTTATTATTCAGATCTAAGTTAAAACAAAATAATCATATCATGTGAATAGTGCGAAAAAATAAATAAACTTAGGTTTATTATTTAGATCTAGGTTAAAACAAAACAATCATATCATGTGAATAGTGCGAAAAAATAAATAACACCACGATATGATAACCCAGGAAAACCAAACTGATAAGAACCCTGGGGAGGATTTAACCTAACTATTCTCAAGGTAAAACAGATCCACTATGAAAGAATTGAAGTTTTTACAATAAGACTTAGACCACTAACATCCTATTGCTACCTCGTGTAGAAAACTTACTACCACGACCACGTGATAGCTCCAAGTCCACAGAATACTTCTTTCTTTGATCCACAACAACCACAAGTTCTCTTACTTGTGTTTTTCTTTAAGCTCTTGAAACAGCAACTAAAGAGATCACCAAGTTCTTGATATCAATCTTGATCTTGATAACCCTAAGTGTATATGAAGGTAAACACCTCTAGATCTCACAAGAGATTCACTCACACAGCATATCAACAACAACTAAAACGTGGCTAGGGTTTCTCCTTTTTTACTTGAAGCAAAACATAAAACCCTACACGTTATATGGACTTGGGTTTAGTTGGAAAATTCTACAGAAAAACAATCTGCACGAGGTTCGATCGATTGAGTCTAATTTTCGATAGATCGAGCCTTGGAGATTTACACCAGTAAATTCTGCAGTACACTCAATTCCAACTTTACAAATAAACACACTTTGAGTAGCCTAAATCTAGACTCTAAGTTTTTTTATCATGGTTTGCCAAAATTACACATTGAAGTTCTAATACATTTAGATCCTAAAGTTTTAGACCCTAACAAATTCCCCCTTTGGCAATCCATGACAAAACACATAACACAATTGAAATGCACAAAGTTTCAAACAACCCGTTAAACATTAAACATTCCCAAAAACAATTCAACCTAACTACTATCTATCAGTTGCTAGTGTAGACAGCAACACGACTGAATATACCTGTATATTCCTAAAACACTCGACAAATACATAAACACATGTGTGAAAAATACAAGTAAAACAAAATAAAGTTCTTGATTTCACAAAACAGAAAATAAAAGACAAATATCATGAATAACCTCATAATATAAATCAATAACCAATGTAACTCATGTGAAACAAGAAATAATAAAAGAAACATAACACAAAGTGTCTCCTCCTAACATATACAACTTATAAGAATAAAATACATCAAGACCAACACAAATACATCATGAGCCAAAAAAAAAAAAATATATATATATATATATATATATATACACATCATGGCACTCCTAGATACAATCTAAAGCTCCAAAGCTCCAAAAACATAAAAATCTTCCCCTATTTCCATCAATATGTACTCCCCTTTTTTGTGACGAATTGCCAAAGGGCAATCAAGACTCATCATCAAAAGGAGGTGGTGGAGAAGAGTGTCGAATACTCACCAAATCTACATGCAATGTCTGAAGCTCTATGAGCTCATCTACCAAAAGCTATCCATGTGCCGCCTGAACAGTCATGACAGTATCCAACATACTCTGAATGGATGAATCACTCAAAGAAGAAGATGGAGGATCAACAACGGCAATGGGATTAACAAACTCCTTAACTGTGAGGTCACCTGAAGAAGGAGGATGAGATGCAGCACCTGTGGAAGACTCTACTCGAGGACGTTTAGAGCTAGCTTTCATTTGAGCTACTCTTTGCCTAAGGAAGGTGGCACTTATGGGAGCTATGATATGGACAGGCTCAAATGCAGGAAACTCATCTAATCCTAAATGTAATAAAATCCTATGAATAAAAACGAGAAAGAAAAGACGATGTGACTTAGAACTACTCCTATGAACCTCAACTAAAGAACGAATGAAAAGAGACGGAAAACACATAGGAGCATCAGTCACAAAGGCATACAAAAATGCACATCTCTCAAAAGGAATGGTGTGCAAGTGAGAGATAGACCAAATCGAATGACAAGAAATCCAGAAAAACAAGTAATTGAGCTCAGTAGGCTCATGGGAGGTGATTCGAGGATCAGTACCCCAACTAATGGAAGTACTGGTGAGATAGGACATAATGTCACCAAGAGGAGGGGTCTCTAAATAAGGATACACAGGCTGTCATATCAAAGGTACCCCAAGAGCAGAGCCCACTACTGAAGGAGTAATAGTATACTCTTCACCCCTTATCAAACTCATCACATAATGAGTGTTGAAATCATCAGAATAGACAGAAAGGTTCGAATAGAACTCTCTTTTCAAGGCAGCCGGAGAAGGGTACTTTATATCCATAAGCGGTAACCAACCCCTACGCTCAAAATTCTTCCTAATCTCCCCATCAAGCTCATCTAAAATCACCTTTCCCTCAGCCTAAACAAACCTAAAAATGTTCAGCTTCTCATAAGTCTCTTGGTTTTTCTCAAACCTAAACCTCTCATTATCGAAAGCCAGGGTAGAGGGGGTGGTGGTGGTTTTCTTGTTGGCCCTAGTCTTCCTATGATGCTAAGGGTTGGAAAGGAAAGACAAAAAAAAAAAAAAAAAAAAAAAAAAAAAAAAAAAAAAAAAAACAAAAAAAAAACAAAACCAAAGGCAGACTGCATTAGATAGGGTTAGAGAGAAAAATAGAAAATAACAATCTATATGATGCAGGACATGAATAAACAAATGATTCCTGCTCTAATGCATTGAAAACTGTTCAATTTTACTTTATAAACCAACAATTGACTTGAACATAGAGTCTTAAGAACAAAAACTCCAAATTTTGAAAAACCCAATTTCAAAAATCCCAACAAATTGATCAATTTATCATTATACAAGTTAGATAACATTATATAATGACATAATCAGTCAATAACATAAGTCAATTTCATCAATTTTATCCCAATTAAACAAAATCCCCAATTTCATGTAGTTTCAAGCACTAGAATTTCAAAATTTTCCCAAATCACAAATTTAACCAAATTAAAGTAAGGGAATCATGTTAATATCATCTAGAGACAGAAACCTAATGATCAAATGTGAAAGAAAACAACTTAAAAATAAAAAATAAAAAAACCCAAAAATCTTAGGTTCGAAAATTACAACAAAAATGCATGAAAAATGCATGAAAATTGTGAATAAACTTAAAAAGAAGGGGTAAAAAGGTCTTACCTGCACTTGAAGACAAAGATACTTGAGAAAAATTAGGAAGAAAATGACATAATAGGCTCAGATTGGATCAGTTGAGCAAGAACAATGAGAGAGCTTTTGAAAATTTTGAAAAGTGTGAAGAACACGTGAGAGAAAAGCCTTTTTTAAAAACTCACTAACCGATTTTCGATCAGTTAAAAATTAGATTCGATCGATCGAAAAACAATTTTGATTGATCCAGCACCAATCGAGCACCGATCGAGTCAGATAGATTGTAACCAAAGAATTTATCGTATTTTCGATTGGTCGAGCAACAGGTTCAATCGATCGAAATTTGGAAAAATCGGTTTTTTGAAAAACAGAGCATTTTAATGCAGAAATACCTCAAAGCACATTATTTTATGAATGAAATGCATGAATATGAGATGAAAAGTTTTTCAAAAACATTTGTATTCAACCCAGATATCCCAAAGCAAGATTTTCAAAAAATTTGTCCTCAAAAACTCAAACATTAAAACATATTTTGCATTAAAATTAAGGAACTTTTAATCTTGGATGGCCACAACAAGATCACACATAATAGAATGTACTTAGTAAAGAATAATCATGTGAGATGACATGTAAATAGTAATTAATCACAATTTCTACAAAATTCATCACATAAGTTTGAAAGAGACTATCAATTAAAGAGTTACATCATATAACTCTCACATCTCCTAGAAAACAAGTTTGCAATCATGTAAGTTTCTTGTTTTGTCTCATAATGTACACACCAATTTTGTTTGATTTGGAAATTATTAAAATAGTCAAGATAATGTACACACCAATTTTAATTTTATTATGAATTGATTATAGCCCAATAATGTACACATTAATTTTAGCATTAATCTGAGGCTACACCTTATGTTCTTTTTGTGCATGTACTACACTTTCTCAAGCACAAAATCTTATGATATGTACTAAGGTGTTCATGATTGACTAATAAACAGTGGTGAGATGGTTATTTATGCCTTTCTCATTAAGTTCAAGTCCAAACTATTAAAAGCATGTGACTTCAAGATCAAGATCAAGTGATCAAAAACTATGAACAACTCTCACACAACATGCACTACAATGCTAAAACTAGTAAAGTGCAGTAAAATAAACTTATTCAAGCTAAACAAAATACATAAACATGTTATATAAAGATAATATGGCCAGCCTTGATTACAAACCCAAGAAAAATAATGCAAAACACATTTTTTTCTTCCCATTTTTTTTATTATTTTTGAACAAAAAGAAAAAACCTATTATGAAATGCATGAATGTAATGCAATGTAAATCCTAAAACAAAAAGAAACCAAAACAATAAAAGAAGAATGTTCACAAAGAATAGAAAAATGAAACACAAGAACCATGTTAGAAAAACTCAATTAGATTGAGCCTTTTACATCCAATACTTTTTATATGCAACTCTTGCATTGGATTTATTATTCATATTAGAATGATGAGTAACTCCATGATTGGTATAAAGTCTTTACCAACTCACCGATAAGTACCATAGGATCTTGTGTTTGAGGCACAGGTACTTTTGGCTTTTTTGTTCACTTTGCAGCTTGCAACCTGAAACAGTTTAGACGAATGTGCCCAGTCTTTCTACAAAAATGACAAATCCACAAAGGTCTATCATGCACCTTATCCTTAGGGAGAGTAGGGTTCTTAGGCTTAGACTCTTTAAAATCAACCTTAATCTTCCTAGGAGGTGTAACTTTTACTGGTTTGACAATCTCAATTACGGGGGGCTCAGAAGAAGAAACAAAGTTTGTGGAATAAGTTTTAGACACAGAGATACTATCTTCAAAACCTAGACCAGTTTTGTCTAAAGGAGACTTCTGAATACTCAACATGTGCTCAAGTTTGGAACTAGCAGTCTTATTTAATTGTTCTCTAGCAACAGATAATTCAAATTTCGAATTCTTAACTTTATCAACTAACAACATGTTTTCAGTTTTCACCTTATCAGTTGATTCATTAGCATCAAACAATTTCAACAATAATTTTTCTTATCAAGCTCAAGAGAATTGATTTTCTTCAAACCTAAGTCAACATTCATAGCATCTTTTACAGCAACCTTGCAAAGCTTATTATAAGTTTCTTGCAAAGCTTATTATAAGTTTATTGCAAATCAGCACATTCAGAGAGTTTCCCAACAGAAGGGTTCTCTTCAACCACAACACTTTCATCAACTACAAAAGTAGCTGTGAAAGTAATGAAGTTTCCATGCTCATCACTTCCAGATTCATGATCAGAAATTTCATCATCACTAAGGGTTACAACTATAGCTTTACATTTTGATCTTAAGAATGTAGGACATTTTGATTTCACATAACTGTACCCTTGACAACCAAAACATTGTTGACCTATAGAATTATTTGAGGTTTGACCTACTTTCTCTTTAAGTTTATCAGTATTGTTCACTTTAGTGGGTTCATTTCTCTTAAATTTTTAGGTTCATCATTGTTTTTACCTCTTGCCATTTTGTTGTTATTTTTAAGAAAATTTCTAAAGTTCTTGGCAAGATGAGCAATCTTTGTAGAAGAGAGTTCATCATTAAATCCATTCCCATCAACATCATCAACTGACTTAAGAGCTATTGATTTGGATTTGTTTGTCTTAGGTAGATCTAGCTCATAGGACTAAAGAGATCCTATAAGCTCATCAACAGGGATGGAGTCCACATCCTTGCTCTCAGTAATGGCAGCCACTTTGGGTCTAAAGTCCTCAATCAGGGATCTAAAAATCTTCCTAACAATCTTAGGTTGATCATAAATTTTACCTAAATTATAAGTAAAGTTAATAATATTATTTAGTTTAGCATAGAATTCATCGAAATATTCATCATCAGACATTCTAATACTTTCAAATCTAGTAGTTAACTACTGCAATTTGCTAATCTTAATTGCCTTTATGCCTTTATGCACAGTTTAGAGAATATTCCATGCAGTGTGAGCAACCTCAACATTAGAGATTCTCTTGAACTCCTCTATTGAAACAGCATTAAAAATAGCATTCATGACTTTGCTATTAAAAGCGGCTGCTTCTTTCTGAGAAATTTGCCACTCGCTTACAGGAGTAGTTGGCTTCTCCCATCTATATTCAACGGAATTCCAATATCTCTCATCAATAGATTTTAAAAATGCTTTCATCCTTACTTTCCAGTAGGCATATTTGGTCCCATCAAAGTGAGGTGGGATCACAAAAGAGTGACCGTTTTCCATAACAACAGGGGTCAAGGATCAACTCTTAGATAAAAGGATCTAAACACTAGAGTTAACCTGCTCTGATACCATTTGTACAGTTTTTAGACCCCTTAAAACACAAGTTGTTTAATATTGTTATTTAGCCAAGTGATTACTTAGGTTTATTATTCAGATCTAGGTTAAAACAAAACAATGATTCATATGAATAGTGCGAAAAAATAAATAACACCACGATATGATAACTCAGGAAATCCAAACTGATAAAAAATCCGGGGAGGATTTAACCTAACTATCCTCAAGGTAAAACAGATCCACTATGAAAGAATTGAAGTTTTTACAATAAGACTTAGACAACTAACATCTTATTGCTACCTCGTGTAGAAAACTTACTACCACGACCACGTAACAGCTTCGAGTCCACAGACTACTTCTTTCTTTGATCCACAGCAACCACAAGTTCTCCTACTTGTGTTTTTCTTTAAGCTTTTGAAATAACAACTGAAAAGATCACCAATTTCTTGACATCAATCTTGATCTTGATAACTCTAAGTGTGCATGAAGGTAAACACCTCTAGATCTCACAAGAGATTCACACACACAGCATATCAACAACTAAAATATGGCTAGGGTTTCTTCTTTTATACTTGAAGCAAAATATAAAACCCTACACGTTATATGGGCTTGGGCTTAGTTGAAAAATTCTGCAGAAAAATAATTTGCACGAGGTTTAATCGATCAAATCTAATTTTCGATCGATCGAGCCTTGCAGATTTACACCATTAAATCCTGCAGTACACTTGATTCTAACTTTACAAATAAACACATTTTGAGCAGCCTAAATCTAGACTCTAAGTTTTTTATCATGGTTTGGAAACATTACACATTGAAGTTCTAATACATTTAGATCCTAAAGTCTGGCTTCAACAGTAACATAGTAAACAAAATAAATAAGCCAATATAATGAGAAAGCCCTAGATTTAATAACTAAATAAAAATAAATAAATAAACGAAAGCAAGAGTAAAAGGGTATAGAGAAATGTCAAATAAAATAGTTACTGATTTCCTTGTAAAAAAAAATAAAACCAAGTAGTTTTTTTTTTTTTTTAAATACTAAGTATTTTTAACATACACACAGATGGGGAGATGGGAGAAGGAAAAACCAAGTAGTTAAGTAGCTCAAAAAGTAAAAGAAACATTGATATAAAAAAAATTATATTGAGTTCCCTGTACAATTTTCTTTAACACATAAACATAATAACATAAAATTATAAATATCATTCTCAATATAAATATAAAATAAAAGCTAATTATATAGATAATATCAATTCATTAAAATCAAAATGCTAAATAGTAAATAGTGATTAGTGAGGGATTATGGATTGCCTTTGGGTGAAGAATTGAAGAGTGAGAAGTGCAAACTCTCTCAGACTCAATCTTCCTTAAAAATCTAAGGATGTGTTTGTTTGGAGATGAAACAGGGTGGATGGAAAACTTTGGAAAGAAAATAGGAATGAAAATTTTTTTGGTGAGTGTTTGGTTAGAGGGAGGGGAGGGAAAAAATTGGTGGGACCTAGGTATTTTCTCTCTGGGCCCACCAAAATGTTTTCTCTCCAAAATGAAGAGAAAATTGAGTGGGAGGAATTTGATAGATAAATGACAAAAATGCCCATGTGCACCTGCACATGGGCTTGCGTATTAATTAGAGAAGGGAGTGCTCCTCGCATGATCGGCGACAAAATGTTTCAATTCATCGACTAGCAGGTCCGTTTCTTAACCTTTCTTTCATTTTGAATTCACAGATAGTTGCATACTTGCATTTGTTTCTTCTTGTTCTTTATGCTTTAACTCTGTGCCTGATCAAACTTATCAAAAGAAAAAAAGCAGGAAAAGATTGGTGATTGTGCAGCACAAAGCTGTTAATTTTGATTTGTTGTGTTAAGAAGTTTATTTGATTTGCTGTTAATTTTGCATTTAAGAAATGGACCAATTGTTTATACACTTATGAAAATTAGTTCTCTCAATGAGCTTTTTTTTTTTTTTTTTGGGTGAAGGAATGGATAACAAAGTGATCAAATTTTTTTTATCTACTTAGAAAACTCATTATCTCATTTTATAATCTCATGTTCTTGGTGATTTGGGTGCTTTGTAGGAGTGTCTTTAATAAGTAGGCTGTGTCATTATCTAGTTATGGACTCACAAGATGCCTTGCCGTTGTACGCTAGTATCGTAGAAGAGGACATTGATATTGACTCACCTTTTTTGGTGTATCCCAAAATAATCCAATGCTTATTTCTAATTCTTCACCTAAAGTTGAGACCATCACCACTAATAACTGGAAACGGGGTGTCAACTTTAGTGTAGAGGAAGATAAATTACTAGTATCGGCATGGCTCAATATTAGTCTTGATCTTGTACCTTGTAATGAGCTGAAACAAGAAACTTTTCGTCAAAAAATTTGGCAATACTTTTGCAATCATAGTGCAGCTGGCACCACATGTGCTCCTATCTCCCTATCAAGTCGATGGGGAATGATTAATATGGAAACAAGTAGATTTTGTGGGTTCTTGGCTTCACTTGAAGGTTTGCATCAAAGTGGCACAACAGAACAAGATAAGGTAAAAATTATATTGCAATAGTGTGCCTTGTTAAACATTCACCAATAGTTGATGTAGATACTAATTATGTTCTATTTCTTTGGATTTTTTAGAATAAAAATGCAAAGGCTACAAATAGAAGCACTTACAAAAGAAATTTTAATTTTGAACATAGTTGGCTTGTGTTGAAGAACCAATCAAAATGGGATATGGCTAAGGAAAAATTGAGAATAGTGTTACCTCCAACTTTGGATTCAATACCTATTGCCGAGGGGGATGACGTGTCCATACTTGAAGACACTACCACCTTTGAGAGACCAATAGGTAGGAAGGTTGAAAAGGCCAATCGAAAGAAAAAGGCTAGTGAGAAAGATGTTGAGAAATATTTGGCGAAGAAGATGAAATGTATTGAGGAGTCACAAGAATAAGAAAAAGAAAGTCTTCGCATCAAAGCGGAAAGGGTTCGCTTGGAAGAGTTAAGGGATAAGGAGAAGGTTTGATTGGAGGAGAGAAGGATTCTAATGGAGGAGGAACGAATTAGTATTGAACGGGAAAAGATATGGTAGAGGATGAGAGAATTATGAGTAAAAATATAAATGGCATGTCCGGAGCACAAAAACTTTATTATGAACAACGCCAAGAGGGAATCCTTGCAAGACAATTTCAAAGTAAATAGTTTGGTTTGCCATATGTAAATGATGTCTTCGATAGACCTTATTTTGGTAGTAGCTTATTTATAAGCATTTGTGTATTATATTATGTTATATGAACTTTTCTATGTTAGAAAATAGTTGATGTATTTTGTTGTGGTAGATCAACTTCAATTATGTTAGAAAAGGGTTAATGTATTTTGTTGGGGAATATTAACTTTGTTATGTTAGAAAAAGGTTGATGTATTTTGTTGAAGAATAGAAACTTTTTTATGTTAGAAAAAGGTTGATGTATTTTGTTATCTTATACTAAAAAAAAAAAAAGATGCTGTTTATCATGAGTTTGGTCTCTCTCTCTCTCTCTCTCTCTCTCTCTCTAGGTTGTTTGCATCTCCATTGGATGGTGGGTTATGTTAGAACTTGTGGTGGAATACTTTGTACCATATTAGTGATACAGGATGTACGTTTTTAGACCTCTTACCAGAATATGGTTAACCTAATATTATACTAAATTGATTAACAAGATTGTTATTCAAGATTAGGTTGAACACAATTAAACATAAATAATAAAGCAGTGAAAAATAAATAACACAAAGATCTGATGACCCAGGAAAACCAAACCAGTAAAAAACTTGGGGGAGGATTTAACCTAACTATCCTCAAGGTAAAACAGATCCACTATGAAAGAATTGAAGTTTGTACAATAAGACTTAGGCCATTAACATCCTGTTGCTACCTCGAATAGAAAACTTACTACTACAACCACATGATAGTTTCGAATCCACGGACTACTTCTTTTCTTGATCTGCAGCAACCACAAGTAATCCCACTTGTGACTTTGAGACTCCACTCAAAGGTTTCAGATCTTCTTTAAGTTCTTTATGCAGCAACTGAAGCGATCACCAAGTTCTTGACATGAATCTTGATTTTGATAACCCTAAGTGCGTATGAAGGTAAACACTTCTAGATCTCATAAGAGATTCAACACACAGCACATCAAAGACTTCTAAAACATAGCTAGGTTTTTCCTTTTATACTTGGAGTAAAACATAAAACCCTACATGCCAAACGAGCTTGGGCTTAATTGGAAATTTTGTAAAAAAAAAAAAAAACCTGCATTAGATTCGATCGATTGAGTCTAATTTTCATTTGATCGAGCCTTGCAGATTTAGTCCAATAAATCCTGCAATCACTCGATTCCAATTTTACAAATAAATACACTTTGAGCAGCCTAAATCTAGACTCTAAGTTTTGATCATAGTTTGCCAACACATTACAAATTGAAGTTTTAATACATTTAGTTTCTAAAGTCTTAAAACTTAACATAGGAGCATTTACGCTTGTTAATTGGAAGATGTTGTTCTATAGTTTTTATAATAGGTTGTTTAATGACCTTTGTTATGTAGATTTAGAACTAAATGTTTTAATGATTTGGATTTTGAGTTCAAAAACCTTTAGTATATGGTGTTCATAATATATATATATATATATATATATATTTATAACCTGAGTTTGGTTGTACAACAAATTAACATATGTTTAATTTTATTAGTACACTGCCTGCGTGCCTTGTTTTATCTTTTTGTCCTTATATCTATTTTCATTGGAGTTTATTACCTTTGCAAGTAAAAATTTTGCTTTCAGATTTTGGCTTGAAGGTTGTATCCATGGGTCGCTCTTTGTTTTGCAAACATCTTTTTGACGACTCTGATGTGGATGAGATAATCAAAAAATTTGTCATGGATTTGACATCACAACATAAACATTGTCACTATATCAGCGCAACCATTTAGCAGGCCATGAAAGGCTTTATCTCAACTACTTTGCTGACTCACCAGTATATTCTGAGAAATTATTTCGAAGGAGATTTTAGATTAGCCGTTCTCTTTTTCTGCGTATTCAATCTAAGGTAGAAGCCCATGATCCTTTAAGCAAAAAAGAAATGGTAGCTAAAAGCTTGGTTTATCTTCCCCTCAAAAGATTACTACTGCACTCATGATGATTGCCTATGGAGTAACTGGTGATTTTATGGATGAATATGTGCAGATTGGAGAAACCACTGCCATGGAGATTTTGAAAAAAATTGTTACAACAGTGATAGATATTTTCTTTGAGGAATATTTAAGGAAGCCAAACAATGAAGACATTGGTAGATTGTAGGCCTATTGCGAAAGGCATGGATTTCTAGGTTTGTTAGGTTCAATTGATTGCATACATTGGAAGTGAAATAATTGTCCAATTGCATGGAAATGTCAATATTGTGGTCATATTCGTGAGCCCACTATTATTTTGGAAGCAGTGACATCATATGATCTTTGGATATGACATATGTGTTTTGGGTTACTTGGGTCAAATAATGATATTAATGTGTTACAGCAATCTCCTGTATTTTCTGAGCTAGCATAAGGACGTGCTTCGCCGGTTAATTACTCAATAAACGGTAATGACTACACAATGGGATATTACCTTGCCAATGGCATATATCCAAAGTGGTCAACATTTGCGAAAATAATCCCAGCTCCATAAGGAAGAAAAAAAAAAATTGCAAAAGCCCAAGAGGCGTATAGGAAGGATGTTGAGCGTGCATTTGGAGTACTCCAAGCACGATTCGCAATTATTCGTGGACTTGCATGGTTTTTCTATCCTGAAACGCTCCAAGAGATCATGAAAGTGTGCATAATCCTCCATAAAATGATTGTTGAAGATGAGTGAGATGAAAATGAAGCGGTAGAGCTTGATTATGAAAAAATTGATGAAGTGGATAATCCTCCTATACAAGTGTCACGTGAGCATGCAAATGGATTTATGGCATTCATCCAAAGTCACAAACGCATTAAAGACCAACAAATTCATTCTCAACTCCAATTGGATCTTATTGATCATTTATGGCAATTACATTGTGAGTCATAGGAACTTTGGTGTGTGAGTTATGGCATGTGAGTTCTTATTGTAATTTTATGTGAGTTGTGTATGTGAATATTTTTGTTGACTACATTGGTAGTTTAGTGTTGCTAAAACTACTTCAAGTAATATTTTTGCCAAGTTGATAGTTCAATTGGAGTATATGATTTATGGTAATATGTTTTCCAGGTCGATAGTTAGTTTTTTTTTTTTGAGAATGTGACAGGTTGATAGTTGATAGTTCAATTGGAGTAAATGATTTATGTGATTTATGTAAATAGTGTTGACAAGTTGATAGCTAGTTCAGTTAGAGTATATATGGGATCTATGAGAAATTTTTCAAATGCTCTGAGCATGGGGCCTACATGTCTGTGAGAGAAATGTCTCACACATTGAGCGTACATGATACATGCATGGTAGTTGAAGGAAAAAAAAATGATTGTTCAATTAAAACAATTCTTATTAAAAAAAGTTGGGTTTTAAAAAATGTGCTCACTACAATCAAATGATCAATTAAAAATACATTTGGAAACAAATTATAAAGAAAACATAAAGAAAAAATAATATTTAAATGAAAAGTTAGAAATTTTAGATCTGTTGGGTGAATTATAAAGTGAGTTGTTAAAATATATAAAGTAACTTTTTGAATTGTTAAAAGCTAAAATTTGTAGCTGGTTGTTGTGAATGCTCTAACCACGTTACCCTCTGTTACTCATTTTTCTTGTTCTTTCTCAAATGTCTCTTCTCTCTAGATTTTTTTTTTCAAAATAACCAAATCTCTCAAACAATTTCATTAGTTAGCAAGATTTTGAAACTATTTAACAATCTAACAAATCGAGTGCAGAGAACTCGATTTTGTTGTGCTAAATCGAGTGTGAAGAGGTCGAGTTCCACAGAGATTTGGGAAATTTGCCTTGCTCTCGGAGGTGAAGTTTGCCTTGCTTTGGGAGATTTGAGAATTTTGCCTTGTTGGGTTCATGATTCTACCATGGAACTCGAGTATTTAACTCTCGAGTATGAAACTCAAGTATCACACACTCGATTTCTATTTGACCAAAGTCGAGTCAATTAGACTCAATTTGTTAGATTATTAAATAGTTTCAAAACCTTACTATCTAATGTAATTGTCAGAGGGATTTGTTAGATTTGTTAGATTATTAAATAGTTTCAAAACGTGCTTAACTAATGTTATTGTTCGAGGGATTTAGTTATTTTGAAAAAAAATCCTTCTCTCTCCCACTCTGTGTTCCTACGCCTCTCTGTTTCTCTCAGGCCTCTCTACTCTGTCATCCTCTCTCTCTCCAACCCTACCCTGCTCTCTGATTCACCCTTTCATTGTCTACTCATTCTCTCAGGCAACGGCAGTGGTGTGCTCTATCAGGTAACGGCAGTGGTGTGCTCTCTCAGGTAACGACAGTGGTGTGGTGGTGGTGGTGGTGGTGGGTTCCAATATGGGGTGGATTTGCAATGAGGTGGTTGTGGGTTCCGATGTGGTGGTGGGTTTGCCCGTTAAATTCTGCCCACCCCATCCCACCGCAAGACCCATCTCATCTGCCAAAAACCCCTGCTAAAACCCAGCACCGCCCATCCCAACCCAAAGAGAGTCTCACAGTTTTTTTCCTCTTTCGCTTAAAAGTTAAAATACACTCCATTTTCTTATTCTGAAGATACATTCAAGAGTAAGCATTTCCTATTTTCCTCTTCTTTATTTACAGATCTAACAAATGGGAACCCTTGACATTCTTGGGGACCGCCAGTCCGGTCAGGACGTTCGCACCCAAAACGGTACTACTCTCTTTTACAAATACTACTAAAAAAACTGCTTTTAATAAAATTTGATTTTGTGCAATTTATGGTTGTATTGTAAAGAAACTGACTAAGGTCGTTTTGTGTTTAATGGTGAGTGAAATAGTGATGGCGTGTGGAGCAGTTGCTAATATTGTCAAATCCTCACTAGGTCCTGTTGGTCTCGACAAGGTATTACTACTACTACTACCACTTCTATTACTATTGCAGTTGATGTTGATGCTGATTTTGTTGTTTCAATCTTTCCTTTTTAAAAAAAAAAAATTATTTTAATGGCGTATGCATAATAACTTTGGTCGATTGATTATTTATTTATTATATAGGCTTGCTAGTGTCATACAATTAGTTGAATGCTGAAATGTAAATGTGTGTGTTTCTTTTTTAATGTCGTTATGTAAGGAATTTTAATTTGCAATCAATTGTAAGATATTGAATGAGCAATATGCGCAGTCTTGTCTGTGTGATGTAAAATTAAAGCATTTTGTTGCTTGTTCTTTAAGCTGTGACATTGCTCATGCGGGATATGTTCGTTCATTGAACCCTATTTCTGGATGCTCAAATGGGTTGGAATGACATTTGTATAAGTCAGTGAAGATTGAAAAGGATATCTTTTTGTTTACTTGTATGTGTTTTGAGTTCAGAAGGGTACCAAACCCGTAAAGACTAGAAACATAGTTAAGATGCTGAACTGCACGTTAGTGTTATTGCATCATTGATATTAATTGATATGGGCATTGGGGACATACCCTTTTTCCCTTTTGATTGCAAAGGTTTTGATATAGTTATAATACTTAATTGCATGTCAATGTAATTGCTATGTTTTCAATACTTATTGATAGAGGTGTTCGTAACTTGCCTTTTTTCCCTGTTCGTTGCTAAGCTTTTATTTGGACCATGTAGTTCTGCCAAATGGTCATTTGATTTTCTTTTTGATTGATGGTTTCAGATGCTTGTTGATGATATTGGAGATGTGACAATTACTAATGATGGTGCTACAATACTCAAGATGTTAGAAGTTGAGCACCCTGCTGCTAAGGTGGATCTCATCTTGCTCATACTCTGTTTTATTACTGGATGTGTGTTTTGGCTGTGTTACCGAGCTTTGCCACTCTTTAACATGTTTTGATTTATTTAAATTTTTTGGTGGTCCACAGGTACTTGTGGAGTTGGCTGAGCTTCAAGACCGAGAAGTTGGAGATGGGACAACATCAGTGGTCATTATTGCTGCGGAGTTGCTGAAGGTAAGTGTGGCCAGCCTGTTAATTTGGGATCTCATGAAAGAAATTTTCTTATGTTCTGATGAAAGATGACTTAATTAATCATGATTATGCAGATAGCTAATAATAATCAAGGTTAGAAAAAGTGAACATCTACTTTACATCCACAATTAAGTGGAATTTTTGGGATCTCATATGATAGCAATTCTTTTATGGTCTGATGGATGATGACTTAATGGTTTGTTTAATCATAATTCTGCAGAGAGCAAATGATTTGGTGAGGAACAACATTCACCCTACATCAATAATTAGTGGTTACAGAGTGAGTCTCTCTCTCTCTCTCTCTCTCTCTCCCCTGTTTTAAGTTTGAACTCTAATCAGTTTTACCACTAAGCAAGTGTGTTATTTTATGCATAATTTGAATATGTTTTGTGGCTTGTTACTCGGTAAGTTTCCTTAAAGTTTTATCCTTTCTATTTCTCTATGTTTTTAATGTAAATAGCTTGCTATGAGGGAGGCATGCAAATATGTGGAGGAAAAATTGGCTGTGAAGGTAAGGCTCCTCTGTCTTTGTCCCTAAATAGTTGCATGTGTGTGTTTATATGAAACCTGACAATTAAGCTTCATAAACAGTATTATGAACTGAAGGCATGAATGGCAGTTTGTTACAATCACTTGCTCTGCCATTACAGACCTTATTTTGAGCTTGTGAGTTTTCATCATTTATGCCAAAAATGGCATAGAGGGTCTGGTATGCAATACTGTGGTTCCCACTAAAGATCAGGAAATGATGTAGTATTACATGCTCTGCTCATCCCCCCTCGCCCCCTCTCTTCCCCCAAACTCTTTTGTGGTAAGTAATAGATTCTTTAGAAAAAAAAATACAAAGTATATGAAGGCATGCAAGTTCTTCTAATGTTACAATCTCAAATTTAAGAGATCAATTAAATCTAAAAAATGAAGAGCATTGGGTATTGATATATTACATTCATTCAGTTGTACAAAGATCTTAAGAATGTAGGCTTAAGGGAATTTAGAAGGAAATCAATATCATTATAAATGTGATTATTCCCTTCTCTCTGTGTAATTTACATAATGCTTAAAGGTACCACACTCTAAATATGCTTTATTACATTCATCCAGTCATACAAGATCTTAAGTACATGGGCTTAAGGGAATTTAGAAGGAGATCATCGTCATCAAAAGTGTGTTTATTTTCTTCTCTCCATGCAATTTACATTATGCTTAAAGGAACTACACTCTTAAGTTTTCCTCTTGTAGGACTACCAAACTTCCCTTTCCAACAAAAAAGTACCTTAATAATCCTTTAGGCATCATGAAATTTCCCAAAAAGAGAAAAAACAAGAGCCCCAAATTCCTTTTGGCTGTACAATGATGTAATAATTGGTTTACTCTCTCCACTAGATGACACATACAGCACCAGCCTCCAGTATAGGATCATGTCTCTCATTCTTAGATCGTCCATTGTTGAATTCTATTACAACACAGCTGCCCCCAAAACAAAGAATGGAACTTTTTGAGGTGCTTTCACAGTGCAAATACTCTTCCAAGGGAACGTAGAGGACCCTCTCAAAACACCTTAATAAGATTGTGCATCTTCTGTTTCTAGTCAACCTCCTGCACATTATAATGTTGCCTTTTCTTCAAGGGAGAAAAACAACTCAGCCAAGGAATCCACTTACCTTAGTTCCTGATATTGGGAGGCTCTCAGAAAGTGAAGATCCTAATCTTCATCTTCTTCTCCTTAATACAGAAAATATGTGGGTACCAAAGCATCCCTACCCTCAGCTAGCCAAAACAAATACGGAAAGAAATTATTTAAAGCCATCTCCCCACACACGTGATGCCAAAAAATAACTTCCAAATATCCCCAATCACAAATTTAGCCATTTCAACTTTAGAAGATGGACCTCATTTATTGTGTTCTAGATGGCGATGCTTTGTCTAAGCCATAGCACATCTAATAGTATATATTTTTGATAAGGCTGTATACTTGTTTTGTTGATTTTTCTAGGTTGAAAAGCTTGGAAAAGATTGTCTAATTAACTGTGCCAAGACAAGCATGTCCTCAAAGTTGATATCTGGTGACAGTGACTTCTTTGCAAATCTGGTATGCCTATTTATTATACATGTGATGTGGATTTATTTTGTTCCTAGAATCTGGATGTTATTGAAATTGTCACACTTTCTATGCTTAAACAAGCCATTTGTGCATCCAAGCCATCTGTGTATTGTTGGCTTGTGATGAGTGTTTAGTGTGTTTTATTGATTTTTGTATATGATTGTATTTCTAGGTTGTGGAAGCTGTGCAATCTGTTAAAATGACAAATGCAAGGGGGGAAGTCAAATACCCAATTAAGGTAGGTGTTTGTGCATTTTCCACATCTTGATTGGGAAGGTTTTGTAGTGTGGACATATGCTTAGAGGAAACTGAAATCTCCTATATTGTTAGTATGTGTTGTGTTTCTTGTGAACTGCTGGCGAGTAAAATCTTTTGCGTGATATGGCTCAACCTGCTTTTCATGGTTTTAGAGACATGCTAAAATTTGTGGGTATGAAAGTTGTAATGCCCTAATTGTTCTTATGATGTTCCAGGGAATTAATGTTTTGAAAGCTCATGGCAAAAGTGCAAAAGATAGCTATCTTTTGAATGGGTATGCTCTAAATACGGGTCGTGCTGCCCAAGGAATGCCTATTAGAGTTGCCCCTGCAAAGATTGCTTGTCTTGACTTTAATCTTCAGAAGACAAAGATGCAAATGGGTGTCCAAGTCTTAGTTAGTGATCCCAGGGAGCTTGAAAAAATTCGTGAAAGGTGATAAGATAATAAAAAGTATTTTATTTTAGGTTAGTGATTGTCATTACTTGATTGCTAATTGGCTTTGTGCACCAGTGAAGCATACACTTCACTTTTTAATTGCTTGCTTCTTTGCAGTAATTGATTTTGTATCTTGTTCAAATTCCTTTCTTATTCTTTAATGCATGTTCTGTACAACCCAAAGAGTCTCATGCTTTATGCTTTTGCTTAGTGTTGTCACAGTCTTAATCACCTCTTCTTTGTGGTTATTAAGATGAAAATCATTATACAATATTTGTCTACTTTCTTGCTCATGTAGAACTTATTTTGCATTTATCTTAACAGAGAAGCTGATATGACCAAAGAACGCATTCAGAGACTTTTGAAAGCTGGAGCCAATGTTGTTCTGACAACAAAAGGGATTGATGACATGGCACTCAAGGTAAGCTTCTACAGATAGTTGATTCTCCAACTGCTTTACATCTATCTCATCCGGCATTAAATTGGCTGGCATGATTATTAGCATTATATCCCATGCTACCACTGAGCTTCTCTAATTATATTTTCTAAAGGAACCAGGGCCAATCCGAATTCTATTCATAGTGAACAAATTCGCATATTACCGGATCACACGCCTATTTCCATGCATTGAGAAATATGTTCGCTCTTAAAAGAGGAAAACAGAGTCTTATGGGGTTGGGTAGAAATGTTGAATGTTGTTTGGAAATGTAAGAACCTATGAAACACAAAATTTGTAGGGAATTGGAAGTGTTGAAGTTCCTATTTCTTTTAAGCCCTGAGATAAAATGAAGTGTATAGTGTTTGGAATATCACTCACCTTGGAATATCCATATAGCATAGGAAATATTTATGGAAGTACATAGAGCTTTTATTTTGTTTTGTTTTAGAGAGGTATTATTGATCTATTGAATTGTCTAAGTTGGTTACTGTACTTACAGTGGGTGGGCTGGGAAAAAGATAATTGAGCTAATGGCCTAATAGAGATGGAGAATTTTTTTTCTCCTGGTGTAGTTTACTCCTGGTTAATGTTTATAGTGTGACACTTTGATTTGTAAGTTTTGAGTGAATTACTTTCTAGTTTTTATACAGTATGTTGTTGATTGTGTGTTCTATATTGTCTTGAATGGGTTTACTTTAATTATGGTGAATTCAGCCTAACAAGCTGTCTTCTTGGATTATTCTTCTGTGATTTGGTCCTAGTTTATTGTGTACCTACCATCGAGCCCACAAGCAGATTTAATTTATTGTGTGGATTCTTTGTTGTTCCAGTATTTTGTTGAGGCTGGGGCCATTGCTGTGAGACGTGTTCGCAAGGAAGATATGCGCCATGTTGCCAAGGCAACAGGTGCAACCATGGTAAATTCTTGGCCTGCTTATGTATTGATATTAATTTTTAAGACTGTTTTAAATTTTCTTCCAACATTGTCTAATAATCAATGCAATCATGGATGTACAAAGGGCATTGGTCTGTTTGGAATATTGTGATGCAGATTTTCTGAAGCTGCAGAGCTTAAATAATTCTTGGGTGGTGAAAGGAGCAAACTGAAAATAGGATTATTTCACACCAGCAATTAATGTGACAAAGTTATCTGATATCATAAGTATGCTGAAAGCAGCACTTGGGTGTACATACAGGATATAGTTAGGCTTCTGATTGCTAGTTGAATTTGATCAATATGTGATCAACTTCCCTTCTATCTGTAGCATTCTCTGAAGTCTTAGCACAGGTTACTCATGTTTGATCTGGTGATTCTTATAATCTTTGCTTAACCCTAACATAGAGTCTGTTTGGCATTGGCTTTAGTTTTTAGCTTTTAGTTTTTATGTATAGCTTTTTAAAGCCTCACTTTTTCTTGCTATTTTTTCATTCTTTCAAAATTTTTTTCAGATACAAGTATACTTTAGCACACCTTCAGCAAAAGTTTTAAACAAAAAGCTAGATAAATTGTTCCCAAACGGACATAGTGTCCAAACATAGAAGCTTTTTCCTCATCACAAGCATGGGAGATTTTTTTAAAATCTCAAATGCCCTGTGATATAGCTTTACTGAAGACAATGGTTTACATTTTTAGCTGTAGAAGCTAAACCACTCTAAAATCTGTGTTAACTACACATATGGAACTTAGCAATTCGCTATAATTTTTGTTTGCGTTAGCCGCTCTTGTTGTTTTGAAAGGTAACTGCTTGGAAATCAAGAAATTAAAAAGAAATTTAGAACTTAAGAACTTTATGTCCACTGGAAAAAGTGAACCAAGTTATAGCATGTGGGAATTACTCCTCTACTTGGCAAAGCATCTGCCTTAGTGACTTCTGATGTTGTGGCAGTATCATGAAATATCTACATCCAATTAGTTATTGTTGCCGTAATTCTATATATTTATATTGGCAATGTATCCTAAAATAAAATTCTGGTTTTTGACCAACTTCCAGCTTTTGGCCTTTAAGGTTTTATTTCAATTGCAAGGTTTTTTACTTCATTAGTCCCATAATTAGTGTCTTAATAGAAATGATTAAATATTACAAAAAAGTAATCAATTTTAAAACTTGTCAAACTTTCAACAAAACTTTACGAAGTTGTCTTTTGAAAGTAACGTGTATTGTGGGTGTTGTGGAAAAGTTCAGAAATAATGCTATAAATTTTGGATGTGGACATGCAATTATTGAACAAGTAAAAAATTGCAATTTGCGCCACTTACTATAGAATTGAGTACCATCCTATTCGTGTTCTCATGTAAGTGTAGTGGTGTGCGTACAGTTGAATATGCTTATCTCTTTTGTTGGCTATTTTATATGTTTATATAAAATATACATTAATTTAGTTCTTGCCTAATAAATTTAACCATGTGTGTATTGGTACCTATCAATTTCCATTTCTTCCAGAATTCCCATATGATTTCTAGAAGCAGTGATGTCTATGATTTGAGTGAGGTTGCTTGGTTGAGGCTGTGTCTTCAGTTTTGTCTTAGAGAATGCCTTGTTAGACTTGGACATGAGACCTTCTTGCACTTCTTGTCATGTTGGCATTTGATTGGTTTGAAGGCACATGCTCCCAACTTAATTAATAGATCATGCAGAACGTTGATCCTGAATTTCCAGTGATGACTTTTCCTATAGGACATGTATGGGGAAGGAATCTTTGGAATCTATGTTTAGTTCTTTCTTTATTTAATTCAAGTTTGCACATTGTTGATTCTCCGCTGTGTGTTTTTGATAATTTTACTGGATTTTGGACAGGTTAACCATTATAATTCTTTTTATGATTGTGCACTATTGATGGATGATGCAGGTCTCAACATTTGCTGATATGGAGGGAGAGGAATCATTTGATTCTTCACTGTTAGGATATGCAGATGAAGTTGTTGAGGAGCGCATTGCTGATGATGATGTGATATTGATAAAGGGGACTAAAACTACAAGTGCGGTGAGTAGTTTATTTTATTTTGAATTTGGATTTAGTTTATATATATATATATATATATATTTGAGCTATATTCTGCAACTTAATATAAGAATTTAGTTTATTTATTTATTTATTTATTTTTTTAATGTATTGATTTTTACATATTAGTTACACATTGTTTTCATGCACAGTTTCCTGATGTTTACTTTTTACAACATACTTTCTCTAGGTTTCCTTGATCCTCCGAGGGGCGAATGACTACATGCTTGATGAGATGGAGAGAGCTCTGCATGATTCTCTTTCTATTGTTAAAAGGACCCTTGAATCCAATACGGTAAACTTTGTCTCTTTATTTATACATGATTATAATTTTGAACTCTTAGTATGTTGTTTCTTAACATTGCTCGTTGTGATCAGCTAAGATATGAGATTGTGGTTGTATTGATGTAATTCTTAAAATGATATGGGAAAATCAAATAAGTTATTGTCACAGCCATTGAGCTTTCCATTGTTTCTGCTGTTAAGCTTTTCGTGTATCTTAGTGGCACAATTGTTGCTTTGGAATGCATGCTAGATTTGGATTATAGTTTTTTTTTCCTTGATATTTCATTACATTAGTTATTAGGATATTTAGAACCCTTTTTTATAGGTACTAATAATTTTATTGAAATGAGACTACTTCGTGGAAGAAGACATGAAAGTAGCCTAAAGAATTCCAATTGAAGAAATATCTGAGTCATCACCAAAATCTTATCATGAAATTTGAAATATTAGGAATCTGATGATCTGACAAGCTTTTAGGCCTGGCATGCTAATTGCTAAAGCATGCATATGCACAAGAGAGTCATTTCCAGTCGAACAGAATCTTTTGAGATTGGAAAAGAACTTCATATTTGTTCTTTTGTTATTCTTTAGTGTGGAATCAATGCACTTTGGCATGACTTAATTTCTAGCCCAGCTGATAACCACCAAAAAATGACAAGAGATTAGTTACTAATTTAGTAGAATTGTGAAACTGTATCATCTTTCTGGTGTAGAGCAAAATCTTTTAGAAGATATATCAAATTATTTGGCAAAATTAGAGTTATCAGTTGTTTCATCATCATGAGTCATTGATCAATGTGCTTTTCATATTTCCTATTCATATTCTTCATTGTCATATTGTGCAATACAGGTGGTTGCGGGTGGAGGTGCAGTTGAGGCTGCCTTGTCTGGGTATTTGGAGTGCCTTGCGACAACTTTAGGATCCCGTGAACAGTTGGCAATTGCAGAATTTGCTGAATCTTTGTTAATTATCCCAAAGGTTTACTGTAATTTATGAGTGTATGATATAAGCCCCCATCCCCACTGATATTATTGAAGAGACAATAACATGTGTTTGTTGCAGGTGCTTGCCGTCAATGCTGCCAAGGATGCCACTGACTTAGTTGCAAAACTACGGGCGTACCATACCATAGCACAAACCCATGCTGATAAGAAGCATTTATCCAGGTATTTGTTTGGAAGCTCCTGTGAGTGGCATTCTGGATTAAAGCTCATTGCTCCCCATCATTCTCTGCAATTTCTGTAACCTGAAACTAATCACACTAGAAATTCGTTTTGAGTAGGTTACTGTTTATTCTTTTTCTTCTTTTCCCTGAACTGAAACTAATATACACAAAATCATTTCCATTCAAGTGGTTACAACATTTCTGCTACTGTGGGTTACAGTTCCTTTTAGGTAAGCTTGACAGTTATGGAATTTGTATGCAGTGTAGTGTGTACAAAGTTACTTCAATACTATCATTATACTATACTATTTGAGGAACACCAATGAGTTCTATCTCAAATAATGCTTCCTTCCCTTTGTTAGAATAAGGTGGAGGGTGGTGTGTTCAAAACTCACTGCATGTGTAACTTACCAATAAAACAAAACTTTTGTTTTGAGGGAACAATCATACAGTGTAATAGGTAATAGGATAATAATAACTTGTGTGTCGTGTATACGTGTGTGTGCGAGAGAGAGTTCATAATGTGGATTTTTGGCGAGTCTGACCTGAGTGATCTAAGTACATTTCTTTCATGGAAATTTTGTCACATGATCTGTCATTCCATATTTAATTGGTTTGGTTATTTAATTATTGCAGCGTGGGACTGGACCTTTTTAAGGGAACAGTTCGTAACAACTTAGAAGCTGGAGTCATTGAGCCTGCGATGAGTAAAGTGAAGATAATTCAGGTAAATGTTGTCAAACATACAAATGCTGCTGTAACAAACTTATTGTATAGTTTTGAAATGGCTCTTAAAGTTGTTTCCTGAAATTTTCTATTTGACAGTTTGCGACTGAAGCAGCAATAACAATTCTTCGAATTGATGACATGATCAAGCTTGTCAAAGATGAAAGTCAGGGCAATGAGGATTAGGATCGGTTTTTTGTTTGGAAAAAGGAGGCGAGAGATTGTTTTTGTAGTTTGTTTCCTAGGACTTTCTGGTGTCATGCTTGTAATTTTTGGCTGAGGCAATCTCTCTCTCTATTCTTTTTGGTCTTGTATTGTTGCCGCTTAATTTTATGGGTAATGTCCTGGTCAAATGTCAGAACGCTAGTACTTTTAAGTAGATTTTGTTGTAGAAATGACAACTCAAGCAAAGACTGGGAAATGCGCGGTTGTTTTGTTCAGTTTTTGGGTTTATGGCTCGATCAAGCTTTCTTTATCACTCTACCATTTTGTGTATTTTTCTGCACGTAGTTTCTTCTTGTATAACGATGAGATTGTAACAAATGTTTAGGCAAAAACTACGAGTAGTTTTGTGGCCAAATCATCAACTAATACTCGTTTCCATGTAAACCTTTACTTGCGCACCTTGGCTCAGGCAGTGTACAGCTTAGTTTAATTGAGCCAAGCAATATACTTTGTAAGCTTAGTTTGTTTGTTAAGAAGCACGGTTAATCTTACAATAGAGCGGAAATAGTTTGGATGGATCTGGATGGCTTGAACTATCAAGTAGATTTGTGAACGGAATTAGTAGGTTGCTAGGTTCGTGCTTTGATCGAGTCGTTTAGTAAATTAATTGTGAAGAATTATTTTTTGTCGGGTGGAGTTGGTAAGATATGGTGGCTTGGCTTAGAGCTCACCGTGTATTAATCTCCAATAAGAACATCATATTGAAATCGAGTAGAAGAATCTCCTTAAACTTATGAAAAGCCAGAACTGTGGACTTTTTTTGAAAATAACTGTAGAAGCCGAACTACATTATTTGTTAGCCAATGTTTGAAACTATTTAGGAAAGTGACAACTCGAGTCTGTGAGACTCGATTTCACTGTAGCAAATTGAGTTTCAAATACTCGATTTTCATGAGGTGCGTGACTGACGTAGACTGAGAAAATTCACGTGGAACTCGAGTCTCTAAGACTCAAGTTCCCTCTAAACAACCCAGAAAACATGAAATAGAGAGGAAAAAGAGTTGTGTTTTTTGAATTTACACGGGGGGTTTTTGGAGATTGAGATTGTGAAATGGAGCTTGAATTGGTGGTGGCTGGCGTTGAGATCCACGACCAGTGGCGATGAGAATGGGGGGGTTTTTGGAGATTGAGATTGTGAAACGGAGCTTGAATGGGTGGTAGCTGGCATTGAGATCCACGACCGGTGGCGAGGAGAGTGGGAGACCAACAACGGCGATGATGGTGGAAATAGAGGAGGCGTGGTGGTGGGACAACGTGAAACAAGGAAGTGAGACAGGGAATGATTTTGCGTTTGGATTTTTGCTCCGATTGAGACAGGGAAGTGATCACGAAGCAAGTTGGGTTCTACGGAAGAAAAAAGTAGTAGTTTTGGTCAGCCATTATAGGGACATTTGCAAGCTATGTTGGGACATTTGTATTTACTGCTATTTGAACCATAATAAATGAAGTTTTCATTTGTAGTTGTCTTCTTTGCATTGAGAAGGAAGAAATTGTAGAGCATAGATAGCCCCATTGCTCAAATCGCATGGCCTCTGTCATTATGGCCTTTTCGATTCTTTGAGTTGAACGCCACTCAATTATTGATTGGAATAAGACTGTCTTAAACCCTTGTAAGGTTCTCAAAGTGCCTTAAGATGAAGCACATAATCTAATCCTCTTTACAGATATTTGCTGCGATGTGATTCGGTGGACCAGAAACAAACAACAGAAGTGTAGGAGCCGATAGACCAGATCCAAACAGTTTAAGCAAACTCACTCTAGAACTTATCTATCCCAGCAATCTTGCTACTCTTTTATCATGTTTTTGAGAAGTAAATTTTATGGTCCACAATGTTTTAAGGTTTAGGGTTTAAGGACTTTAGTAGTTGAGCTAACTAGAATCCACATATATATATATATATATATATATATATATATATATTTGTGGGTTCTAATTAGTTTAACTGGTAATGTCTTTGATGGTTGAATAAAAGATCCGAAGTGAACGACGTCCTCCACTAGACTTGGCAGATACTAGCATGGCGAAAAAGTTGTGTAGGAATGTAGGTGGGTCGGAGAATAAGGAAAACATTCGGGTGGTTGCTGGGGTCCAGCACCACCAGGCCCAATGAGTTGCCTAAGCTGGAACTGTCATGGGCTTGGGAACCCACAGACAGAAGACGAGTTGGTTGCTTTGATTAGCAAAAAAGATCCCAAAATTGTGTTTTGATGGAAACTAAAGTGGAAAAAATTACTGTTGAAAGAATATGCCAGAAGTTGAAGTTTGTGAATTTTTTTGTTGTTCCTAGGGTGAATCAGGTTGGTGGTCTAGCTTTGTTGTGGAGAGAAAACATCAACTTGGCTTTGCTCACTTCTTCTGATCGTCACATTGATGCTAGTATAGACTTTGGAATGGATGATGCCTGGCGTTTTACGGGTTTCTATGGTGATTTTGAAACTGGCAATCGGGAACATTCCTGGCCTTTAGTACGGGATTTAAGTCAACGTTTATCCCTACCGTGGGTTTGCATGGGGGATTTCAATGAAATTATTTGGATGGAGGAAAAGCAAGGTGGGTTGGACCGTCCTAAGAGACAGATGCAAGGCTTTCGAGATGCCTTGGATTTTTGTGGTTTGAAAGATCTTGGTTTTAATGGTTTTCCCTTCACATGGTGCATTAGGAGACCGGGAGATCAGAATGTATGGATTCGTCTAGATCGTGGGATAGCTATAGTGGATTGGATACTTCGTTTTCCTACGACCCGGATTCATCACTTGGATGTGTTTCATTCGGATCATAAGGCCATTCTTCTTATTTCGGATTCGGAAAAACTAAGGTTTTATCGTAAAGGTAAACCGTTTCGTTTCGAAGCAATGTGGTTAAAAGATAATTCATGTGAAGATGTGGTGAGACAGTCATGGGATGAAGTTGCTGCATCATCTCCGGAGGTAGTGTTGACAAAAAAGTTAGACAAGTGGCAAGACAATTTAAGAACTTGGAATCGGGAACATTTGGGCTGGTACGGAACACACTTGCAAAGAAGTTAAGAGAGCTTAGTGGGGCGGAGGAGGCTGGATTATATGTTACTGCACCTAACCGTATATACAAGCTAAGGAAAGAAATTGAGGTGCTAAAATCCAAGGAAGAGACCATGTGGAAGCAAAGAGCACATGCCGATTGGTTGAAGGATGGAGATCGAAACACTAGGTACTTCCATTGCCATGCAAACCAAAGGAACAAGCATAATTTAATTGTGGGTTTGGAGGATGAATCTGGGTTGTGGGTAGAAGATGAAGACCGTGGGCAGAATGGTGGAAGAGTATTTCCTAAACATTTTCTCTACATCTAATCCCACGGGTTTTGATGAGGTTTTGGCTGGGACACCCACTGTTACTGCAAAAATGAATTCAGAATTGGACAAGAATTTCACAGGTGAGGAAGTCTTTAAAGCACTCTGTTAGGTTCTAAAGATTAGGAACTAATGTATTTAGAACTTCAATTTGTATGTTGGCAAACCATGATCAAAACAATGTTGAGTCATGTGTTAGACTTGCTCAAAGTATGGGTTTAATTGTAAAGTTGGAATCGAGTTTTTATGCAGAAGTACTGTTCACTTTCTGTATGACTCGATCGATCGAAAATTAGACTCGATCGATCGAAAATCGTGCAGAACGTTTTTCTGCAGAAAATTCCAACTCAGCCCAAGCCCGTTTTAATGTATAGGATTTTATGTTTGCCCTAAGTATAAAAGGGAAAACCCTAGCCACGTTTTCAGAGTTCTGTTTTGCTGTGTTTGTGAATCTTTCTTTGAGATCTAGAGGTGTTTACCTTCACATACACTTAGGGTTTACAAACTTGAGATTTATGTCAAGAGTTGTGTAGATCGTTACAGTTGCAGAATCAAGAGAACACAAAGATATACAAGCAGGTGCGCTTGTGGATTTGCTGAAGAATTCCGGAAAGAAGGAGTCCGTGGATCTCGGAGCTATCATGGGGTCATGGTAGTAAGTTTCCTACACTCGGGTAGCAATATGACGTTAGTGGTCTAAGTCTATTGTGTAAACTTTGATTCTTTCATAGTGGATTCAGTTTACCTTGAGGATAGCTAGGTCAAATCCTCCCCAAGTTTTTACCGGTGTGGTTTCCTGGGTCATCAGATCTTTGTGTTGTTTATTTTTCCGCTGCTTTGTTATTTTTGCTTAATTGTGTTAACCTAGTTTTAATTAAATTACCTAAGTTAATAACTTGGCTAATTCACTAGGTTAATTTTTTGGGTTTAAGGGGTCTAAACGAACTGACACACTCAACTAAATGGCCCCTCTCACTGCTCTCGGACCTGATGGTATGTCGCCTATTTTCTATAAAACCTTTTGGCACATTGTTGGTAGGGATGTTACTGAAGCTATCCTAAATGCACTTAATAATGGTCATGTTCCTGCTAATTTCAACTCTACTTTCATAGCTCTCATACCAAAAATTAAGGATCCTAAAAAAGTTTCAGATTTTAGACCAATCAGTCTTTGTAGTGTGGTCTACAAACTTATTGCAAAAGTTCTGATTAACTGGTTGAAATGTATCTTACCATATATTGTCTCAGATTCTTAGAGTGCTTTTTTATCAGGTTGTCTCATTACTGATAACATCTTAGTGGCTTTTGAGACATTGCACTATCTAAAAAGGAAAACCCAAGGGAAGTTGGGCTTCATGGCTTTAAAACTTGACATGAGTAAGGTCTATAATCGGGTGGAATGGGCTTTTTTTGGAAAAAGCAATGTTGAATTTGGGCTTCTCCAAGAAATTTGTGAATATTATCATGTCTTGCATCAAAACTCTCTTTTTTAGCCATCATTAATGAGGTCCCAGTTGGTCACATCATTCCTAGCAGAGGCCTAAGGCAAGGTGATCCACTCTTCCCTTATCTCTTCCTAATATGTGCTATGGGGCTCCAGGGATTGATCCACAAAGCCGAATAAGATGGGTTACTCAGGGGTGTCTCAATTTGTAGAAATGGCCCTTGAGTGTGTCACTTGTTCTTTGCGGATGATAGTGTTCTCTTTTGTCGAGCAAAAGAATCCGAATGTCAGGTAATTCTTGATATACTTTCTATTTATGAGAAGGGGTCGGGTCAGAAAATAAATAGAGAAAAAAATAATATATTTTTCAGTGCTAACACCCCCCATGAAATCTAATCTAGTATTTAAGGGCTGCTGGGTGTCCCATCCATTAGACAATATGAAAAATATTTGGGCCTTCCAGCTTTTGTTGGGAGAGCTAAAGAACATAGCTTTGTCTATATTAAAGAAAGGATTTGGAAGAAATTGCAAGGGTGGAAGGAAAAACTCCTTTCTCAGGCTGGAAGAGAGGTGCTCATTAAATCAGTAATCCAAGCGATCCCAACTTACTCCTTGAGTTGTTTCAAACTTCCCAAGGGGTTGATAAAAGAAATTGAGATCATGATTCAAAAATTTTGGTGGGGTTACAATGGTGAGGCAATAAAAGTTCATTGGGTGAAATGGGAAAGGCTTTGTGAACCAAAGGAGGTGGGAGGTATGGGGTTTAAGGAGATTGAGAAGTTCAACCAAGCTCTATTGGCCAAACAAGTCTGGAGAATGATTAATAATCTGGATTCTCTATGCCATAAGGTTTTCAAAGCCAGATTTTTCCCGAATTGCTCAAAATTCTAGAAGTACTTGTGGTGAATGCGGGGTCTTATGCGTAGAAGAGTATCTGTAGAGCTAGAGATGTGGTTAAAAGGGGCATGGTGTGGAGGATAGGGAATGGTGCCTTTGTTAGTATAAAAGAAGACAAATGGCTTCTCGACCAATGCTATAGAACGGTCATCTCTCCTCTCCCCAGTATTCCACCCGATGCCAAGGTCAGTAGCCTCATTGATTCAACTTCATGTGCTTGGAAATCTGATGTAGTCCACTGAAATTTCCTACCGCATGAAGCTAAAATCATTCTGAGTATTCCTCTGAGTTTCAGACTTCCTAGTGATCGTCTGATATGGTCAAAAACTCCTTCTGGCCTGTTGACTGCCTGAAGTGCCTATAAGTTGCTAGCTTGTGATGCTTCAGCCAACAACAATAGTAGCTCAAATCCTAACCCCCAGAAGTCATTTTGGAGAGGCTTATGGATGCTACAGATCCCTTTCAAGATGAAGCATTTTGTGTGGCATGCTTGCAATGAGGCTTTACCCACCATGGTCAACTTGTTCCGTAGCCATATAGCTGATACTGACAGAGGCACGGTCTGTAATGCCCAGCCTGAAGATATTCTCCATGCTGTGTGGGGATGTGAGGCATTAGAGAATGTGTGGAGCCAACTAAGCTGGGCTCGAAGCTCAGTTGCAATCCCCCCAGGGGATTTTTCTAATTTGTTTGCTCATTTTTTGCAGGTATTTGATGATTTTAGAGAAGAATTTTTTATAATTCTTTCTTGGCTTTTGTGAAACAGACATAACTGCCTTCGGCTGGGTCTTCAATCTATTCCCTTGAATCAGATTGTACAAAAAGCTGGTGGTCTCTTACAGGACTTTCTTAATGCCCAAGATTCGAAGCCAATTTCTACCTAGTTGCCAACTTCAATGCAGTGGCGCCTTCTTGAGCCTAATCAGTACAAAGCTAACTTTGATGGTGTCGTTTTCAAGAGCATAAATTTTGCAGGTATTGGCGTGGTGATACGGGACAAGCGAGGTGCTGTCATCGGTGCTTTTTCAATGCGTATTTCCCTCCCATAAACAGTAGCTGAGGTTGAAATCCTTGCATGCCACAGGGCAGTTATTTTTGCTTTGGAATTTAGTCTTCATGAGGTGGTTTTCGAAGGTGATGCTGTTGGGGTTATCAATGCTATCAAGTTTGGATCAGCTGAACATTCTTCTTTCGGTCATATCATTGATGATATCTACCATTCATCTTCTCAATTGAATTGTTGTGATTTTTGTTTTGTTAATTGTTCATGTAATAAGGTTGCTGATGCTTTGGCAAAGAAAGCAAAAGAGGGAGAAGATTTTAAGGTCTGGTTAGAAGAAATATCTAGAGACATTGCCCCCCTGGTTGCTTCTGATGTTCCTTAATTTTGTTTTTATAATAAAGTTCCTTCCTGGACTTCCAGGTTGGCTTCTCAAAAAAAAAGAAAAAAAAAAGATCTGAGGTTCAATCTCGATTTATACTAAAAACCGGGCCAAAATGGGCAAATGCCATTTTCGCGCAAAATATACAGCGTTTTGCCCATTTCCCAAACTAATTAGAGAAAACCCCCTCTTTTGAAACTCAATTTTTGGAAAATCGAGTTATAACAAACTGAAAATTAAAAAAAAAAAAAATTTACTGGAACTTGAGCTCTATGAACTCGAGTTCCATGCAATTTTTTAAAGCTCTATATTGGCGTTTTAAAACATGCAAGTTTTTTTAAGTTTGATCACTCCATAGGGAGCCCTAGGAAGCCCTATAGTGGCGTTTTAAAGCATGCAAGTTTTTTTTAAGTTTGATCGCTCCATAGGGAGCCCTATAGTGGTGCTTTGAATCCCTATAGTGGAGTTTTTAATCGAACTCGAACTCCCTGAACTCGTGTTCCATGCAAATTTTTATTTTATTTTTATTTTTTATTTTAAAGTTTGATCGCCCTATACTCGATTTTCTACAAATTGAGTTTTACATTGAAACTTAATTCTGAGAAAATCGAGTTACAAAAGAGGGGCATTTTCCTACTTAGTTTGGAAAAGAGGGCAAAATGCTGTATATTTTGCACGAAAAGGGCATTTGCTCATTTTGGCCCTAAAAACCGATTGGTATTGGTATCTCCGTTTGATGATAAAGAGTACAATTATCAGAAGCGGACATCATATGTTGAAATTCTATATATATATATATATATATATATATATATATATATAAAAGGGTAAACTACATATTTAGTCCCTAACTTTTATGCTATTTGTTAATTTGGTCTCTAATCTTTTTTTTTTTAGAGAAAATTTCAACCTATGGCGTCCGCTCTTAATGATAGCTCTTTATCATCAGACAAAGACACCAATCAGTTTTTGATGTAAACGGGGATTGAACGCCAGATCTCCTATACAACCATTAAAGACTTTACCAGTTGAGCTAACTAGAACTCACAGTCTCTAACCTTTCAAATGTATCAATCTAGTCTCTAACCTTTGGACATTATGTCAAAATAGTCATTGCTATTAAGTGAAGAATGAAAAATGTTAAGGTAGCTAACGGTCCAAATAAAAAATAGTTTTCTTTGCCAACACAGATACCACGTGTAATGCTGATTAGGATTAAACTTAAAAATAACAAAAAACAAAAAACAAAAGAAATCAGCTACTGAATGAAGACCTCAAGTTCTTGGGACCCACAGGCCACAACCCAACTTCATCTTTTGGTCGAGAGAGAAAGGGAGAGCCCCAAAGTTTGCCGATGGTGAGCTTCACGATTCTATCCATGTAGTCTAGCACACCTTCTGCTTGTCCATCTCATCGGTGGAGTTGTTGTACTTGACTTGGTCATTAGACGTATATGTGAACTTAATGAGTCCAGCTAATGTATGAAAACAAAGATAACCTATGAGATGAAAATGAAAATGCATTGGGCAATTCGTATCCAAACAATTCGAAGAAACTATCCAATCTTAGAAACTATTGTTAAAAAAACTATTCTAATAAATTCAACTTTTGATATATAAAACCCAAAACTCAATTACTTTCTATACTATCAACTAGTGATTTATCACCAAGAAATTTTTTTGACAAAAAAGTAAAACCTTTTAGACCCAAAAAGTCTGCAATGTTCATTAAAAACCAATCTATCCTCCAACAACCTCCTACGACTGCAACTTCTCCAATGCTATCTGATCCTAACCAACTCCAAACGCTTTGAATACACCTCCAACTCCTTAATCTTTTGTCCCCTCCACCAACTCCCATAGACTCGCCGATCCTCATTGCCGCTCTTTACTCACTACAAAAAACGAGGGCTATAGCTGCGTTTGAAAAACACAGCTATAGACCCTAAAAACGCAGCTATAGGCTATAACCGTGTTTTCTATTCGCGCAACAATAGCCCCCTGCGGGACCTATAGCTGCGTTTTTAACCCCTATAGCTGCGTTTTTCCACTCATTATTTTGGCTAGACCTATAGCTGCATTTTGTAAAAAACGCAGCTATAGACCTGCTTTGAGCTGTGTTTCAAACGCGGCTATAGGTATAGTTTTGGCTGCGTTTCAAAAATGTAGCTAAAGCCTCCTATAGCTGTGTTTTTGAAATGCAGCTATAGGTTTATTTAAAAAAAAAAAATTCTGGGTTTTCTTTTTCCCCAAAAAATTCAAAATTCAAACCAAAAAATTTCGAAATTAAACAGAAACCCAAAAAATTCAAAATCAAACACAACATACTCACAATACAAACACAATGTGCTCCAAAATATAAGAACACAAACCCATGAATCTCCTCTCATTCAACAAAACCAAGCCAAATCTAACACTAAATCCATTCAAGAAACACATAAGCACAAGCTCAAAAACACAAAAGAACAAGCTTAAGAACACAAGCCCATTTAAACATAAGCACAATATCAGCAACACAATAGCACAAATTCAAGCACAGATCCAAAAAATTCAAAATCAAAACTCAAATCCAAATCAAGACATAGACACAAATATTGCTAGAATATCCACTTCATTCAAAATTTTCAGCATCTTCTCCATTTTCTTACTAACTAAACATAAAAAAAAAAAACACAGAGCAAAAAAAAAAAAAAAAAAACTAGATCTATAGACAAATCAGTGTGCTTGGGATGAAGAAAAATAGAAAGAAAGAAAGAAAAGAAGAAGAAGAAGTAGCTGCAAAGAAACAAAGGAAAAAAAAAAAGAGTTGTGCTGTAGTGAAGAAGGAAGAAAAAAAAAAAAAAAAGCACCTAGCGTGACTTGCAGAAGAAAGGAGCAAAAAAAGAAGCAGCAGGTCCAAAGAAACAAAGAAAAAAAAAGTTACATTGGAGTACTGAAGAAGGAAGAAAGAAAAAGGGAAAAAAAAAAAAAGAAAGAATGAAGAACCTGAAGGGCACTGGCGAGAAGAAAGGAGCAAAAGAAGTGAAGAATGAAGAAAGAAAAAAAAAAAAAAAGAAAGAGCAAAGAAGGAAAAGATGAGAGTGGGGGTAGGTGGGCAAGTGTATGCAAGAAGCTTCAGATTTTTTTTTTTTTTTGGGCGTTACATATAGCTGCGTTTTTGAAAAACGCAGCTATAGGTCCCAACTGTGGCCATTCTTTACATGTGACCAACTAGACTTGTAATTTTCTTTTGACATGCCTCCAACTCATTCATGTTTAACTTACTTATTGCAGAAAAATTTCATGATGCTTTCCTTCAGTAAGTCTATACTATTACATATCATCATAATTTAATATATATATATATATATAAATATATATATATATATATATATTTATTGATGGCAGATAGTCATTTTCAACAGATTCTTTGAAGTATTTAAGTCTATTATTTACGTCACCATTCATAATATAATACTGAATTCCTTAGGAGATGAGGAAGAGAGAGTTATTGGCACTTACATACTTATTTAGGGTTACCGGCACTTACACACTCATTGCAATAACTTGATATGAATTATTTTACAATCTATTGCAATAACAAATATTAAGATAACATTGCAAAATCTGATATAAATTATTTTACAATCTATTAAAATAACAAATATTAAGATATTATTGCAATAACCCAATATCAATAATTTAATAATCTATTCCAATGACAAACATAAAATAATTATCTATTGCAATCTATTCTATTATGTTTGTCATTGCAATGGATTATAAAATAATTGATATTAGGTTATTGCAATAATATCTTAATATTTGTCATTGCAATAGATTGTAAAATATTTTATATTAGGTTATTAAAATGTTATTTTAATATTTGTCATTGCAATAGATTGTAAAATAATTCATTTCATGTTATTGCAATGAGTGTTTGAGTGTTGGTAACCCTCAGTAAGTGTGTAAGTGCCGGTAACCCTCTTTGCCTCTTCTACCAAGGAATTCAGTATTATATTGTGAATGGTGATATAAATACTAGACTTAAATATTTCAAAAAATCTACTGAAAATGACTATTTGCCTATATATATATATATATATATATGAGATGGGTTCAAGTTACATCTAGTGTAACTCTTGTAAAGTTACACTTTTTTTAAACCATAGATTTCTAAGAGATCTAACGGTTGAAAAAACAGTATTAAATGTATTTACTTTCCATCTTATTACCTCATTAATACTAGCATTTTTTTCTCTCCCTCCTTATTTATTACGCGTCCTCTATTTTCAATAACCTGCAATCCATACTCATCTACTAAAGAGAACCCCACCATAGCTAAATCTCCCATTTCGGCACAGAACCAAAATATAGCAATTAAATTTATGTTAATTGAATAATTCTCATATTCTCATATCACCTGAACGTAGGACATAATTTGAACTTCAAGTTCAAAGGGGTTTGTTAAATGGCCTTGAAACCAATTTCATTCTACTAAAAATGCATACTTCCATTCTTTCGTTAATATGCGGGATAGTTGTATCGAATGCACTGATATTAGATATATGGAGGGATCGGGGTTTGGCAGCACTTGATGCAATTACAACTTCTTGAATTTCTTTGTTTTTATCACACAAGGGAATATGCACCCAGCCATAACTGAGCTATCTAGGAACTTCACTAAGGCAAATATATTGCAACCTATGACAATGAAACTGTTTTGGGGTTGGAAGTTCACAATTTCTATGGTCTTTGTAATGCTATTGGTATAATTTGAAAATATTGGATAGTTGACACGAACTATGCCTTCTAATGAAATCTCTAGCACCTACAAGTTGAAGCTCCTCAAGAGCTTTTCCAAATGGGTACGAAATGCATTTTTCCCACAGTATGTTTGACATGAAGTCATTGCTAAACTTGCTGATTGTACAAATGTAGTAATTGGGTAATTTATCTAATAAAGAAATTTTCTAAAACACTATTTGCACCATGACCAGCTCTTTATTGATGATGGATGAGAATGTGAAGCAGAAAGTCTAACTAGAAATTTCTAGTGTACTGCTTAGTAGCTTCTTTGCGGAGATAGGAGGTTTTTGCTATGGTGGGGTGCTTTTAGTATATAAGTAAGGTTTGCAGGTTATTAAAAATGGTATTACCCATTAATCAAGTGGAAAGCAATAAATAAGGATAGAAAAAAATGCCAGTATTAATTAGGCAATAAGGTTTAAAGTCTCAACATTTAATGATGTTTTTTTAACTGTTAGATCTCTTAGAAATCTATGGCTTAAAAAATGTGTAATTCTTATGGAGTTACACCAAGTGTAACTTGAATCCATCTCTCTCTCTCTCTCTCCCTCTTTATATATATATATATATATATATATATATATATTCAATTATAATGATATGTAATGGTCGAGACTTACCGAAGGAAAGCATCATGAAGTTTATTTCTGCAATAAGCAAGTTAAACATGAATGAGTTGAAGGCATGTCAAAAGAAAATTACAAGTCTAGTTGGTCATAGAGAAGGGCCTTAATTGAACAGAGCAATTTGCAATGTACCAATAACGAACAAACAAGTCTAAAAAATATAGCTCGACTTAATTGAATCCACATGCTAGACGGTAGTTCATTAAAAATATCATTATCAACAAAACTATCTTTTTTATCAAAAAAAAAAAAACATTTACTTTATTTAGTTTTTTTTATATATATATATATATTAAAATAGACTTAATTATTTGAGTAATTAGGTTCTTTGTTTTTAATTTAATGTTGACGTGCAGCACATGTGTCAGTCTAGGTGGCATACGAATAATATTTTAATTAGTTTGTTGGTCATATAAGCATTTTTCATCTACCACTTAACAGAAGAGACTATTTTGATACAATAGCAAAAAGTTAGGAATTAAATTAACACAAAGGTTAGGGACCAAATTGAAAAATAGCTTTAAGGTTAGAGATCAAATATGTAGTTTACCAATATATATATATATATATATATATTTATATTTAATAGACTTGTTTGTGGAATGGTTTCGCAATCTGGTACACAAAAAACCAATGCTACAGTGTTGAATCCATGACAAACCATAATATGTTTTGTGTTCTTTCAAACCCATGTGTATGTAGTGTTTGTGTTTGCTTTTAGTTTATGTAATGTTTATGTATTGATTTAGTATGTTAAGTGTCTGTTGTGAAAATGGTATGTAAGATAAGAGGTCAGTATGTTTTAATCTCTTGGTTGTGAAACCATTCCACTTTTGCTTTTGTCATACACACGTCACAACTGGATCCACCATTCTCTGCAATGTGATCCCACTTTGAGATCCATCTATCAATGTTTTTGAAGTAGTCACACATTCGTCGTTATTGGTACGTTGCAAAATGCTCTGTTCAATTGAGGCCCTTCTCTAAATGTGACCAACTAGACTTGTAATTTTCTTTTGACACGCCTTCAACTCATTCATGTTTAACTTACTTATTGCAGAAATAAATTTCATGATGCTTTCCTTCAGTAAGTCTTGACCATTACATATCATCATAATTGAATAAATATATATATATATATATATATATATATATATATATTGATGGCAAATAGTCATTTTCAGCAGATTCTTTGAAATATTTAAGTCTAGTATTTACATTACCATTCACAATATAATACTAAATTCCTTGGTAGATGAGGCAGAGAGAGTTATCGGCACTTACATACTTATTTAGGGTTACCGACACTTACACACTCATTGCAATAACTTGATATGAATTATTTTACAATCTAATGCAATGACAAATATTAAGATAACATTGTAATAACCTGAATAAATTATTTTACAGTCTATTGCAATGACAAATATTAAGATATTATTGCGATAACTTAATATCAATTATTTCACAATCCAATGACAAACATAAAATAATTATCTATTACAATCTATTCTATTATGTTTGTCATTGCAATAGATTATAAAATAATTGATATTAGGTTATTGCAATAATATCTTAATATTTGTCATTACAATAGATTGTAAAATATTTTATATCAGGTTATTGCAATGTTATAATAATATTTATCATTGCAATAGATTGTAAAATAATTCATATTAAGTTATTGCAATGAGTGTGTGAGTGCCGGTAACCCTAAATAAGTGTGTTAGTGCCGGTAACCCTCTCTGTCTCATCTACCAAGGAATTCAATATTATATTCACTACAATAAAATGTACTTTTAGTGACGAAAAAATTCGTCACTAAAAGTTCAGTTTTTCGTCACCAAGGACCTTTAGTGACGAAATTAGACTTTTAGTGACGAAACTCATTTCGTCACTGAAACCCCGTCACTAAAAGTCTTGGTGACGAAAAATTTCGTCACTAAAAGTCCGGATTGATTTAAAAAAAAAAAAACTTTTAGCGACGAAAACGTTTCGTCACTAAATGTTTTCCTCACTAAAAATACTGTTCAGTGACGAAAATATTTTGTCACTAAAAACAATTTAGTTTATTAAATCATATTTAGTGACAAATAATTTCGTCACTAAAACTATGTTCAGGTATATATAGTGACGAAAAAGTTCGTCACTAAAACTATTTTTAAGAAAGTCCAGGCACATATAGTGACGAAAATTTTCGTCACTAAAACCATTTCTTACAAAATTTTGCTACATTTAGTGACGAAATATTTCGTCACTATAGATTAATTCAATGTTGCTATATTTGTGATGGAAAAATTCATCGCTAAAACTTATTTTATTATTTTTATTTTTTTCATGGCTTTGATCTTAACTTATAACCTGTCATTACATTATTAAAACCTCACATTGGAATAACACAATTATTTCAACAACACATTTATAAAAAAAAAAAAAAAATCTATACATTCCACAAGTAAAAAATAAAACAAGTATCCAATTCAAACTCCTTTCATACAATAATTGTTTGCAACACATACAATAACCCAAGATGTTTTATAACAACACAAAAAGTGTAGCATAAAATAATTAGAACCAACAGAAGATGTCCTCAAATATCTTCAAGTAATGCCAAAAGCAAATCCCCTAAAACCACCAATAAGAAATCTGCACAAATATAAAAACAATACTATATTAAAATCGTAAAGTAAAGCTATTAACTATGTTATAAGAAACATTTCTAACAATGCATCCGCTTGCTCCAACATAATTACTACATATGTTATAGGTTTACAACACAAGTCACCCGCTTGCTCCAACTACTACCAAGACAAGGCCAATACCTTACATACAAGTGCTAATACAAGTTACAACTTGAACATAACATCCATGAGTACATGTTTTAGGCAAAACTAGGTTCTTAACACATTTTGACTCTTGATTTTGTTGACACACTTTTTCCGGAAATTGTAGAAGTGACTTACACTAAGCTGCATATAACCATTAAAATCACTTACAAACTTATAAGGAGGCGTCCTCAATCCATAGTGACGAAATATTTCAACTTTTAGTGACGAAATATTTCGTCACTATAGATGAATTAAACTTGCGCCAAAATTTCCCTCCACTTGCGCCCATTTTTCAAATCACAATAGTGACGAAATTTATTTTTCGTTACTAAATGTTATAATTTTTTTCATTATTAGTGACGAAATTCATATTTCGTCACTAAAACTGTATTTTTAGTGACGAAAAATATTTCCTCACTAATATTCGTCACTAAAAATACATTTTGTTGTAGTGATTGTGAATGGTGATGTAAATAATAGACATAAATATTTCAAAGAATCTACTGAAAATGACTATTTGCCTATATATATATATTCAATTATAATGATATGTAATGGTCGAGACTTACTGAAGGAAAGCATCATGAGTTTTATTTCTGCCATAAGTAAGTTAATCATGAATGAGTTGAAGGCATATCAAAAGAAAATTACAAATCTAGTTGGTCACAGAAAATTGCCTCAATTGAGCAGAGCAATTTGCAATGTACCAACGAACATACAAGTCTACTAAAAATATAGCTTGGCTTAATTGAATCCACATACTAGACAGCGGTTCATTAAAAATATCATTATCAATAATAAAACTATCTTTTTTATCAAAAAAAAAAACATTTACTTTATTTAGTTTTATTTTATTATTTTTTAAAAAATAGACTTAATTATTTTCGTGGCAAGATTATGGAAATAGTACTGAACTAGTGATTAGTGAGCTTAGGTCCTCAAACACCTAAAAATTAAGTAAACCCAAAATCAACAGCACAATTGAAACCCCTATCCTTTCCACCAAACTGGATAATAATTAAACTGGATAGATATCATTAACAACAAATCAGTCTATTAAAAATATAGCTCGGCTTAATTGAAGCCACATGCTAGATGGCGGTTCATTAAAAATATCATTATCAATAATAAAACTATCTTTTTTATCAGAAAAAAATATCTACTTTATTTAGTTTTTTTTATTATTTTAAAAAAATTAGACTTAATTATTTTCGTGGCAAGATTTGGGAAATAGTAGTGAACTACTGATTAGTAAGCTTAAAGGTCCTCACACCCCTATAAAGTAAAAACCCAAAATTTATTTATAGAAAATGATACAATGTAATTTAATTGGAATTGTTTTTAGTATTAGGTTACTTTATATCAATGTAACTATATTAGAATTTCTTAGAAACACCAAATGTAACATAGTTAAGTTATATTTATATTTATTTTAGAGTTGCAATCTATGATATCTGCCCCTAATAATAGCTTTTTATCATTAGACCAATACACCAATCAATTTTTGGTGTTGTGAACGTCTAACCGATTCTCGGGGTTTTTTAGGGCAGTCGGCCAGTCGCACATTGGGTTCTTGATGACGTAAACTCTTGTGTGCTTGTGATTCTAGGGTGAGGTGTGTGTGTGTGTGTGAGTCCATTTTTCTTATTTAAATTTTAGGAGTCACTACAAATTATTGGTTTTGTATCAAATGTGATTGGTCACCTAGGGGTCTAATTCATTTTAGGTTACCTAATTAATTAAACCAAAATTTAAGGGTTCATTAATTAAGGCAAACCAAAAAGTCTCAAACCAAAGATCTTGGACTCGGAGGTTTGGTTATGTATGGGGAAGGTGTTAGACACCGCACAATGCCTATCTGAAAATAGCATATCATTTTGATTTTTGAAAAGGTTTTTCAAACAATATATACATATATATATATATATATATATATATATATATACACATGTGAGTAATTATTTACTTTAAATAACATGTGAGTATTAACTTCAAAGAATATTTACAAATAAAGACATATGAGGTATATACATAGATAACATATGAATACTAATATACGTAAAAAAAACTACAACACAAAAAGGAGAGATGGATTAGAAGAGTAGCACCTTGTTGTCATCTACCATTTTCTCATTTTTATTATTATGCAAAAAAAAAAAAAAAAAAAAGACAAATGGGATACGTTAGTGCCAAAATGATAGGAGGGACAATGTAAACTTGATTGGTGTCCAAGGACATAAGAAAATGAGCCATGGACACAAATCTTTAACAACACTATTCTAAGGAAAAGTTTGAAATTTTAATATATGAGCAAATTTACAACGTAAACTTTATTTATTCATTTTTTTTTTTTGAAAATGATATTTGGAAAGACACATTTTTTTAGGAAAGGTATTAAAAGTTCTTTTTGAAAGAGAGAAAGACTTCTTTTTTTTTTGAAAGAAATTCCAACGTAGTAAAAACATTTTTCCAATGGGGTAAAAACATTTTTTCTAAAGACATTTTTTTTTTGGATTTTTGAAAGAAATGAACAAATTTTTTTTTTGAAAGAAATTCCAATGTGGTAAGAACATTTTTGAAAACGTTATTTTCGGATTTTTGAAAGGAAAGAACAAAACATTCTTTTTGGGCATTTTCTAACATGGTAAAAACATTTTTTGAAACAGTTTTTTTTTTACAAATTATTTTTGGATTTTGCTTGAAAGAAGAGGGGTAAAAAACCTTTTTTTGGCATTTTAGAAAAAAATACAGCTTCTTTTAAGAAAAGCACTTTTTTTTTTTTTTTGGTTCTGAGGAAAGTTTTAAAAGGGAAACTCTTTTTTTTTTTTTGGAAAGAATTTGTTTTAAAAAGAACATTTTTAGAAAAAAAAAAAGATTTTATTTTTTGAAAAAAAAAAGCAATTCCTTAGAAGAGTATGTAAAAGACTTGTTTTACCCAAGCAATTTTATTTGGCAACGTAATTGATGAGAAAGGTAAAGGAGCAATAATAAAGTGCAGAAAAATAAATAGCAAAGTAAATAAAGTGCTGAAATTTAAATGACATTAAAATAAAGAGCAGAAATTTAAAAGACATTAAAATAAAGTACAGAAATTTAAATAACATTAAAATGAAGTGCAGAAATATTGTAAAGTTTTATTGGAATTTTTTTTCTCTCTCTTAAATAGATTCTAATCTCTTTCAAGCCTTATGGATGCTTCATACAAAAGAAACGGTAGTTCTAAGCTATCAACCATTCTTATGAGACATATCTATATTGTGCTTTACTTGAGGTTTAAAAACCATCTAAGAGAGATAGATAGAAAATCTTTTTTATTTTAGGTGTCTAGATATAGTGTTTGTGTGTTTATATATATATAAGTGCAAATAAAATAACCGGGAGGGGGATGGAGCAAGAAATTAAAGGGATGACATAAAATAAAAGGGAAGTGATTACTTGAAAATAAAATGGATGATATAAATGTAAAGGGGAGGGGATTACTTGAAAATAAAATGGATAACATAGATGTAAAGCAAGAACAAAAGAAAACCCTAGATGCCTAGATGGAATGAGATTTCTTCCCCCTAAGGTACTTCCCACATAGAGCATAGAATAATAAGCCAAAAATCTATTGACCCTTTTGGTAACTTAATCAATTATTTAGCGAAGTGAATTAATTAGATACAATTACATGCAATGAGTGTGGTAGTACAAACAAATCACTAACTAAGTTAAAAGCAGCGGAAAATAAATTTGACATAGGTGATTTGTTTACGAATAGAGAAAAATATTGAGGCAAAACCCCACTGCGTGAATTTAAGGTCATCACTCCCGAGAATCTACTATTGTCAAAACAAGCATTTATAAGTAAAATGAATCCCAGTATCTAATACCAACCTACAGTTGAACCCTTACTCTAATACCCAATTGGACTTGTAGTGTAGCGGCAATTTCTCCTTTCAATGCATGGCTCTAAGTACGTGATTAACCAATTGATGCATGAATCTCAGTACGTAACTAACACACCAACTTGAGAAAGATGTTGGTTGCAAAATTCTTCAGTTCATCCACACATTGAAGATCAATGAGCTCCTTGGTTATAAAACCCTTGGTGCACAAACACAGTAGATTTTACAATAGAAAGATGAAATAGGGCAAATTATCTCCGGTCACAATTTGAGTGAATAATCACTTTGCATCAAGTTGCATCACCTTAGACGGCATTTAAAATAATTTTTATATATTTCTAGGGTTGTGAGAAAAGAAACCCTACACAAATAGCTTGGATATGCGTGAAAAACAGATTTAGAAATCTGAATTTCATAATTCTCGATAGATACAGCTTCTGTTGAGAGCTGTCGAGAATTATATATTAAATCTCGATAGATACATCTATCGAACTATCTGTCGAGCTTTAATACAACACTTTTTCACTTGTTTCTTGGACAGATTTGCATGACTTCAATACTAGATTTAAACTCTTGTTCCTTGAAGTATTAAACACATCCTAGATTTACCCAATTACAAGTAAAGTGTGTTCTGTCAAAGGATTAGCTAATTCTACATGACATATGTTCTAACAAGTTCCACATATGTCCTAACATAGAAGATGGTCTAATACCCATCTAGGGAAACACAATACCATAAACAAGCAATAACAATATAAAGATGAAGAGATATATATACACAACAATATAGCAAGGAAAATATGTGGACTTGTTCTTGTGATACTTCTTCTTTGCATGAACCCTAGTACGTGACTAACTCCTTTGCACGAATCTCATTACGTAACTAGCTCCACATCTACCATTTTGATTGTTGTAGTTGATTTGTAGTAGCTTCACACAAAACAATAATAAGATTTTTAATTGTTGGTGCTAGAGACTTTGCTTGCTACAAAACTCAAAGGTGCACAAACGTCCCAGCAAGATCTCTTTCTTCTGTTTTTTGAACTCATAGGTTCAAAATGTGGAGGTTAGGTTTTCAATATGAAAACCTTATGAACCATTAGGATTTTCTGTCTCTACCACCTCATTTAAATAGGAACTTAATATACCTTTTAAATAGACTCTCCTATTAGGTTACACAAACCCACAAACATATAGACACTTAGAATAAAACGTTGTAGGAAATATTAGAAATCCCGCATCTTGGTAGATCGAGAGGTATTGAGACAAGTATCGAGTTTTATTAAATCTCGATAGATCGACAAGTATCGAGGAGGTATCAGGACCGGCAAATTCAACTTTTCTTTAGCAGTATCTTGAGTATTCTTCATGTCTTCAATAATACCGCTTGTAAAAATACTTCATGATATGCTTGAACACACTAAAACTTAGACCCAAATACAATTAAATCTTGATAGATCAACAAGTATTGAGGAGGTATCGGGATTGGCAAATTCAACTTTTCTTTAGCAGTATCTTGAGTATTCTTCATGTCTTCAATAATACCGCTTGTAAAAATACTTCATGATATTCTTGAACACACTAAAACTTAGACCCAAATACAATTAAATTACGTTTTGTTATAAGATATACCAATTACATAAAAATATGACCCTAACAAACATTACATTGATTTGCTTGAAACAAATCTCACTAAACAGTCATTTAATATATTTTCTGCCTTCATCAGACTTCCATTATTGGATTGGCCCAAGAATAAACTTATATATCTTTAGAAACTTTTTGATCAAGTGAGATACATAGTCATGACTCATAAGTGCATGTAAGATATATGTTAAAGTGGCTTGAATTAGAGGGAGCTGCACCAATTACCCCGACACTTCACCACATCGGAAAAAATCCCAATATAACTCCAAGACTACTGCATCAAGCTAATGTTATGGTGAATGATCTCCTACAATCAAGATCCTATGCATAATCAACATCCATAAAACCTAAAATATCTTTAGCAACTTTTTGATCAAGTAAGATACCATAATCATGACTCACGAGTGCGTGTAAGATATCTGTTAAAATGGCTTGAATTAGAGGGAGCTATTAGGATTTGTGCCCTTAAATCCTACTGTATGATGCTATGTATGATATCAAGTATGACATTATGTATGACTTAATATTATGATTAATAAAGTTGTTTTATTTTTATCTAAAATAATGGTAACAGGAATATTTAGACATTATCAAATAGTCTATGAGATGTATAATATGTGATTTATGTGAAAAGTCATAGAAGATATAAATCACAAGTTCTTTGTAAACTTAGAATTATAGTTCGTAGTCAGTGATGAAATTGGGCATTTCATCTGCAAAGACTATAACATATCAACTAAGATGATTTGTCTTGATCATGGAAGTGGAGACTTCTAATTAATATGTAATATGTTTTAAGAGTTAAGACATATTGAACTGGACCGCTGTGAGATTAATTATTCTCCTAACGACTGTCAAATGAATAATAAATCTCACGACTTCTATTTGCATGAACTCTTAATCCTAAGAGAATAATGGACCTGATCATAAATTGTAGGTTGCTTTGATATATCAGGGGTGAGATCTAAAGTAACGGTCAAAACTTCAGTATGTTGGGCAGCCACATTTAATGTTGATGGAATATATATTCTCAAGATGAAATTCATAGTCTCTTAATGGAGATACAAAATATTCCTTTGAGATAAGTTTAATGCGTTCAGTTATTCAGAGAGTTAGGCCTAACCGCTTTGGTAAGAAATTACTAAAGTATATATTTATGAAATTGGATTTCATAAATATATGATGAATAACTTTAAAAGGATTAAACCGGGTACTTAATAATTAAGATGTAGTAATTTACAAAGTGGCAGTCTATATTCATGACTTTGTATTATTACAAATATTTTATGAAGGGGTTGCATGTATGATAAAGTCTTGAGATGTAATTTATTAATAAGGTCTAGAGTGCAATTATATTTATATAGTGGTATTAAATATAATTAATAGTAACTTTGGACTTGTCAAGAGTTGACAAAAAAGCCCAAGGCTCATTGGAGCTAGTGTCTTATTTGTTCCCTTTTGGTCCCACTCTAAGCCACACACTAAAACTCAATTGGGAAGGCCTAAAAGGCTAGCCCAATTAGATAATCAGTTATGTGGAGAGAAACATACAGAATCTTATTAACGTGAAATGGTTTGTATGTTGGTGTAAGAGACTCCCTCATATTCTCTCTAAAACAAACACATAGAACTGATTGAGAGACTATACATCTTGGGCATCAAGTGGAATTGGAGTGAAAATTAAAAGTGTTCCCAAATGTTTTTCATCTTCGGTTTTAAAATTCACCATACCAAGGTATACTCTCTTGTTCTTATATTTTGAAATTTACATAGCACATGTTATTTATTACGAATGAAGTAGATTCGTTAATTTTCTGCTGCGAATGTTTTGTATGCGATACAAACATGTTATTTCCATCAAATGATATCAGAGCGGTCTTCATTTTGAATCTGTATAACATGTTCTATGAGTTTTGGAATTAGAGATAATAGTTTCATGATGATAGAAGATTATATTTGCATTTAATTTTCTGCATGGTTGTTGAAACTATGATTTGATAAAAAACTGATATTGTTTAAATATTGAATTTAAGTATGTTAAATTGATCTTTAAGGCTATAACATCAATAGAATTTAGTTTTGATATCAATTTCCATCTGTTATGTTCATATGGTGGTTGCTAGTTTATGAAAAACCGTTGAAAACTGTTAATATCTGAATTTGAAAAAATTGAAAACACGAGTTTTTCACGGGTAAGCTTACCCGCAAAGCTACCTACAAAAAATTGCCACTAAATCACAAAAATTTTCGTTAGAAGTGTTCAGTCGCGAGATACCCGTAAGATACTCACGAGGCAGTAGCGAAAGTCGCAAGATGTCCGTGAGACAGTAGCAAAAGTTTCTGTATGATTTTCTGTGTTTTCAATTTTTTTTGCTTAACACATTTTTGTGAGTAGCGCTTAGTTGCGAGATACTTGCGAGAACTGGGAATTCAGAATTTTTTTCAAAATGTTTTAACATGTATAAAGTGCAAGGCCGTGTGTAATTAGTTTATGCATGTTTAAAAATTAAAAAAAACCTTTAATTTAAAACATCTAGTGGGAGACAGATACAAGGATTGGATCTCACGGCCTCCATTGTTGGTTCATAGTAGTGTGAATTATATACTTTGTCTTAACTTCGAACTTTGCATTCCATGCGGAGAGTATTTATTTCATGGTCCTACAAGATTGAATTTCTTGGTTTATAGTAGTTTGATCAAACACCTTGTCTTAGCCTCGAGCTTTGCATTCCATGCGGAGGGTGTTTTGTATCATGGTACTACAAAATAAGCCTGTTAAGGGGATGAAATATGGTTTACACACGATTCTAGACAATGGTATACACTAGACTAAATATTATAGTATCCTCTATGCTAAGTTCTTACTATAATTATTTAGAGGCCAAATGTATAACAGCATATTATTGGTGTTTGATAAGAGTTATCATGATAGCACTAATAATGAGAATAGTTTTTAATCAATCATAGTATTTTATAGTCACTCTATGCTGAGGAATATTAATTACAGGATTGGGTTGTCGTTGCATATATTATATTATGGTTTTATTAAGGTTCCATATTATATGTTTATATGCTAAATTGATAATGTCCAGTTTACTTATTATATTCATGTTTATTATTTCATATTTGAACATGATATCATTTAGCCCACTTGTTACCATTCTTAATCAAAACAAACTGATTGGATCCAACTATGTTGACTGGAAAAGAAATTTGGACATAGTTCTCACTACTGAAGAGAACAAATATGTGCTTACTAAACCACGTCCTAGCTTTCCTTCATTAGATGCTCCTCTTGAGGAAAAAAAAAACGATATGATCGTTGGTAGAAATCTAATGAGATGGCCAAGTGCTACATTCTAGCATCTATCTCAAATGTTCTATAGCATCAAATGCAGGATGTAGAACTAGTTTTGACGTTATGCTAAGTCTGAAGGAGATGTTTGGTGAACAAGGCTGTTCTGCAAGGCAAGAAACGATGATGCAAATTTATAATATCAAAATGACTGAAGGTAGTTCAGTGAGAGAGCATTGTCTTACAATAATCTCTAATCTGAATACATTGGAAGTTTTAGGTGCCGACATTGATAGAGAATCCCAAGTGGATATGATACTCCAGTCACTACTGGAATCATTCAAGGAATTCAGACTTAATTATAACATGAAAAAAAAGATTTATTCATTGTTTGAATTAATGAATGAGTTGGTAGCGTCGGAAGGCATCCTTGGTACTTCTAGTATTGAAGCCAATGTGAGTGAAGCTTCTACTTCTCAACTTAAGTCAAAAGGCAAGGGTAAGAAGAAGAAGAAGAAGAAGAAGAAGAAGAAGAAGAAGGACTTCACTAAGTAAGAGGGTAAACAAATTGCCTTAGGAGTTGCCGACAAAGGAAAGAAGTTGAAAGGAAAATGTTTCCATTGTGGTGAAAAAGGACATTGGAAGAGGAATTGTCCAAAGTTTAAGGCTACCAATAATAAGGGTATGAAAATTTCATTCCTTCTTGAAATATGTTTAGTACAAAATCCCACAAATTCCTGGTTTGTGGATTCAGGTTGTACTAATCATATCTGCAATTCTTTGTAGAAGTTCCAGGAGACCAAAATGCTTAATAAAGGGGAATTGTTTCTTACTTTGGCTGATGGGAGCGAGATTCTAGTTGTAGTTGTTAGTGTTTATAATTTATGTTTTGAGCTAAGGGTTTTGATATTAGATGACTATTTGTATGTACCTAATGTTCGTAGGAATTTAATTTCTGCAACTTATTTTGGTAAACATGGATATTATGTTATCCTTAAAGACAATGTTGTAATAAAGAAGGGTAAAGTATTTATCTGTTCTGGCAATATTGTAAATGGTCTTTATATTTTAACTCTTGATAAGCATGAATTATATAATTCTAAATTAGATAATGGTTCACATGTAAAATTATTAAAGAGGAAGTTTCCTTTTACTAGTGATGCATATCTTTGGCACTTGCGTTTGGGTCATATTAATTCAAATAGGATTCAAAGACTGATCAAAGATGGACTCTTAGAGCCATTGGATTTTGATGAATTTCTAGTTTGTGAATCTTGTTTGGAAGGTAAAATGACCAAATGATCTTTTAATGTAAAAGGTATTTGAGCCCAAGAGTTACTAGAACTAATACATTCAGATGTATGAGGTCCTATGTCAATCCAAACAAGAGGTGACTATGAGTATTTCATTACCTTCACTGATGATTACTCTAATTTTGGTTATGTGTACCTAATGAAACGGAAGTCCAAAACCTTTGAAAAGTTCAAAGAGTTTAGGGCTGAAGTTGAGAATCAATTGGGTAAAAGCATAAAGGCCATTCGATCTGATCGTGATGGCGAATACCTTCTTGGGGATTTTAAGGATTACTTAACTGAAAATGAGATTATATCTCAATTGACTGCATTTGGAACTCTACAACAAAATGGTGTAACGGAAAGAAGGAATATGACTCTTTTAGATATGGTTAGGTCCATGATGAGTTATTCGACTCTACCAATTTCATTTTGGGGATACGCCTTAAATACTGCAATATATCTTTTGAATTTAGTACCTTCGAACTCTGTTCCTAAAACACCTGTAGAGTTGTGAAATGGGCGTAAGCCTAGTATGAGACATCTCCATATTTGGGGTTGTCCAGCACATGTGTTAAAAAGAAAGTCTGACAAGTTACAGTCTAAAACAGAAGTGGTATTCTTTGTAGGGTATCCAAAAGGAACTGCTGGAGGTTTATTCTATAGTCATAAAGATAAGAAAGTGTTTGTTAGTACAAATGTCAAATTCTTGGAAAATGACTATATAAATGATTATACTCCTAGAAGTAGAGTTGTTTTGGCCGAAATGAGTGAACCTGTAAATGAACAACCAATGGATATAACTAGGGATGATGTGGCTGTATTGGATACACCACAAGATACTATTCATGAGATGTCTAGTACACAAGTGCCTCGTCGTAGTGGGAGAATTGTTCGGCCTCCTATAAGATTCATAGGTTTTGGAGAAACTTATGAAGCTATCTCAGAAGAGGCTGAATCGGATCCCTACACTTATGAAGAAGCAATAAATGATATAGATGCACATCATTGGGTCAATGCTATGAAATCTGAAATAGATTCCATGTATTCCAATTAAGTCTGGGATCTTGTAGAGGCGCCTAACGGCATTAAACCTGTTGGTTGCAAATGAGTTTACATGAGGAAGAGAGTAATAGATGGAAAAGTTGAAACCTTTAAAGTAAGGCTAGTGGCGAAAGGGTACACTCAAAAAGAAGGTATTGATTATGAAGAAACCTTTTCATCAGTAGCAATGCATAAATCTATCAGAATTCTCTTATCCATTGCTGCTTATTATGATTATGAGATTTGGCAAATGGATGTCAAGACTGCATTTCTCAATGGCAATCTTGAAGAGGAAATCTATATGATGCAACTAGAAGGTTTCAAGCAAAAAACCAAGAGCATTTGGTATGCAAGTTGAAAAGGTCCATTTATGGACTTAAGCAAGCATCTAGGTCATGGAACATCAGATTTGATCAAGCAATCAAATCATTTGGTTTTGAACAAAATCTTGATGAACCATGTGTGTACAAAAGACATCAAGATAAAGTAATAATGTTCCTAGTGCTTTATGTTGATGATATTCCACTCATTAGAAATGATGTAGGTGTAATGTCATCAGTAAAGGTTTGATTATTAAGCAAATTTGATATGAAAGACTTAGGTGAGGCTAACTTTATTCTAGGGATCAAGCTTTGGCAAGATCGAAGAATAAGATATTAGGTTTATCACAAGCTGGATATATAGATAAAGATCTAGAACGGTTTAGCATGCAAAACTCCAAGAAAGGTTTACTTCCTTTCAGACATGGAGTTCTTCTGTCTGATGACCAAAGACCTAAGACTCAAGGGGAAGTAGATATGATGAGACAAGTTCCTTATGCTTCTGTAGTAGGAAGTCTTATGTATGCCATGCTTTGTACTAGACTAGATATCTGTTATTCAGTTGGCATGGTTAGCCGATATCAATCAAATCCAGGACCACAACATTGGCAAGCTGTAAAGCATATTATCAAGTATCTACGGAGAACGATAGATTATATGTTTGTTTATCGTTGTGAGGATTTGATTTCCATTGGCTATATAGATTCAAATTTTCATTCGGATCTAGATTTCAAGAAGTCCATATCAGGATGTGTATTCACCTTGGGAGGTGGAGCCATAACTTGGAGGAGTGTTAAGCAATCTTGTATTGTAGACTTCAATATGTAAGCTGAATATGTTGCTGCTTGTGAGGTGGCAAAGGAAGCTGTTTGGCTCAAGAAATTCCTTTCTGATCTTGGTGTTGTGAGAATGGAGCAAGTTCCCATCACATTGTTTTGCGACAATAGTGGAGCAGTTGCACAATCTAAAGATCCAAGGAATCACAAGAAAGGAAAGCACATTGAGAGAAAGTACCACATCATTCGAGACATTGTTGCTCGTGGAGATGTAGTAGTAGCAAAGATAGTAAGTGCAAATAATCTAGCAGATCCCTTAAACATAGCCTTGCCTCAAAGGACCTTCGAGTCACATTGGAGGGAATGAGTGTTAGATTAGTGCACAATAGTCTTTAGGGCAAGTAGGAGATTGTTAGGATTAGTGCCTTTAAATCCTATTGTATGATGCTATGTATGATATCAAGTATGGCATTATGTATGACTTAATATTATGATTAATAAAGTTGTTTTATTATTATTATCTAAAATAATGGTAACATGAATATTCGGACATTATCAAATAGTCCATGAGATGCATAGTATATGATTTATGTGAAAAGTCACAGAAAATATAAATCACAAGTTCTTTGTAAACTCAGAATTATAGTTTGTAGTCGGTGATGAAATTGGGTATTTCATCTGCGAAGACTATAACATATCAACTAAGATGACTTGTCTTGATCATGGAAGTGGAGACTTCTAGTTGATATGTTAATATGTTTTAAGAGTTAAGATATATTGAACTGGACCGCTGTGAGATTTATTATTCTTCTAACGACTGTCAAATGAATAATAAATCTCACGACTTCTATTTACATGAACTCTTAATCCTGAGAGAATAATGGACCTATCATGAAGTGTAGGTTGCAGGAGTGAGATCTAAAGTGACGGTCAAAACTTCAGTATGTTAGGCAGCCACATTTAGTATTGATGGAACATATATTCTCAAGATGGAATTCATAGTCTCTTAAAGGAGATACAAAATATTCCCTTAAGATAATTTTAATGGGTTCAGTTATTCGGAGAGTTAGGCCTAACCACTTTGGTAAGAAATTACTAAAGTATATATTTATGAAATTGGATTTCAAAAATATATGATGAATAACTTTAAAAGGATTAAACCGGGCACTCAAGGATTAAGATGTAGTAATTTACAAAGTGGCAGTCTATATTCATGACTTTGTATTGCTACGAATATTTTATGAAGGGGTTGCATGTATAATAAAGTCTTGAGATATAATTTATTAATAAGACCTAGAGTGCAATTATATTTATATAGTGGTATTAAATATAATTAATGGTAACTTTGGATTTGTCAAGAGTTGACAGAAAAGCCCAAGACCCATTGAAACTAGTGTCTTATTTGTTCTCTTTTGGTCTCACTCCAAGCCACACACTAAAGCCCAATTGGGAAGGCCCAAAAGGCTAGCCCAATTAGATAATCAGTTATGTGGAGAGAAGCATATAGAATTTTATTAACATGAAATGGTTTGTATGTTGGTGTAAAAGACTCCTTCATATTCTCTCTAGAACAAACACATAGAACTGATTGAGAGACCACACATCTTGGGCATCAAGTAGAATTGGAATGAAGATTAAAAGTGTTCCCAAGTACTTTTCATCTTCGGTTTTGAAATTCACCATACCAAGGTACACTCTCTTGTTCTTATATTCTGAAATTTACATAGCACATATTATCTATTACGAATGAAGTAGATTTGTTAATTTTTCGCTACGTATGTTTTGTATGCGATACAAACATGTTATTTCCATCAAGAACTGCACCAACTACACCAACACTTTCACCACATTGGAAAAGAATCCCAATGTAACTCCAAGACTACTTCAGATTGGTAATTGTGCACCAAAGGAATTCACAAAATAGAGTCTGACTAGGTTAGAGATGCGTGTAGTCACATGAGCGAGTTACTACTGTAGGTAGAAATATTAGGATTAAATATATTTTTGTATTGTAGCAACTTCTATTCTACATAGTGAATTCTTCAAGTTGGTGCTAAACTTCAAACCACCTATTAGGTTTTTTTGGTCATGGTTTTCCCATCACAACCATATTACTATATTAAATTTATTTTCCACTGTACTTCAGTTTTGCGATATAATTGTGCCCACTATAAACAGATTTACATCATTGCATAATTTGACAAATTAATCAATTTGGATAATTGGTAAAATATAATTGTTGTTTGAATTTTTCATTGGATAATAAGATTTTTTTTTTCTCTCATTGTTTTAGTCTTTCCTAACTTTTATTCTTTATCTCTCTCCCACTCTCTATCATCCCTCACAGTGGGCAGTGGATATCAACATGGATAGTGAGATCTCGGACACGGTGAATTGATGAGGACTCATGTGGAAGAACACGAGCTCGTCGAAAGGGATTATGGAGTGGTTGGTGGTTGTCAAGAGAAAGGAAGAAAAGGAGGGAGTAAGACCATACTCTATCCACTAGGACCACTACCTATACAATTTTAGAGCCAATATCTGAGGTTCTCACTTTGCCACTGATACAGTTTTTGAGCCAAAATTTGAGGCTCTCACTTTAATAACTGTTATCAAAAGGAATTCCTAGGGTTTTTGAGATTTTTCTTGGAGATTGGGTTTGTTTTTTATTTTTTATTTAGAAGAGAAATTTTATTTTGAGATTATGTTAATTATTTTTGTGATTTAAAACAAATGGTGAAGTAGGATTGAATCTAAAGCAAAAAAAGAAAAAAAGAAAAAGAAAAAGAAAAAGAATAAAAAAAGAAGAGAAATAGAGATAAATTTTCTAAACAGATTATGTTCTTGTTACAATAACATATATTGTAAAAAATATTGTCACAAACGTGTTTTTAACGATTTTGAAAACATATTTTAAAATTGGTGAATGAATCAGGATTATAATATATTATATGTATGAATATTCTTTACTTGCCTGAGAAGTTGAATACGGGCCCTGTTTTTTTGTATATCTATTATAAAGTGAGGGCCAGTGCGACGCTGAAATGAGAAATAACCTAAGAGACAAATGAGCCTTGTACCGACTCACGACAATATTGAATTAATATGACAAATGAGAATGTCAAATATTTATATGAGCCACCGCCCAAGCCCTCAATTGTCCCACTCCCACCCACCTACCTATGGCCCTTGGATTGGAAACAGAACTAATTTATCAGTATGAGATTTTCAACCATGAATACTGTCAAACTTGCTCTGCTCCATCCTAATCGTATGGCTTTCACCTTGAAATAGATAAACAAAATATAACTTAATTATTTCTTAAAGAATTACTTAAACCTAATCCCTCTTGATAAAAGAAAAGAAAAAAAAAAAAAAATCCAACCCTCTTTGATCAAATATCTTGACTTCGACATACGAAATAGAAATGAAAAGACGTATAGGTACATATTAGTACATCACAAATTTGAATCAATAATTCAGGAATAAAAGCAAATTTATATATATGTGTTATATTATTTCAGTATTATTACCATACAATTTAGTGTTGCTTGGTCTAGCTTAATTTTCACATTTTCAAAAATACAGTATTAGATTGTACTTAAAAAAAAAAAACGGTGGCCTAAAAAAATGTATTTCTGAAATTTGCTGATTTTAAATCATGCTCCTAAACGAGCAATTAATTACCAGCAAACTTATGTCATTATAATAAAAAGTCAACTAAGGAATAAGGATACTAATTAAGCCAATTGATATATTTAATATATTTTTAAATTTTGGCCGCGCTTTCAAGCTAAGTGAAAAACTAAATTACTTATTTTCTCATATTGTTATAGTTCAAATATCTGAATAGGACAAATTGCTATGTGAATATCCTTGCTTCAAAAAAAAAAAAAAAAATAAAAAATAGGCTTGCTCTAATACAAAGACACATCATTTCTCTCAAAAGTCATGGTAACTTTTAAAGAAGAATAAAACAAGTTATACTATACGCAACATACTCTTTTAAGCAATGTGGGACAATTACTCCTGTTAGGGTAACTTTTTTTTTCACCTAATTTTATTCAAGTACTACCTATTTATACCCCTAATAAGTTATTGGTTTTTTCCAAATATTTTTCGCTCTGTTATTATATTAATCATAAATGTTTCATATCTCATTATCTAAATTGGACTATGATATAAACTATCACGGAAAAGCCCCAAAACTCATATTTTATCCAATTTTATTATCATTATTTAGCTAAGAACCGGCCCTATGAACCCAATACACACATCCTATTCTATTTAAAGCACAAGAATACTTATGCTTGGCAATATTTGAAAAACTCATGATTCAAGTCCATGGCAAAATAATTTTATCAATGAAATTCAAATCCATGATCAAAGCCCATGATTTAAACCCATGACAATTTATTTATCTAAAGTCCAATTCTCATTGGCAACATCAAAACCCAATTCTTATTGACAATATTAAAGTCCAATTCTCATTGGCAATATCAAAACCTAATTCTCATTGGCAATATCAAAAGCTCAACTTACGTCGGCACTATTAACAGCCCAAGCTAACTACTTGGTACTATTCTATCAAAAGCCCAAGGTTATTAATACTTGGCAAAATACTATATCGTAATTATTCTACTTAAAAGTCCAATAATGAACAATATTTTAGATTCTTAAACCTATTACTATAATATTACAAGCTTATGGATTCATTTTATTTCTGCTAACAACTAAAGCCCATGAGGAGTAAAAAACCCATGGCAAAGCATGTCTTTAATGCCCATTTTGTAGGATCAAGAATCTCATGGAGTAGGGAATAAGCCCAAGCAAAGAAAGGGCCATGTGGCTCAACTAAAAGTGCTGAAATAAAGCAAAGTTCCAGCCCAAAAAAGTCCCCGGCAAGAGGCTTGAGAGAGGGCAACTAGCCCTTGTTCATCCCTAACCAAAAAACAACTAGAGACCTCAACAAGAGAACCAAGCCTTTGAGAATGAACTAAGGGCTGTCCCATTAGTTTTCTACCACCTTCTGCCTGACGTGAACAGTGCCAGAGAGTTGTCACATCAGCTGAAGTCTAAAGGGTGATCAAATTTCATCATCTTCCTTAAAGTTGTACCTCTAGTGGAAGGGGAGTTGAAGCTAAGTTATCCAAACTTTAACAAATTGATGCTATAAATGTCAAAACTGTTCAAGACATGATTCATGTACCAAGCCCATGAATCCTAAAGGGGAAAAATTGGGAACATGTGGTTTGGAGGGCATGAAGGGATCTCCAGCGGAACTCCCTGAAGTGGACTTAGAGTTTGACACCTGGCTTGGGGTGTTGAATCTCATTTCTTGGGGGACCAAGTCTTAGTTGCAGCATTAGAATTCGTTCCTAATACACGCCTTAATCATATTGATTCAGCTCAGCCCCAGAAATCCTGACATTAAATGCAAAGAACTCTAAAATCCTATCATTACCCAAAGAAGCAAGGCAGCCCTAAAAGTAAATCCCCTACTTTTAACCAAAAATCTCAGGAAGCTTGACCTTGATTTCGTCACCTTTGAGTTGTCATCCGTTTTTTGGATTCTTGTCAATTAATGCCTCCCTACAACTCCATTATAAAAACATACACACCTCAGCCCACAAGGGGAAGGAGAAGGCCTCTCTAAAGATTTTTGTCATTGACTACATTTTGCAGAAATTCAGTCCCTATTAAGCTTCCTTTAAGCTTCCCCAAGATCCCTGGAGCTCACTCACAACCTTTCTCAGTCTATAGTCACCATGATACCAACATTCACCACTTTGCTTACACCTTCCTACTCCATAAACGTCCCATAACTGACCAGAGGAGAGCTACCCTCTCTGAAACTCTGGATTTGTTTGCTATTTTGCTTGTGGTTTAGCTTCCCTCAAGCTCACTACTTATCGTCTTTAGCCCACACTCATCTAATCTTAGATACTCTTTTCCCCTCTTCACACAATCACAGCCCATAAATGTCTCTCAACTAATCATAAACAACCCACCACTCACAAAAAGCCTTAATCTTAGCATTAATCCCATCTCACTCAAAACAAGCTCACATTCATCTCATTCATGCCTTATAAATACACACTCACCAAAATCTTAGTTTAATACTTGCTGCACTGAGCTAGGGATCTTTCTCTCCCTTTATTCCATCTTATTTTTCCTCTTTTATTTGTAACTATAGAGCCTTTAATCATTGTTTATTTTTAGTATGATGAAGGATATAATGTATTTGTAACAATTGAATTTTTCCCTCACATTGATGTAATAATGGCTGAAAGTACTATAAATTCTCCTGACCAAGACACACAAGGACCCCTAGGAGTGAACACTTTCCTAAATTTATTTAATCATTGACTGCTGGACTCTAAGTATAATTTCACCGTAACCGTTGGAGATAATACCGTACCGCAAGAGGACTGATTTGGACTATAATGTTATAAAAGGACTAATAATATAACAAACTAACAACAGTAACGTGTTTATTGGGCTTTATTGTTGTCTTCTTGTTAGGGTGCAGCCTCTATCTCTTGCTTGGGCGGACTTCCACAACACCGAAAGCCTTTGGTCTTTATTTTAAGGCCCATCGTCGAGTTTCGGCTTGGCTACCCCATACTCTATTTGGGAATATCAAAATTTTCCCCTCAACAACCTCTTTCCATTTGTGTGTGCGCATGTTTTTTTCTCAAAAAAGAGAAAAAAGAAAAAAGAAAAAAAGAAAAAAGAAAAAAAGAAAAAAGAAAAAAAGAATAAGTATTGAACCACTATAGCGGTTGAGGTGCCAAGAAGTCCTCTCATATGGGGAGGGGAGAAAACTCTTTCTTTTAGCAATGATGTTTTTTAGAAAATGAGTTATTTTCCAAAAATCATATTTTTTTTTTATAAACTATCTTATTTTTCTATATTTGGTAGCAACTTTAAATAAGTTAAAAAATAATCTCCTAACTTTTCTTATTTAGCTTCCTGTGAGATTTAGTTGTTTTCCAAAAAAAAAAAAAAAAAAAAGTGGAAAAAAATATCTAAAAATAAGTCATACTTTTTATGTTGACCAAAGATAGTTTTCATTGGACTTATTTATTTGATGCTACCAAATACTAGAAAATAGGAAAAACTATCTTTACATAAGGTTTTCCATCGAAACAAACGGAGTATTAGAATGATTTAGAGTAAGTTTCTTTGAATTGTAATTTGGTATTTCTTTTAGAGTTGAAAGATGCAAAGTGTGTTAGTTCATCTATTTATCAAGGTTTTCAAACCCGGACCGTTTATTAAACCGAAAAAGGGAGAGGTTTAAGGTTTTTGAGGTCCAACCGAGGTTGAACCGGGGTCGAACCATGATGATGTCATAATTAATTTAATAATTAATTAGATATAAATATTAAATTTATAAAACTAGCAAAATTGACTAACATATCTATATATGTGAGGGAAATTTAATGATTTTCAAGCATGTATTTAATAATTAAATAAGAAAGTTAATAAAATAAAATAATAACCATGAAAACATTAAAATTTATGATTAATTTTTGAAGTAAAGTTGAATATCTTTGAAGGATTTTAATTATAATTTTTTTTATATTCCTTATAAGAGATGGATAATTTAATTAAGTAGAATAGAATTGTGTTAAGTTATTTTTATAAAAAAAAAAAAAATTGCATTAAGTTTACTTCAAATATTTTTTTTGTTATTGTTGAGCACCAACTACAAGCTTGGCTGAGTGGTTGGGCTTCAGCCAAATTTCTGACTGGCCGGGGTTCTACTCCTTCCAACTGCATTTTTTGAATTTTTAGGATTTAACAGGCTGCTTCAACCGGGGTTGGACCGCATGGTTCATGCCACCGGTTCTGCATGAACCGTGCGGTCCAACCCCAGTTTATGCGGTTCACGAAATTTGCCTCAATGCCCGGTTCTGGAGGCTTAAAAAACCGGAATTCACTCCGATTCCCGGTTTTCCTGGTCGGACTGCCTGGTCCGGTCCGGGTTTCGAAACAGTGCTATTTATTAAGTGAGAGAGCACCATTGGGTATATTATCGGGTTGGGTTTAAGAGACTGTCAAGTTTGTAAGGCTATACAATCACAAGTTTGTAAGCCAGTACAATCAAAATAATTTTTGGTGTATTTGCATGTACATGATTTTGTCTTTGTTAGAGGTTTTTAATTTGCTCATGTTTGTGAGAGTATATTAGTTCGTTTTAGAGCGGTTTGGTTAAATATGGTTGTATGATATTGTTAATAATAGATTTTGATTAGAGGTTTTGAATGTATTTTTTCTAGCTCCAAATTCGAATAAATATATATATATATATATATATAACATAATAGTTTTATTATCGAAAACTCTTAATAAATAATTGAAAAATCAAGATTATAAATTAAAAAAAAATTATTGATGTTTAATAAAAGTAGTACTAAAATTTGTATTTAGGGTAAAAATTATGTTGGTAATCATAGGTGCCATGTATAAGAACATAACTTGGTATAATAAGCAATTATAATGCTGGCAAGAGTACTTACTTATATTGAATTATTTTCGTGTATAGATAGGATATAGAAAAAATTTAGTACATCTTTTATATATATATTTTTCTAAATATTATTGTGTAGTATAGCAAAGAAGATTTTTTTTAAAGATTTTATAATATAGATATGTGTACATGTATTCTACTAATCATGTCTCTATCTCTTACTAGATTTTATCAACTTCCTATTTAGTTCTTCTTAAGCACAAAAAAAAAAAAAAAAAAAAAACCCTGTGTAATTAATAATTATATGCATATTTTACTTGTTTGGGCTCTTGTGTAAACATTTTATGGATTGTCTTTAGGATCTTATATCGATCGTAGGACGTTTTCCTTTTTACAAAGACATGCCCATCGGGGAATTCGTTGACTAAGAATAAAAAATTGAGAATTTACTGTTCTCTCTGTAAAGATCGGAGGTGGCTAGCTAGCTACCACTAATTATATAACCTATAGCCTATAGGCTCAGATAGAGAAGATATGGGAGGACAAAAAAAGTGATATCATATAATGGAAGTCAATTTGTTTGTCCTATTCAAACCCTGTTCATGCATATTTTAAAATATAATGAAAACTGCAATTAGGAAATTTCGATATTTATATAGAATTAGAAGTTTTTCACAATCACATAATGAAGATATTGGATGTCAAAAAGATAATAATAATAATGTTGAAGATTGCATAAAACTGAATAAAAGAGAGTAACGACATTAATTCTAGAATACAATCGATGTAGTGTTGGAATAACAGGAGGGAGCAGCACATGGGAAGCAATGCGTAAACGATGAACATCTGTGAAGGAACTTCAGTGGAGAAAAATATGGGTTTCAGTTGCTTACCTCCAATACTTTTTTTAATTGAAAATTCTTTTTATTTTAATGAAAAATTGTTATATTATCTATTAATTAAATAAAATGTGAAAATTAAAACTCACTACTACTTGCTATTGCATATTTATAATAAAAAGACATGTCCAATTAAAAAAGTACAAAAGGTACCACCGCACACCCTTAATGTGATGGTCACTCCATAAGTATAAAGTGCTTGTAAGGTGTGGGGGACAAAGGCAGGAGTTCAAATCTCCAGGAGGGAGCTCCACATATATATACACTTAGATTAACGTAGAGTAGAATTCTATATTGTATAAAAAAAAAAGTACTGAAAGTAAATCGATCCAAGATATATATATATCCGAAGCGACGAGGCACTTAATTAGTGAAGGTTTAACTTGTGGCATTTGGTATAGTTGTATATATATAAATGCGAATGCATTAATTAATGTACATACAAATAAATTTGCGACAGCATATTCATCAAAAATGGCGTTAGTTAGATATATGGAAAAAGAAAAAAGAAAAAAAGAAAAAAAAAGAGAAAAAGAGATGATGAAGTTAGGCAAGTGGGAACTCACACAAATGAGTAAAAACAGGAAGTTGACTAATTGCACTAGTACTTCCATTCATATTCTATTTTCAAACCAATAATAAATTCTACTGCTACTCTATTTATAAAAGCTATATATCCCACAATCCACATGCCCTGTCTTGCCAGCCATCTACCAAAGTTTCAATTTGTGTTTGACACCATGGCGCAGAAAGCTTTTCTTTCATTTTTTGTGCTCTTCTTGTCTTTCTCCTATGTTCTTTCCATTTCTGCTGTTCCTACAAGTAAGACATTTATTTTTTATTTTTTATTTTTATAAATTTCTGGGTCTAGTAGTTAACCTTACTGTCATAAATCTTTTTCATTTATTTGTAACATTGAGTTGAGAGATTTATTTTTAATTTTTAATTTTTAATTTCCTGGTTAATAGGAAGCCTCAAGTCAAAGAAGGATGACCCATCAGTTCAACATCTACTGGCTCAGGTCTCTCTCTCTCTCTCTCAGTCATTTGATTGTTATGTCTGAATTAAATTTCTTGTCTCTTTTTTTCTTTCCTTTAATGCATTTTAAGTGAATTTGAACCTAACAGTTGACCCAGAGGTTATTGGCCTAAATTAATTTGCTTATCCCATATCTTCACATGTAATCATGATGTGTAATAATTTGCAGGAAGCAATGGATTTTAGGGATGGCGTGGAAGTTTTTGATGTAGGAGAAAGATTTATAGAGGGGAGAATGGATTTTGAAACTTCGGACTACAAGGGCACAGGAGCAAATCAAGGTCATGACCCAAAAACTCCTGGGAAAGCTTAAAAGTCCAGATTTTAGCTATTTGTGTGTCTAGATGTGGGTCTAAACTTTAAGGGTGGTATTGCACTTTGGATCTTGAAATAGTTTGGCTTTTCCTGTTACTCAGTGTGCTTCTTATCCATACTCTTGAGTTGTCCTTGTCTTCTCTTGTCCACTGAATCTTGGAAAGTGTGTGTGACCTAACTTGTGTATGGTGTTTTTCTTCTAGAAATATATATTAATGTTATAGATGGTTTGGCTTTTTAATTTTCTTTATTTTGTTATTATTATTATTACATTTTGGAGTTAATTGTATGTTCAGCCAATCTTATCTAGCCAGCTCCAAAATAAAAATAAAAATAAAAATAAAAAATCCTAGTTTTACAAAGAGTATAAAGATTTATTTGGTTGAAGGCATAATCATCAATGATTTCTGGAGAATGTTTTACATCTAAACAATATAATGACTTGTAGATCGTGACCTAATAATTATTTTTGTAAAAAGCTATTGAAAATTATTTACTAAACCTGTATCACCACACTAGTTTTATATAAATTTCTAAACATGTAGGATATTAGTAAATAATAATTTGCTACAGAATTATATAGTTATTAAAGTTCAAAATATTATTGCTTAGAAAGTCATATGAATGAGCCTGGCATATGAAGAAATAATGAAAATAAAAACAACTCTATGGATAGGCCAGGCATTTTAAGAAAGATCGAAGCTCCTGCAGCACTGAAAATAAACACAACTGTTGGCTCTTTGCGATCTACTATGCTGATCTTTATGATGCGTGGTTTTTGAAATATATTTTCTTTCCTTTATTAATATTAATTACTATCTCATTTATGTATAAACTAAATAAAAGTTGAAACCAACGTTCTTTAATAGTATTTTTTCTAGGATTTTATCTTATAAGTCATTTAAAAAAAAAAATACTGACAGTACTAGGTAAGTAGGTATAAATAAATATAAATTAAAAATAATGGAAATCTTCGCATTATAAAGAAAGACCGGGATCCTTGTCTACTTGTTCTCTTTTACTTGAACTACGCAGACCTATTTTTAGGGATTTATTAACGTCTGCTTTTAAAGCATACATTAATAAATTAGTTTAGAAATTTTTTTTATGCAAAATAAAAAAATAATTAATTATTTTGACAATTTTTTCAATTTTTTATAAATTTTTTTTAAAAATGAATGGTTAATATGTGCTCTTAGGACACATATTAACCTGATCATTTTTATAATGACGAGAAAACTAGTATATTATTATATTTTAAAGTTAGATTCTCATTTTCTTTCATGCATGATCCAAAAGCTAAGATACACAGCAAGGGATATTCCTTCTCTGACCGTAACTCTACAAACCAGTTGGAGCTATTAAATTTTCGTTAAAATATATTTTATGCCCCCTTAAGTTTGGAATCTTTATATTGGTCAATCTTTACATTGTATACACATTTGACTATTACAAAGAGAAAATCTTTACATTGTATACACATTTGGCTCAAAGAGAAAATCTGGTAGTTAAAATAGAGAGGTAGTTGAAGTGTTAACACATGATAAAAGGAAGAAGGTGGTCACAAAGATTGACTGTTCAGAAATGGTGGAGGTTGCTTGGCAACCCCGTCGAGACCAATGAGTCTCTTAAGTTGGAACTGCCGGGGGCTTGGGAACCTCCGGACAGTTAAAGCCTTAGAGAAGGCGGTGAATAAAGAAGAGCCCAACATTGTTTTTTTGATGGAGACAAAGTCAGGCAGGGAGTGGATGGAGCAAGTGAAGGATCGGTGTAAGATGAAGCATGGATTAATTGTCCCTAGCGATGGAAATAAAGGAGGTTTGGCTATGTTGTGGAAGGAAGGGATTAAGGTGGAGGTTAAGACGTATTCCCAAGAACATGTAGACGTGTGGATAAAAGGGGGATGGAGTGAGGATCCCTGGCACCTCACAGGATTTTTTGGTAACCCCGATACATTGAAACGACCGGAGTCTTGGGCCAAATTGAAATTTCTTAAGGGTACATCGTCTCTTCCTTGGCTCATTATTGGTGATTTTAATGAGATTACCGGTCTTACAGAGAAGGAAGGAGGACGACCTAGACCAAGAAGGCAGATGAAGATTTTTAATGATGCCATAAACCATTGTGGATTCCGGGAAGTGGGTTTCATAGGGCCGAAGTTTACTTGGTTGTACCAGAGGGCAGACGGTACTCAAATTCGGGAGAGGCTTGACAGGGCGCTGGTAACAAAGGAATGGAGTGATTTGTTCCCCACTGCAAAGTTGTATCACCTTTCGTCTCCGGCATCGGACCATTCAATACTTTCACTCCATCTGGTGAAGAAGAAGAGACAAAAGAAATTTAAGAAATCCTTCCGTTTTGAATCGATGTGGCTGAAGGATAGTAGATGTGTGGATATTGTCAAAACTGCTTGGGAAGAGGGATTACGTACAGGGACAGATGGTTTCTTGAGGAGCTGCACAGAGTGATGCCGACATGATTTGGATGTATGGAACAAAGAGGAATTTGGCCACGTGGGTAGGAAAATTGCTGAATTACAAAGTAGGATGGAATGGTTGGAACTACAACCTGCTTGTCCTACCATGATCAGTGAATTGAGGACTACTAGGGCTGACCTGAACTGTTGGTTAGAAAAAGAAGATGAGATGTGGCACCAAAGATCTCGGCTAAACTGGTTTCGGGAGGGAGACAGAAATACTAGCTTTTTTCATGCAAAAGCCTCTGCGAGACACCAAAAGAACTATATTGAAGGTCTGATGGATGAACATGGGAGGTGGCAGGAGGATGAGGCGAAGGTGGGAGATATTGCAATAGACTACTTTGAGAAGCTGTTCACATCAAGCAACCCGGAGGATTTTACTGACATTCTTAGGGCTATCCAACCAAAAGTAACTACAACCATGAATGAAGAGCTGACCCGAACATTTACAGCACAGGAAATTAGTGTGGCCCTGAAGCAAATGTTCCCCCTCAAAGCCCCTGGACCTGATGGCATGCCCCCTATTTTCTTCCAACATTTTTAGAGTATTTGTAATGAGGTAGTGACAGCTACAGTACTGGATTTCCTCAATCATGGTATGTTTCCACCTAACTTCAATGAAACACATATTGTGCTTATTCCAAAAATAAAGGAACCGAAAAAAGTTTCAGATTATAGGCCTATTAGCCTCTGTAACGTTGTTTATAAGCTTGCCTCTAAAGCAATAGCAAACAGGTTGAAAAAAGTTTTACCATCCATTATTAGTGAAACCCAAAGTGCTTTCGTGCATGGAAGGTTAATTACTGATAATGTATTGGTAGCTTTTGAGACCATGCATCATATCAGTCAGAGAAAAAAAGGTAAAGTTGGTGAGATGGCTATAAAACTTGATATGAGTAAGGCCTATGATAGGGTAGAGTGGACTTGTTTGGAAAAAATAATGGACAAACTGGGTTTTGCTGATAAATGGCGTAAACTGATCATGCAATGTGTTACTACTGTTACATATGCCATAAAGATCAATGGTAACACTAGGGGTCATATTATTCCTTCAAGGGTAACCGCCAAGGAGATCCCCTATCACCCTATTTGTTTCTGTTGTGTGCAGAAGGACTATCAGCCTTGATTAAGGCCTCGGTGTGCGATGGTAGTATGGAGGGAATTAAAATAAGCCGTGTGGGTCCAAAACTGTCTCACTTATTTTTTGCAGATGACAGCCTCATTTTCTGCAAAGCATCCCTAGCAGAATGTGACGCGCTACAAAGAGCCTTGGAAGTGTACGAGCAAACCTCAGGTCAACAGCTGAACAAAGCAAAAACCTCCCTATTCTTCAGCAGCAATACTCCAAAAGAGATCCAGGATGAGATGAAAAGAAGATTTGGTGCCCAAGTAATTAAACAGCATGAAAAGTACTTAGGTCTACCTTCCCTTGTGGGAAGGAATAAAAGGAATACTTTCAATGACATTAAAGAGAAGCTAGGGAGGACACTGACTGGATGGAAGGAGAAGATGTTATCAAAAGCTGGGAAAGAAATTTTGATCTAGGCAGTGGCCCTAGCCATACCAACCTATACCATGAGCTGTTTCAAGTTACCAGACTCCCTTTGTGATGAGTTGACAGCTATGATAAGGAAGTTTTGGTGGGGACAAAGAAATGATGAAAAGAAAATCCCTTGGTTGAGTTGGGAGAAGATGTGTGAACAAAAGTCAAAAGGAGGTATGGGTTTTAAAAACCTTACAACAGGTAAGTCCCCATCATACACGTGGCGTAGTATAATGGCAGCTCAACAACTAGTCAGAGATGGATTGAGGTGGAGAGTTGGAAAAGGAGCTAATATCCGGATATGGGAGGACAAGTGGTTACCAAGTCCTTCCACATATCGGATAAGCTCTCCTAGATTGTTTCTGCATTCAGACACTCGGGTACAAGAATTGATAGATGCAACCTCTGCTGAATGGAAAGCCATGGTCATTGATTCATTATTCCTTCCACATGAGGCTGAAGTTATAAAGAGCATACCCATCAGCTCCCGGTTGCCACCTGACAAACTCATTTGGACAGAGACACGAAATGGGCTGTTCACGGTACGCAGCGCTTATAAGTTGGCTGTGAATCAGTCTACTCAAGCAAATAGGGGATCTAGCTCAGATACTAGCCACCTAAGTTGTTTTTGGAGGAGAGTTTGGAGCATGCAGTTTCCGCATAAAATCCGCCATTTTGTCTGGCGAGCATGTCGTGACGCTTTGCCGACGAAACACAACCTGTGGAAACGGAAGATAATTCAGAAGGACACTTGTGAAGGATGCAGTGAGGTACTGGAGACTGTGGGGCATGCCCTTTGGGAGTGTCCGAGAGCTAGGGAGGCGTGGGAATGCTCTAAACTGGTGTGTCGGCCATTTACAGGTTCGAATTTGTCTTTCAAAGATTTTATGTGGAAGATGCTGATGAATGATGATGTGGGAGATGACCACGTAGGATTAACAGCTACTATTGCATGGGCACTGTGGCATAATCGGAATGAGACCAGATATGGTGGAGTTCGAAAATCGGGGCAACAACTGTCACGATGGGCGTCGAATTACTTGTCGGAGTACAGGTCAGCTATAGCTCAAAATAACCCAGCACCATCTTTACCTCCGCAAGATGTCGTATGGTCTCCTCCAAGGAGTGGCCATTACAAAATTAATGTGGATGGGGCTGTTTTTCTAAAGCAGAAATCCGTGGGAGTTGGAGTAGTGATCCGAGATGAGTATGGGAGACTTGAAGCAGCGCTAAGTAAGAAGATCCATGCACCTTTAGGAGTTGTTGAGGTAGAGGCGAAGGCTTTCGAAACGGGCTTGCTGTTTGCCAGGGACATCGGAGTGCGTGATGTTGTGTTGGAGGGAGATTCACTGATAGTTTTCAACGCACTCTGCAATATTTCTTCCCCTCCTTCTTCTATTGAAACGGTGGTCCAGGGCATACAAGACATCTGTGGAGATTTTAGGACTGCTGGCTTCTCACATGTCAGAAGACAGGGCAATGTTCCAGCCCATTTATTAGCAAAACATGCGTCTAGCATTGTTGATTATGTAGCTTGGATTGAAGAGGACCCTTGCTATATTAGGCAAGCTCTTATCCATGATGTAACTTCGTTTTTTCGTATGCAATAAAATTACATCCACCTTTCCCATAAAAAAAAAAAAAAAAAGACTATTACAAAATGATAACAATTTTCTGTGCAGAATGGTGTCATTTTTCAATGGGTTTACTACACGATCTTTCAAGTTTTGAAAATCAAGCTTGGGCCGATGTAGAAATGACGCCAAGCTTAGAGGTTGTAAATTACATTTTGCTTAATATTTTGTTATACAATACTAAGAATGTTATGCTTAAGTATAATTTTTTTCTTCTAAAAAAATTATAATTTTGCTCAGTACAACTCAAGTTTCACTTTATTCCTTGAATATTAAAAATAAAATGTCAAAATTACTACAAATTTTATTATGAAAAAATATTAAAAATTTACATGATAATAAATGTGATTGGTATTACATCAACAACACAATAGATAAAATTCTTAAATTATGTTTTTGTATTATGTTTAAAAGTTAAAAAAATAAAAAGTTTATGAAGCTTATACAGTAAATTTTGTAATATCTCAAATTTTGTTGTCAAAATTGCAATCCTATGAGTTTTTTAATGTGGTTCATTTCAATGTTAGTCACATCACCAATTTATGTTTAGACTTTATTGCTCAAAATTAATATTATGAACAATCAAGAGCTTTGTCTCTTAATAACATTAATTTGTTTTCTTTATGAAAAGAACTAAGGTTTAAATCATTCTTTTATATTTTTAATATGAAAAAAAACCAGCTTTTCCATTTTTAATAAAAAAAAAAAAAACTCTGGAGATGTAAACACGGCAATGAGAGAGAGAGAGTGAGAGAGAGATCACCAGCAATTTCTAGATTTTATTTGTATAATAGAATTAAAAAAATAATGTATGGAATATTCCAAACGGAGAGCTTTGACTCTTTGGTACATCATTTTGAATAGAAAATATACCTAAGAAAATAAGGAATGAAATTTTACCTAATCTTCCAGTGTTTGGTCGGAAAGTTAAAAAAAAAAAAAAAGTAAGAAAAATATCTTTTAGTATATTTCAATCTGTATACCTAACTTCGTTCCAAATCACAGCTATTTTGGGTAGTAAATTTGGTGAAATAGAGAAGAAAATAACTTTCCACACAATTTTTTGTCAATTCTCAAACAAAGATGTAAGATGATTAAAATCCTTTGATCTTATTTTTATTTTTTTATAGGGTAAATTCCACTAACATATCCTGAAGTTTGGGCTAATGCCAATTAGGTTTAAGACTTTTTAAAGATAGTTTTGATCCTTAAAGCCAACTTAGTCCCTAAAAAATTAGTTATTTTTTCTCATCTATTTTAAAGACTAAATTGATTTTAAAGATCAAATTGGTTAGTTTTGAAAAGTCTTAAACTTGGTTAATATTAATCCAAACTTCAGGGAGTGTGAATGGAATTTAGCTTATTTTATATTATACACTATCAATCACAACTTGTCATATATCATGTTGTTTTCTTATAAAAAGATCAAAATTTGTAAAGTCCATTGACAGAATTTTGAATAAAACATTTGAGCGGACCATTGAAGAAAAATATATCCAGGCAGAATTTTGAATAAAACATTTGGGTGGACCATTGAAGAAAAATATAGCCAATTGATACTTTTACTTTCTGGTCTATAAAATTGTTAAAAATTTACTTAAAGAGGAAGATTCTTTTTATGCAGAAAAAAAAAATGTTGTATCTAATTTATAATTTCTAAAAAAAGTCTTTCTCAAAAAAAAAAAAAAAAAAAAAAAAAATTTTGGGGCACTTCTTAGCTTTCTGGTCAGTTGCGTAATAAAAGACTAAAAGTATCAGATCATCACAGACCATTCCTAAAAGTCTCTCTACCCTAAAACTGAGGACATAATGCAGTCTGCCCGAACGTGTGAAAGCAATAAAGAAAAAGTGTTTGGAACGCATTTTGTGGAATTGTGGCTTGTGAGATCTGGACTATTTTTATCATTTTATTTGGAACGCAAAAATTGTGGTTGTGCTTCACTTAAATGTATGGAAAAATCTTAGTGTTAGCAATAAATTCTCTTGTGAATGATTTTAGCCTTTTACGTATTTGTTGAATTGTTTCCTCCTATGCTAAGCTAACTGCTAAGTGCTAACCACTCATAAATGCACAGACTGACAAAAATTTGTCGTATAAATCTGTTGTAATTTTTTATATGTGCCGGGAATTTTTTTTATTACCCCGTTCATTCTGCTGTGATTCCTATTTTGAATGATTTTGATTTTTGATTTTTGATTATTATTTTGAGTGCTAACCACTTATACCAAGAAATTAAGCCAATAAACACACAGACAAGTAGACAAAAATGAGTTGTAATCTTTTTGAGTCTTTTGTAACATTTGATGTTTCTCGGATTGTTTAGTCCTTAAGCTCTTGTTTGATCATTTTAATGCATGTATTATTCGAACTATTCTTAGCAGTGTTAAGTGTTAACCTTTATTACAAAAATTTAAAAATTAGAAAGTCTCCAGAGCATTATGAAATTAACTAGAGAAAACCCCATAATTAATTTGGAAAGGTATATTAAGATGCCCTAACGCCTAAGCTCTTCTCAAAAAAGAAAATATTCCATTATTTAAATCTCCCCTCCTTTTTTTTTTTTTTTTTTTGAGAAAAAATTTCCCCTCCTACTTTACTGTATTAATTGAATTAAAATAAGATTACATGAAGATGATGCAATTTCTATTTATAGAAGATAGTGAAAATTAGTCATTTCTTTTTTTTGTTATTCATGTTACATTGGTGTCTTGTACGCGATAACAAGTGTCTTTCACTAAAATGCGACAAATTGCAGATTCGAACTTAAGAATCATTTTCTCCGCAAAAAAAAAAAAAAAAAAAAAAAAAAAAAAAAAAAAAAAAAATATTTGTGGCACAAGTACAACCTTTATATTGCACACGTGTCTTGCCCTTTTGGCAAATTGCAAACCACTATAAATTGGACATGAACATTCAAATTTGTTACTTGACAGACAAATAAAACTTAAAAATTCTGCTTAAATCTTTATGCAAAAACAGCCAATTAAGTTAGGCACCTCACACTTGGCCGACAGGGAAGTTTTATTTGCATACACTAAGCCTTGATTATAGGTTATTTGGAATATGATCTTTCTAGAAAGCGAAAATCAGTCACTTCTAATTAGGGGTGACAATTTTTGTTTGCGCTTCAGGTTCGTGTCGTTTCTACTTATGAGTATTTGATTATATAAGTTGACTTGAACCCGACTTGTTTAGTAAACTTGTCAAAAATCCTTAACCCTAACCTGACCTGTTTATTAAATAGATCGACCTGATCCGACACGATACGTTTAGCCCATTTAAATTAATAAGTCATGTAAAGGTCAATATAAATGATCCGTTTAACCTTAACCCTTGATTTGTTTATAAATGGTTTAGTTGTGTCAAGTTTGCGGATTGTGTCAAATTTTGCCACCCCTACTTTTAATTACTTTAACTATATTTATTTAGTAGATTCCCATAGCATCATTGTAGTTGCATCAATAATACTAGTTTATTACAGATATTTGAAAAGTTATTCTTTCCAGCATTCACCAAACAAAAGCTTATGATTCCAACATAGTACAAGATTGTTTTTGATATGAGTGACAGTTTGCGAAACGCTTCCTCAGTGGGCTACAGTACCTGCTTCTGCTTCAAGTTGATGACACACTAAAGCTTGCTGGAAACCCACCCACCAACCCAAGTGTTTACTTTTATGTTAATATATCAAGTTCAGATAGACCAGCACAAACTGTTTGTTTATTTCATTGCTTATAATTAAATGTACAATGGAGCCTTAATCTGCACTAATTATAGAAGCCTCAGAAGTTTATAAATTATCAATTGCCCCCACGTTATCAAATTAACTAGTACATAGGCAGAAATAATTTTTAGTTTTTTGAATTTATTGATGGAATACAAAAGAACAGATTAGATAGCAGAAAGAATATTTATGGAAAAGGATAAGACATAATGCTTCAAGAGTGATTGTGAATCAATTATGCAATACAGTAGGAAATTATTGTCATTGTCAAAAGATCGATAAATGTATAATCATAGGAAAATGGCTCTTGATATTCACATGGAACTCAGCTCAAATCCCATGGTCTGTGACAATGGAGTACTTAAGAATTGGGTGAAATGATCTATCTTTTATATAACCTACAACCCTAGTTATCAATTTATGTAAAATCTAACAAATGTCATATATTTCCTGCCCTAATCATTCTTCTTTCTTTCATTTTTATTGTCTTTTTATTACTGTTCGAGCGATATAAGATGTACTACTATATTTTGGCATATTGCATGTGTGGATGGAGGGAAAGTTCAACTATGGACGTGCAGTGGCAGAGCCAGAAAATTTTTACAGTGGACCAAGCTAAATATATGTAAAATTAAATCCAAAGAATAACCTATATGCGTGGGTGTGTGTATACATAAAATATGTTTGTAACATGGTTTAACATATGTTATTTTTTTACATTTAACAAAGTATTTACATCAAGTGTGTGTGTATATATATATATATATATAACATTAATAAAAATTAAAGGATTCTTAGCTCCTAATCATGAAATCCACAACTATGGTTTCTTCTAAAAGGAAAAAAATAATTTCTAAATCTCTAATTTTCTAATAACATTAAAATAAAATAAAGATGGTTTTTATTCAAAATATTTACTTATATATTTCTAGGATGTCTCCTAATTAAATATTATTTGGTTTAATGAGCTATTATGGTATAAGATATTATGGGTGCCTAACACCTTCCTATCCCCACAATTATCTTTTATCATTTATACAAAGAGATTCATAGCAATTTTAATGTATTTTAAAAAAACTCTAATGTTGGAATACTATCAAACAAAGTCACCGTTAGTTTGAAAAAATTAAAAAATAAAATGCAATGAATTATTCAATTACCTGAGTTAGCAAAGCAGAGTTTCTCTGTCACAAGGAAGGTGGTTCTCCCCCTCTCTTAGACAGTAGAATTGTCGTTCCTTCTTGTAAGGTTTCTTCTCCCCTCTCATGACAGAGTCACGTGTAGGGCTTGTGGTTCTCTTTTTTTGGGGTTTGGGGAAACAATGTTTCTTGTTTCTTCTTTTCTTCCTAATCTTGGTCGGTATCAGTTTTTTCCTTTTCTTTCCTTTCTATCTTTTTGGTGTGCTCTTATGGAAGATCTCACAAGGCATTGGAACTGTTTATCTTTGTCCGAAAGGGAAGGTGATGATTTATGTTTCAAGAAAGATAGGTGCTCTAAAGAATATATCATAGCAGCCTAGTTTCTCACCAAGCGGGCACTGAATATGGAGGTGGTAGCAAAGACTTTCAAGTCGCTTTGGAGGGTAGACAATGGAATTACGGTGAGCAAGGGAGGATCACATAAGGTTCTATTTGTTTTTGATAATAAGGAGGATGTTGACCATATACTCTCCGGCGAACCATGGAGTTTCAACAAAAACTTGATGGTTCTCGAGAGGTATGAAAGACAAACTCCCCTAGATGATTTAAAATTTCATAAGGTGACCTTTTGGGTTCAAGTACACAACATTCCAATTGGTTATAGATGTAAATCAGTCACTGAAGACATCTATGAGGTGATAGGTCGGGTGGATAGATCAATGAAGGCCTCAGACAGTGAGGGAGGCAGTTATGTTAGAGTAAGGGTAACAATGGATGTCTACCAACCACTCTGCCGTGGAAGGGTAGTAACCTTGAGGAAGGCGGAAAAACATGGGTAAGTTTCAGGTATGAACGCTTATCTAACATATGTTATTGGTGTGGTTGTTTTAATCATGGTGACAGGGACTGCGATATCTGGATCCAAAGCAAGGGAACTTTCAGAGCGGAAGACTAGCAATTCAATTCTTGGATTAGAGCCATCCAGTTAGGTCTGGCAAGGAAAAGTGTTGTCCAGGTAATCTGTGTTCTATGAGGATAGGGTGGAAAACATGTCTACTCGGTGGCGAAGGGAGTCGAAATCCAGTCCGGTGGCTGAGACGATGCCAAAGTCAAAACTAGTGTTCCAATCCAATAAGGCAACGTCCGATATGAATGCGGATTTTGCGGATTTCTAGATCTCAAAATCTCATAATCCCATGTCCATGAATAGCAATAATTGCTCCGTTCCCTAGGATCACGGAAATAAGAAAGAATCTTTTGCACAGCACTTTTGGCTTCATCGAGATTGAAGCTCTTCAAAAGGAAAACGTCCAGACTTTTGACATGGAAAAGTTAAGGTCTGAGTTGGCACCCACTCAAAGCACGTCACTGACCCCACCAAGAGTGAATCAACCACTCAAGTCTCATGCATTTTCTCTTCATGAAGTGACAAATCTTCCCTATGCTCCCATGCACGTAGAAAACCCATCCTAGACAAAATGGAAGCGTCTTGAGCGTGAACATGTTGACACAACACCCACCCAAGAAGATTCCATTGGTTCGAAGCGTCCCATTGATATGGTTGTTGATCCCAGTGAGTTACCTTGCAAGAAAATTTTGGTTTCACACAAGGACAAAGAAAACTTTCAGATAATGGCGGAGGCTGTGTTTCAGCCCCGCCAAACGCAATGAGTTGCATTGTTTGGAACTGCAGGGGGCTTGGGAACCAATTAGCAGTTCAAGAGCTTGTGGATTTGGTGCAGGCTAAAGCTCCCGCTGTCGTGTTCTTAGTCGAATGTAGGACACAAATTACTATTTAATTATTGTAATTTATTATTTTTGGTATTTTTATGTAAAAACGTTATTTTAGGTTTAGGTGATTTATTTCCTTATTTTTAGGTGCATTTAATGTTTTTTAGGTCAAATTTGATTCCTGATATGGTTAGGTATCAATTAGGAGTTATTTTAGAATATATTTTCTTGTCTATCAAGTTTTATGGAGCCCTTAAATAGGCCCCTAAGTCTGTAAACGTTTTTTGGGATGGATTATTGAATAAAAATCAGAAAAGGTGGGGCTTTGCTCTTCTCTTTGGTTCTTCAAGAACTGTGAACTTATCAAGGATTCTTCCTTGTGGCGTTCAAACTTTATACCTTTGGTTCGTGATTCCTTTATAATCATTGGGTCAAGGTTCTGTTACTTATACCTTTGGTTTGCGTTTCTCTTATAAACGTTGGGTCAGGGTTTTATCAAAATCTGAATTTTAGCTTTCTTGGGCAATATTCCAATATTGTTTGTTGGGTCTCAAAGCGAGTCTATTGAGGTTCACATCAGTTGATCCCAGTGAGTTACCTTGCAAGAAAATTTTGGTTTCACACAAGGACAAAGAATTCTTTCAGATAATGGCGGAGGCTGTGTTTCAGCCCCGCCAAACGCAATGAGTTGCATTGTTTGGAACTGCAGGGGGCTTGGGAACCAATTAGCAGTTCAAGAGCTTGTGGATTTGGTGCAGGCTAAAGCTCCCGCTGTCGTGTTCTTAGTCGAAACACTGGCAGACGAAGCAAGGCTAGATTACGTGAAAGATCGGACTCATTTTGACAAGAATTTTTTTTGTTCAGAGAATAAACAGAGGAGGAGATTTGGTGGTTTACTGGAAGAATGATATTCTAGTTGATGTAGTTTCATCTTCCTTGAATCATATTGATATGGTCATCAATAAACACTCAGAGGCAGCTTGGCGGTTTATCGGCTTCTACGGTGAGCCAGAGACACACAAAAGGCATGAGTCATAGGATCTCCTTTGCCGCTTACACCAATAAAACTCGCTACCTTGGTTGTGTTCTAGGGACATCAATGAGATTGTTAAGCAATCGGAGAAGCTTGGAGGGCGGTTATGACCGCTCGGACAGATGCAGTTGTTCCGCGATGTGTTGGACGAATGCGTGTTTATGGATATAGGTTTCAAGGGTCCTCCTTTTACTTGGAGCAAACATTTCAACAATGGGGTTTCAATATGGGAGAGGCTAGATAGGGCAGTGGTCTCCTACGAATGGTTTGCAAAATATCCTGGTACAAGGGTTCATCACATGGACTATACAACTTCCGATCATAAGTTTTTGTGGATAGAGAAGTCGGAATTGGATTTTTTACCAAGGAAAAGAATGTTCAAGTTTGAAGAAATGTGGTTAGGCAACAAGGGTTGTGGAGAAACTGTGGAGGGAGCTTGGCATGCCAGGTACGAAATGGATGGAAACACGAGGGTGATTTGGAAAGTCAAAAACTATGGAAAAGCACTAACAAGATGGAACCGAGACTGTTTCGGCAACGTTAGGAGAGAGTTGGAGAAAAAAAAAAGGAAAGAGCTTATACAGGTAGAGAAGATGGCACTCCAGGGAAGAAGTTCGGTTAGACTTATTGAATTAAAAAAAGAGATTAATTCCCTTATGGACAAAGAAGAAAGAATGTGGTGCCAGAGGTCACGCACCATGTACCTGAAAGACGGAGAGCAAAACACCCGCTGTTTCCATTGTCGAGCAACACAGAGGCAGTGAAGGAATCTTATTACTGGAATAAAGATCAATCAAATATCTGGTGTACCAAACCAGATCAGATTTTAGCCATTTTCATTTCTTATCATCAACAACTGTTTTCATCCTTCAACCCAGTAGCTTCGGTGGCAGACTTGGATTCCATTCCACAGATTGTTACGGAGGATATGAATGAATGTTTGACTGGTGAATTTCATGCTTGGGAAGTTGAATTGGCTTTGAAGCAGATGGCGCCGCTTAAAGCACTCGGGCCGGATGGGATGCCTCCACTACTTTATTAGAAATTTTTGGGAGTTGGTAAGAGTTGATGTAATTCATGATATATTGTGTTTTTTAAATTCGGATAGCTTGCCAAAGTCTTTAAATCACACATTCATTACTTTGATTCCTAAGACTAAAAATCCTGAAAGTGTTATTGAGTATAGACCTATTAGCCTCTATAATGTGTTGTACAAAATATTTTCAAAAGTCCTTGCAAACAGGTTGAAGAGAGTGCTGCCCAACATTATCTCAGAACATCAAAGTGCCTTCTTAAAAGGTCGTCTTATTACAGACAATATCCTAGTAGCTTTTGAAACATTACACTATATGAAGAATCACAATTCTGGTAGTTTGGGGTTCATGGCTCTCAAACTTGACATGAGTAAGGCCTATGACTGGGTTGAGTGGTCTTTCTTGAAAGTGGTGATGATTCAAATGGGTTTTAATGACCGGTGGGTGGCTTTAATCATGGAGTGTATTTCCTCAGTTACTTATTCTCTGTTGATAAATGGGGAACCTCTAGGAGAAATAAGATTGAGTCATGGTGTTTGTCAGGGCAATCCTCTATCACCCTATCTATTCTTGCTATGCTCAAAGGGGTTACACCGGATGATCCAAAAAGTAGCTGAAAGAGGTGACATTCAGGGTGTTTCTATTTGTCGCAATGGCCCCAAACTAACCCACCTGTTTTTTTGCAGATGATAGCCTCTTGTTTTGTAGGGCTACCATCCACGATTGTTAGAAGGTGATGGATATTCTATCTTCTTATGAGAAGGTGTCGGGGCAGAAATTGAATAGAGACAAAACAGCTTTATTCTTTAGCAAATCTACATTAGGTGACATGCAAAGACAGCTTATGGGAGCCCTTGGAGTAATAGATTTGAAGCAATATGAAGAATATTTGGGATTGCCAGCTATGGTGGGTAGGAATAAGAGAGCAAGCTTTGATCATTTGAAGCAAAAGGTCTGGAAAAGGCTACAGGGTTGGGAAGGCAAGCTTTTGTCTCAAGCTGGGAAGGAAGTTCTAATAAAATCAATCATCTAGGCAATACCCACCTACACGATGAGTTGTTTCAAACTCCCTATCACTTTATGCCACGAAGTTGAGTCCCTTGTAAGGAAATTTTGGTGGGGTCAAAGAGGAGATAGGGGGAAGGTACACTGGGTGAAGTGGGAGGACATGTATCAGTACAAAGATCAAGGGGGAATGAGTTTTAAAGACCTAACAATGTTTAACGAGGCAATGCTTGCTAAGTTAGCATGGAGATTACTCCACGATGATAACTTTTTGTTTTACAGAGTTTTTAAGGCCAAAATTTTCCCTAGAGGCACTATCCTAGATGCAAAGGACTCATCCTCGGCTTCATATGCATGGAAGAGTATTCTAAAAGGTCAGGAAGTTATTTTAAAAGGGGCACTTTAGAGGGTGGGAGATGGGAAGCAGATAAGGATTTGGGGTGATAGTTGGCTGCCTTCTAAATCATTAGCCAAAATATCAACCCCGGTTTTATTTGGACAGGAAAATTCATGTGTGGGAGTATTAATAAATCCGGTGACTAGAAGCTGGAGGAATGATGTTATTGACCATGTGTTCACTGTTTAGGAAGCAGAGATTATCAAGAACATTCCACTGAGCTCCACAAACCAATCAGACAAACTGATCTAGCTGTTCACTCCTTCGGGCAATTACTTAGTAAAATCGGGTTATCGATTCTTACATAAGAATTCAGAGCAATTTCAATGTTCAACTCAAGATATAGCCTTTGGAAGAAAGTATAGGGCATGGAGGTCCTAGCAAGATTAAAAATTTTGTATGGAGAGTTAGCAGAGAAGCACTGCCTGTCAAAAAGAATCTGTGTCGCAGGAAGATTACACAAGATGGCCAATGTGAAACCTGCAAGGAGGGGGATGAAGACTGCTCATATGCCCTTTTCTTTTATTCTGATGTGCAGGTTATGTGGAATATGGGCCCTCAATAGAGATGGCTAGCGGAGATGGAACGCAGCAGCGTCAAGGAGATTTTCAAGCGAGCCTTTACAAAGAAGTTAGATGTTGCTCTCTTGGCTTTCACGAGCCGGAGTGTATGGAACTGGCAGAACAAGATTCGCTTCAAGGAAGTAGCTTGCCCGTTGGATTAGATTCATACTCTGTCAAAAGACTGAAAAATAGAGTTTCAGCTACTTCATCCCACCGTAGGAAAGCTACAGCATAGGATACATACAAGATGGAAGCTATCGGACCGTGGGATCCACAAAGTAAACTACGATGGTGCCACCTTTTTGCATCAAGAAAAATCTGGAATTGGCGTCGTTATCAGAGATGAAGAAGGAGCAGTTATGGCGTCACTGTCGCAGCAATTGCAACTCCCAACAACGGTGGCTCAGATCGAAGCGCTAGCAGCAAGGAGAGCTGTGGAATTTGCACTAGAAATCGGCATCACCAACATCGTCATTGAGGGAGACTCGGAATCCATATGCAGGGAACTCCAAGACCCAAGTCCTTCTCTAGCCTTACATGGCCACTTGCTACAGGATGTTAAACTTTTGTCCAACTCTTTCCAACATGTTAGTTTTTCTCATGTACGTCGTGAAGGGAATACTGTTGCTCATGCTTTGGCTAGATGGGCTATTAATAGGCCTAGTTTAACTGTTTGGATGGAAGATGTACCACCAGACATTTGCCACCTTATCCAGGCTAATTGAACCTTAGTTGATGAATAAAATTAGTATGCTTCATTCTCAAAAAAAAAAAAAAAAAAAAAGAAGTCATTGTTAGTTTGATATAATTTTTTTTTCCTATTCTCTTTTATCGTTGTAACGTTAAATATCTCCTATATATTAACCTATCGAATTTTTTTTCCAAATAATATTAAATATTAAAAAATTTAGTTAGTTGTCACGTTTCAAAACAATGTTAGAAACTACCATCTCGAGTCTCTAAAACTTGAGTTTCAAGATAAAACTTGAGTTTTTAAGTCTCGATTTGTAAGCAGTGGGAGCTGATGTGGAAGAAAATCCACATCAGCTGATGTGGAACTTGAGTTTTTAAGACTCAAGTTTCACTTTTAAGACTCGAGTTTTAAAGACTCGAGTTCAACATTTTAGCTTCTTCTTCTTCGCGTTTCTGAGTTACCCAGCGTTCTTCGTGCAGATCTGAAGCCCAGCGTTCAATCGTCCAATCGAAGCTCCAGCGTTCTTGGTTCTTCCTCTGTGCTTCCGTCAGATTGTTCTTCTGTTCTTCGTCGTTAGTCAGATTGGGTTCTTCTTGGTTCTTCCTCTGTTCTTCCGTCAGATCATTCCTCTGTTCTTCGTCGTCAGTCAGATCGTCATTGTCAGGCAGACTTCCATCAGATCGTTCCTCTGTTCTTCGTCGTCAGTCAGATCGGGTTCTTCGTCGTCAGATCGTTCTTGTTCCTTCAGGTACCAAAATCGAGTCTTAGAGACTCGATTCTGCTTTTTAGAAATTAAGTCTCTAAAACTCGAGATCTATTTGGCATCATTTATCTAACTCACCAAGTTGGAATCGAGTCTTTAATCCTCAAGTTTTAGACTGAAATCGAGTCTACGAGACTCGAGATGCTAGTTTGCAGTTTCCTTCCAACCGTATATTAACTTATGATATTCTTGCTTCTCACATTGTTAGTCTGCACATTCCCTCTTAATCTATCCCTTTAGGTAATAAAATGAATTTAATATTTTTAAGTTTCAATCAAGTGTTACAAATAATTGCAAACTATAATGAAAATTCATTACTCACAAGAAAATAAAAAAAGGTAGATTAATTGTTGAGATTTTTTTAATTATTATTTTTAATAAAAAAAAGAGTAGAAAAAATTTCTATTTTTAAGGGGCCACCTAAGCCAATTATCTTTTAGGGACTACCAGGTTAGTGACTTAATATTAATTTTTAAGAGGTCAATTATTTAGACATGAACAAAGTTTAGCTATAAAATTGATTGTAGCCTAAGGCTATAACCTTACTCAATATCTTTTTATTGGAAGTGAATTTTGATAAATCCACCATTAGATCACACCTTCCTCTTATATTCTCCATGCTTGCAAAATTTCTGGAAAATTAAAAATCAATAGCTGTCACTAATAAATTATTTAAATTGCAAGTTTTTGTAGTTTAAAATTATGCATAAAATATAAACATATAAATCATATAAAATAATATCCAATTAACACAAAATTTAACATGTGTATTAAGAATGTAAAAAAAAAAAAAAATACAATTCAACAGTTAGATTTTCAAAATATGTAGTTGTACATTTTTAGACCCTTTAACACAAGTTATTTAACCTAGTTATTTAGCCAAGTGATTACTTAAATAAATTACTCAGATTTAGGTTAATACAATAAAATCATGTTATGTAAATAATGCAAAAATATAAAGAACACAATGATATGATAACCCAAGGAAAACCTAACCGGTAAAAAATCTGGGGAAGATTAAACCTAGCTATTCTTAAGGTAAAACAGATCCCATATGAAAGAATTGAAGTTTGTACAATAGAACTTAGACTACTAACATCTTATTGCTACATCGAGTAAAAAACTTACTACAACGACCACGTGACAACTTCGAGTCCATGGATTACTTCTTTCCTTGATACATTACAATCACAAGTTCTCCTACTTGTGACTTTGAGACTCCACTCAAAGGATTAAGATCTTCTTTAAAGTTCTTTATTCAGCAACTGAAGAGATCACCAAGTTCTTGACATTAATCTTGATCTTGATAACCCTAAGCGTGTGTATGAAGGTAAACACCTTTAGATCTCACAAAAGTATCAACACACAACTCTCAAAAGACTTATAAAACGTAGCTAGAGTTTCTCCTTTTATACTTGAAGTGAAACACAAAATCCTACACGTCAAATGGGCTTAGGCTGAATTAGAATTTCTGTAGAAAAATAAATCTGCACGTAGTTCGATCGATCGAACCTAATTTTCAATTGATTGAACCTCACAGATTTAGTTCAATAATTTATGCAATCATTCGATTCCAATTTTACAAGTAGACGCACTCTGAGAAAGCCTAAACCTAGACTCTACGTTTTGATCATAGTTTACTAACACATTACAAATTGAAATTTTAATACATTAGTTCCTAAGGTCTTATAACTTAACAGTAGTAATATTTATTTTATTGAGTAAAGTTATAACATTAAGCTACAACTAGTTTTGTGGTTAAACTTTTTCTTTTAGGCGTTTAGTTCAAATTTCAAAATTTTGGGAGGTGCAAATCCACACTTTATTTTTGTATCAACATTTTTTTTTCAGAACTTTTATGCGGTCCCACAACAAGTACCTAAGCATGCGTACACTGTCAACTTATACACTAATCATGAATTGACATTAAAGTAAGGTGTGAATTTAGGTGTGGGAATGGGTTATGTACCAAAGTATTATTCCTCTACAAGTATACTTGAAACTGACCCTTCCGAGTGACATTGCAATTATTTGTAGAGTGGGGGATTCTATCTAACATGCCTTAGCACGTTTGGCAAAGGATTTAACAGTTCCAAGCTTTGGTTTGGTCAATTTTTCCCTGTAATTCAACACATTGTAATGACTGATCAATGAAAAAGATTATCTTTTCTCTATAAAAAAGGAAAAAAAAAAAAAAAAGAAACAAAAACAAAAACAAAAACAAAAACGAAACGAATAAACCTAGCTCTTATTTAAAATGATTTTTTGGTAAACAATATAAGTGACTTAAGGAGGTAAAGTTTTTGTTCAAAATTACTTTTTCATTCCATGTATAAATCATGTCAGAAAAATCTAGAATTGAGTTTCAAGTAAAAGAATACTACCATAGTCCATTAAGATTTCTAGGGTTATGAACATTTTTGTTGAGACTATTAAAGAACCCCCAATTGGTTAGTTAATATTAAGTATTCACTCTCTTAGTATTATTATTTAATATGGGGACTTTAGTCACATGTGTATAGTGTATACACACCACTTAGCTCATAAGCTTAAGTTATTTGTGTTTGGGCTCAACTGTGTTATATTAAACACTCACACTTCTCATTATTATTTAATGTAGAGCTTTACTTACACATGCATACAACATTAACACTATAAACTGAAGAGCAAAAGCCGACGGTAAAATCAAAGCAGAATATAATATAGCAAACCGATTTTAGCATACTGCAGAAATATTCAAACTCTTAGTTAAAACCACGCATACTGAGATCGTACAACAATGTTTACATTATGTACTAATAATGTGCTTTCTTCAGGATTAAAATGTTTTACTTTCTTAGTTTGAAGGTCACTCATACATCTTGTATCGCTAGAACTGTAACAAAAAAAGAAGAATAAGAAGGAAAGAATGATTAGGGAGTAGCAATATATTAACATAAAACTAACCATGTGCTCCCGAACACTGGTTGGGTGGGTGGGCATCCCAGAAAGCTTTAGTGTGTCATAAACTTGAAGCAGAAGTAGGTACTGTAGCCCACCGAGGAAGCGTTTCACAAATTGTCATTCATATAAAAAACAATCCCGTACCATGTTGGAATCATAAGGTTTTGTTTGGTAAATGCTGGAAGAATAACTTTTCAAATATATGTACGTACTTAACTAGTACTATTTATTATTACAATGATATGTTATGGCAATCTTCTAGATAAATACAATTATAGTGATTACAAGTGACTAATTTTCTCTTTGTAGAAAGATGTATTATATTCCAAATACCGTATATCAAATCTTTGTGTTACAAATATGTCCTAAATGTTTTAGTGGTTGCATTAAAATCAAACTTCCCTGTCGGTCAAGCGGCATTTTAAGTTGATTAGTTGTTGTTGCATAAAGATTTAAGCAGCATTTTAAGTTTTTTTTTTGTAATCGCATACAAGACACCTATTGAATATAACTAATAGAAATTTACAACAATAACCTGTACCTAATTTTTACTATCTTCTATTAACAGAAGTTGTAGCATCTTAATATACTTTTATTTAATTCAATTATTATAATACTTAGCATGTAGTTTGTGCTTACGCACAGAAATCTTAATAATTGTGATGATAAGATGTTCATCTTGGTAGATTTAGTTTCTATATTAAGCTTGGAATCTTCTTGGAGGCGCTAATGAAGTGATAATGTATGAGAGTGTGAAGTAAGGAAGAGTGGGATTGAATATTGTGTTTGAACCCGGCTTTACTCTTAGGAATCTGAAAGGAGGAGGAGAGGGTAGTGTGTGAATTTAGTTGGTAGATGTTGAGAGAGAAGGAGGAGACATGTGATGACGATATGGCATTAGGAGGAGATGATGTTTTACTTTTATGGCCTTTCTTATTGGACTCCTTGATTCTGGTAGTGTGTGAGATGTTCACCCATAAAAGTGTGCAAGTGAGATGTTCTTGCTTAGGCCAATGAGCATTATCATTATGATTTTCTTGACTTCCGTATTAAATGTTAATGCATCATTTATTTGGGTACAAAAATTAAAAAATTTAGATAAGATACATGACACAAAATTGAAGTCCAATTTATAATCTAATTAGATTTTTTTTTTTTTGAGTTTTGGTTAGGACAAGTGGCGCAAAATTGAGAATCCAAATCTAGACACATGGCAAAAAATTGAAACTTTAATTTGTAATTCTATGTTTTGTTTCTCTCTGCTTTACCTATTATTATATATATAGATAAGGTAGGAGAGATTTAAATCATGGTTCTTATTATAAAAGAGACTTTTTTTTAGAGAGTTTCAATTTATAGTGTCCGCTCCTGATGATAGTTTTTTATTATCAAATCAAGACACCAATTGATTTTGGTGTAAGCGGGAATTAAACCACAGATTTTTTATTCAACCAGCAAAGACTTTACCATTTGAGCTAATTGGAATCCACTTATTATAAAAGAGACTAGAATATCATTGAACCAAAAGATTATGAGCATCTATACAATTCTTTAAATTAAAATGGGTTTTCTCAAGGTTAATTACATAATCCTTTGGAATCCTTTTATTTTTATTTTTTTAATTTTGCAATAAGAGTTAACACTAAATACTAACTAAGATTAGTTCACTATAAGAAAAAAATAGATAAAATAAACTAAGAATAGTTCGAATAATACATGCTTTAAAATAATCAAACTAGAGCTTAAGAACTAAACAATCCAAGACTCTTCAAAAATTACAAGAGTCTAAAAAAGATTAGAACTCACTTTGTCAGCACGTTTGTGTATTTATTGACGTCTTGGTGCGAGTGGTTAGCACTAAAAATGAAAATAAAAGAGAGAGAGACCGGAAAAAAAAAGATTATCCAAGCACTCATCAAAAATTACTAATGAAGCAAAAAGAATACGACTCATTTTTGTCTGTTAGTGCATTTATTAGCTTCCGGTATCAGTGGTTGGTTTGCACCGGAAACTATTCAACAAAGACCTAAAATCATTCATAAGAATTTAAGCTTATGCCATTTATTAAGTAAACACAACCACAATTTCTACATCTAAATCTCCGAATTATAGTTTAGCATTATATCTTTAATAATGCTAGAGATACAAACTATTTTACAAATTTTTTTACAAAATGCTGATGTGATGAGTGATTATTAGTAAATAAAAAAAATGATATTAATGGTGGGCCTAAATAAGAACTAATAAGAGCTAACCACATCAACATTTTGTAAAAATGTTTTAAAACAGTTTGTGTCTGTAGCATTATTTTACATCTTTTGGTATTGTATCAAAAATTTAAGCTAAAATGTAATTTACAGGCTCTGAGCTTGGCATCACTAGTAAAATAGTCCCTTGACATTTGAGACTAATGTTTTTAACCATTAATTATTACATTTTGCCGTTAATTCACTCACAAATAAGAGTAATATTACAGATACAAACTATTTTACAATATTTTTACAAACTGCTGATGTGACATTACTAATTTTCAAATAATCATTAATAAGAATTTGCCACATTAATAGTTTGTAAAAATGTTGTAAAATAATTTGTGGTTATATCATTACTTTACAAATAATATCATTTTTTGAAGAAAATTGATATCGTTATAATAGTCTAGTGTGCAATTTGCAAGTTCTGCATGTCGAATGGTGGATTTAAAAGCGATATATTCCAAACTTAAGGGGTATAAAATGTATTTTAACCAATACTTAATATCGAAACTTAGCTCCAACTGATTTGTGAAAGTTACGGTTAGGAGAGGACTATCCCTTGTTGTGTAGCCTAGCTTTAAAAGAAAATGAGAAATTAACTTTTAAAACATAATATCATACTGTGAAGATTTTACATCATTTTTAATTATGAACATAGGTCTGCATAATTTCAAACTAAGGAGAACTGGTATGGATTGAGACATTCTAAGGATAACATACATTTATTATAATGTGAAGATTTCCCATCATTTTTAATTTATACTTAATATATATGTGTGTGTATATATATATATATATATATATATATATATATATATTTATAGTACTAACAGTATCAAGAAGAAAGATTCATAAGATAAAATCCTAGAAAAAAAAAAAAATGCTAAAGAACGTTGGTTCCGAGTTTCATTTAGTTTTATACAGAAATAAGATATTATTTTATAGGTACAGTAGAGATATATATTTCAACAATCACATAATAAAGATCGCAGTAGTACATTAGTACATCACAACGAGCCAAATGTTGTGTAATTTTCAGTGCTGCAGGAGGTTCTTCTAAGTTAACAGTTGGCCATCTAGATCTTTCTTCATATGCCTTGCTCATCCACAGGGTTGCAATCTTTCATCCTTGTTCTTTTTCCTTCTCAAGTATTTGGCATGCATTCTAGGCAAAGAATATTTTGAACTTTCCTTTTTTCTACACGTACTGTTTGTATTTTTCCTTGTTTTTTTACAGCTAGGATTTTTTTTCTCTATTTTGATTTTGGGGCTGGCTAGCTAGGATTGGCTGAACATACAATAAATTCCAAAATATAAGGGGAAAAAAAAAAAGAACAAAAAAGAAAATACAAACCAAACCATCCTTAACCATTTTATTTCTTGAAGGAAAACACTAAACACAAGCTAGGTCATAAAATATACATGCACAAACCTAAAACCATACACACACAAAGATTCACTAAACAAGAGAAGACAAACAACACTCAAGATTATGGATAACAAGCACACTCAATAGCAAGGAAATCCAACCCATTTCTAGATCCAAACCCTCGAAACTTCGATCTATACACAAAAATATCTAAAATTCGGACTTAAGGCTTTCCAGGAGTTTTTGGGTCGTGGCCTGGATTCGCTCCTGGGCCCTTGTAGTCTGCGGTTTCAAACTCCAATATTCTGCCCTCTACAAAAAGTTCCTCGCCGTCCCTCAGATCCTGCAAATTATATATAGCACTTCATGATTACATGTCAATTATATGGGATTTTTAATTAGGTTATCGACTTCTAGATCGACTGATACTTTTTAGTGGTTCCACAAACTCGTTTAGGGTTTGGATCTACCTCCTTACTTAACTATCAAATGAGAGAGACAAACCTGAGCCTGTAGATCTTGAACTTGTTGGGAAAATAGGTGTTTGTATCGCATACAAAACATACGCAGTGAAAAATTAACAGATCTACTTCATTCGCAATTAGTAACATGTACTTTGTAAGTTTCAGAATTTAAGAACAAGAAAGCGTACCTTAGTGCAGTGAAATTCAAAATCAAAAGATTAGAAGTACTTGAGAACACTTTTAATCTTCACTCCAATTCCATTTAATGTCCAAGAAGTGTGGTCTCTCAATCAGTTTCCAAAGAGAGAATAAGAGAGTGTCTAACCCTCACATACAAATTATTTCATATTCTCATGTGATCATAATGAAAACCACTTAGAAAACTCTCATGTGAATAAGCACTTATGAAATTCTATATGTTTTTTTCCTTAAAAATAATTAATTATCTAATTGAGTTAGCCTTTTGGGTCATTCCAATTGGGCTGTAGTGTGTGGCTTGGAGTGAGACCAAAAGGGAACAAATAAGACTTTAGCTCCAATGAGCCTTGGGCTTTTCTGTCAACTTTTAACAAGTCCAAAGTTACTATTAATTATATTTAATACCACTATATGAATATAATTACACTCTAAACCTTATTAATAAATTAAATTTCAAGACTTTATTATACATACAACCCCTTCGTTAAAATATTTGTAGTATTACAAAGTCATGAATGTAGATTGCCACTTTGAAGATTACTACGTTTTAATCATTGAGTACCTGGTTTAATTCTTTATGTTATTCATCATATATTTATGAAATCCAATTCCATAAATATATATTTTAGTAACTTCTTAGTAAAGTGGTTAGGCCCAACACTCTGAATAATCAAACCCATTAAACTTATCTTAAGAGAATATTTTATATCTTCATTAAGAGATTAGGAATTCCATCTTGAGAATATATGTTTCATCAACACTAAATGCGGCTACCCAACATACTGAAATTTTGATCGTGACTTATATATCTCACTCCGGATTTAGAGTTGATGTATCAAAGCAACCTACACCTCGTGATTAGGTCTATTATGCTCTCAGGATTTAGAGTTGATGTAAATAGAAGTCGTGAGATTTATTATTCATTTGACAGTCGTTAGGGGAATAATAAATCTCATAGCGGTCCAGTTCAATATGTCTTAACTCTTAAAATATATCAACATATCAACTTGAAGTCTTCACTTCCATGATCAAGACAAATCATCTTAGTTGATATATTATAGTCTTCGCAGATGAAATGCCCAATTTCATCACTAACTACGAACTAAAATTCTGAGTTTACAAAGAACTTGCATTTATATCTTCTGTGACTAAATCACATAAATCACATATTATGCATCTCATAGACTAAGATAATGTCCCATTAGTTCATTTGTAGATAGTCTCATATAATTAAACAATTTAATTATTTATGACATGCCAATAAATTAGATTTTAGGGCATAAACGCCAACAATCTCCCACTTGCCCTCAAAGACAATTTACTATATATCCGACACTTATCTCCCTTTAGAGTAATTTATAGTCACTCTAAGGCAAGGTTTGGAAACAAGTTTCAGCTAGATTTATTGTATAAATTATCTTTTCTACTATTACTTCTCACATACTCATATCTCTCTAATGAGATAATACTTACGCTTAATGTGTATCTTCACCACTTAAGATGAACACATATCTTGAAGTCCAACTTTATGAATCACAATCAAACTACAAGTCAGCATTTGTATATCCAATAACCATCAAAACCTCACTTTTGTGAATAAGCATATAATCCCTCATTTTTCTAAGATATTTGAGTATATGCTTTGCTCCTACTAAATTAAGTGATCTTTGATTCAATTGATATTTGCTTACCATGCCTACCGCAAAATAGATATTTAGCCTAGTATATAGCATAGCATAAAGACTTCCTAGTGATATGGTATTAGGAACCATCTTAATATGTTCTTCCTTTTATATGTCTTAGGACTATAGTCCTATATAAAAGAACTTCAAACTTAAAAGGAAAGAATCATTTCTTGAAGTATTACATGCTATACTTGGCTAGAATCTAATCTATTTAAGCAGTTTGAAATAGACCTAACATCCTAATTTTTTGAATTTTAACAAAGTTTAAACTCTTAGAATGTGATTAGTCTTTTCCAAGTACTTGATATCATACTGGATTAGACAACAAAGAACTCCATTAATGACAATAACTTTACATCATTCTAAATGATTAGAATGTCAACATGTATTAAGAAATTTATTATTCTATATAGTTTTTACACACATAAGGCATTTTAATACTTGATCAAAATTGTCAGTTTGTTTAGACCCCTTAAACCCAACAGATTAACTTAGAGAATTAGCCAAGTGAATAACTTAGGTAATTTAATTAAATCTAGGTTAACACAAATAAGCAAAAACAACAAAGCAGCGGAAAAATAAATAACACAAAGATATGATGACCCAGGAAACCACACCGGTAAAAACCTGGGGAGGATTTAACCTAGCTATCCTCAAGGTAAACTGAATCCACTATGAAAGAATCGAAGTTTACACAACAAGACTTAGACCATTAACATCTTATTGCTACCCAAATGTAGGAAACTTACTACCATGACCCCATGATAGCTCCGAGATCCACGGACTCCTTCTTTCTTGAATTCTTCAGCAAATCCACAAGCGCACCTGCTTGTATATCTTTGTGCTCTTTTGATTCTGCAACTGTATTGATTTACGCAACTCTTGACATGAATCTCAAGTTTGTAAACTCTAAGTGTATGTGAAGGCAAACACCTCTAGATCTCACAATGAGATTCACAAACACAGCATCAGAACTCTAAAAACGTGGCTAGGGTTTTCCCTTATATACTTAGGGCAAAACATAAAATCCTATACATTAAATGGACTAGGGCTGAGTTGGAAAATTCTGTAGAAAAACGATCTACCTGATTTTCGATCGATCGAGTCTAATTTTCGATCGATCGAGTTATACAGAAAGTGAATAGTAATTCTGCAAAACAACTCGATTCCAACTTTACATTAAGACCCATACTTTGAGCAAGTCTAACACACGACTAAACATTGTTTTGATCATGGTTTGCCAACATACAAATTGAAGTTCTAATACATTAGTTCCTAATTCTTAGAACCTAACAAACTCCCCCTTTGGCAATCCATGACAAAACACAGACTTAACAAAAAGCTCAAAGTTACAAATTGAAATAGCCCATTACAATAAAAAGCCACTTAACCATTCAACCTAGACTACTATCTAACAGTTGCAAAGTAGACAGCAGCTCGACTGAAAGCAACCTGTATATTCCTGTAACACTTAACAAACACATAAACGCATGTGTGGAAGAAAGAAACAAGGAATATATAAAAAACTTCTTGATTTCACATAACACAAAATAAAGACATATGTCATGAATAACATCATAAATATAAATCAATAAGCAATGAAGTATAGTGAAATAAGAAACATATACATAAAAATGTATCTCAACAAAATATGTATCTCAACAAAAATATCTCCTAAACAAGAGCTAAAAATGAGAATACACAGTGAAGCACCTAGATACAATCTAATAACTCCACAAGCTCCGCAGTATCACTACCAAGTAAACAAAACTCCCCCTAAAATGTAAATCACCACAACAAAATCTCCTAGATACAAATGAACTATGCACTCCCCCTTTTTGTGACGAATTGCCAAAGGGCACTCACTCATCATCAAAAGGAGGCGGAGGAGAATGACGAGAGCTCGCCAAATCCGCTCGTAACACACGTAGCTCATCAAGGATGTCCACCAAAAGCTGACCATGAGCCGCCTAAACGGTCATGACAGTATCAAGCGTCCGATGAAGGTCAGAAACCTCATCAAACGGTGGAGGAACATCAGCAGTAGCAGCAGTAACAGCAGGATCAGAAGACGTCCCAGCTGCATGAGTATCTGTAGAAGAAGAAGGGGGTGGAGTGACACCAGAAGGCTCTACCCTAGGACACTTAGAGCTAGCTCGTAGTTGAGCAGCCCTTTACCTCAAAAAGGTAGCACCGATAGGAGCAATAATATGAACAGGCTCAGAAGCAGGATACTCACCAAAACCAAGAAAAAGGAGAATCCGATGAATAAAAACAGGGAAACACAAAGCATGAGCCGTAGAACTAGACCGATGAACCTCGTTCAAAGAACGAAGGAACAAATGCGGAAAACTGATAGGCGCATCAGTGACAAGAGCATACAAAAACACACATCGCTCAAGAGGGATGGTGTGGACATGCGAAATAGGCCACAAAGAATGACATGCTATCCTAAAGAAAAGATAGTGTAGCTCAGAAAGCTCAGCTGAAGTAATCCGAGGATCAGAACCCCATTGGATAGAAGACCCAGTGATGTATGACAGGACGTCATCAAGGGGTGGAGACTCCTCGTAAGGAAAAACGGGATGGTCCACAATGGGCACCCCAAGAGCATTAGACACTACCGAAGGGGTAATGCGATACTCCACACCACGTAACCACACCTTTACCAAGGTGTCGTTATCGTAAACATGGATAGAGAGGTTCGAATAGAATTCTCTAATCAAGGTGGCAGGAGGAGGAGAATGCTCATACTCGAGCAAAGGTAACCAACCCCGACGCTCAAAGTTACGTCGCACCTTAGGATCCAACTCATCTAATAAGACCCTACGCTCAGCCCAAATAGGACGCCTAAGGTTCAGAGTCTCATAGGTGACTTGGTTTGACTCACTAGGGAACCGCTCAGTGTCAAAAGAAGGAGAAGGATCAGAAGTCCTATGGGCTCTAGTTTTCCTAGACATAGTGCTAAGGAAAAGAGATAGACACAGAAAGAGAAGAGCAAAAACCAAAAACCAAGGGCAGACTGCAAGTTAGCACAGCATAAAACATAGAAAATATCAATTCTATATGATGCATGAGCATGAACACCAAATGATGCAGGTACTAATGCAGCGACAAGTTCAATTGTGATCCAAATTAACAAAATTGGCTTGAGCAATTAATATTTATCAAAAATATCCAATTTGAAAACCCTAATTTTTCAAAACACAACAAATTGATAAATTGATCAACACAATAGTTAATTGACACAATATAATGATCAAATTTATCAATCCAACAAGCCAATTTCATCAATTTCAATCAAATTGAACAAAACTCCCAATTTTCTCAAATTCAAGCCCTAGAATTTCAAATTTTCATCAAAACACCAAAATAATCAAATTAAACCACATGTAGAGCTTAGGTAAGGTGTCCCCACAAAAACCCATGAAAAATTTGAGAAAGAAACACTCAAAAACATTCCCAAAAAGACAAAAATCCTAAATGCCGAAAATACCAAAAATGCATGAAATATGAAAATAAATTCAAAAAGGAGGGGCAAAAAGGACTTACCGGCCTTGGGAGAGAGAGATTAGGCAAAAAGTTTGGAAGAAAACGACAAATTCACCCAAAAATAGCTTGACCGGTTGGTAGGGAGACAAAAAAATTTGAAAAAGTTTTTGAAAAGTTAAAGAGATCACGTGAAAAAGGACCTTTTTAAAACAGTCGTCCCGATTTTCGATTGATCGAAAATTACATTCGATCGATCGAAAATACCGTCGATTGATCCAAAACAAGCTTGGACCGATCGAGCCAACTAGAGAGTTTTCTGAGTATTTTTAAAACATTTTCGATCGGTCGAAAAACAGTTTCGATCGATCGAAATTCTGGAAAAATCACAATTTTGAAAAACCACACATTTTAGATCAAAAACTCCTCAAAGCATTAGATTTTATAAATAAAATGCATGAGTATGAGATGAGATGTTTTCCAAAAACACATGTATTCAACCCAGATTTCTCAAAGCAGAAAATTTCTTTCAATATACCCAAAAAAAACAAGCAAACATGTTCCGCATCAATTTCCCGAAATTCTCAAACTTGGTTGGTCAGACCAAAGAACACAAAATAACATGTACATAGTTTAGCAAAGAATAACTTGTGTAGTGTGTGCAACTAGCATAAGCTTGAGAAACATGTGAGGTGATATACACATAGAGATCAATCACAATTTCTACAAAATCCATCACATGAATTTGAAAGAGACTATTACTTAAAGAGTTACATCCTATAACTCCCACATCTCCTAGAATAAAAGCTTGCAATCATGTAAGTTTCTTGATTTGCCTCATAGTTAATATTCAAATTAAATGATTAGAAACTTAATAAGAGCCGGGATAATGTACACACCAATTTTATGAATTTGTGAGATTATTACAGCCCAATAATGTACACACCAATTTTAATAGAGGCTACACCTTATGTTCTTTTTGTGCATGTACTACACTTTCTCGAGCACAAAATCTTACGATATGCACTAAGGTGTTCATGATTGGCTAATAAACAGTGGTGAGATGGTTATTTATGCCTTTCTCAATAAGTTCAAGTCCGTCAATCAAAGACATACGACTTCAAAATCAAGATCATGTGATCAACAAATATAGCATCTTCCCACACAACATGCACAACAAGACTTTAGTTAGTAAAGTGCAATAGTAATAAGTGCATCAAAGCTAAACAAGGTACATACATATGATATGTAAAATTTGATTGACCAACCTTGTCTTTAAATTTAAGAAAAAATAGCAAATACACAATTTGCAAATTTTTTTTTTTTTTGATTTTATAAACAAAGAAACAAACATCCTAGAATGAAATGCATGAATGTAATGCAATGCAAATCCTAGAAACAAAGGTCACAAAAGATTGAGCAATGAAGCACAAGGACCATGTCAGACAGACTCAATTAGATTGAGCCTTTTGCATCCAAAACTTTTTAGATGCAACTCTTGCATTGGAGTTATGATTCATATTAGAATTCTGAGCAACTCCAGGATTGGAATAAAGGTTTAACGCCTTTACCAATTCACCAATAAGTACCATAGGATCATGTGCTTGGGGCACAGGTACTTTAGTTTTATTTGCTCGCTTCGCAGCTTGCAATTTAAAACAATTTGAACGAATGTGTCCAGGTTTTCCACAAAAAGGACAAACCCATGCAGGCTTATCATGCAATTTGCCCTTAGTAGAAGTAGAAGCTCTAGAATGAGAAGCTTGAAGATCAACCCTAATCTTTCTAGGTGGAGTAACATTTATAGATTTGACAGGTTCACTCACCAAGGGTTTGACAATCTCACTCTTAGGAGGTTCAGAAGAAGGAACAAATTTAGTGGAAGAAAGTTCAAGCACAGAAATACTTTCCTCAGAACCTAAACCAGTTTTATCAGAAGGAGCCTTTTGAATACTCAGCATGTGATCAAGTTTGGAGCTTGCAGTCCTATTAGTTTGTTCTCTAGCAACAGATAAATCAAGTTCCAAACATTTAACTTTATCAAGTAAGAGCATGTTCTCAGTTTTCACATTATTCAAAAGCTCATTTGCATCAAACAATTTAACAAGTAAATTTTTCTTTTCAAGTTCCAAAGATGCAATTTTCTTCAAGCCTAACTCAACATTCATGGCATCCTTTGCAGCAACTTTGCAAAGTTTATTGTAGGCTTCCTCTAAATCTGCATCCTCAGAGAGTTCCCCATCAGAAGGGTTCTCTTCAACGGACATGCTTTCATTAACTACCGTAGTAGCAGTGAAAGCAATGAAGTTTCCATCCTCATCACTAGCGGATTCATTGTCGGAAACTTCATCATCACTAAAGGTTACAGCCATAGCTTTACCCTTAGACCTCAAGTATGTAGGACATTCAGATTTTAAATGACCATACCCTTGACAACCATAACATTGTTGTCCCAAAGAATTATTAGAAGGCTGTCCCACTTTCTCCTTAGGTTTTTCAGTGTTATTGACTTTAATGAGATCATTCTTCCTAAAATTTCTAGGTTCAACAGTGTTCTTGCCTCTTGCCCTCTTGTTATTGTTCCTAAGAAAGTTTCTAAAGTTCTTGGCAAGATAGGCAATCTCTGTAGCAGAGAGTTCATCATCAAATCCACCATCATCAACATCATCAACAGACTTAAGAGCCATTGATTTGGATTTGTTAGTCTTAGGGAGGTCTAACTCATAGGACTAAAGAGATCCTACAAGTTCTTCAACAGGGATGGAGTTCACATCCTTGCTCTCAGTGATGACAGTCACTTTGAGTCTAAAGTCTTCAGTCAAAGATCTAAGAATCTTCCTAACAATTTTAGGTTGATCATAGATTTCACCCAAATTATAAGCAGAATTAACAATATCATTCAATTTAGCATAGAATTCATCAAAAGATTCATCATCATTCATTCTAATGCTTTCAAATCTAGAAGTTAATTGCTGCAACTTATTAATCTTAACTGCCTTCGTGCCTTCATGCACAGTCTGGAGGATTTTCCAAGCAGTATGAGCAACCTTAACATTAGAGATTCTCTTAAATTCCTCCATGGAAACAGCATTAAAAATAGCGTTCATAGCTTTGCTATTAAAAGCGGCTGCCTCCTTTTGAGAAGTTTGCCACTCACTCACAGGAGTAGTGGGCTTCTCCCATCCGTATTCAACGGAATTCCAAACTCTCTCATCAATGGATTTCAGGAATGCTTTCATCCTTACTTTCCAATAAGCATAGTTGTTTCCATCAAAGTGAGGTGGAACAACAAGAGAGTGTCCGTGTTCCATGACAACAGGGGTCAAGGATCAGCTAAAAGATCAAAGGATTAAAACAAAAGCTACCCGCTCTGATACCACTTGTCAGTTCGTTTAGACCCCTTAAACCCAACAGATTAACCTAGAGAATTAGCCAAGTGAATAACTTGGGTAATTTAATTAAATCTAGGTTAACACAAATAAGCAAAAACAACAAAGCAGCGGAAAAATAAATAACACAAAGATATGATGACCCAGGAAACCACACCGGTAAAAACCTGGGGAGGATTTAACCTAGCTATTCTCAAGGTAAACTGAATCCACTATGAAAGAATCGAAGTTTACACAACAAGACTTAGACCACTAACATCTTATTGCTACCTAAGTGTAGGAAACTTGCTACCATGACCCCATGATAGCTCCGAGATCCACGGACTCCTTCTTTCTTGAATTCTTCAGCAAATCCACAAGTGCACCTGCTTGTATATCTTTGTGCTCTTTTGATTCTGCAACTGTATTGATTTACGCAACTCTTGACATGAATCTCAAGTTTGTAAACCCTAAGTGTATGTGAAGGCAAACACCTCTAGATCTCACAATGAGATTCACAAACACAGCATCAGAACTCTAAAAACGTGGCTAGGGTTTTCCCTTATATACTTAGGGCAAAACATAAAACCCTATACATTAAATGGACTAGGGCTGAGTTGGAAAATTCTGCAGAAAAACGATCTGCCCGATTTTCGATCGATCGAGTCTAATTTTCGATCGATCGAGTTATACAGAAAGTGAACAGTAATTCTGCAAAACAACTCGATTCCAACTTTACATTAAGACCCATACTTTGAGCAAGTCTAACACACGACTAAACATTGTTTTGATCATGGTTTGCCAACATACAAATTGAAGTTCTAATACATTAGTTCCTAATTCTTAGAACCTAACAAAAATCAAACAATTTGATTACTTGATCAAAGGTGATATTTTATGATTTAGATGCTTGCTTTAGTCCATAAATGAAGTTTAAGCAACTTGCATACTAAACATTATTGTTTCTTTGTTATGTACAAGTCTAGTTACATCATATAGATGTCTTCCTCAAGATTGCTACTAAAAGAAGCTTTCTTGATATCTATTGTCATATTTCATTCAAATGAAATATAATGGATAAGAGAATCTAGATAGAGTCAAACTTGACTATTGGTAAAATTTTTTTTCATAATTGAACCATTTCTTTCTGAATAAATCTTTTGGCCACTAGTCTTGACTTTGAAGGTTTGCACCTTCAAATTTATCACTCTCATTTACTTGTAGACTTATTTGAAAACAATAAGCTTAATGCCATTAGGCACCTCTACAAATTCTAGGCTTTAAATAGAATTCAATTCTATTCACATAACCTTGATCCAGTAATCCATATCTATATCGTCCAATGCCTCTACGTAGGACCGATGATCATATTCATATCCTTATGGAATGACTCCAAAAGTTTATTCCAGAAGTATGAATTTATAAGGTAATTGATAATCCTCCCACTACGATATTGTACCGGTATACTCGCTATACATTTAGAATAATACCTTGTGGTGTATTTAATACAACCATCTTATTTCTAAATGTATTTAATAGTTGTCTTTCAACAAATTCTGACATCTTTCTTCTAGAACAATTATACGTTTTGCTTTAAGATTATTCACATAGTCATCATTAAGAACTTTGTATTTGTACTTTATAAACATCTTCTCTTCTTTATGACTACCAAAACAATCTTTTGCAATTCCTTTTGGATACCCATCATAAACACACATTTTTCTATCTTTTGATTTCAATTTGTCAGACTTCCTTTCTAGCATAAGTGTTGGACATCTCCAAAAGTGGAAGTATCATATACTAGGTTTTCACCCAATCCACAATTTGATAAATGTCCTAGGAACAAACTTTTGACATCAATTTTAGAAAATGTATAGTAATTATTAGAGTATATCTCCAAAAGAAATAAGCAAATGGAAATACTTATCATGTACTTTACTATTTCTAAAAGAGTCTTATTCCTCCTTCATGTATGTACTGACTTAAAGAAGTCATTGAAACTATATTCCTTACAATAAAGGAGCCCTAGATCTTATTATCCTCTAAATAAAATTCATAGACTAGGAATTTAATAAAATAATGGTTCTAAAAGCCCATTTTCACCAATCTTGAATATCATTTAGATTAATAAGATCTAGACATAAGTGCCAAAATATACAGTATCAAAGAATGAAAAATTTCTCTTTAATAAGTAAAACATGTAAAATTTCTATCTAGAAAATAATCATAGACAATGCTTAGCTTTACCAAAACAGAAACACTTTTCTTTTGGTCATGCTTTTGAGTCAAATTTCCTTTTTGGCAACTAGTAGGGCAACTTGCTTGTCCGTCTATTTGGTATTATAATTCCTTTTCTTACCACCTTTACCTTCCGGATCAGGCTAAGAATTTGAATTAAATCATATTAATCCTAGCTTTAGCTTTTAGGATGTCTTTCGTTGCGTAGAACTCACTCATCAATTTAGATAATATAAAAAGAATTTATTTTCAAAATAATTTGAATTGATCAAGTGATTCTAACAAGGGCTTATGGATCATATCCATATGAGATTAACATTTAATCTCGACAGCTAAGAATTCCAATTCATTTTAAAATTAAAATATTTTTATGAAATGACATAGAATTAGAACTCTTTAAACTTTTCATAGCACTCAATATGATTCATACCAAACATCCTATTTAGACTTAATATAAAGTCTAAGTCTAGTACTAACTCTTGCATCTCATGCAGTAGCATAATTGAGATAGAAGCCAATGTAACATTTTAGCATTTTAATGGAGACTATGATCAAATCATAAGCTATCTTACATCAATGCATCATGCATAGGAATTATGACAATGCTGAATCAAAACATAATTATGTATTTCAGCTCCTTTAAGCACCATGTCCAAAATTATTTCTTAGTTAATGTGATTCATTTAAAATAGTACCTAGAGAACAAAATTATGACAACTTTATTTTGAGACTATGATCATAATTATAGGGACATTATATTTTGCATCCATAACCATATAACATGGAACCCATAAAAACATATTATATTAGGTGCAACGATAATCTAATCCCCTAATTAGTATTCCTCGGAAGCGAGGTCATACCAATCACTATGATTAAGTGAGAAATATTCTCATTATTAATGCTATCATGGTAACTCTTACCAAACAAAAATAATTTGTCGCATTTCCTTTAGCCTCTAAGTAATATTGACATAGCTCCGAAGGGAGGTTAACATTAAACTTAGTCTACTATACACCATTGTCTAGAATCATGTGTAGCCACATTTCATTCCTTTAACAGGCTTACTTTGTAGTACCATGATGAAAACACCCTCCGCATGGAATGCAAAGCTCAAAACTAAGACAAGGTGTTTGATCAAACCACTATAAACTAGGAAATTCAATTTTGTAGTACCATGAAATAAACATTCTCTGCATGGAACGCAAGGCTCGAGGCCAAGACGAGATGTTTACCCCACATTACAATGAATCGACAATGGAGGTCGTGAGATCCAACCCTTGTATCTTTCTTCCACTAGAAATTTTAAAACAAATGAATTGTCATGAAACCATTGTGATCTAATCACAATTTTAACCCTACACATCAATTGTGTTTAATTGTTTAAATTCAATGTGATGTTACTAAGTCACGTCACAATAGTGTAACGAACATTCGCGCAATCACAAAAAAATTTAACCTTGTAATTCGTGAAGTAAATACCCTTCGCATGGAATGCAAGACTTGAAGTCAAGACAAGGTAGCTATTCACATTATAATAAACTTAACAAAAGGGTTATTTCAGCACTCCCACTCATTATTTGGGTTTTTCTTTAAATAATTGTGATCCCATCACAATTAATAACCTTGCACTTGTTGAAGACTCTAATCTTATTAGAATTATTAACTAAAATGGAAGTCCTAAACTATTTAGGATTCATTAAACACTAATGAATCAAAAATTAGTTATATAGAACTCTATCATTAACTTATTTGATTAAGAATTCTAATCTCATTATAAACTATATACCTTTTAATTAAGCTTTAATCTCATTAAAACTTCTAATTAAAATAAATTAAGGACTTTTAATCATAAAACAATTCCAATCTCATTAGAATGTTTCTTAAAAGACAAGTCCTAAACTATTTAGGACTAAGAGTTTTATTTAACTAATATCTTTGATCTCATTAGGTTTTTTTTGTTAGAACCATGTGTAATCTCATCACACACAGCCTTGCTCTTTATGCATTTGAAAACACATAGAAAAAATTCAAAATTCCCTTCAAATGCATTTTCGCGAGAAGCTCGCACCTAAGGTCTTCCCGCAAATAGAAGCTTTTGCGACTGTCTCGCAACTGATTTGCGAGTAAAACTTACCTGTGAAACAGTTTTATACTTCAGAGGCAATTTTCGTGGGTTACCTTCTCGCGAAGTACTTGCGAAAAATGCGTGTTTTCAGTTTTTAAAGAGCAGTTGTAGACAGTTTTCAATGTTTTTTTATGAACAAACAACCACCATATGAACATAATATGCAGAATTTGATATCAAAGCAGAATTCCATTGATGCTATAGCCTTAAAGATCAATTTAACATACTTAAATTCAAATTTAAACAACATCATAATATCAATATCAGTTTTTATCAGATCATAGTTTCAACAGCCATACAGAAAATTAAATGCATCTATAACTATCTAACATCATGAAACTATTATCTCTAATTTTGAAACTCAGAAAACATGTTATTTAGATTCGAAATTGAAGACCGCTTTGATACCATTTGTTGGGAAAATAGGTGTTTGTATCACATACAAAACACACGCAGCGAAAAATTAATGGATCTACTTCATTCGTAATTGATAACATGTACTATGTAAGTTTCAGAATTTAAGAACAAGAAAGCATACCTTGATGCAATGAAATTCAAAACCAAAAGATTAGAAGCACTTAGGAACACTTTTAATCTTCACTCCAATTCCACTTAATGCCCAAAAAGTGTGTCTCTCAATCAGCTTCCAAGGAGAAAATAAGAGAGTGTCCAACACTCACATACAAACCATTTCATGTTCTCATGTGATCATAATGAAAACCACTTAGAAAACTCTCATGTGAATAAACACTTATGAAATTCTGTATGTTTCTCTTCTTAAATATAACCGATTATCTAATTAGGCTAGCCTTTTGGGCCATTCCAATTGGGCTCTAGTGTGTGACTTGGAGTGGGACCAAAAGGGAACAAATAAGACTCTAGCTCTAATGGGCATTGGGCTTTTCTATCAACTCTTAACAAGTCTAGAGTTACCATTAATTATATTCAATACCACTATACGAATATAATTGCACTCTAGGCCTTATTAATAAATTATATCTCAAGACTTTATTATACATACAACCCCTTCATTAAAATATTCGTAGTAATACAAAGTCATGAATGTAGACCGCCACTTTGAAGATTACTACATCTTAATCCTTAAGTACCCGGTTTAATCCTTTATATTATTCATCATATATTTATGAAATCCAATTCCATAAATATATACTTTAGTAACTTCTTACTAAATTGGTTGAGCCCAACACTCTGAATAATTAAACCCATTAAACTTATCTCAAGGGAATATTTTATATTTTCGCTAAGAGGTTATGAATTTCATCTTGAGAATATATGTTCTATCAACACTAAATGCGGCTGCCCAACATACTGAGGTTTTGATCGTGACTTATAGATCTCACTCCTGATATATCAAAGCAACCTACATCTCATGATCAGGTCCTGTAAGGTTGAAATTTACTAACCATTTTGTTGGCTTGGAGTGTCTTCTGCTATTCATGTATCCCAACTACATTCTTTAGTGGATTATTGACTGCTTGGAGGGCAGCGGAGAGGTTTTACGTTGAGGGTTTCGGTTTCCTCTTCGATAACACATCGTTGTGTTGTCCTTGTGTTTGCATCTCTCTTTCCTTAATCTTTGCCATCTAATTTCTGCTGTGGATGTGATTTTATTTGGTTTAGATTGTTTATTAATTTTGTTATAAGCTTATGTTCATTTTCCGCACATAATTTGTTTGATATTAAGCTTGAATTAGTAATTTGTTGTTTAGAGGTCTACAAATAATTTGTTTGATATTAAGCTTTAATAAACTCATCAAATAATTACTTACTTGAAGTTGTTTACAATCACTACAATTATCTCAAACAATCAAAATCAGCATGAGAACAAAAACATCCAAATTTTCAAACTGGGCTTTTATGTTAAATTATAAAAAAACATATTACAATTCTTAAATAGCCATAATTTTCACGAATCAAATATTGTCAAAAGCATAAATAGATAACAAACCAAATCCAGTTTATCAAATTGTTTGAAGCTATAGGCAATAAGAATGCAACCCTGTAATTGTTAAGTTTTTGGTAAGAATCAATTCATGGACAACAAATATTTTGTCATTTGATGGAAGACTTCAACTAATCCAAAATTCCCAAAAATTTAGTATTTATTTTTGTTATTCATGTCTATTGAACCAGCATTTTTGTTCTACCTACAAAGAAAATCAAGCCGACTGAGAGCTAGATCAACAGGTTTCTATGAAAAAGTACTGATTCCTCTGCTTCAAGTGTTAAGGGTTTTTTTTTTTTTTTTTTTTTTGGGGAATTGCCTAATTAGTTTAATCAATAATTTTACCAAGGTACATAAAAATAGATGATCCTTATCAGCCTTTACTGGGTGCCAACCAATCATTATTTCTCTCATAAACCATGATAGGATTGCACAACAACAACAATGCATATATAGTAATATAGACATTAAAAATGCCTTTAATCTAAGTATTATACCGATGTCAAGATGGCTTACAATTACATATAACAGAAAAAGGTATTTTTAGAGTTATTTTATTCCAAAAACCATAGATGCTAACCTTGAGATCAATATAGACAACATATATTGAAAGAGACAAATATATTGAGGAATAGAACATCAATCTAAATGTAGAAAGAAGCATTATCAATTCGTCCACCAATTCCTTGCAATAGAAGTCCCATGTTCTAAACTTTGGTTGCTTCAAGAGGATTTATTTTGAAACTGAGCAGCATAAAAGTTGTTGACAACTATAATCAAACACATTGTAGGCAATCCAATAATAAAATATCAACACTTTTAGATGACTACCAGAGGCTTTCTGTGGGTATTTTAATTTAACACTGTGGGCTTTTGGGGCTTAGTGGTCGAATCTCTAATACTCATACTATCTATTTCCCTGTATATATATTTTTTTCCTGGAACCTAAGCCACTGCGTTGTCTTGGATCATTCTCATGTTATACTTTTCATACTTTCTTTTTGATAGTAATAAAATTTTTGCCTTTTCAATCAAATAATAATAATAATAATAATAATAATAATAATAATAATAATAATAATAATAATAATAATAATAATAATAATAAAACAATTGAAATTGAATTTAACTCCAACTATTAAAACAAATTTGGTTAACCAAATAGAGAAATAAACAAACTTTAATGAAATCAATCACCCCATTAAACATGTGGCATAGTATTCTTAAATTTCTTCTGATGGCAGTGAAGTTGATGACACTACTAAATACTAACTATTCTTAATAAATATATAAAGGATTGGAGCTAAAAGAAAAAGAGGAATGAATTGACCAGAATCCTAGCTATAAGGAATGGGAAGGAGTTGGGGGCAACCTCAACATTGCGCATCAGCATGAGATGATGTTATTTCAGTGAAGTAAACAAATTTGGAACAAAATTAATCCATAAAGTAAAATATTCAATGTTTAAGAGGACAACGACAAAAATGGTAAAAAAATTCAAAAACTCAAACCAAACAAAACCATAATTCACACAGAGACAGAAATTTACAGAGTTATACCTCTTAGGTATGAGCGAAGCAGCTAAGGAGGTAATTCTCTTAATCCTTTTAGGGGCGTATCAATGAGTTGGATTGCAAGATGGTAGGTAGATTTAATGGAGAATTTTCCATTGGGGTTCATTAACCATAGAAGCTTGTCTGGTCTCAAGGTGGGGAAGGAGAAAAGTAGAGAAGGGATGAGTTTTGAAGAGATTTTGCGATTTGGGGGAAGGAGAAGAGTAGAGAAGAGATGATTTTTGAGTTTTTGATTTTCAGAGTTAGGGAGAATAGTTATAGGGTTTGATTTTTAGGGTTCGAGAGAAATTTTAGTTGAAATTTTTGAGTTCGAATGAGAAGTAGAAGCGTTACACAATACGTTTTAGGGTTTTAGCTTTTTTCTTTTTAGTTGAAAATATTATTTTTTTTCTTTTTTAATAATGCTGATGTGAAAAATTGTGAAGACAGCAGAGGCTTCGGTTTATATATATATATATATATATATATATATTAGATTATTCTAAAAAAAAAAGTTGTTAACAAAATTAAACAATAATAGTTGTGTGCAATAGAAAAAAGCTAGACATTATTTCAAATGGAAAAAAGGTTTATTAACCCAAAAAAAAAAAAAAAAATTGCACCCTTCATATGGACCACAACTTTACCCTTAGTTACTCTCATAACTTATATATTTGAACTAATTTTTTTACATATAAAAAAGAATAGAAAATAAAAGGAAGTTAAAATCTTACCCTTCATATGCCTCAAATGAGTTATCCTCAAAAGAATAACCTATAACGTTAGCTATTTAAATTGCTAAAATTTTCAAATATTGGTAAAATTAAATGCAAAAACAGATGTTAAAACTTTGAAAATATCAAAAAAAAAAAAAAAGAATTAAAAGATTTAGAACTTAGAAAATATTTTAAAAAAATATATGACTGAACAACAGAGAAACCTAAAAGAAATATGGGTACCTTTAAAGAATAATCCATGGTTATAAGTATTGAAATTTGTAAGACAGTTTCAAATGTGCCAAAAAATTATTTGAAAAATTCATATATTAAAACTTCCAAAAGGCAAAATAATAATAATAATAAAGAATCATGAGATTTAGTCGTAGAAAGATAGGCCACCCTTAAAAGAATAATTCATGGCTATAGTTATTGGAATATGCTGGACAGTTTTGGATATTGCAAAAAATAATCCATGGTTATAACATTGAAATTTGCCCAACAGTTTCAATTATTGTAAAAAATGAACCCAAAAATTTATAAGTTAAAATATCTAAAAAGCCAAAAAAAAAAAAAAAGAAAAAAAAAAGAAAAAAAAGAAAAGAAAAAGAATCACAAGAGATTTGGTGCCTAGAAATTACTAAAACAAAACAAAATATATATGACTACACAATAAAAAAATTTATATACATAAGAGAAAGATGGATTAACTTCAAAAAAATAATCTATAACTATTGCTGTTGAAATTTTCCAAACAGCAAAAAATAAACCTAAAAATTCAAAAATTAAAATTTTCAAAAAGCCAAAAGTAAAAGAATATGAAGAATTAGTGCCTAAAAATGATTGAAACAAAGAAAAATTTATGACTACAGGAAAATATATGAGAAAGATGGGTTACCTATGGGCACAAGCACCCAAGACGTTTTGGCTTGTCAATTTTGATGAGAGTATCCCTTGACCAAATGGACTGGGGTGGAGGGTGATAATGGAATCACCACCTAGATTAGGTCTAGTAACCGTTTATATAAGTGCCCTTTTGTGGAGAAATTGATCTTAGATACCCAATCCCACCCGACCATTGGGTCGGCCTCCACTCATTATGTTCCACATCCTAATTCCATCAAAGAGTCTTCTAACAAGCTATCCACACACACACACACACACACACACACACACACACACACACACACACACACACACACACACACAAAGTCTGTCCCAACATGCATCTAGCATCCAACCTAGCATTCAAGTAATCATGGCATCATATATCATCCTATGTCATCATCATATACATCTCATCATGTTCTAGCTTACATCTAGATAGGCATTGCATCTCATCTCATCCATATGCATAGCCGTTAATTCATCTAAGCATAATATTCATATGGCATTCATCTCATCATCATATTCATATTAGGTCACAAGATCAAAAGCATGTCATCATGTTATCACAAAATCAGTAGCATTATATCATCATAAAGGCAGTAACATCATGTCATCTTAAGAATTGGTATTTGTAAACACCTCATTTGGTACCCGATTAATAAAATTTAGTCCTAGGTCCCAATGATGACCTTGACATGTTAACAAAAGGTAATTGAAGTTATTTTAATAGTTTGGAAGTAATCACAATTCAAAAGTGCTTAAAACGCTTTGAAAACGATGCTGAAAAATGGCATTTACTCACTATTTTGAATATAACTTTTTATCCACAAAGAATTTTTGAGTGAGATGTATTTCATTGGAACGTAGACATCCTAAGCATCAATTTGAACACAAATTTTGCCTAATTTGGACATATATTGAGTAACTTATGACTGTTTGCAATTGGGCCAACCCAGTAGTCAAAATTAGGGTTTTATTTTTTGGAAGTATGCGTACACATGAACAAGTGTGTGTACGCACCCTCGAAAGATGCGTATGCACACTGCGTTCCAAAACCTTAGAACTTCATTTTTTAGGGCTCAATGTTTCCCTCTTTGATGGGCCTTGGCCCTTAGACCCTTAGGAATGTCCAAAACCCTCTAAATGAGTCTGAAAATCCTAGTTTAAACATATAAATACAATATTATGCCTCCAAACTCAAACCCTTGCTAGAGAGAGTTGATTTTTGACCTAAAATCATCCAAGAACACTCTCATCTCTGATTTGTTTGCACTCACAGCCACCAAGCACGTTTTTGGTTCTTCAAAACCTCTCTCTATTACTCATTAGGGCAGAAACTATTGATCTCATTCCAAGAAACGTTTTTCAATCTTTCTTTCTAAAGCTTTTTCAAGAAAATATTTTTATTTTGAGTTGTGATTAATTATAAACTATTAAATCCTTTGATTTCCTTGATATCTCATTGAATCTTGTTGTGTAGGCACTGAGGGGCCAATTAAGTATTAACCAAGTTGTGTTCCATAAGCAAGGTGAGTCTTTCTTCATGGCTCTTTCGTAATTTGGATTTTTTATAACTCATGTTCTTGTTGTCCTTAATTTGATTTACAAGTTATGCATGCTTGGTTTTGATTTGTTGTGTCTCACTATGTTTTGAATGAAGAGTTGAATAAATATATTAGAAGCATGCTAGGTTTTGTTTGATTTTTGTTTGGTTATACTTTAAAACTGTTTTTTTTTTTTTTTTTTTGGGTTTGTATGTGTATGCACGCTTTATACATGCGTACACATACTCGAGGCATGTGCATACATACTCGTGCCCAAAAACCTAGATTTAGGGTTCTTGCTATTTTGTCTGTTTTGATTAGTTTTAATCATATGTTTAGGTCCTATTGAGTCTATTTTTCATATGTTTAGCATTAGGGTTATTAGGATAATATGTTTCACATGATTGGATTAATAGATTGATGATTAGGGTTTATGCTTTGATGAACCACATGACGATTCATAAGAACTTGAACATGCATTGATGCATAGGTGCTATGGTGCAGCAAGGTAAGTGAGGTAAGTCATGCATAATTACATGAACATGCATTTGATTTGGATGATGAGCATGATATGGTTGATGAATGTGATGAATATGCTTGGTTGATGTTATGATGCTCTGCATGGATGTTTGGGATATGCTTGATGTTGATGCCATATTGATGCTATTGTTTTGTGATGTACTTGCTGTCCTTGGACATTGTAGACACCGCATTTTTTACTCCTTACAAGTTGGGCCTTCGTTCTCCAATGATGCTAAAATCTTAAGACCTAAGGTTGGTTTAGGGCCCATTTTGATTTTAAACTGACTTGAGAAATGTTAAAATGAAAATTTTAACTTTTAATGAGCAAATAAATCTATTTTTGGAAAAGTAAAGCCAAGGAAGCCCTCTGCCTACACATGTAGGAATTAGCCTGCAAGCGCAGCCATGATGCATGCGCATGTAGGCTCAATCTTGTGTGCGTATGTAGGGTTCCAGAAACATAAAAAAAGAAAGTTTTCTGCATTAAAGATTGAGGTTTGGAATGAATCTCACATTGTCTGGGAGCCGTTCCAGCCCCCATTTTCACAATATAAATAGCCATACATAGTACATTTTTCAAAACACATAAAAATCCTAAGGGAAAAATACTAAGATTCACTAGAGAGAGTGAATCAAAGAAGGAGTTTTCACAAAATATTCTCAAGTCAATTTTCTTTTGATTGAGGCCTTTTTTGGCCTTGATTTTTGAGTTTAAGATTACTAATCACTCTTTTGTTGATTGTGAATAGATTTGATTTAGGGGAATAGTAAAAAATCAAGCCTAGGAGCTTTTGTTTTGAGGTATTGAGTTCTAAAAACTTTTCTCTCTTTTCTGTTTTAACCTTGTTTCTTTGCTTGTTTTATACTTTATATGCTTTTGTAGTTTAGGTTTTTGTGGTTTTTATGTTTTAAAGAATGTTAGGATATTAGAGTTATTATTTTGAAGTCATGCTCTGTTTTCTGTGTTGCTAGGGTTTCTGTGGCCGAACCCACGTACGCATAATCCTGCTTGCGCACTCAGGCTGAATTATGCCCATGCAAGCTTGTTCATGTATGCGCATGATTTTGCCTAGAAACCTTAACCCTAGTTTTTCCGATTCTATTACTTATTTCACATGTAATGCTTCTACTTTAAATCCTCTCTCTCTCTCTCTCTCTCTCTCTCTCTCTCTCTGTCTCTCTATATATATATATATATATATATTTTTTTTTTTGAGCTTCTGTTTCACATGCTTGTTGTTTTTTTGCCTTCCATACGTTTAAATTAGGGTGTGTTTGCCTTTTCTTGCTTTGATGTTATGAACATGCATTCATATGTCCATTCATTGTTGCCATAGGTGCTGTGATGCCATAAGGTAAGGAGTAAAGTCATGCATTCACATGAACATGCATTTTTTGGTTCTAAAAGCTTTAGCTTTCTTTGACAAATATGTATATATAATGCCTTGCTTAACATGATTTGTTTAAATGCCTATATTTCTGGCTTGGGTTAATGATTATATGTTTCTATCTTGGATATGATAAGATGCTAGATGAATGTTAGGTTGATAAAAGATGCCATGCTAGATGAATGTTAGGAGATGCCATGATAGATGTATGTTAGGAGATGCCATGCTGGATGAATATTAGGAGATGCCATGTTAGATGTATGTTAGGAGATGCCATGATAGATATATGTTAGGGTATGTCATGCTAGATGGATGATTAGGTCTTTTGGGATGTTTGATACCATGTTGTATGCTTAGATGTATGCTAATGTGTGTATAGTTTAGGATGTAATATGGAGTATGCCTTTAATAGGGTTAAGACATAAGACACAATGAGAGGAAGGCAACCCTAAGGTTTGGGGGTTTTCGGTGCCTAACATCTTCCCAAAATCGTATCTAAACTTCAAACCCATATCTCTGGTAGTAAGATGAAAAAGGTACTTCCTTGAGAGGACACTATATATATGGTTCATAGACCATTGCGAAAACTAGGTGGCGACTTCCCCGTTGTGTCCATAGTGGCGACTTTGCTCGGGACTGTGAGTTTAATTCCTATGTGTCCTATGTCTTAACCTTAATAAAGGCTTATTCAATACTTGTTTGCACACACATCACTTGGTTCTATTGTCCCTTTACCTTGGTTGGTGATGAGTGGGAAGATGGAAGGCTTCATTCGGGCCCAAGTCTTTCGAAGTTCATCCCACCAACTCGCAATGTGTGCTATTGCCTATGATGAGCTTTGAGTACATTAAAGGTTTGCCACCAATCAACAAAGGTCCACTTAGGCCCTCAGTTGGAATCATGGCCCACCTAGTTGTGAGTGACCTACTTATCGATCCTTTTAGCTTTAAGGAGCCTACCCACACTTAGAGAGATCCTAGATCCTATCAAAAGAGGGTACCTTTCTATATATCTCTTGTTTGTTTAACCATATATCTTGCGATGACCTAATTCTAAAGGACAAATAAAAGATGTAAAAATGGAAGGGTGACCCTAAAGTTATGGCATACCCTAAGACAATTGGGATAAAAGAAAAAAAGTTCTCATATGTAAGAGTCTTATCCTTAAGTCCAAAGGTATATCTTAACTTGAAAGGTTCATAAGACCATAACCTAAATTAAAAATCCCTTTTAAAATAGAGGACTTTGGACCTACGATAACAAGTATACTATGGACTTAGCATCCAAAATCCTACAAAGTCAATATGAATTTCCCTAATCTTAGCCCTCTTTTTCGTATGCCTCGGTCCAAAATGATGAGAACTTCATGGACCTTGAAAGGAAGGCTTACAATATATTCTAGTTAAAAGGCTACTTCAAAAAAAATAAATGATAATATTGAAATGAAAGAGAAGAGCCCAAAGGTGATAAATACATTGTTATCCCATGTTTGAGAAAAAGGGGTTGAAAATCTATAAGTGCATTCTAATGAAAGCCCATGAGAGTAGGATGAGAACATCATTGTAAATGGACCAAAGCCAAATGAAACAAGGGGGTTAATGAAAGGAAAGGGAGTGATTTTGTAATTGGGCCTTCATTAAAATGAACTTAAAGACTTTCTAAGAACATCTAAAAATCTAAAAGTAACCATTTTAGGACATGGACTTAATGAAAATGGGACCTCTTTTTAGGCATCATTGCACCACCAAGGTCAAGATCAAGTGCCCACTCCAATTCGAGTCCAAGAGAAGAATGGAAGGCGAGACATTTCGAGAAGAAGCCATCGTGCAAAAGCTACTCGAGAGTGTGGAGGCATAAGGTGAAGTCCTTAAGAAGATAGTAGGCCACCTTTCCAAGATAGAAGAAGGTAAACTAATGAAGCTTGTACACATAGAGGTACATGATGAACAGGAAGGAGAAGAATGGGATGAAAGGGACAAGCCTAATTATGAAAGAAACAAGAGAGTTCAAGAAGATATTGATCGAATGATAACAGAAGGAAAGGTATGCCTACTTCTACCCGAACTCATGTAGCAACTAAGGAGCACTCTTGGACCATGGATTTTCAAAAGAGCCCACGTTAACGACTTCTCTGAATCGGGAGATGCAGGATCGTGGGAAGATCATGACTGGCTGGAATGGACCTCGGCAGTAAGGGCAACTCAAATCACCTCGACTCGCTTCATGCTTGAATGCAACATGGATCCTTCTTCCGACGACAATCAATATCTTGTTTTGCCCAAGAAGAAGATGAAGACGAAGAAGAAGACAATAGGGTGATTAGTTATTGGAGTGAAGATGATGGCGATTAGTTTTTCTACGAGGGAGATAGAGATTTTTTCAACGAAGGAGAACTTTTGTATGACCTAATCGAGGCCATACATGTATGGGGACCACTGGACGATGAGGACTGGTCCACTAAACTGAAGACTTTATTCCAAGAAGAAGAAAAGAAGGAAGGTGACGAGCCTCAAAGAAGAAAGAAGACAGAGTTCATCATGCCTATTGTGGGGCAACTTAATGATTGGACTTGGGTTGGGTTTTCAGAGAATGTGGGAAAGAAAGTTTGTAATGCAAGTCCCAATGTACTTTTAACATTTTTAATAAGATGAATTCTGATTTGGCTTATTTTGATGTGTCCCATAATATTGAAATTCTGCACTTAAATGATTCTAATGAATTTGAAAATGAAATTAATGAACAATTGGAAAAGAAAATTGAACCTATGGAACCAACTTTTGAAACTCTTAATTTGGGCAATGATGAGAATCCAAGCTTAATTAAAATTACTCAACCTTAAATGAAAAGAAAGGAAAGACCTCAAAGAGTTGCTCACAGAATTTCAAGAAGTGTTTGCATGGTCCTATGAAGATTTGCTTGGTATTGATCCTGAGATAGCTCAACGCCACATTGATTCTCATGCTCATATGGTACTCATCAAGAAAAAGTTGAGACATATGAGAACCGAATGGCTTCTAAAGATCAAAGAGGAGGTCACCAAGCAATTGAAGGTAGGGTTCATCAAACCCGTACATCAAGCCGAATAAATGGCCAATGTTGTGCCCATACCCAAGAAAGATGGGAATGTAAGAATGTGCGTGGATTTTAGGGATTTCAACAAAGCTTACCCTAAGGATGAATTCCCTCTTCCATGCATAGATGTTTTAGTGGATAGCACTACTGGTAGTGCCTTGATGTCTTTCATGGATGGTTTCTTGAGATATAAATAAATCAAGATTGCTTCGAGGGATATGACCAAGACTACCTTCACCATGAATGTGGAATTTATTGTTACACTGTGATGCTGTTTGGGCTCAATAATGCGGGTGCGACTTATCAAAGAATGGCCACAGCCTTGTTACATGATATGATGCACACTGAGGTAAAAGTGTATGTTGATGACATGATCGTAAAATCCAAGGGGAGAGAGGGTCACGTCATTAACTTGAGGAAGTTCTTCGAGAGGATCAAGGAGTATAGACTGAGATTGAACCCGCAAAAATGCACATTTGAGGTAACTTTGGGGAAATTTTAAGGCTTCTTGCTAAGTGATAGAGTGATAGAGGTTGACCCATCAAAGATCAAAGCCATATTAGTAATGCCCCCACCCAAGAGTGAGAAAGAGATAAGGGGATTCCTGGGTCGATTACAATATATCAGTCAGTTCATTGCCAAACTCACCTCCACTTCTGAGCCCATCTTTTAGCTCCAAAGAAAGAATGAACCCCATAAATGGAATGATGAATGTTAGAAAGCTTTTGAGCTCATCAAGGAATATCTCCTCCATCCATCTATCTTGATAACTTCGAAGCATGGAAAACCATTACTCCTATATGAGATCATAGAAAATGCGTTGGAAGTATACTTGCATAAGAAGACGATGATAAGAATGAGAGAGCTGTATACTATTTAAGAAAAAGCTTCCATGATTATGAGACTAGATACACACCCATAGAAAAATCATGCTTTGCTCTTGTATGGACCGTGCATAAGTTAAGACACATTATCCTACCTTTCCAGATATGGGTAGTAGCCAGAATGGATCCATTAAAGTACTTGTTTAAGAAGCCCACTTTGAGTGGAAGACTATCAAGATGGTTGATACTACTAGCAGAATTCAATTTGAAGTATGTGGCGAGGAAAACCATCAAAGGAAGTATCGTGTTAGATTTTTTGTGCCGGGAGTTTTGTGGAAGGAAAATATTGTAGAAAAGATTTCCCTGATGAGGACATTTTAGACATGGAGCTAGGGATATGGAAGATGTATTTCGATGGAGCCGTGAAACAATATGGGAATGGGATAGGAGTACTCTTGATCACTCCCAAAGGATCTCACATACCCTTGGCAGTCAAGTTGAACTTTAAGGCAAGCAATAACATGGCGGAATGTGAGGCTTGTATTGTTGGAATGAGGGCTCTTTGAGAATTGGGGGTAAAAGAGGCCGAGGTCTTTGGAGATTCGACTTTGGTTATAGCTCAAGCACAAAGGTTGTGGAAAGTGAAGGAAGAGCACTTAAAGCCCTATTAGCAATATTTAGAGGATTTGACCAAAACCTTTAAGAAGATCGAATATACGGTCATCCCTAGAGCTCAGAATTAGTTTGTAGATATCTTGGCTACTTTAGCTTTCATGGTTGAAATATCTGAAGGAGTATGGAAACGACCTTTAGAGATTGAACAAAGTTATGGGTTGGTACAAAAAAAGAAGGCTGAAGCTTCAGTCTTGGTTATAGAAGAGAAAGGGGTTTCGTGGTATTATAACATCATGAAATTCTTGGAATTGGAAGTATATCTAGATGGTGCCGATAAGAAAGAGTGTCGTTCTATTAGGATGGAGGCAATGCAATCCATCTTATGTGGAGGTCAGCTCTATAGGAGATCCTATGATGGTATACATCTTCGTTGTCTAAAGAAAGAAGAAGTCGAGAAAGTAATGGAGGAAATGCATAAGGGATTTGTGGTCCTCATATGAATGGGAGAATGTTAGCCAAGAAGATTTTGAGGATGGGGTACTATTAGAACACGATGGAGACTGATTATGTAGACTTTGTGAGAAGTTGCCACGATTGCCAAACATATGAAAATTTGAATCATGTGCCGCCTAGTGAGCCATACAACATGACCTTTCCGTGGCCTTTCTCAGTCTGGGGCATAGATATGATTGGAAGAATAGCCCCTAAGGCTTCGAATGGACACGAGTACATCCTAGTGACGATTGATTACTTCACTAAGTGGGTGGAAGTGGCCTCCTACTCCGTACTAAAAGCCAAGCATGTGGCTAGATTTATAGAGAATAACATCATTTGCCGGTATAGGGTACCCCAAGAGATTATCTCCAATAATGGTTCCCACTTTGAGAGAAAGGTTAGAAAGATCATGGAATTATACAACATAAAACATCACAAGCCTTCGCCATATCGACTGCAGACCAATGGGGCCGTAGAGGCAGCCAATAAGAACATCAAGAACATCCTAGCCAAGATGGTAGTGACATACAAGGATTGGGCTGAGAAGCTCCCATTTTCCTTATGGGGTTACAGAACTTCTATCTGTGCATCAACTGGGGCAACCCCTTACTCTTTGGTCTATGGTAGTGAAGCGGTACTTCCCATTGAGGTGGAGATACAATCTTTGAGAGTGCTAGTGGAAACCAAAGTCCTAGAGAAAGATTGGATGAAACAAAGATATGAGCAATTAGCTTTGATAGATGAGAAGAGAGCTGGGACACAATACCATGCACAATGATATCAAAAGAGGATTGCTAGAGTGTTTAACAAAAATGTGAGACCTAGAAACCTTAAGGAAGGGACTTGGTCCTAAAAGTTCTTAGAGATGAAGTCAAGATGGTCTGAGCCTTTTATTATCAAGAAAATCATGTCAGGAAGTGCTATAAGTATTATAGATTTGGATGGGGAAGAGATGCTTCGCCCAATCAACATGGATAGACTTTGAAGGCACAACATTTGAAAGAAAAATAAAAAGCCTGCTAGGTTGAAAAACTGAAAGGGCGGCTTAGGAAAAAATTAAGGCAAAAGAACCTCGCTAGATTGAAAACCTGAAAGGGTGGTCTAGGCAAAAGATAGGGGAAAAAACCATTGGCATAATGAAAACTCCTAAAAAGACATCATGGGCGAAAATTACATGGCATAGAAAAAAGAAAAGAAAAAAAAAAAAAAGAAAGAAAAATAATGACAATAAGCAAAGATAATAAATGGATGGTTCTTTCATTGCTCAAATTAAAAAATGATAAACCGTTTCCATAAGGGATTTGGAACATTCCAATCCTTTATTAAATTCATAAGAAAAGATATGAGAATCATAAAGTGAAGAAAAGTAAAATTTGGGGCATATCAAGGTGGTCGAACAGTCTTTATTTCTTTTGATTGAACTTTTTGTAAGCTTTCTCAGCTATGTGAACACACTTCAAGGTAGCCTCTAAGTAATTTCTTATACCCTAAAGTTTGTTGAAGCAATTGGAGCCTCTCATATGGATTGGAGCCTCTCATATGGCCATATCTAGAAAAGGTAAGAGAGGAGAGAAAGCGTGAGTGAAAGGAAATGAGAGAGAGAGAGAGAGTAAAAATAATATGAAAATGAAAAAAAAAAAATTTAAGATGAAATGACAAGTGATCCATGCAAAAGATTAGAGGAATCCCACTAGGTTGAGGACCAAGGAAAAAATCAGGGATTAAGAGAGAGGTTCAACCACTTTGACTTGATGTTATGGGAAAGATGCAAGACAGACCAAAAGGAGTGAGAGCCTCTTTGAAACTATGGCCAAGCTCCTTAAGCCATGCCGAGACCTCTAAAGGAGGGAGTTTTGCCATTGGAAAGCTCTGAGAAGTGTTTTCCGAGTTTAGAATGTGTTTGGTGAAGGTTTGGAGACCTCAACGATTCCTTTTTTGAGTGTGTTCTCTCCCCAAAAGCTTCTCCTATAAGTTCTTACAGTCTAAAAACTACTCAAGGCACAATTCAAGCTCAGAATTCCTAAGTATCAAAGATTAGCAGAATGACACAAAGTTTCCACAAGTTTGTAATTTAAGTACATATCCTAAATAAAAGCATAAATGTGAAAGATGTTCTTAATTACAACTGATGCGAACCTCAACAGACTCGCTTTGAGACCCAACAAACAATATTGGAATATTGCCCAAGGAAAGCTAAAATTCAGATTTGATAGAAACCCTGACCCAACGTTTATAAGAGAAACGCGAACCAAAGGTATAAGTAAAAGAACCTTGACCCAATGATTATAAAGGAATCACGAACCAAAGGTATAAGTTTGAACGCCACAAGGAAGAATCCTTGATAAGTTCACAGTTCTTGAAGAACCAAAGAGAAGAGCAAAGCCTCACCTTTTTCTGATTTTTATTCAATAATTCATCCAAAAAACGTTTACAGACTTAGGGGCCTATTTAAAGGCTCCAGAAAACTTGGCAGACAAGAAAATATATTCTAAAATAACTCCTAATTGATACCTAACCATATCAGGAATCAAATTTGACCTAAAAAACGTACTAAATAATAAAACCCTAATTAAAAACTGATTTGGTCTGAAAATAGCAGATCCAAAATAGGAAAAACCCTAAAAAACGTTCTAAATAATAAAAGCCTAAAATTAAGGAAGATCTGGTCCAAATTAGAAGATCTAAATAAGGAAAAGTATCCGTTAACTGATTTAGAGCTGGAAAGTCAATCAGCCATAATTCTTTGCCATAAATAGCGCCCAATTAAGTCAGATCAGCCCTCAATAGCTTGGATTAAATTTATTATGCCTTTATCTTCCTTTGGGCCCAGCTTGGAATGTGAATCAGCCCAAATCCCTTGAATCAGCCCATTAAGTGCTTCCTTGATCTTCTTGGATCTTGCTCTTGTAATTGGCCCAACTGGAACTTGCAACGGATCCTTGAAAGCTTGTTGATTCTCATCAACAACCCAATGTCACAAATCAAATCCAAAGTGCAGGAATGTATGCTAAAAAGACAAAAATGATAAAGAAACAAAAAAAGGGAAATATTCTATGCTATAATGTCTGTGTCTGTCTGTCTACAAGATCATCAGAAACAGCTATTCCTCGGCTGATAGCTCGGAGTCGACTCTGAACCTCCACTACCATCATCATCATCATCATCATCATCACCTACACCCTCACTGCCATATGTTGCCTGGAATACTCGGTCACTTCCAGCTTGAGGTTCCCCGCAAGCCAAACGAGCTCCTCATGCTCCTGCAAGGTAGGCTAAATGGAAAGATAGTGTTAGGACAAGGGTTAAGAGATGCAAGGAAAGTAAAGGAAGAATAAAAGAGAACTTACTGCCTGTGTACCCTCAAGAAAGGGGTAACCTGTGACATTTGTATTACGGTCAACAGGACTCCCTCGAGCAAAGCTGTCAGGACCGTATGGATAGACCGACTAAGGCAGACAAGGACAGTTAATAGGAGCACCAACAGCAGAGCCAGCCTGACACAAGTTTTCCATTTGAATATCACTAATGTACAAGAATGCAAAATGATGAATGGTTGAAAGAAAATGGGAGAAGCAAGAGCACATACCACAATAGTAAGGGAAGGCATGAGGCAAGTCTCACTAAACTCGTTATAGTCCAGCTCATCCATGACTCACTCAGTATAGGGGATGCTTGACTCCCACAGATCATACTTCGCAGTCGTCATGGAGCGAAGGGCAAGCATGGACACTAGAGGGTCCATCAAAACCTAGGGCGTAGCCTTACTCGCTAGCTGGCAACACACCCTCTCTGCCAGGTAAATCACCCTTAATCTAGCACCCTTAAGAGGCTGGGTGATCCTAGAAGCAACAATAGCAGCTGCCTCCAAGTTTGGGTCTGCGACAAGATCAACACTAGCCTAGGGACTCCATACAATCTGTAACAACACGTAGGTTTAGAAGGAAAATTCTAAGAAGCATGCAAGGAATAAAATGGGAAGCAATATATTCCTAACTTACATCATCATGAGAAAGCTTGTCAAGATGTGCTTGGATCGAGGTGACGCTTTTCAAATCCATTGCAGCTCCCTGAGCAATAAGACTGTACTCCACCGACCAGCGCTGAAAAGATATAATAGTTTGCAAGAGGCTATGGTGTAGTTTACAAGGGAACATGACAGTTTGCAAGATACGAACGAGTATGACAGTTTACAAGAAAACATGGCATAGTTTTCAAGGTACAGATATGGCAGTTTACAAAATGACAGTTTGCAAGATGTGGATATGAAATGCAGTCAGCAAGAATATAATAGATAGTCTTAACCTAAATGGTATGTGATCGTAAGGGTTGAGAATGCATGAGCTACAAGAGAAAAGGGAAGGAAACTAACCTAGAGGAGGTTCCAAGGCCCCATTAGCTAGCGCAAAGTCCCCCAACTAAGAGTGTCTAAAGAGGAATAGAAATAGGCTAAGAATGCTTGCCCCCAATTGGCATCCCGAGCCTTCTCAAAATCCTGGAAAAGGGCCAACTACCTCAAGGACACTGTCTGTCCTCCATTGGAAAAGAAGTACGCCCCCAATAGGTACAGCAAGAACACCCTGGCCATCCAAGCACACTCCTCAGCCGTCCCCTGTGGAAGACGCAAGACATCTGCCTCAAGGTTGGTATAGTGGATCGTCTCCATGGCATACCTCTTCCCTAGAAACTTTAGACCCATTTGAGTGCCCGACTCGTCCTCCAAACTTATCGAGACTCCATCAAACCACAGGTCAATCATGCAGTGAAAGTCGTGGGGAGTGATGGTCATCTACCGATTAGTAATGTGAAAAGTGTAAGTAGTGTGCCACTGCCTCTTAGCTAAAGTCTGTGCCAAGATAGCACTAGTAGACCTTTCAGGCAGCAAGCAGATGACGAGCTCAAAGCCTGCAATACGAATGTGACCCCGAGTTTTCTTGGTAAGGATGTTGTACCATACTAATGCCTGGCTGGTACTCCCGCTACCAGAATATAGAGGTAAAACCTACAAAAAGAGAATGAGATCAAATTCATAATTAGGTGAAAATAATAGTGGGAAAGTGATATTGGATTCACAATAGAATGAGATATGACATAGGACATACAGTTGGATGCAAAAATGGTGAGAAATGATGTTAAAATTGCAAACAGATCAAGAATAGATGAAAAGGGAGTTGAAATGCCCAAACTAGGGTTTTTGCTTAGCGTAATGCTCGCGCAGGAATGAGGTTGCGTGTGTAGGATTCTATACGCGTGCGTAGGTAAGAATCAACGTGCATATGAACTAAAGAATAGATACACGCGCACAAGAACAAGCCTTCGTACGCATGAATCCAAGCTGCACATGCAAGAACACACCTACACATGTAGGCCTGAACCTACGCGCCCAAGAACAAACACAGAAGGTTGGTCTTCAATATTTTCAATTTTTCTTAACCAAAACTCATCCTAAACATGTTCCTACCCCTCCAAAAGTGTCAGGTTTTCATCTAAACCTATCCCACAGCAAAACCCAAGCATTTACAAGCCTAAAGACAAATCAAAATGGAAGAACAAAGGAAAAACTAGAAAATGGAAAAAATGAAAAAAAAAAAAGCCTCATCGATCTGGCCCTTGCACCCTTAGAAAGATGATGTTGTGATCTGTAGGTTAAAGGAGGAGCCTCATCTAGCCTTACCACTCCATTCCAGTAGGTGAGGTGAAACGCATCGATGGAAAGGATGTAGGAACTCTTCTTGGACTTGGGTGCCATTGAAGGAGATGTGAGAGTTTGAGAGAAATGCATCCCTAGTAGGTAAAGAACACAAGGAACCTCAAAAGCATCCCTAGTGGATTGAAAGTATAAAAAACATCCCTTAGTGGATCAGGGATCATCAAGAAAACTTCTCCATGAGTCAAGATCATCAACCAAATTCCAAGTAAAATTTAGTATCATAGAAGGACTCCCTTGTGGGTCCAAGACGCAGAAGTAGCCCCCTTGAGAGTTGCAAAATGAGATTTCCCCAATGAAGTTGATAAAATCCCCTCAAGGGTGGAATCAACATCAATCCCCAGTGAGTCATAAGAAAGAAGAAGACAGTTTTTCCCCAGTGGAGGAAAGTTTTCCCCTATGAGCAATACACCACTAAGAAATCCCTAGTAAGCTACCCCCTTCCTTGTGGACTCACACGCCATCAAGATTTCATGGCAGGTCGGAATCATCACCAATACACTTCTTAGTAGATTACACTCCCTAGTAAGTCCTTTAGCATCCCTAACGGATTTTTCATCTAAGAAATAGCCAAGAAAATTAGAAAGTTAGAATACAAAATTTGTGCACATAGGAATTGAACATGTAGGCATGAAATCCCATACAAATTAGAAAGGAAGAACGAAGAACTTGTGCACATATCCTCTAGGAATTGAACATGCGGGCACATTATATAGAACTTATGCATATATCTTCTAGAAATTGAACATGTAGGCACATCATACAAAACTTGTGCACATATCCTTCGGGAATTGAACATGCGGGCACATCATACAGAACTTGTGCACATATCCTCAAGGAATTGAACATGTAGGTACATCATACAGATCTTGTGCACATATCTCGAAGGAATTGAATATGCAGGCACAATGGAAAAGGTAGAAATAGAGATAGAAACCAAGGTCACCCCGAGGCAAGAGCCTCACTGGAATAGGTAGAGATAGAGATGAAAAGCAAGTACCACTCGTAGAAGTTTGAGGTAAGAGCCTAGATGGAGACCACATTTATGTATCCTTTTAAGCTCGTAAGAGCATCCTTGTTTGTTTGGTTGATGGTTGTGGTCGTTGGCTTTGTTTGTTTTTCTTTTTAAGTGACTCTAGGATAGTAAGTCACTCGCATTTTGCTTACAATTGGCAAAACAAGTTCTAGGATAGTGAACCTATCGTTGCTCGTTTCCCAAGCAACAAAGGTGGGAATTTAGGCATACGAATCCCACGAAACTCTTCAGAGTTGTTCTGTGCCCCATGTATGTGTGATGTGTGTTGTTGGCGTGGGTTGGGCACGAGTTGTACATCGAAACAAAAAATTTTTCTTTTATTCTTTTGATTCCGTTAGCGAAACTCATGAATCAAAAGAGGGGTATCTGTATTTTGTACCCCCTTATGACTCGTGCCCCCATTCTCCTGTGATTCTGAAATTTTAAAACCCAAGATTGGTTTAGGGCCTAATCAGATGTTAAATTGACTTAAGAAATGTTAAAATAAAAAAATATAAATTTTAATGAGCGAATAAATCTATTTTTGGAAAAGTAAAGCCAAGGAAGCCCTCGGCTAGGGGTGTGCAACCAACCCACCAACCCACCAAAATCGACTTGACCCAACCCAACCCAACCTGTCTGGTTGGGTCGATTTTTAGTGGTTGGGGGGTTGGGTTGGGTTATGAAATTTTTTTTTAATAGTGGGTTGGGTTGGGTGCGGGTCATAACAATCACAACCTACCTAACCCGACCCAATCCACCTATATATTTAAAATTTAAATTATATATATAGAGATATGTTATATAATTAATAATGTTTTCTCATATTCAGCTCTTCCTATCTAAAACCCAACTACCTTATAAACCCTAACAATCTAATTTCTCTCTTTGCCACCTCCCACTCCCACTCCCACTCTCCCATTCCACTCCTATTTGTTTATAACTGAATTGGGATACTAGTTCATGTATATTTTGTTTATCAACTTAGTTGGATATGCTTTGTTTATAATTGAGTTAGAATACTAGTTTATGAATATTTTATTTATCAACTTAGGTGGCAAGTGGGATATATATTTTTCTTGCTCAAGTTAATAATAATAGTAATAATAAAAAAAAAAAATAGTCCAACCCATGGGTTCAACCCGACCTAACCTGATCCATGTGGGTTGGGTTAGGTTGGGTTGGATTTTTTTTAACCTACCATGGTGGGTTGGCTCAAAAAATCCCATCAACCCAACCTAACCCAACCCAACCCATGCACACCCCTACCCTTGGCCTGCGCATGCATGAATTAGCCTGTGTGCGTAGCCATGATGCATGTGCACACAAGCCTGATCCTGAGTGCACATGTAGGGTTCCAAAAATATAAAAAAGGAAAGTTCTCTACATTAACGACTGAGGTTTGGAACGAATCCCACATCGTCTAGGAGCTGTTCCAAACCCTCATTTTTACAATATAAATAGCTATACAAGGTACCTTTTTTAAAATACACAGAAATCCTAATGAAAAAGCACTAAGATTCACTAGAAATAGTGAATCAAAAAGGGATTTTTTCACAAAACATTATTAAGTCAATTTTCTTTTGATTGGAGTCTTTTTTGGCCTTAATCTTTGAGTTTAAGATTACTAATCACTCCTTTGTTGATTGTGAATAATTTGACTGAGGGGAACGGTAAAAAATCAAGCCTAGGAGATTTTGTTTTAAGGTATTGAGTTATAAACTCTTTTCTCTCTTTTTAGTTTTAATCTTGTTTCTTTGCTTATTTTATGCTTTACATGTTTGTGTAGCTTAGGTTTTTGTGGTTTTTAGGTTTTAAAGCATGTTAGAATGTTAGATTTATTGTTTTGAAGTCATGCTCTATTTTCCATGTTGATAGGGTTTTTGGTGCCGAACCCACGTGCGCATAATCTTGCTTGTGCACGTAGTCTGAATTATGCGCACGCAGGCTTGTTCATGCATGCACATGATTCTGCCCAGAAACCGTAACCTTAGTTTTTCTGATTCTATTTCTTATTTCACATATAATGCTTCTGCTTTAAATCCTCTTTATATATATATATATATATATTTTTTTTTTTTTTTTTTGATCTTCTATTTCACATGCTTGTTGTTTGTTTGCCTTCCACATGTTTAAATTAGGGTTTATTTGCTTTTTCTTGCTTTAATGTTATGAACATGCATTCATATGTCCATTCATTGTTGCCATAGGTGTTGTGATGCAGTAAGGTAAGGAGGTAAGTCATGCATTCACATGAACATGCATATTTTTTATTCTAAAAGCCTTATCTTTCTTTGACGAATATGTATATATAATGCCTTGCTTAACATGATTTGTTCAAATGCCTATGTTTTTGGCTTGGGTTAATGATTATATGTTTCTGTCTTGGATATGATAAGATGCTAGATGAATGTTACGTTGATATGAGATGCCATGATAGATGTATGTTAGGAGATGCCGTGATAGATGTATGTTGGGGTATGCCATGATAGATGAATGATTAGGTCTTTTGTGATGTTTGATACCATGTTGTATGCTTAGATGTATGTGTTAGGACATATGTAATTTGATGTTAGGAACATATGTCAATATTTATGAAATTGACTAATCCTTTGACAAAATGTACTTTACTTGTAATTGGGTAGGTCTAGGATGTGTTTAATACTTTAAGGAACGAGGTTTCAAGTTCAAGTATTAAAGCCATGCAAGTCTGTCTAAGAAACAAGTGAGAAAGTGCTGAATTTCAGAGCTCGACAGCTAGCATCTATCGAGGTTTAAAAGCTACTGAAGCCCATGGCCCGATAGCTAACTCGATAGATGGATATCTATCGAGGTTTATGAAATTCAGTTTTTTAGTGCTGATTTCAATTCAATCCGTGGGTATATGTTTGGGCTTTCTTTTCTCACAACCCTAAACATATATAAGGATTGTTTTAAGGGCCGTCACAGGTAACACAGTTGCAGAAGCTGCTGTGTTTGTGCACCGTAGGGTTTTGTAACCAAGCAACTTCTTGATCTTCATCGTCTGGATGAACTGAAGAACTTTGCAGCCAACATCCTTCTTAAGTTGGTGATCAAGTCGCGTACTGGGATCCGCGTAATTGGTTAGTCATGTACTGGGAGCCGTGCATTGAAAAGGAGAGATTATCACTACAAAACAAGTCCAATTGGGTATTGGGGTAAAGGTTCAACTGTAGGTTGGTATAAGGTACTGAGATTCTTTTACTTGTAATTGCTTGTTTTGATAATAATGGATTCTCTAGAGTGGTGACCTAAAAATCACCCAGTGGAGTTTTTGTCATATAGGTTTTCCCCATTCGTAAAGAAATCACCGTGTCAATTTATTTTCCGTAGCACACTTTAGTTAATTGGTGATTTATTTGTGGTACCACACGCTTTGTATGTTAATTTGATTAATTAATAAACTTGGGTAGCTAATCAACTAATTCATCAGAAGGGGTCAATACATTTTTGGCCTATCAGTATGCTAGTGTGTGTGTGGGTTAGAATGCAATAGTGAGTATGCCTTTAATAGGGTTAAGACATAAGACACAATGAGAGGAAGCCAGCCTTAGGGTTGGGCGGTTTTGGGTGCCTAACACTTTCCCAAAACCTTACCTAAACTCTGAACCTATATCTTTGGTAGTAAGATAAAAAGATCATTCCTTGAGAGGACGCTATATATATGGTTCCTAGACCATTGCAAAAATTAGGTGACGACTCCCCCATTGTGTCCACAGATATATATTTTGCTAGATGAATGGTAGGATTTTTATGCTATCGATGAGTGTAAAACACTTGCCACGTTTGGATGTTAGATGCATGTCAGTATTTGTGTGTTTAAAATAACATATTAGAGGACCCTTTGGTGGGATTAGGATTTTGAACACAATGAGTGGAAGCTGGCCTATGGGTCTGGTGGGGTTGGGTGCTTAACACCTTTCCATCTCCATACCTAAACTTTGGACACGTGCACTGGTAAAGATCAGTCTTTCCACAAGGGCACTACATTTATGGTTCCTAGACCGAATCTAGGTGGCGACTCCATTTACATCCTCCACCATGGTCCACCCTAGGCGAAGGTGTACTTCCCACGGATTTGGGGAAACCTAAAGCTCATCGTGGGTGATTGCGCCCACAGTGGCGACTCCACTGGGGATAGAGAGTTTAACTCCAATGTGTTCCATTTCCTAAACCTAACAAAGGCTTTTCTAATATTGTTTTGCACACACTTTCACTTTGTTCTTTTGTCCCTTTTTCATGGTTGGTGATAAGTGGGAAAGTGAAGGCTCCATTCGGGCCAAAACTTTCTGAAATTTCAAGAAAAGGAGAAAGTCTTTTGCAATGAAGAAAAGTTTTCAAAAAAAAAAAAAAACATATTTAGTAAATAATATTTTAAAAAGTGGAATTAAAAAAAAATCTTTTAAAGAAAAAGAATTCAAGAAAAGAATTTTTTTGCAAAGAAAAATTTTTCAAGGAAAAGAATTTAAAAAATCTTTTGTAAATATTTTTTTAAAGAAAGGAATTTAAAAAAAGAAAAAAAAAAAGAAAAAGAGATAAGTTTTCAAATAAAAATTATAAAAATTTTGAAAAAAAAAAAGAAAAAAAATTGAAAAAAAAAAATCAAAATAGAATATAAGAGATGATCCACAAAGCCATGATATACCCTAAGTTTTGGGCCCATTCAAAAAAAAAAAAAAAAAAAAAAATTCAAATTAAGAGAGTCCAAGATCATGAGTATACCACAAACTTTGAAGGAAGGCATTGGGCTATAAAGTTATAACATACCCTAACTTTTGGATCAAAATTCAAAATTCTTTTTCGAAAGCAAGAGAGCCCAAGATCATAAGTATGTTATATAGACTTTATTGAAAAGTTGTGAACCAATCTATGCTTTGGAAACTTTTGAAACCCTAAAACCCAAAGACATGGGTGGGCTCACCAAGAGCCCAATGAGGATTGAAAAAGGAAATTTTTTGAACCAATTGATCAAACTCTTCAAACTAGGGGCAAGGCCCATTTAAGAATGAGAGATAAAAATAGATCAAACTTTTAAAACTAAGGGCAAGGCCCTCATAATGAAGGAGAGTGAACATTCAAGATGGGTTTTGTTTGGGACAAATAAAAGGTTATGATGGGTAGAGATAAAACTTAGTCACCTTTAAAAAAAAAATCCAAAAGGAAAAAAGAAAAAAGAAAAAAGAAAAGAAGAGATGCGGACTTCTAAATGGCATGACTCATTTCAAATACAAGTTCAAATATGTTTTTCATGAGAATATAAAATTTCCAAAATATGTTGGGCTTGCATTATAAATGGGGCATTGATTTTTTGTGTTGGAATTCTTTGATGAGACCATTTTCATAAGGTCTAATAGAGCACAAGATGTGGACTAACCTTGGAAAATTCATGAACAACATATGCTTAAGCCCAAATGAGGATGAGGAGGTGAGATGAGTGACTTTTAATTGGATCCAAATCCCAAAAAGATAAAATGAAAATCAAAGAAAAGAAAGAAAAAAAAAATGAAGTTGGGCTTGGATCCGAATGAGGGAAGGAGAGAGTACAAGATGTGTGAATGATGCAATTGGGCTTTAAGTAATTGGGGAAAACATGAATTTTGGTAGATTGATGCAGCTCATTCTATTTCTAAGTCCAAGATAATGAATTAATACAAAACTTAGAATACGAATGAGGCATACATATAGTCCACGAGTTGATGCAAGCGAGAAAAGTTGATTACGATGTTGGGTCCAAAACTTTAAGACATTGGGAGCACATGTTTATTTAATCCAATTCATTTTCTAGGACACTTAAGATAATCTCAAAACACATCCATAATCTTGTCAAGATCTGTCAGTTCGTTTAGACCCTTTAAACCCAACAGATTAACCTAATGAATTAGCTAAGTGATTAACTTAGGTAATTTAATTAAAACTAGGTTAACACAGATAAGCAAAAATAACAAAGTAGCGGAAAATAAATAACACAAAGATCTGATGACCCAGGAAACCACACCGGTAAAAACCTGGGGAGGATTTAACCTAGCTATCCTCAAGGTAAAATAGCAAATCCACTAGAAAGAATTGAAGTTTACACAATAGCGACTTAGACCACTAACATCCTATTGCTACCCAAGTGTAGGAAACTTACTACCACGACCCCATGATAGCTCCGAGATCCACAGACTCCTTCTTTCTCTAATCTTTGCAAAACACAAACACCACTGTTTGTGACTTTGAGACTCCACTCAAAGGTTTAGCAACACAAACTCTCCTGTTTGTGACTCCAAGACCACCCTTGAAGGTTTAGATCATCAGCACCTTTGATGACTAGAGAAGGCAGCAACTTCAACAATACCGGATCTTGAGATTCTTCAAGGAACAACACCGGTAGAAGTAATAAGAGAGATTTTAGGAAACAAAACCCTAAATACAAAAGAGGCACACTCTTTTCTCTCTAAAAATCCTTATAAAAAACGTGCTTAGGGTTTCCTTTATATAGTGGGAGAAGTAGATCTGAAACCCTAATCCTTAATGGGTTAGAACTGCTGTTTGGGCCAACTTAAAATTCTGCAGATACGATTCTCGATCGATCGAGCCTGTCTTTCGATCGATCGAACCAGACAAATTCGAAATTCTTCTTTTTGCAGCTTACATGTTCTTGTGTGCTCACGATTTGCCAATTGTTCTAAACTTTTAGAACCTAACAAGATCTACTCGCTAAGGAGGATACCAAGAAGAAATTAAGAGCATGAATGAAAGTATTGATATCATGAACAAGACACTTGTTCGCATGGAGGAGCTAATGAAGATTGATGCAGCTCATTCTATTTCTAAGTCCAAGATAATGAATTAATACAAAACTTAGAATACGAATGAGGCATACATATAGTCCACGAGTTGATGCAAGCGAGAAAAGTTGATTACGATGTTGGGTCCAAAACTTTAAGACATTGGGAGCACATGTTTATTTGATCCAATTCATTTTCGAGGACACTTAAGATAATCTCAAAACACATCCATAATCTTGTCAAGATCTACTCGCTAAGGAGGATACCAAGAAGAAATTAAGAGCATGAATGAAAATATCGATATCATGAACAAGACACTTGTTCGCATGGAGGAGCTAATGAAGGATGTAAGCACTCGACTACAAAGGCTTGAAGAAATACATGGCCCACAAGCCAAGGATGTTTTTGGCAGGCTGAAAGAAAGTTATTGCCATTGATACCCATAAATCGAGATGGGAGTTTGATGACATTCACATATCGTTGTTGAAGGCCCGTGAAATCTTATCTAAGAAAGGTTACCTCAAGCTGCTTGAACCTACTATTCTTCCAAATCCAATTCCAAGAAGTTAGAACATGAATGAGTATTGTGCTTTTCACAAAAAGCTAGGACATAAGACAAATAATTTCTTTAGGTTGAACCATGAGATTCAAGATTTGACTGATGGTAGGGTGATTGCCAAGCCAAGATCTAGAGATGAAGCAAGATCGAATGAAGAGATGTGCCTAAGAGATTTGATCCATGTGAACACCTTTGCTAGAGGATGAACCATTTCAATTATGTTGAGTCTTTTTCAACTGTTGTGTCTTCAATTTGTCAAGTCTATTAGAGTCTTTCTCAATGTTGTGTTGTTGAGTCTTTCTCTTGTTGTGAAATTTTAAAGTACTCGTAAGTGTACGAACCATACCGAAGTTTGACAAGAACGAGGTCAAACCCATAGGAACTTGAATGAATGTAGGAAAATTAATTAAACCTTAACCAAATTAATCCTAATCTAGTTTAACAAAAATTGGTTGTTTGAAATTAAATATACCAAGAAAATAATTAAACTAAGAAAAGATATAATATAAAGCAGTAAAGAGATGCAAACAATCCAGAGAAAAGAATTAAGGTTTTGGAATCTGCCTTGTATGTCATATCAGCATATATTTATGATCATTACTTTTTCTCCAACTACTACATGATAATCTAGAGATCAATCTTGCTATCATGGAAAATATTATCATTAAAACTTCTATTTAAATATGTAAAGCATGCTCTTCTTCGCTTCCTAGGTATAGAATCAAATCATCAATTGTAGCCGTAGCCAAATAAATCACAAGAGATATCCAATTTTAAAATCAAGAAATAATAAACCAAGCATTCAATTAATTAAGACAAATCCTAAATCATAAGAAAAACATGATTGAACTCATATCTAGAATCTCATCTTAGTCAATTAAAATGAAGCAAGAATAATTTAAATCATTAAAGAACAACTATTATGGAAAAATCAAATCACATAAATATTACTGATAATCCTTAACAAGGTTTCATCCTCAACCCTAATTATAAATTTAGCTACTCATGGTAATTGAAATAAAACACGAATAAAATACTAAACATTAAACTAGACAAATAAAATAAAGAAAGAAATAGTCACAATGCTATCATGGAGAAAAGCTACAGAGAAGCCACATACGACACTACCTCTTGCTCCAATTTTCTGTTTTGCATCCCAGCCCTAGCACTAGCCTTCCTGAATTTTGCCCTAAAGATCCTTTAAATAGGTCAAGGAATCTTATTACAAGTTGAATTTCCATTTGGGGAAAATCCTAGATTTTTAGGCTTCACTTAACCAACGATTTTGGCCCATTTAACATCCAAATTCAGACTTTTGGTATACTACAAAGTTGTATCTCTTTAAGGTAACTTTCCATCTTAACTTGAATCATCTCGATTGGACATTTGAGCCGAAATTTATGCCAAAAATACTAACTGATGTGCAGGGTGGAATTCTAATATGAATTGGACTTGGATTTGGTGCAAATTTCCTTTGATTCCTTGCTCAAATTGGATTTAAATTTAATTGGGTTGACATTTTTTAACTTTATCATGGCCCTTATAAAAGTAAAGTCCACTAGCTTTCTTCTTTGTACAAATCAGCTTATTTAATTCCATTTTCCTACAAAAGACAAATTCACGCAATAAGATTCAATTAAGCACAAAATTGATTATTCAGTATTATTCCAAAACCAAATATAAAATGCATGAATTAACTCAAAATAAGTATGAGAATACTTTCTAATAATGATATGAATATGCAGAATTAAGCTATTATCAATGCACATCAAATACCCCCAAACCTACATTTTTCTAGTCCTCGAGCAAAACAAAACAAAGAAAATGGAAATCCTAACTAACCCACTTTTGCTGGAATTTTCAATTGCATTTAGCATATGCAACAAGCCTTTAAACCCCTAGCTTACACTATTGGACGAGTTGTAGTCTCGTGAGGGTTTGCAGAGAATATACCCACAAAATTCTGAGAATGAATACTAAAAAAAAGATGAAAATAAAAAAAAAACTTTTTTTTTATTAGCCTTGTGCAAAGAGGATTAGTTCAAGTTCAAAAACACTACAAATGCTAAAGAAATTTCTCATGCCATCAAAACTCAATATGAGTGAAAAGTGGTAGCCAACCCAAACATACTCTTAGTTTTAGAATAAACATCTCTATTTGAAAGTATGCTTTAACTCAAATATTTCCAATGTTATCATTCAATAAATGAAATCACTCTGAAATGGGGTGTAACACTCTCAACAATATATGTGAGCGGAATAATGTAAGCAAAATCAAATACCTCACATATAAATCACATGGAAAACATTTAATCAAGAAAGAACAAGTAGTCTCATGAAAGGATGCCAACAAGAATTTATACCACATTTTTTTTTTCAGTCATATCAATATTTAAACTACACAATCTTCAAGATCAAATAAGGACTTTATTAGGATGTAATGTAGGGTAAAGGCAAAGGGAATGAAAAAAAATGGGTGAAGGTAAATAATAAAAAGTGATTTCAAGATTTGTTGGAATGTCAACTCTTTTTGGAATTTCCATTCAACCTTTTTTTTTCAACTCTTCTTCTTCAAAGCAGTACTCATTCCTTTCATTTCACTTCTCAAAATTTGATGAGAACCCTTTTTATTTTCTTCTTTTTGACACTTTTCCTTCTTTTTTTTTCTTTCTTTTTTGAATTCTCGCACGCCCCACCACATTGAAACAAATTGATCAAATTCCATCTTGAAACACTATGGATAAGAGCTTTAAGAAAGAAAGGCTAATTAAAAGGATCAATGGGATGACTAGTGATAATGTATCAAGAAAGAAAAAGAAAAACACATATATGGCTCAAAGTAGAAAAAATGGTCTAATCTCATCTCTCAAAGACTAGTATAGTTCATTCAACATCAATGACTTCAAAAGATTCAAGTGTGGCATAAAATTTAAAAAAAAAAATCTTGGCCATAAGAAAGAACAATGAGATTACAACAAGGGAAATATATTATGCACTTCCAAATGAACCTTAAGGTTAGAAACAATAAATAACCCTCAAAAAAAAAATAAAACAAAATGAATGGCTCAAAATTCACAAGGGTTACAGTCTCCACATTGTTATCTTCAAGATTTTCTAATCACTTTTATCCTTCAACAACAAGTTGTGTCTGAGTGGCTACGTGCGTGTGCAAAGAATTGAGCATGAAAGCAATGAAATTATTTTAGCAAGAGTAGTATAATGAACTCAAAACATAAACCTCAAGTTAGGAAATTTATTTTTTTATTTTTTTTTAGCACAACTAAACAAACACAAAAAAGAAAGATAGAAATCTATGTACATCCCCCCAAACCTAAACCAAACATTGTCCTCAATGTTAAAAATGAGACTATCAAATATATGTCTTGAATAAAAAGAGAGCAAAATATTAATATGCAACATGACAACTAAGTAGAAACATGTAAGGTAAGGAGAAGGAAGAGACATACCTTGATCAAGTTGATTGTTTTAATTGTAAATTCTGTCAAATATTAGTAGAACAAAAGAGTATAAAACTAAACAAGAAAATAAACACAAATATGAATATAAAAGCAGAAAATAAACAAAAACAAGATTTTTTTTGTTTTGTTTTGTTTGTTTGTTTTTTTTTTTTTTTTTTTTTTGCAAAAATGATTTAACACAACTGGAGATCAATCCTGATAAACAAGACCATCCAAACCTCAACAACACCATAGAGATATAGTGCATATTATGAATGGACTAGTCCAATGAGATTGTAACTTACCTGGGTCAAAAACATGTTGGGAGGCTTTAGCAATCTCTTCCAAGTGAATTCTTTGCATAACCGCAGAAGGACTAATACCCTTAATATCATCAATTGTCCAACCTATAGCTTCCTTATGCTGTTGAAGTACACTTATCAATTGGCATTCCCTAAGGTCATCCAACTTTGGTGGTCTTACAATAGATGGGAGTGGGGAAGAAGAAAATGGAAGAAGGACTGCTTTTGGTTGCCAGCTATTAGTACTTAAGAGAGGAACATAATCCAACAATGCATTGACCTCCTTAATTGATTTTTCAATATCCAAATTTCAACAAAAAAGGGTTAAACAAGCTCTTAGGGGATCCTCACAACTTAATTGTATGAAAGTATCTGGACTAGCCTTTCAGTTATGTTAACCTCACATATATCCTCATTTTCTGGTACTTGCTTACTTATGTCAAAGATATTAAGCTCAAAAGTCATATTTCCAAAAGAAATCTTCATCACATCACTCCGACAATTGATCAAAGCATTGGATGTGGCTAACAAAGGGCGACCCAAAATGACATGGGTTTGTGTACTAGCATTTAGAGCAGGCTCAGTGTCTAACACAACAAAATCAACAGAAAAATAGAATGCATCCACCTTAATCAATACATCCTCAATAATACCTCTAGGAATCTTCACAGATCTGTCAGCTAATTGGAGTATCATGGTTGTAAAATTTCAGCTCCCCCAAACCTAGCTGTAAATAAACTGAATATAGCATTAGGTTCACACTTGCCCCTAAATCTAGCAAAGCTCGCTCAATGAGATGATCCCCAATCTTGCGTGAAATTGTAGTAGATCCAGGGTCCTTACATTTCACTGGATATTTATTCTGAATGATTGAATTGACTTGCTCTGTCAAAAATGCCTTTTTAGGGACATTTGTCTTTCTCTTCATTATCACAAGATCTTTCAGAAACTTGGCATAAGCAAGAACTTGTTGAATTGTATAAAGAAATGGAATATTTATTTGCAGTTGCTTAAAAACCTCTAAAATATCTCCAAATTGTGCATTTTTCGGAGGACTGATTAACCTTTGAGGAAATGGAGCTTTAGGAACTAACCGCTTATTAAGGGGAAAGCTAAGATCTTGAATTGGAATGGAGGGTGGGTTGTCCTTCTTTTCTCCACGGTCATCATGTGAACTATGAGTTCCTTTTTCCTTTAATACAATATTTTCCTCATCCTCCACTTTTGGCACTTTCACTTGATTATCAACTTTCTTACCAGACCTAACCGTAGTAATAGATTGAAAATGTTCTTTTCCATGAATAGAACTAGAAGAACCATTGATGGCATACTGTCCTTTTGGGTTAGGTATAGGTTGACTAGGAAACTTTCCTTTTTCCCTTACTCTAACTTGGGTTGCCAACTGGCCAACTTGATTTTCCAACTTTGAAATAGCTTGATTATTTAAATGAGTGGAACTTATTGTCTCTTGAATGACTTGGCTAGTTGATTGCATGAAAGTTTTGAAAGACTCCTCCAAAGATGATTGTTGTCTTGGCGGTGCCATAAACTGAGGAGTTGATAGAGGAATGGGAGGAAATGCTTGGGTGGGTGGACGAAATTGACTTTGTTGATGCACTTGTTGTCCACCTATATTTGTGGGGGGAATGGTTCTACCTCCAAGAGAAATTAGGATGGTTCCTCCAATTTGGATTGTATGTCTTTGAAAATGGACTAGCTAGTGGCCTTCCATAATTATTCAGTGCATTTTCTTGCTCAATATAATATTCAGGGTAACCAGCTATGGAAGGGCACATTTGTGTTGTATGCATAGGACTTGCACAAATAGAGCATGTTTCACTTTGAACTTGATTGATAGAATTGATCCCTCTACCTAAAGCTAAAGCTTCAACCTTACGAGTGAGATTGTCCAACCTAGCTTTTATGTCTAAATCTTCACTGACTTCATACAATCCCCATCTTTTAATTGTAGGGGTTAATCTCTCTTTACAGTTGGAAAAATCCCATTGTTGTGAACTTTCTGATAAATCCTCTAGAAATTTGTATGTCTCATCATCCATAAGACTTAAAAATCCACCACCAGTCATGGATTCAATCATGTTACGATTTGTCTGAGTCAAACCATTATAAAAATATTGTACTAGTCTCCATGTTTCAAATCCATGATAAGGACATTTTAAGATCAAGTCCTTACATCTCTCCCAACTCTCATAAATTTCTCCTGTTCATCCTGATAAAAATCTATAGTTTCTCTTCTCAAAGCATCGGTCTTGGCCATTGGGAAAAATTTAGAGAGGAATTTTGTGACCAACAATTCCCATGAAGTGATAGATCTAGGTGACAGAGAATTAAGTCATGCTTTTGCCATATCCTTCAAGGAAAAAGGGAATAAACATAAGCGAACAAAGTCATCAGTGAAATTCTGGAACTTACAAGTAGCACAAATCTCAAAAAAATCCTTTACATGCATATAAGGATCTTCTCTATCCAAACCATGAAAAGCAGGAAGGTGGATTATTTGTGGCTTCAACTCAAAATGTGCAGCAATGGTTGCAGGCAATACTATGCAAGATGAAGGACTAGTGGTAATAGGTGAGAATAACTCTCTAAGAGTTTTTGAATCATCTCCTGCTTCTCCCATTGTGGATGAATAATCAAAACTAACAAGACGATTTTCTTTATCACGTATCCAAGTTCTCATACACCATGCACAAAAAAATAATTTTTTTTCCTATTTAAAAAATAAATAAATTTTAACTATAACTAGTAGAAGGAAAAATTCAATTAAGACCTAATTTATTTTCCTAACCAAGTCCCCAGCAATGGTGCCAAAAACTTGTTGTGAAATTTTAAAGTACTCGCAAGTGTATGAACCATACCGAAGTATAGTTTGACAAGAACGAGGTCAAATCCACAAGGACTTGAATGAATGTAGGAAAATTAATTAAACCTTAACCAAAGTAATCCAAATCTAGTTTAATAAAAATTGGTTGTTTGAAATTAAATATACTAAGCAAATAATTAAACGAAGCAAAGATAAAATATAAAGCAATAAAGAGATGAAAACAATCTAGAGAAAGGAATTAAGGTTTTAGAATCCACATTGTTAGTCATATTAGCATTTATTTACGATTATTAATTTTTCCCAACTATTGCATGATAATCTAGAAACCAATCCTGCTATCATGGAAAATATTATCATTAAAACTTCTATTTAAATATCTAAAGCATGCTCTTCTTGGCTTCTTAGGCATAACATCAAATCATCAATTGTATCTGTAGCCAAACAAATCACAAGAGATATCTAATTTTAAAATCAATAAATAATAAACCAAGCATTCAATCAATTAAAACAAATCCTAAATCATGAGAAACATGATTGAACTCATATCTAGAATCCCATCTTAGTCAATTGATATGAAACAAGAACAATTTAAATCATTAAAGAACAACTATTGTGGAAAAAATCGAATCACATAAATATTACTGATAATCCTTAACAAGGTTTCATCCTCAACCCTAATTATAAATTTAGCTACTCATGGTAATTGAAATAAAACACAAGAATAAAATACTAAACATTAAACTAGACAAATAAAATCGAGAAAGAAATAGTCACAATGCTATTATGGAGAAAAGCTACAGAGAAGCCACATGCGGCACTGCCTCTTGCTCCAATTTTCTGTTTTGCATCTCATCCCTAGCACTATCCTTCCTGAATTTTTCCCTAAAGAGCCTTTAAATAGGTCAAGGAATCCTATTACAAGTTGAATTCTCATTTGGAGAAAATCCCAGATTTTTAGGCTTCACTTAACCAACAATTTTGGCCTATTTAACGTTAGAATTTAGATTTTTGGTAAACTATAAAGTTGTATCCTTTTAAGGTAACTTTCCAGCCCAACTTGAATCATCTAGATTGGACATTTGAGCCGAAAGTTATGTCAAAAATACTAACTGATGTGCAAGCTGGAACCCTAATTCGAATTGGACTTGGATTTGGTGCAAATTTCCTTTGATTCCTTGCTCCAATTGGACTTAAATTTAATTGGATTGGCCTTCTTTAAATTTATCATGGCCCTTGTAAAAGTAAAGTCCACTAACTTTCTTCTTTGCACAAATCAACTTATTTAATTCCATTTTCCTACAAAAGACAAATTCACGCAATAAGATTTAATTAAGCACAAAATTGATTATCCAGTATTATTCTAAATCCAAATATGAAATGCATGAATTAACTTAAAATAAGTATGATAATGCTTTCTAATAATGATATAAATGTACAAAATTAAGCTATTATCAATGCACATCATCTCTCCATATGTTGTGCTATTGAGTCTTTCCTCTTGTCATGTCGAGTCATGTTTCTTTGAATTTTCAAATTAATCCTATTTCACTTTCAATAAGGATGGCCTTTCAAATACAATGTGTATCATGTGATCTCTTTTAGCTAGCTATCAAATGAATGAATCCTTAATCCTAAAACATTGGTTAATCCAAATAAGGAATCAAAAAATGAGATTGTCTTAGTTCATTCAATCATAAAAAGCAAGCATGAAAGTGAGAAAAAGGGTGAGAGATAGAGGGAAAAAAAAAAGACTTTGATCAAGTGAGGAAGTACACTTTGAGAAGGATGAGTGATGAGAGATTCCTTGAAGCACAAAACATGAGTGAGTTCAAAGATAGGAAAGAACAATTGAATGAATGATTTTTTTTTTTTTTTTTTTTTTTTTTTGCATGGATGACACTAAAATGATGAGAACTTGATGAGCAAAATGGCTAACCTAGGTTTGAAAAGACTAAGCAATCAAGGTTGAAAGGATGAGTGGCCATCTTTCTACTACCCTTTTAAAAAAAAAAAAAAAAAATGAGAGATTCACTTGCTAACCCCGTTGAACCTAAATGAATTCCTTCTTTATACCCATGCCAAAAGATTACCCCCTACACTGGGGGCATATTGTTAAGAGATGATGATTTGAAAGGGTTACCCTTAACACTAGGGGCACACTCTAATAATGGAAAGGATCAACCCTATGCTATGGGCAAATTTTGTGAATGAATGATGAAGGGATGTGATGATGATTTATAAGTGAAATCATACCCTTTTCCAAACAAGGGGCATGGGAAAAAAAAAAGCGGAAAAAAGAAAAGAAAAGAAAAGGGGGAGATACAAGAAAAGAAGAAAGGAAAAGGAAATGAAAGTGAGAATCAAAATGGACAAGGAAAAATGGATGATGAAGAAGAAAATGATGCAAGCATGAGATGAGTAGTAATCCTTGGCAATTAGGATAACTTGAGAGTAAAATTGAATTTGAGCCACAAATACCCTTTCTTTCTTAAGCCTTAGAATCCCAGCCTTGTTATTGTCCATATACAAGTCCTTTCTGATTAGTTGAGATTGTTTAGCCCTACAAATTTTGGAAAGCCTAGCCTTAGTTGTGAAAAGGGGGAAAAAAGATAAAAGAAGAAGAAGAAGAAAATAAAAATAAAAAAGGCCTGCTAGGTTGAAAACCTGAAAAGACAGCTTAGACAAAAATTAAGGCGTCATGAAAAGAAATGAAGAAGAGCCACAAGGAAGTGAATTTACCCCAAGCTAAGGGCAATCCATGATGAGAATGACAAAGGAATGACCATACAAGGGAAGATGAGACTAGCTCCAACATAAAGCAACCATGATGTGGAGAAAAATGACCATACATGAGAGATGAGTTGATTTAGAAGAATACAAGAAGAGAGAAATATGAGAAGTGAGGTGTGCATGTTCAAACAAGGAAAATGATCGCGTTGACTAGAATGATCGAATTTTAAATTCATATTTGGACTAGTCAATGAAGATGGTAGGTGGTTCATCCAAAACTAGTTCAAAGAGAATACACATTGATGTGCAAAGTCATCTGGATCTATGATCCCTTGTTTTTACCTCCTTTCTTCAACTCCTCCAAATTTTCTTCAAGGTCCTCTTTGTATTCAAATCATGTTGTGCGCTACTATCTCTAAACTCTTGTCATGCTTGAAGCATCTTTAGTCTAGAGTCTCTTTCAACTTGCTGTGTTCATAAGTATTCATTTGTCTCAAAACTCTGGTCGTGTTTGAAGCTTTAATGATCTAGAGTCTCTTTCAACTATCTTTGATCTTTGTTTATAGGTGTTAAGAATTCTAGGGAATTGATGGTCATCCAAAGGCAAAAGGTGCATAAGATAAAAATGAATGAATGATTTGTTTGAATAAATATGTGCCCCCATAAAAAGAAAAGAATGCGATGAACCAATGGCCTAATCAAACTCTTCCTTATTAATGCTCTAAAGGGAAAATGCAATTTAGAAGTCCAAAAAAAAAAAAATGGGAAAGAAAATTAAAAAAAAAAGGTGAGATGTTGAAAATAAAGAAAAAGAAAAAAAATGAATGAAAAATGAAGATTCACAAAGAAAATGAGGAATTGGAAAATGAGAGAAGGAAAAGAGAGGATAAAGATGAAGATGAGAAGAGAGAGAATAAAAGAAAAGAAGATGGAAGAGAGAGAGAGAGATGAGAAGAGAAAAAGAAATGATGGGAAGATGAGAAAGAGAGGATAAAGATGAAGATGAGAAAGAGAGATAAATATATATATATATATATATATATATATGAGAAGATGAGAAAAAAAGAAGAGATGGAAAAAAGATGATGAGAAGATGAAAAAAAAAAAAAAAAGAGGTGAAAAAAAAAATGAAGAGAAGATTAAGAGGAATGATGTGACATGTTGTACCTATGGTTCAGTCCAGCTGTGTTTAGACCTAACTTGATGTGATTTGTTATGCTTAGTTCAGTTCTGATGTGTTTGGACCTAACTTGATGTGACCCATTGTGATTGGTTTTATCCTGATGTGTTTGGACCTAACCTGATGTGACTTGTTGTGATTGGTTCTGTCTTGATGTGTTTGGGCCAAAACTAATGTGATTTGTTGTGCTTGGTTTTGTCTTGATGTGTTTGGACCGAACTTGATGTGACTCGTTGTGCCTTGGTTCTGTCTTGATGTATTTGGATCAAACCTGATGGGATCTCTTGTGTTGATGAGACTAAATCGTTGTGAAAAATTGAAAAGATTCAAAAAATTTCAAAGTTCTAAAGAAGAATTCAAAACTTCATGAAGGATGTCACACAAGAAAAAAAAATTCAAAGTTCAAAAGAGAGATTCAAAAAAAAAAAAAAAAAAATCAAGAGAGAGAATGACACTTAAGAAGAAAATCAAGAATTTCAAAAATCCAAGAGAGGTTTCAAAGGAAAACGTTGAAAGAAAGTTGTCAAAAATGGATAGATTTAAATGATGTTGATTTCTTTAAATAATGAATTTTTCTGGAAATAAATGATGTGTGTATTGAATGATGAATTCTTTGATGTGTGATGTTGAGTCACTTAAACCTTTTTAGGATGCTATGATATCGTGTTGATGTGCTTATGATGATGTGCGTATGTTTATGATGTTGTGTTGATATGTTTTTGATGTTATGATGGTGTGTTGATGACATGATGTGTGATGTGTGATTTTGGCTTAGGATGGTAGCCATTCTTGTTGTGTGCCTTTGATTCTAGGTTCAAGATAGTGAACCTAAACTCTTTGATGACATGTTGATGTGTTTCTGTTGGCTTAAGATAGTAGTCATTCTTGTTGTGTTCATGATATGTTGCTGATGTGATGATAACATGATGTGATAACGTAATGAGTTTTCTTTTTGGCTTAGGATAGCAGCCACTTTTGTTGTTTACCCCTTTGCCCAAGGTTTAGGATAACGAACCTAGGAGAATAAGGACTCACAGAATCCAGCGAGTGGTTTTTGCACCCATACCCTATGTTTGCCTGTTTGCTTGCATGTTTGTGTCTTTGTGTTGTATGTGTCTGTGGACTTAAAGTTTATTTAACCTACAAAATGGTTTGTCTCTTCCAGCTTTTGACTGCACTTGTAAAGCAAGTATAGCCAAAAGAGGGGCATCTCTAGACACCTCATTTTTTACTCAGTTAATAAATTTTAGTCCTCAGTTCTAATGATGAACTTGACATGTCTACAAAAGGTAATTGAAGTTATTTTGATAGTTTGGAAGTAATCATAACTTAAAAGTGCTCAAATCACTTTGAAAATGATGCTGAAAAATGACATTTTCTAACTATTTTGATCATAAATTTTGATTCATAAAGAAATTTTTAGTGACTTTTATTTCATTGGAAAGTAGACATCCTGGGCTTCAACCTGACACAAAATTTGCCAAATTTGAACTTATATTGAGCAACTTATGACCATTTGAAGTCGGGCCAACCTAGCAGTTAAAATTAGGATTTTTTTAGGGAGTATGTGTATGCATGAACAAGTGTGCATGCACACCCTTGAAAGATGCGTACGCACATTGCATTCCAGAACCTCAGAACTTCATTTTTTAGGGCCCAAAACTTTGCTCTTTGATGGGCCTCGGCCTTTAGACCCTTAGGAATGTCCAAAACTCTCTAAATGAGTTTGAAAACCCTAGTTTAAACATATAAATACAATCTTATGCCTCCAAATTCAAACCCTAGCCTGAGAGAGTTGATTTTTCACCTAAACTCATCCAAGAACACTCTCATCTTTGAATTTTCTACACTCATAGCCACCAAGCACGCTTTTGGTTCTTCAAAAGCTCTCTATATTACTTATTAAGGCAGAAACTATTGATCTCAAACCAAGAAATGTTTGTCAATCTTTCTTTCTATAGCTTTTTCAAGAACATCCTTCTATTTTGAGTTGTGATTACCTATAAACTATTGAATCCTTTTATTTCCTTGATATCTCATTGAATCTTGTTGTGCAGGCACTAAGGGGTCGGTTAAATATCAACCAAGTTGTGTTCCATATGCAAGGTGAGTCTCTCTTTATGGCTCTTACTTAATTCGGATTCTTTATAACTTGTGTTCTTGTTGTCCTTAATTTGATGTACAAGTTATGTATGCTTGATTTTTATTTGTTGTTTCTCATTATGTTTTGAATGAAGAGTTGAATTAATATATTAAAAGCATGCTAGGTTTGGTTTGATTGTTGTTTGGTTGTGTTTTAAAATTGTGTTTTTGGGCTTGGATGCTTGCGCATGCTTTATGCATGTGTACACATGTATGCGCATGTATGCGCATGCATACTTGTGCCCGAAAACCCAGATTTAGGGTTCTTGCTATTTTGTCTATTTTGATTAGTTTTAATCATATGTTTAGGTCCTATTGAGTCTAGTTTTCGCATGTTTAGCATTAGCATTATTATAATAACATGTTTCACATGCTTGGATTAATAGATTGATGATTAGGGTTTATGCTTTGATGAACCACATGACGATTCATGAGAAATTGAACATGCATTGATGCAAAAGTGCTGAGGTGCTATGGTGCAACGAGGTAAGTGAGGTAAGTTATGCATAATTACATGAACATGCATTTGATTTGGATGATAAGCATTATATGGTTGATGAACGTGATGAATATGCTTGGTTGATGTCATGATGCTATGCTTGGATGTTTGGGATATGCTTGATGTTGATGTCTTGTTGATGCTATTGTTTTGTGATGTGCTTGTTGCCCTTGTATATATATTTTGCTAGATGAATGGTAGGGTTTTAATGCTATGGATGAGTGTAGGACATTTGCCATGTTTGGATGTTAGATGCATGTTTGTTTGTGTGAGTTTAGAAGAGGACCCATTGATGAGATTAGGATTTGGAACACACTAAATGGAAGCCAACCTACAGGTCGGGTGGGGTTGGGTGCTTAACACCTTTCCATCCCAGAAACGTGCTTTGGTAAAGATCAGTCCTTCCATTTATGGTTCCTAGACCTAATCTAGGTGGTGACTCTATTTACACTCTCCACCATGATCCACCCAGGCCAAGGCGTACTTTCCACAGATTTGGGGAATCCCAAAGCCCGTCGCAGGTGCTTGCGCTCACAGTATTCACATATGTTCAACATCAAGTTCATCATTTTCACCAAGCAAATCTTATTCCTCATCAAATTCTTGTTAATGTGATTATGCTGATGTACCTTCACTTACCTTACTACATCACATCACCATAGAACTTATGCATCAATGCATGATCATATTTGAATGCATGTTCATGTGCTCATCTAAGAATAAACCCTAACTACACAATTAAACTAATAAAACTATAAAAACATATTATCAAAGTGATTTTGGACACAAACAAGCATAAACTAACCTAAATAGAGGCTAACACATGCATTTATACCATTGTTATTGATTCCGTTCTGTTCTAGCCAGAATGGCCGGAAAATTTCGTACTAGTCACTTGACCGGTACGAATCACCCTCTTGTTCCCCCTGGGCCTGAATTCCAGTTCATTATGGTTCGTTTCGTCCATTCCAGCCTATTTCGGTGAATTTCAGCTAGTAAATTAATTTCGGTTGGTATATACTTAAACTTGCATTTTACCTTTTTCAATTTGAATGAATAACAAGCTCTTTAGTAGAATCAGTACTGCATGTCACCACCGTTCGCGGTCGCGTAGAGAACAAACCTAGTCTATCACAATGATGCAGAGACCACCCGTTCTTCTTCTTCATTTCGTTTCTGCCCTTTCTTTCGTTCTTTATTTTTGTCTTTTTGCCTGCTGCTTTTAGTTTAAGTTTTATGCTTTGTTTTTGTCTTTTATGTTTCCATTTTAGTTTGGTGTCCTAGACACGTTACAAGCATGGGAAAGCGCAAAGAAAGTTTGAAATTTTTTTACTGTAATTGAGTCTTGGGCCCCTCCACAGTGATATATGCAATGAAACAAGATACATCAAATCTTTCTTTTTCTATTCTCTTACTTTTACTTTTCTTTATTTTTTTTCATTAATTAAGTACGTATTATTGATTTAATATTCATTTTTATTTTATTTTATAATCTATTGATTTAATATTCTAAGAAAGTAATTTGCTATTGAAAGTTCAAATAGCATGTAAAACACTATGAACATTTAGACCCCTAAAATACAAATTATCAATTCAAACTTTATATCAAACGATAAACATGCGGAAGATGAATTAAAGCATAAAACAGAATTTATAAACAATCTTAGTCAAATAAAATCACTTCCATAACAGAAATTAAATGACAAAGATAAAGGGAAGAGAGATGCAAACACAAGGACAACACAAGACGTGTTATCGAAGAGAAAACCGAAGACCCTCGGCGAAAAACCTCTCCGCCGCCCTCTAAGTGGTCAAAATAATCCACTAATGAATGTAGTTGGCATACAAGGACAGCAATAGACCCTCCAAGCCTAATCTACCCAGGTACCTAAGCCCTCTAAGCTTCTTGCTCCAAAGAGGTTATGCCGAACCTATTTCTTCTTTAGCTTCCCGAATCTCGCTACTAGTCCATAGCATCTACCAATATAAATTGGCTCCTTCCTAACTGCTTCCCAAAACACCAAAGAGCCTTCTCACAGATGTGGGTATGGTGAGAAAAGGTTTTGGCTAAAGTACCTCTCAAGGATCTTCAATGGAGAGGAAAAGAGTAGAGGAATTTGAAGAGGCACAAGGTTAAGATTGTGGATGAATCAATCTTGTTTTTCTCTAGGGTTTCTCTCTCAATATTCTCTTTGGAAGCTCTGTACATTTCGTGGGTATAAGGGGTATATATACTGGTGGGTGTTTGGAATGCGAAGAGACAGATTTTTCACAACAGAGTAGGATGGCGGCTTGTCCTTGCGGCTTGACTGAGTCACAAGTTCAAGTCGCGAAGAAACTGAAAGGCCAGACTGGAAATTTTGTCCTGCAGCGCGACAGTTGGCACGACGGTTCATATTCTGGCAGCTTCCAGTCGTGAGCCACCCGCGAGATCCAGTCGCGAGTTCTCCTCTGCACGCTTCTCTCGTGTGCAACATCTGGCGGCTTGCCAGTCGCGAGACACCAGCGAAGTCCAGTCGCGAGTCTCTGTTTTGCAGTACAGTCTTGACCAAATCTTCACACTCTCTCACATACTACCCTTACATGATTCCAACCTAAATACAGGGTCTCTAAATGCTAAAATACAAGTAAATTGGCACGGAATAAAGCCAACACAATGGTTGATAAAATTCAACCTTACAATCTCCCCCTTTGGCTATTCCGTGACAAAACCCTACAACAAACTCTAGACTTAACGCGTGAGTTAGGAACAGTTGAACAAAACTCACTCACACCTAACTCTAGGATCTGTGAAGCTCTTGAATCATAAGTACAAGTATCTCCCGAAAAGCAACCACACAATAAGTTCATTGTTTGCAGAAAAACTTGTATTACATATGAAACAAGCACAATCCGATCAAGCAAAAAGAATTAAAGCAATATAGCATGGCTTGGCCAAAAACGAACAATCACTATAAATAGTGATCACAATGCTCATTCTCACAAGGAATGAACATCCGGACATGCAATCTAATAGGCTCAATGACAAGTATCATTTACATGTCCAACACTCAACCAATGCAACAACATTACGTAATTGCATTAAAGATAAAAATCCAACACAGGGCACAAGAGTGATGTACTAAAGGATAAAAGCATGGCATTTAAACATAGAGTACGAAAGCCACAAGGCAAGAAGACAAAGTGCTTATAAAAGCCAGGTACAAAAGATAACCAACATGCCACAGAAGCGAAAGGTACAAAATAAAGGGCTACATAAGCAAAGGTACAAATTAAAAGCTAAGGTACACAATACTCCCCCTATCATGAATCATTGGAGTTGTGATGAACTTGGAACATATATACTTGCAACCTGAAAGACTTGCACAAAACACATTAGACCCTCAAGGTAAAGCAAGTAATAAAAGGACAAGTATAATGTAACAAGTAAAAAGCGATCAAGTAAACATGATGTGAAACATATGAGCAACTTGATCATATACCAAAACAGTCATAAAGAAATGACTACAATGATCATATAGCAAAGCAAATGATCATCCGAACATACATTCAATTAAGCACAATAGCATAAGGATGTATGCATGTCCAAAACATGAACATGATACAATGAGAGCAATAAAGCATGATACAAGACATACCTCAAAGCACCAAAAACAACCAAGAAAACAATCACGAAGAAACACAATCAAAACAAAGTTTTCTTATTAACACAACGTCTTCTCCCCCTTGGTATATGCATCTCCCCTATGGAATATCTCTCCCCTTACACATGTGCGCAAGAAATAGAATTTCTCCCCCTAAGAATGTGCGCAAGGGTCATATGGGAATGACAAAAACTCTCCGGTATACTCTCTAGAGTACACTCTCCCCCTTTTTGTCAGGAATAGACAAAGGGTCAAGGAGAAATGAGGGCAAGAGATGAAGGTATGAATAATGATAATGATGCATGAGGGGTGCAAGATGAATGAGAAAATGAAGCTCAAACCTAAGAAAAAAAATGCTACAAAGCATAAGGTAAACAAGACATGCTAGGATGAAGACACAAGATAGAGACCAATGCATGACAAGGGTAGCAAAGGTGTGTGCAAGAGGTGGCTATGTGCAATGCATAACCAATGCATGGAAAATGCACATGTGAGGTAAGGTGTGTAAAATACACAACCAATGAACCAAACATGATCCTAGTGAGGAAACATGAGAAACCCCAAAGTTTGATACTCATCAGAGTCCAAACAAGTGAGAAAATGCCTAAGAGGCATTTTATCAAACACCTAGCGTGCACATTATGAAAAACAATATGAAACAATGCATGAACATCATGAAATCCATCCTTAATACATGTTCTTTTTGCCTCAAGGGGCCAATCATCCAAAGCAAATCAACAAAAGAAACCAATCCCATACAAAAATTTGACAAAAATTAAGTTTCCCCAACCCCTATGATGAAAATCCCAACCAAGAGCACAAAAACTCTCCAAAACATAATCTAAGGATCAAAATCAAGGAAAAGAGTTTAGAATTATCTTAGATATGTTAATGAAATGAAAAACCATTCAAATTGATTGGGTTTTGATGTAAAAATGTTGAGAGAGGGGTTAAAAAGAGGATGGGAGAGGTTTAAGACAGGTTTCCCACAAAAAGTCATTTAAAAAGCTGTTTCTAGGAGTTTGGCGACTGGGCGAGCCGCGAGGCGAGTCGCGAATGAGCCGCGAAACATTCTGTGTAATCCTCGCGACTGGGTCTCGCGACTGGGTGAGTTGCTAAAACGAGTCGCCAAAACTCGCAGCTTGATCTCGCGACTTGCAAGTTGCCAGAATGAGTAGCCAAAAATTTGGCAACTGGAGATTCAGTCGCGAGTGAGTCGCCAAAAATTTTGACACCTGTTTTTTCAACTCAGAACATGTTTAAACAATGAAAAACAAAGTAAGCACTAAACATGAACACAAAGAGTGATAAAAATCACTTCCAAAAACATATAAAATGATCAAAAATCTTTTTGAATTGATCCATATATAGTTGAGCACACACACATCACATTTAAACAAGTACAATCGAACAAATGAATAAGGCATTCATTGAACATTAGGCATGTGTGTTGTGTGTGTGTATCAAATGTGGAATAGTCCTTAGTCTAGAGTGAAGCTTCAATGATCAATTCAATCAAGTCATACACAACTAGTGCTAAGACAAGTGGTCTATCTCAATTGTAGAAACATGCATATATGACCTCCCACAAGAACTTGATAACATCACGTGGAAGCTTTTCATTTGGCTTCATTACAATTCTCAACATTTGAATTTTGAATCAATACATCTCATTTTGAGATCGATGCCTGAAATTTTTGATATTTCAATTTGATGAACAAGCCTTTGGCTTTTTGGGCATCATACATTTTCATAAAAGTCGCTTTCCCTTTTTCCTAGTCGAATACTAGTATGTGCGACGGCTTTTGTAGCTCATTATCTCTTTTCATTTTGAGATTTACATTGGTTGAGCTCTTTAAGTAAAAACAAAAAAATGAGTGAGAAGAGATATAGGCACAAGTCTACGCATGTATCAAAACCAACATGACTAATGACTTATCATTCATGACAAGCTTGAAGATCGATTTACAACAATCACACATAGATGTCAAGATTTTTCCCACAATGATATGAGTGCATAAAGGACAAGCTAAGCTCGTAAATGCACAAAGCCATAAGTACGAAGGTATAAGGCAAAACTCACATGAGATATGTGCTCAAACATATACGATCAAACTTTTTGAATTTTTCACTTTTTATGTGGTTTTGGATTTTTACTCACACAAAACTAAAACATAAAAGTAAGATCAAAACGAAAACAATGCATATGAATAAATGCAAGATGCAGAAAATGCATGAAGATATGACATTTAATGCATGAACGGTCCTACAAAGATCGAAAGAATTTAATCAAGGACCAAAAGAGAAAAAGCTCAACCATAGGAACCTTCTTCATCCAAACGGATCAATTGTTTGGAATGAGTATCTCATGAGAAGTGAGACGAGGGTTGGAAGAATAAGAACCGGAGATGCACATAGATAAGGAGTTAAGAACATTAAACATTTTCTTTAACAACATGCTATTCTTACTCAAATCCGGTTTACCCTTTTTAGCATAACTTCCAAGAAGCTCAAGTTTCTCTTTTCTTTTAATTCTTTTGAGAGCATAAAACTTAGAGCAATGAGGTCTTAGATGACCAAAAGCACCACAATGGTGACAAACAACGTGTTTAGGTCCACTAGGCTTTTTGGGATGAGATCTAGCTATATGATTTTGTTCACTCTTCAACTTACGACATTGAGGTCTTATATGACCAATCACACCACAATGGTGGCAAGTTGGAACAAACTTAGATCCATCCAAAACCTTAGGTTGAGACCTAAACGGAGGCTTTGACTTAAAAGCCTTTCTCTCCACCTTTTGATTTCTTTTATATGGAGGAATGTACACCGATTTGTCCTTTGAGGCAGAACACACAATAGGCACAGAATCGGGTACCATAACATGATTGCAACAAAAATTTTGATCCTTTTCAGCAATAGGTTCAGCAATCAAACACTTGGCATGCATCTTAAGAGATTCATTTTCACATTTTAGCTCATCAACAAGTTTGTTAGACAAAACAAGTTTAGCATCCAAGTCCATATTTAAACATTCAAACAAGTTTCTTATATTTTTCAACCAATTTATTTGATTCATTGAGCTTAGCATTCAAATCATCCTTTTCAAAAACAAACTTGCTCAAATCCTTGTGAAACTTCTTAGCCTTTTTCTTAAAGAGTTTGTCAACAACACCCATAGATTCAAGTAACATGTCATCACAATCATGAGGATTATCACTCATAGAGGCATTTTCAAAAACACGTGGCATGCTACAATCATCAATAACCAAGGAAGCATACAAATCACAATCCATGGCAAATAAACACACAAGGGGTCAAGGATCACACTTAGGTATTTAAACCACAACAAGTGTACCCGCTCTGATACCAATTGAAAGTTTAAATAGCGTGTAAAACACTATGAACATTTAGACCCCCAAAATACAAATTATCAATTCAAGCTTTATATTAAACGATAAACGTGCGGAAAATGAATTAAAGCATAAAACAGAATTGATAAACAATCTTAGTCAAATAAAATCACATCCATAATAGAAATTAAATGACAAAGATAAAGAGAAGAGAGATGCAAACACAAGGACAACACAAGACGTGTTATCGAAGAGGAAACCGAAGACCCTCGGCGAAAAACCTCTCCGCTGCCCTCCAAGCGGTCAAAATGATCCACTAAAGAATGTAGTTGGGGTACAAGGACAGCAATAGATCCTCCAAGCCTAATCTATCTAGGTACCTAAGCCCTCCAAGCTTCTTGCTCCAACGAGGTTACGCCGAACCTATTTCTTCTTTAGCTTCCCGGATCCCGCTACTAGTCCATAGCATCTACAATGGAGAGGAAGAGAGTAGAGGAATTTGAAGAGTCACAAGGTTAAGATTGTGGATGAATCAATCTTGTTTTTCTCTAGGGTTTCTCTCTCAATATTCTCTCTGGAAGCTCTATATATTTCGTGGGTATAAGGGGTATATATATTGGTGGGTGTTTGGAATGCGAAGAGACAGATTTTTCATAATAGAGTAGGTTGGCGGCTTGTCCTCGCGGCTTGACTGAGTCATGAGTTCAAGTCGCGAAGAAACTGAAAGGCCAGACTGGAAATTTTGTCCTGTAGTGCGATCGCTGGCACGACGGTTCATATTCTGGCAGCTTCCAGTCGCGAGCCACCCAAGAAATCTAGTCGTGAGTTCTCCGCTGCACGCTTCTCTCGTGTGCAACATCTGGCGGCTTGCCAGTCGCGAGACACCAGCGAAGTCCAGTCGCGAGTCTCTGTTTTGCAGCACAGTCTTGAGCAAATCTTCACACTCTCTCACACACTACCCTTACATGATTCCCACCTAAATACAAGGTTTCTAAATGCTGAAAATACAAGCAAATTGGCACAGAATAAAGCCAACACAATGGTTGATAAAATTCAACCTTACAACTATTGCTGCTACTGCTGCTACTACTATTATTATTATTATTGAGTAAGTATTTAGGCTTAAGATTGATATGTTAGTTATAATTTTAATACTTTTATTAAATTATATTAGTTTTAACCAATAATCTCTAAAGAAATATATGCATATAAGTAAAATAAAATAAATAGCAGTAATTCCAAAATGGTACGCCGAATTAGGCTGGTATCGAAATATTCCGATTCAATGGACAAACCAAAACAGGTTCCAAAACAATATTCAAAACATTGATTTATAATAATAAATCAACAAGAAAAACAAGAAAAAACAAATTTGGGTTTTTTAGAGTTAACCATGCATGCGCATAGAGAAGCACGCATACGTATGGTTAGGAAGATGCATGCACATGCATCCCTGCATGGAAACCCAGTAGGCAACACTCAAACAAATTACATCCTATCTACCCTATCATGCTTTTAAACAAATAAAACAATAATCCTATACTAAGAAATCAAGGAAAGGTCAAGAAAAATGCCTCACACAAAGAGCTTTTAGAGCTTGATTTTGATTGTTCCCCTATGTCAATTTACAAAACAAAAACACCCAAGAGGGAGCAAGTTTAACTAGAGGGCTAAGACCAGAATAGGTCCCAGCCAAGAGACTTTAACTTAGGAGGATGCTTTTTGAAGTAAAAAATGTTCTCTTTGATTCTCTTTTTTTAGTAGATTTGGTGTGTTTTAAGAAAAGGGCCATGGGGCCTTTTTAAAGTGTTCAGAAAGAAAGGGTAGGTCTCTTCGCAGGTGATGTGAGATTAGCTGTACCGCATTTTCCATAAAAAATTTTCCTTACATGTAATTTCTAAAACCCTAGTGCGTACGCATGCATAAGTGTGGCTTAAGCATGCGTACGCATGCATAATTGTGGCTTAAGCATGCGTACACATGCTTAGGGTTCATGCAAATTTTTCTTTTCCAAAAACATCTTTCAAGTTAATGATTTTCTTTAGCTTGGTCCTAGTAATATCATCATTGGGAAATGGGGGCTCGAGTCATAAGGGGTACAAAATTAGGTGTCTACATTACCCTCAAAAGAATAATTTATATATTTGTTGAAATTTGATTTTGCAGATTGACATGTTTCATAGGAGAGAAAACCCCATGATTGTAGGTGATGATAGGTATAATAGCAGTGGAGTTGCTAGTAGTGTGACTCAAACATGGGTGGCCATGGAGAACGATATTGAAGATGAAGATGAAGATGTTGAGTTGAGAAAGGTTATCAGGTGAGTGCAATTTTTAGTTTTTTAAGAGGGACAAGTTCACAATAAATTTGTTTCTCCACAAACCCAAAAACCCTAAATGTGTCTCTTTAAACAACCCTAAAGATGCTGAATTGAGAAAGGTAATTAGGTGATGTTGCATTGAGTAAGGTTTTTAGGTTTTTAAGAGGAACATGCTCACTACAAAGTTGTTTCTGTACAAATCCAAAGATACTAAATGTGTTTCTTTCAAAAAAAAAAAAAAAAACCTGAATATGTTGAGCTGAGAAAGGTTATTGGGTGATATTGTGTTAAGTAGTGTTTTAAGGTGTTAAGTTTTCAGGAGGAACATGTTCATTGTAAAATTGTTTCTCTACAAACCTAAAGACCCTACACATGTATCTCTAAAAAAACCCAATGTTAATAATAATAATAAAAAATAAATAAGATAATGATGTGGAAAATTGTGAAGTTTTTTAAGTGGCAAAATATTATAAGGTCAACAAAAGATCAACACGCTTCGGTTATATATATATATATATATATATATATTGAAGCGAACTTATCATGTTCCTAAACTAAATTTATACAAAAGTTGTCTAATTTGCAAAAAATAAGAACGAAAAAAAAAATCCTAAAAGGAATTTAGAACCTCCCATCAATTTATGTTGGTGAGATCCTTTATAGAATAAAATTAATCCATTATTTTTTATTTTTTATATATTAAAATTCATAGAAATTTTAATGTAATTTAAAAAAAAAATCTAATGTTGGAATACTTTCAAACAATATCACCTTTAGTTTGATGTTGTTAGGGTCATATTTTTCATGTGTTGACATATCCTTTAACAAAACACACTTTACTTGTAATTGGGTAGTTCTAAATGGTTTTTAGAATATCATGTAGCATGTTTAACAAATAATACAATTGGTATTATTGAAGACATGAAGACTGCACCCACAAACAAGTGAAGGAAAGCTGAAAAAGAAAACCTCGACACTAGTCTCAACACTAGCTGGATACTAGCATCTAGTCTTGGTCTATCAAGCTTCGTAGATCCAGAAATCTCAGATTTGTTTTTCGGAATATGATGACTTGGATTACTAGGGTTTCATTCACTAAACATCTAGGGGATATAAAAGCTTTATTTAAAAGTCATCACATGATACTGAGACTCAATTAGAGAATTCATACACTATTGGTGAAGCTACTACGTTCATATGCGCATTAGAGTTTTGTAACTAAGTGCTTCTAGAATTTCAAAGTGTATTGAAGTGAAGAACTTTGCATTCAACAACAAGCATCAATTGCTAGGAGTTAGTCACGTATTGAGATTCCTGTAAAAGAAGAAGTTTCTAAAAGATCAAGTCCAATTGGGGATTGGTGCAAAGGTTCAACTATAAGTTGGTATCTTGGGTTAGTCCAAGGTAGTGGTAAGATTCCTTATACTAGTAACCACTTGATTCTGGATTAGTGATTCTTGGGAGTGGTGACTTGAAAATCACCCGATAGGGTTTTTGCCTTGTAAAAGGTTTTCCTTATTAGTAAATAAATCACCATTTCAAATTTATTTTCCGTTGCACTTTAGTTTATTTGGTGATTTGTTCATGCCTCCACGGTTTGCATGTAATTTGTCCTAATTAATCGACATGGGCAATTGAATTAATTAATTGGGATCAATCTATAACCCAATGAGGGCCAACTCGGTTTTCATTTCACTCAAATACTTTAATATCTCTTCGATAGATCTCGATCCCACACTCTTTTTCTCACAAAAATTCTTCCTCCAATCCTATTTTCTGCCTATATCAAGCTTCAATTCATTGGTAAGTGGTCTAAAACTCCTCTCTTTCTTGATTCTCATGCGTTCATGCATTTTAGACCTAGGTTTTCGAATTTTTTTTTGTATTTATGGGTTTTTGCAATTTTCTTAAAATTTTGGGTATGGGTTGTGTGATATGCTATCATATTGCCATGCATTGCATTCTAAGTGAATTTAAATTTATTTTCATGCATTTGCTAGGTTGTGTGTTTGATTAAACTTATGAGTGTTGCAGTGTGCGTTTCACTCCCTTCCTTATTTTTCTTACTATGGCACCCAGAGTTAGAAAATTTGTTTCGTCTAAGAATCCTATATCTAGACGTGCTTTTACTTCTTCTTCTATTCCTGCTCATATTCGGTTATGTGATTCAAACTCCTAAAAGGACTTTGATGAGAACTTTTTTGGCCAAGCAATTCATGCTGAATGCCAGGTCATCCTATTCAATTTTTTAGATACTATGCTACCCAGATTGTTTAGATCACATGGATGGCAATCCCTATTTGAACGACCAGTTAGCTATCCTAACATGTTTATAGAGGAGTTCTACACCAACATATATGCTATCGAAACCTTTATACCTCAGTTTACTACATGGATCTGTGGTACACGTATCATTGTTACTCCAGAGCTTATCTCTGAAGTACTCCGAGTTCCAAGGGTAGAAGACCTTGATTTCCCTAGCTCTCCTATTTTTAGAGCTCTCTCTAGAGATGCTCTAGCTGCTTGTTTTTGTAGGTAACCTACTTCTTGGGGACCCATTCTGAGTTTTGCTACTTAGGACTTTGTTAAAGAACCATGAACCTTTAACATGGCGATGACCTTTATTCTCACTCCTTGGTCTCACAATAACACCATCACTAACCATCATACTTGCTTCCTTTATTCTCTCCTTAGGTTGATAACGCCTTAAAATGTATACATGTTTTATATTTATACGGGTGTTATCTCTTTATTACTATGCTTAATTTGTATAATTAAGCTATGATTTTCATTAGTCCCTATTATTTATCTTTACATAATTTCTTGAATAAGATGTCATTCATTGTGTGTAATTTTCTACTTTAAGGAAGTCATGTGAAAAAATGAGTTTACAAGAGTCTTTGAGAGAATAGAGGCCAAACTAGAATTAAAGAGGAGCTAAAGGACCATGCTTAAATGTCTAAGGAGGTGTAGCTGGAGTGCTTGAGTTTTTTACCATGTTTTGAAGCTTCAAATAAGGAAAGTAATCAAAGAGGCAGAATCTGAAAAGAAAAATCAGATTTGAGCACTGATCAATATTTTAGGCGTATCTCTCTCCTCAAAATTCCAGTTAACTCATGGCTGGATGGGCTGGAACCGTGACTTAAATATCTACAACTTTCAATTTTGAGTTTTACGAAATTCACAATTTTTGAAGGTTGAAATTAACTCACAATTTTCTGTTGTAAATCTGGACGAAAATTATATAGTGAAAGTTTTATTTTTCTTTGACATTTTTACGTTATGGTTTTGAAAGCAGGTTGGGGAGAACGAATTTGGCAGAGAAAACCTTGTATTTTCTTCTCTAATGGCAGCCTAAACTCTTTACTAGGTCTAGGGGTTATATTTCTTCTATACAGTATGAATATTCAATGTGATTCTTTCTAAGATTATAGACAACAGCATATTTGATTGCTCAATTAGATTTCTTATAATGTATTAGTTCTTCCATGCTTTCAATAAGTTCAATCATGTTTTTTTTTTTTTTTTTTATTGTTTAGAAGAATTTTCGAAAAGTTTCAAATAGAAATAAGATTTTAAAGTGAATGTTTTTTTTTTTTTTTCGAAAACTATTCTAGCCACATTATTAATCTAGGTTATCATGTGCTCTTGAATTGTCTCAGTTCAACCGAATCATAAATTTTTAATTGTATAAGAACAATCAATTATGAAATATATATTTTCTTAGATCACAAAGAATTTCTTATCGATATAGGAAAACACCCCAATGTCCTAGTATTTACATTATTGACTTAAATCAGTTATCATTGTTATTCTTGATAGGCCAAAAAAGAATTGACCTCTTAAGCAAATGAATTAATTATTTATCCAAGTTAATTAATTAAGTCAATTTAACATGCAATAGCGTGGTAGAACAAACAAATCACAAAATAACTAAATGCAGCGGAAAATAAATTTGACACGGGTGATTTGTTTACAAATAGGGAAAACCACCGAGGCAAAACCTCACCGGATGGATTTAAGGTCACCACTCCCGAATCCACTACTATCAAAACAAGCGGTTACAAGTAAAAGGAATTCCAGTACCTAATACCAACCTATAGTTGAACCCTTACTTCAATACCCAATCGGACTTGTATTGTAGTAGAATTCTCTCCATTCAATGCACGAATCTCAGTATGTGACTAACCAATGATGCACAGATCCCAGTAGCTGACTAACACACCAACTTGAGGAAGATGTTGGCTGCAAAGTTCTTCAGTTCATCCAACAATGAAGACCAGGATGCTCCTTGGTCACAAAACCCTTGGAGTAAAGACGCAGTAGCTTCTTGAGAGAATATGATGAACTAGAGCAAATTCTGTCTCCAGTCATAATATGCATGGATTATCACTTTGCATCAACTTGCATCCAGTGTGACGGCTCTTAAAATAATCCTTATATATGTCTAGGGTTGTGAGAAAAGAAACCCTACACAAATACTTAAGGATATGTGTGTAATTAGATCTGGAATTTTTGATTTCATAATTCTCGATAGATACAGCTTGTGTCGAGCTTTTGTCGAGCTTCAACATTAAATCTCGATAGAAGTCTTTCTGTCGAGATTTAATGAACAACACTTCCTTCACTTGTTTCTTGGTCAGATTTGCATGACTTCAATACTAAATATGAACACTTGTTTCTTGAAGTACTAAACCCATCCTAGATCTACCTAATTATAAGTAAAGTGCATTTTGTCAGAGGATTAGCCAATTACATAAATATGTCCCTAACAATTCTTGTTTACAATTACCAAGCAAAACTTATTTTTCATTTTCACTAAAAGTGTTTTTTTTTTTAAATTACATTGTCTTTGAATTTATCCCGCTCCTTATAGTTCGACCTTGATACTCTAAGAATTATATTGCTACAATCTCTTGCACTTAGGAGTGAGCAAGCAAGGGTTTATCCATAGACTTTCCTTCTACCATGATTCTATCCATTCTGGATATGTTTCATGACATTGCAAGTAGTGATAAACTCATTTTTCCCTCTTTTATCACATGCATACTTATGCATGCACATGTTTTTACTTTTTCTTTTACTCCCTTTCATGTCTTGGGTGCTATTAGTAAGGAATCTTTGGTTAGGAGCTTTGCACAGCTGGTCGCTAAGATCAAGCATCTGCGAGATAATTTTACTCCTGCTTAATGGGAAGAGACTATGTTTTGAGCTGTAGAGGATGCTTCCTATGCTCACAGTCCCTCTTCTTCGTTTGCTCCTCCTTCTTCTTCTTTTGGAGTAGAGATCACTTTAGCCACCATCCTTGATCAACTACAACTTCTTCCTGGTGATCTTGGTGACATTAGAGACACTTAGTATCCATTTGGACACCGATAAAAGTATTAGTGTTCACGTTTAGCTTTTTTTTTTTTTTTTTTGAGAAACGTGTTTCAAATTTCCAGTGGGTCTCGTGCACTATTCACGAGACCCACAAACCTCTTTTTTCAACAAAAATTTCATTAAAAATGGACCCCACAGCATTATTCAAACATTTAAAAATTATTTTGTTACAATGTTTTCAGTTTTCAGCAAAATAAGCGGTATCCAAACACACCCAGGCTTCCCATGGTGATCGTCATGATCGTCTTTTTGATGAGATGTGTAAGATGAACACTAGGATAGGACATATAACTCGTCGTCAATCTAGACTGGGTGGGTTTGCTCCCTCTATAGAGCATGAGTCTTTAGCTACTTTTTTGGCTAGCTTGTAGAGACAATTTATGATGATGATGATACTGCTCTTGGCTCTACCCATGATGATGAAATGACTACCTCACAGTGATTCACCCTTTGTCCATCGTGACAAAAATTAGGAGTAGTTCGAGAGTAATGGACCTAATTTATAGGGGGAGAGTTAGGTATTTTGAAGGGTATGGTAAGGATTTTGATGTATAGTATAGGTGTTATCTCACTAGTTGTATCTTTTGGTGTTGTAACCACTTTTGCATAAATTATGCTTTATTGATATATATATATATATATATATATATATATGATGATGATGATGTATTTTTGTTTGTTTAGATGTCTTAAACCAGATTGTTTTAACCCAATATATTAGCCAAGTGATTACTTAGGTTAATTATTATGATCTAGGCTAAACAGTAATAAATCATATCATGCATAATAGTTGAAAAGTAAATAACACCATGATATAATGACCTAGGAAAACCAATGAAACAAACCATTTCAAGGTAAAAATCTGGGGAGGATTTGACCTAACTATCCTCAAGGTAAAGCAAATCCACTATAAGAGAATTGAAGTTTTTACAATCAAATTTCATCCTAAATCTATTGCTACCTCAAGTAGTAACGTATTGACACGACCACGTGCAAGCTCCGAATCCACGGACTCCTTTTCTTCTTGGACTTACTGCAACACAAGCACCCACGCTTGTGACTTTAAGATCCCACTCAAAGGTTTCAGATGAGATTTACTTGTTGATCTCTGTAGCAGCAACTAGGTTCTACCAACGCTTGATCGTAGATCTTGCTCCAGTAGACGCTTGTGTAGTTAGAATGTACAATACCTCTCAGATGTCACAAAGAGTAACACACAAATCTTCCATAGGTCTCTAAAATGTAGCTAGGGTTTCCCTTTTATATGTGGACAAGTAAGATTGAAACCCTAAACATTTTTTTGGGCTTTAGCCTTGTTTGAAAATTCTGTAGAATCTGATTTCTGCGATTCTCGATCGGTCGAATCTAATTTTTGATTAATTGAGCTCGGCAGATTCTGACTCTTCTTTTTTGTAGTCAGCTTGAACTTGAAGATTGAAACATACACCTTTGAGCAATGCCTTACACATAGACTAGACATGTTTTATTCTCAATTTGCCAACACAAACAAAATAGAATTCTAAATATTTAATCCTAAATCCTTAGAGCCTAACAATCTCCCCCTTTGGCAATCCGTGACAAAACACACATACAAAATGAACTGCTCAAATCAAACATCAGCCCAATTACAAAGTATTGCCCTAATACAATTCTATCACAACTGCTAACTATTAGTTGTTAGTATAGACAACAGCTGTTGAAAGAATTAAACAGTAAATTTCTAAAACACTGAAAACAAACCATATACACATGTGTGGAAAATATAGTACAAAACCAATAATTAAAAAATCAACTTGAATTCACAAAACATAAAAGAAATAGACATAATATCAGATGTATAAACATCAAATATACTATCATAGTCGATGAACCAACAATGTTTGTGAAACAAGAACAATAAAACAAAACATATATACATCAAAACAATGAGAAAAGAAAAATACATCAAAATGTCTCATCTCAAAATCTAAGAAAGTCCCCCTAAATGCAAAAACTCTCTACTCCCCCCAAATACAAGAGCCCTCACCCAAACCTAAAACATACTCCCCCTTTTTGTTACGAATTGCCGAAGGTAGCCAGCAAGCATCAAAGTGTGGAGGATGTGGAAAAGCACTCCTATATTCAACAAAATTAGCTCAGCAACCTTAGTGAGTAACTCATTAATAAGCTGTCCATAAGCTGCCTGAGTAGTCATAAAGGACTCCATCATGGAATAGGGTGAGAGTGGTGGGGTAACTCATTAATATCACCAGAAGCAGGAGTTGCAGTAGTAGCTTCACCTCTTGGTCTCTTTGAAGTCCTAGTGCTTGGTTCAACACTCTTCATTTGAGCCTCTCATTGTCTAAGAAAAATGGCTTCTATAGGGGCAATTATATGAACTAACTCTAGAGAAGGAAAGATTACTAACCCTAGAAAGTTCAACACCCTATATATAAACACTAGAAAGAACATCTTTTGTGCTTTGGACTTACTCCTATAAATATCAACAATAGTTTGAATGAATAGGGAAGGAAAACACATAGATCCATTTGTGATAAAAGCATAGAGAAAAGCACACCTATCTATAGGAATGGTGTGGATATGGGAGATAAGGAAGATATTATGCCAGGCTATCCTTGGGTAAAGATAGTGAAAGTTCGTTTAGACCCCTTAAACCTAAACAAATTAACCTAGTTATTTAGTCAAGTGATTAACTTAGGTAAATTATTCAAATCTAGGTTAACACAAAAATATCAAATCATGCAAAAGTGCGGAATAATAAAGAACACATGATATGATGACCCAGGAAAACCAAACCGGTAAAAAACCTGGGGAGGATTTAACCTAGCTATCCTCAAGGTAAAACGAATTCACTATGAAAGAATCGAAGTTTACACAATAAAGACTTAGACCATTAACATCCTATTGCTACCTGCCTGTAGGAAACTTACTACTACGACCATGTGACAGCTCCGAGACCACGGACTCCTTCTTTCCTTGAATTCTTCAGCAAAGCACAAGCAACACCTGCTTGTATATCTTGAAGCTCCTTTGTTGTTCTGCAACTGTATGATTTACCAATCTCTTTACATGAATCTTGAGTTTGGAAACCCTAAGTGTATGTGAAGGTAAACACCTCTAGATCTAACAATTAGATTCACAAACACAGCATTCAGAACTATAAAAACGTGGCTAGGGTTTTCCCTTATATACTTAGGGCAAAACATAAAACCCTATACATTAAATGAGCTAGGGCTGAGTTGAAAAATTCTGCAGAAAAACCTTCTGCACGACTTTCGATCGGTCGAGTCTAAATCTCGATCGATTGAGTCAGGCAGAAGTGCACAGTAAATTCTGCAGTTAACTCGATTCCAACTTTACATAAAAAGCCATACTTTAAGCAAGTCTAACACAAGACTAAAGATTGTTTTGATCATGGTTTGCCAACATTACAAATTGAAGTTCTAATACATTAGTTCCTAATTCCTTAGAACCTAACAGATAGTTAAGCTCAGTAAGCTCACATGAGTTTATCCTTGGTTATGAACCCCAAGAAATTGATCTTCCACAAAGTAAAGACATTATATCATTTGCAGGATGAAACTCAGTGTATGGATATGTGGTTTTACGAACCAAAGGTACACCTAGAGCTTCGGAAACTATATGTTTAGTAATACCTCTAATTCAAGTAGTCAAATAATGACCACTTGTTACCTCAGGATAAATAGAGAGATTTGTGTAAAACTCTCTAATCAAAGCAGCAGAGGGAGGATTAGAGACATAACACAAGGAAACCCAATTCCTGGACACTAGATTCTTTCGAATGGAAGGATCTAACTCATCTAGGACAACTTGTCTCTCTCCCCATATAGACCTATACTTGGTTAAGGTCTCAAAGACTTCCTCAATCTTAGCAGAAAGAAAACTTACCCTATCAACTAGAGGAAGGACAGATGAAGAAGATGCAAAGTTTCTATTGGCTTTGGTTTTCAATTTTCTACCAACCTTAGGAGCCATGTCTAAAGGTTTTAAAAAAACACAAGCAAAAACCGACGGCAGACTACATCAGATAGAGTTAGAGCATAGGATAACATGAAATTTTTAAAAGTAAACATATGATGCATGATCTAATGCTCTAAAACAATTCAATTTCATCTCAATTTTGAAAATTGACTAAGAAAATTAGAAATTTAGCAAAATCCCCAAAATTCTTAAGAACACATAAACCCTAATTTCGAAATTTTGAAGAAATTATGAAATTTTTTGACATTAAAGCCTAAGGATCATGTTTATATGATGGATGAAAAAAAACCCATCCAACAAATTGGATCAAAACAATCAAAATCATCAAAAACCCCAAATTTTCTTTAGTTCGAAAATTTGAAAAATATTTGATGAAAATGCATGTATGCATATAATTTAATAAAAAAAGAAAGGATAAAAGAGACAAACTAGGTGTTGAGGAAGAAAACCTTGGAAGCTTTGACTCAAAAAAAGACAAAAAAAAAAAAAATTGAGTGAAAGGGATCGAGAGAGGAATCGAAGAAGAAGAGGACAAAACACTGAAGAATTGTGATCTGATTCCTATTTTTTTTTAAACACGATTTTCAATCGTTCGAGAGGAATCGAGACAGGAATTGAGACAGGAATCGAAAAACACTTAAAAATAGATCCGACTTATCGAGAGGAATTGGGTGAGGAATCGAGACAACCCGAGAGTTTAAGCCATAAAACTGGATGTTTTCTTTTCCTTTTGATCGATTGAAAAACAAGTTTGATCGATCGAATCTTGAAAAATCAGAGATTTTTTAAAAACCTAGAAATTTTCTATAGAAACATTTATATGACAGATTTTTATGAAATGTGATGCATGTTAATGATTCCAAATGTTTTCAAAAATATTCTTTCCCTTCAAAAAACCAAATTTCTTTGTTAAGCCAAAAAAAAAAAAAAAAAATTCATCACACAATTCTTACCTCACAGCCCCCAAAAGTATTAAACATATCAAGATGTTAAATTTTGGATGGCCACAAAAATCAACACATAATCACATGTACAAACTTTAACCAAGATTTGCTTGTGGTGTGTGCAACTAGTAAATGTATGAGATACCCAAAGGGAGATATGTTGATGGAAAATAAGCACAATTTCTGCATTATCAATCACATAAGTTTGAAAGTGACTATCACTTAAAGAGTTATATCATATAACTCTCACATCTCCTAAAAAACACGCTTGCAACCATGCAATTTTTTTTTCTTTTGCTTTTTTTTTTTTTTTGAACCATATTTTGAAAGCAACACCTTAAATATCTTGCTGTGCAAGTGCTGCACCTTACCGAGCACGTCTTTTATAATTTGTACACAGGTATTCATGATTGGTGAGTAACAGTGGTGAGCTGGTTATTTATGCCTTTCTCCTAGGATTTTTTTAGTCCTTATAATCAGAAGAATGTAACCTCAAAATCAAGAGCATGTGATTACAAAGCATAAAAAACTCACAAAATATAAGCACTAAATAAAAAAAAACTAGCAAAGTGTAGAAAAATAAAGCTCATCAAAGCTAAACAAAGTACACAGTCATGAAATACAAATTTCATAGGCCAATCTCAATTACACAACTTGAAGATGAGTAATACAAAGAATTTTTTTTTCAATTTTTTTAAATTTAAAAAAAAAAAAACTTAAAAACATAAAAAAAAAAAAAAAAAACCTAGAATGAAATGCATGAATGTAATGCAAATGCAAACCCTAATGAAAAACACTTCTGGTAACAAGAGATTGAAAGAATTAGCATACAGAACATGTCAAATAGACTCACTGAGACCGAGTCTTTTGCATCCACACTCTTTTAGATACAAACTTGGAGTTGGAGTTTCTAGTTGAATTATTCCTAAATTCAACTCCAGTATTGGTATAAAGGTTAAAAACCTTTACCAATTCATGAATAAGTGTCATAGGATCTTGTGCTTTTAGCACAAGCACTTTTTGTTTGGATGCTTGCTTTGATGCTTGCAACTTAAAGCAATTTGGGCGCATATGCCCAAATCCACCACAAAAATGACAAAAACACTGATGTTTGTGTTGTTTCTTGCTTCCAGGATGATTGAGATTCTTAGGTTTTGATTCACTTAGATCTACCCTAGTTCTTCTTGAAGCTAGAACTTCTTCCTTAGGTACCTTAACTTCAGGTAAATGAGTAGATATAGCAGGTACAAACTTAGGAGGCCAAACAATAGAAGTAGAACCACTCTCAACAAACCCTAATCCTGTCTTATCAGGAGCAGATTTTTGAACATTTAGCATATCATCCAATTTAGAAGTAGAAGACCTATCCATTTGTTCTCTAGCAACAGATAATTCAAATTCTAAACTTTTAACCTTCTCAATCAAAGACATGTTCTCAATCTTAACAGAATTTAAGAGTTCATTGGCATCAAATAGTTGTAACAACAAATTTTTCTTTTCTTGTTCAAGCATGTTTATCCTTTTCAATTGTAGATCAACATTCATGGCATTCTTTTCTGCAATATTGCAAAGGTTGTTTTAAGCTTCTCGCAAGTCAACATTCTCAAAGAGTTCCCCATCAGAAGGGTTCTCATCAACATTCTCAATTTCACATACTACAACAGTAGTAGTGAAAGCCATGAAGTTTCCTTCTTGATCACTTTCAAACTCATGATTAGAAAGCTCATCATCACTTAGGGTAACAACCATAGCTTTTCCTTTAGATCTCAAAAATGTAGGACATTCTGATTTTAGATGGCCATACCCCTAACAACCAAAACACTATTGGCCTAAAGAATTGTTAGAAGATTGGATAACTTTATCTTTTGATTTTTTCAGAATTGTTATTTTTAGTTGTATCATTCTTCTTCACATTCTTAGGGTCAACATTATTTCTATTTCTTTCCCTTCTATTATTATTTCTCAGAAAGTTTCTAAAGTTGTTAGCAAGATAAGCAATCTCAGTAGATGAGAGTTCAACATTAAATCCACAATCATCAACAGATTTTAAAACCATTGATTTGGATTTGTTAGTTTTGGATAAGTCAGACTTATAGGATTAAAGAGATCCTACAAGTTCATTTATAGGTATGGAGTCCACATCTTTGCTTTTAGTTATGGCAGTCACTTTGGGTCTAAAGTCCATAGTTAATGATCTAAGAATTTTTCTAACAATTTTAGGTTAATCATAAACTTCACCCAAATTAAAGCAGAATTAACAATATCATTCAACTTAGCATAGAATTCATCAAAAGACTCATCATTAGACATTCTAATGCTTTCAAATCTACAGGTCAACTGTTGCAGTTTATTGATTTTTATTGCCTTAGAGCCTTCATGCACTATTTGCAGGACGTTCCATACAGTGCGAGCAATATCCACATTAGGGATCCTCTTGAATTCTTCCATAGAAATAGCATTGAAAATTGCATTCATGGCCTTACTATTAAACCTTGTTGCTTCTTTTTGGGTAGTAGTCCATTCACTAATAGCAGTGGTTGGTCTTTCCCAGCCGTTTTCAACAGAGAGCCAAACTCTCTCATCAATAGATTTTAAGAAGGCTTTCATCCTTACTTTCCAATAAGCATAGTTATTCCCATCAAAGTGAGGAAGGATCACTAAAGAGTGACCATGTTCCATGACAGCAGGGGTTAAGGATCAACTCTAGGTATAAAAACCTAAAAACAAGAGCTAACCCGCTCTGATACCACTTGTTCATTTGTTTAGACCCCTTAAACTAGATTGTTTTAACCCAATATATTAGCCAAGTGATTACTTAGGTTAATTATTCAGATCTAAGTTAAGCAATAATAAATCATATCATGCACAGCAACAAAAAAGTAAATAACACCACGATATGATGATCCAAGAAAACTAATGAATTGAACCGTTTCAAGGTAAAAACCTGGGGAGGATTTGACTTAGCTATCCCCAAGGTAAAGCAAATCCACTATAAGAGAACTGAAATTTTTACAATTAGATTTAACCCTAAATCTATTGCTACCTCAAGTAGTAACTTACAGACATGACCACGTGCAAGCTCCGAATCCACTGACTCCTTCTCTTTTTAGACTTACTACAACACAAGCATCCACGCTTGTGACTTTGAGATCCCACTCAAAGGTTTCAAATCAGCTTCACTTGTTGATCTATGTAGCAGCAACTAGGTTTTACCAACGCTTGATTGTAGATCTTGCTCAGAAAGAAGCTTGTGTAGTTAGAAGGTACAATACTTTTCAGATCTCACAAAAAGTAACACACAAGTCTTCTAAAGGTCTCTAAAACGTAGCTAGGGTTTCCCTTTTATATGTGGACAAGTTAGATTGAAACCCTAAATGTTTTCGTGGGCTTGGGCGTTGTTTAAAAATTCTGTAGGATCTGATTTCTACGATTCTCAATCAGTTGAATCTAATTTTTGATCGGTCGAGTGTGGCAGATTCTAACTCTTCTTTTCTATAGTCAGCTTGAACTTGAAGTTTGAAACATACACCTTTGAGCAATGCTACACATAGACTAGACATGTTTTGTTCTCAGTTTGCCAACACAAACGAAATAGAATTCTAAACATTTTGTTGGGTTAAAATGAATTGACCCTTTGCAATTAATTAATTAATTTCCCAAGTTAATTAATTAGATCAAATTTCATGCAATAGTGTGGCAGCACAAAAAAATCACCAAATTATCCAAATGCAATGGAAAATAAATTTGACACAGGTGATTTGTTTACGAATGGGGAAAACCACCAAAGCAAAACCCCACCGGGTGATTTTAAGGTCATTACTTCCAAAAATCCACTATTAACAATCACAAGCAGTTACAAGTATAAGGAATCTTACCAAACCCTTTGGCCTATCCCTAATTAGAAATCTACAGTTGAACCCTTACCCCAATATCCAATTGGACTTATATTGTAGCGGCAATCTTTCCATTCAATGCACGAATCCCAAAATGTGACTAACCAATGATGCACGGATCCAGTACGTGACTAACTCCTTTACACAAATCCCAGCACGTGACTAACTCCACAACAACCCTTTGATTGATGTAGTTGATTTGCAATAGCTTTACATAGAAACACCAATAAGATCTTCAATGATGGTGTGAGAGACTTTGCTTGGTTACAGAACTCAAAGGTGTACAAGAAACGCAGCAAATACTCTTTCTTCTGTAGGAGGAGGCTAGGGTTTCAAAAAAAAAAAAACCTTATGAAGCTCCTAGGGTTAGATTTTTCTTTTTCCACCTCTTTGTTTAAATAGGAGCTCAATGGGCTCTCCTATTCCAAATAGGTATACACAAACCTTAGGCTTTCCTAGTCTAATAAGGATTATACAAACCCATAAACAAATAACCTTTTAGAATAAAAATGTTGCTGGCTATAGTTTGAATCCCATAAGGTTGATAGATCGAGACATGTGTCGAGCTTTAATGAATCTCGACATATTGAGCTTCTGTCAAGGAGGTATCGAGACCTGCAGATTGCACTTTTCTTGAGCAGTTTTTGAGTAATCTTCATGTCTTCAATGTAACCACTTGTAATGATCATCTTGAACCTACTTAGATTTATCCAAATACAAGTAAAGTGCGTTTTTTCAAAGAATGTGCCAATTACATAAAAATATGTCCCGTACACATTTAATCCTAAATCTTTAGAACCTAACAATGTATGTTTTCTTCTCTTCTATTCTCTTTTCTTACATGCGTTGTTTCTTTTCTCACCTTTTACACATGTTTTGTTTAAATAACTTCTCTATATTTCACACATGATGCCTTGATGGATCTTTTTTAGTGTTTCAGTTTAAGACAGGTTGCAAGTCTTTCATACACTGATCTGTCTTCTTGCAAAGTTTTTCAAGAGCTCAAGTATTAGATAGACTTATCTTTTTGTGAAAATCATGAGTAGAATGTATTCTAGGATATCATTGTATTCTCATAGTTTTGTCATGGATTACCAAAGAGAGAGATTGTTAGTGTCATATTTTTCATGTGTTGGCATATCCTTTGACAAAACGCACTTTACTTGTAATTAGGTAGTTCTAAGTGGTTTATAGAATATCATAAAGTATGTTTGACAAAAAAGACAAGTGGTATTATTGAAGACATGAAGACTGCACCAAGAAATAGGTGAAGAAAAGTTGAAAAAATGAACTTCGACACTAGTCTCGACACTAGCTTCATACTAGCATCTATTTCGAATAAATGAAGAATCTCAATACTAGTTTCAACAGCTCTCGATCTATCAAGTTTCGCAAATCTAGAAATCTCAATTATGTTTTTCGGTCCATGTTAACTTGGATTATTGGGGTTTCATTTATTAAACCTCTGAGGGATATAAAAACTTCATTTCAAAGTTATCACAAGACACTGAGACTCAATTAGAGAACTCATATACTATTGGTGAAGCTACTGCGTTTTTATGCGCCTTAGGGTTTTGTAACTAAGTGCTTCCAAATCTTAAAAGTGTATTGAAGTGAAGAATTTTGCATCCAACAACAAACATCAGTTGCTGGGAGTTAGTCACGTACTAGGATCGGTGTAAAGGAAGAAGTCCCTACAAGATCAAGACTAATTCGGGATTGATGTAAAGGTTCAACTGTATGTTAGTATTTTGGGATAGTCTAGAGTAGAGATAAGATTCATTATACTTGTAACCGCTTGATTCTTGATTAATGATTCTTGGGAGTGGTGACTTGAAAATCACCTAGTAGAGTTTTTATCTCGTAAGAGGTTTTCCTCATTAGTCAACAAGTTACCGTATCCAATTTGTTTTCTACTGCACTTTAGTTTATTTGGTGATTTGTTTGTATCTCCATGATTTACATGTAATTTGACCTAATTAATCAACTTGAATAATTGAATTAATTAACTGGGTCAATCTATAACCCAACAAATGTAATTAAGTAAGGCACCTCACACTTGACAGACAAGGAAGTTTGATTTTAATGCAATCACTATGACATGCAGAACATACATATTTTTTTTTTTTTTTTTGTTCGCATGACATGCAGAACAAATTTGTAACTAACAGGACAAAAATGAATTGACCACTTGTGATGAATTAATTGATTAATTAGCCAAGTTTATTAATTAATCAAACTAACATGCAAACGCGTGGTAGCACAAACAAATCACCAATTAACTAAAGTATGCAGCGAAAAATAAATGACACAGTGATTTGTTTATGAATGGGGAAAACCAACACGGCAAAAACTCCACCGAATGATTTTAAGGTCACCACTTCCAAGAATTCACTATTATCACAACAAGCAGTTACAAGTAAAGGAATCCTAGTACCATATACCAACCTACAGTTGAACCCTTATCCCAATACCCAATTGGACTTGATCTGTAGTGACAATCTCTCTTTTGTATTGCACGGCTCCCAGTACGTGACTAACCAATTACGCAAATCCCAGTACGTGACTTGATTCACCAACTAGAAAGTTTGTTGGTTGCAAAGTTCTTCATTTCATCACACGATAAAGATCCAGAAGATGCTTGGTTACAAAACCCTACAGTGTACAAACACATCAACTTCTTCACAAGAAAGGTGAACTAAGGCAAAATTTTGTTTTTGATCACAATTTGCTTGAACAGATTTTGCTCAATGCTTGTGCAACTTGTGTCCTCTTTGACGACCCTTAAAATAATCCTTTTATATGTCTAGGGTTATGAGAAAAGAAAACCCAAACAGATAATCACAAATTGGATGAAAAAAAGTCATGAAAAACTGAAATTCATAAACCTTGACAGATACCCTATCTGTCGAGCTGCTGTCGAGCCATAGGCCTGGAACAGCTTTACAAGCTCGATAGATGGCTAGCTGTCGAGCTAGCTGTTGAACTTTAATGATAGGCACTTGTTAGACTTGAATCTTGGATAGATTTGCATGGCTTCAACACTTGATCTTGAAACAAAGTTTCTTAAAGTATTAAACACATCCCGGATCTACCCAAAAACAAGAAAAGTGCGTTTTGTCAAAGGATTAGCCAATTACATAAAGTAATGACATATGTTCCTAACAAGTGAATCACATATGTCCTAACAATCTCTCCTTTTGGCAATCCGTGACAAAACCACAACAAACAAATGAACATATAAGAGAAGTCATAAATCACTCAACTCATATTCACTTGTTAAATACAATAAAATCTATCCTAACACAAACTCTTGAAAAATTTTGCAAGAAGAGAGTTTGTAGCAAGTAGACTTTGACAACCTGTATTTTTGAAACACTTAAAACAAAACTTATTAAGGCATCTTTGTGTAAAACAGAAATAATAGATTGCGTACAAGTAATAAGAAGCATGTGCATAAAGAGAGAAAAGAAACAACACATGTAAGGGTAGGTGAATGAACATACATCAACATATAAGGTGAATAAGTACAATGTATGTCAATAATGGTCACAAGACCCATGTACAAGAATAAATGTATCTCTAAAGAAAGAAAAGAAAAAGATACAAGTAATCCTCACTACATCCCTCAAGATATCAACACTCCCCCTAACAAAAATGGTCTTATACTAACTCTCCCCCTAGGTATGACTATTCTCATATACCAAAACTACTCCCCCTTTTTGTCACGAGTGACAAAGGGTAAGAGCTAGTATCTCCATCATTATCATCCTTATCGTCGTCGGAGTCATCGTCCTCAGATGCCTCCGGAGAAGGAGAGGGAGACTCAATGAAGCTGTGCCATGACACAACTCATCAGCGAGTGCATTAAGACGAGCATCCATGTGCTGAAGCTGTGCCATGATCACGTCAAGAGTCACACCTTCTGCTGAAGTAGAAAGAGTGAAGGTGGATGGAGCTGAAAGAGCGAGAGGAGCTGCCACACTAGACCGCCTCGATCGAAACTGCACCTCGCTACGTTTAACAGTAGAAGCATCAATGGCACACATGACGGTAAAGTGGTCAGAAGAGGGAAAAGGAACAGAAATATGACTTAAAATCCGTGTGATAGCTGAAAGGAAAATGAGCTTATCACGGGTAGCCGTATCCCTATAGACATTTATAATAGAAAGAATAAAATGTAAAGGAAAATCTATAGTGAGGTGCTCTAGAAGGGACAACAAAAATCGAGCACGAGGCTCGGTGATAGAGTTATAGTGAAAGAGAGGGTGTAGAACAAAAGTCATCACCATGTTCATGAATCTAGGACCTTTAGCAAAGGTCGAACATAGCGTAAATTGACGATTACCCCAAGCAGAAGGGTGCTCGCAGAAAAGAGAAATCATCTCATCTTTTGACATAATCTACAGATGCTCACAACCGAGTTAATTAGGATGCTCTACCTTCGGGACACGGAGCACCTCGTATACAATATCCAGAGTGACAACAAAGCACGTACCTTGAACGCGAGTCACAAAGAGAGGTACTAAATAATCAAATCCATGCACGTTGGAGTAAAACTCTTGAATCAAAACAGATGGACATATGACTGGGACGTCACACAGTGACTCCCAACCCCAACTGTGAATGACATCGGGTAGGACAGTGTTGGCGAAGTCCGCCAAAATGACTCGGCTTTCCAAATGAACACCTCGTCAAGAAAATTTCTCCGAGAAGTCCTTTCGGGCTTGCTCATCAGAGAACCGAATAGTAGAAGGAGTAGGATTGGAGGAAGTGGATGCCCCGGAATGAAGAGGGTTCTAGGACGGAGCAGACTTAAGTTTTAGTGCCATTGACGCACTAACGTAAACAGAAGAGAGAGGGAGAAGGAGAGAGACTATCAGAAAAGTCCCAAAAACAATTCAAATATATCAATATATATTGAAAAGTATGAACGTATGCATGGAAATGCATGAACATGTGACATGCAATATAAAAGGCATCATAGGCTCAGCCTAATCCAATCCTATCAGCACACAATCAATTGCACACATCTAAAATGCATGATAATACTGTTATAATGCAAATGTGATGCAATGTATGAGATTTTAAACTCATTTAAGCAAAAACCCATCCAAAATTTCAACAATAACTCATCAATTTTGAAAAACTCCAAAAATTTCCAAAAACCCCAAAACCTAAGTTTAATGGATGAAATGCATTAAGAATGAGTGATTTAGACACTTACAAAGTGCAGAAATACTTGATTAAGGCCAAAAATCACCTTAGGATGAAGTTTGGAGTGTGAGAGAGAGATTTGGGATGAGAGAGAACTCGGATAGATTGAGAGAGATCGAGAAAATGAGAACCGGATCGTGTAGAACCTATATATAGGTGTTTAGTAAATCTCGACAGATGGAGGTGTTAAGGAAAAATTCATCAGAATGATTAAGAATCTCGATCGATCCACCAGTTATCAAGAAGCTATCAAAAGTCCAGAAGAAATCTCAATCGATCCACCTAGCTGTCAAGAGGTGTCGAGATTACAATAAGAAACAGCTTAGGAGCTCGACAGATAGCCAGGTACCGAGGAGGTGTCGAGATTTCTTAAAAGCTGTTTTTAAGAAGAGAAAAACACGGACATGAATGCAATCAAGCATGCAACCCAACCAAGGATCCAAGCAACATTTTAAGTTCTCAAAATCATCTCTCAACAACAATTTCAAGCAAATTGATCTCACACACACACACACACACACACACACACACACACACACAAACACTAAACAAGTCTAACCAATTTTATATTTCAAAAATAAGTCAAGACAGTTTAGTAAGCATACATTAACACATGTAAATCTTGTGATGACTAAATCACATTGTATCTGCACATGTATTAAAAGTAGCAAAGAATATTGTGTGTTATGTGTGAAAAACATCGCAAGATCGCAAAAGTGTCAACATGTTATGACGATTTGAGATATGAGAAAATCACTTTAACTCACACACAATCATAACTGTTTGATGGAGACTATCACCTTTGAGGTACATCCTATAACTCCCACGTCTCCTAAAATACACGCTTGCAATCATATTTAACAGCATTTTTGATCTTTTTGCTCTTGATTTTTCTTTGCATATTTTTCTTTTATCAAGCAAACCATGCATGGGCATATACGAGAAAGAAAAGAAATACCCAAGGATGATAAACATTTGACATTTCACTTTTGCTATGCCGAAGCATACAGATGTCATCGACATTGCATTTTTGCTATGTTGAAGCATACAGATGTCATATCATGATTGGCGGGTAACAGTGGTGAGATGGTAATTTTGCCTTTCTTCTTGGATTTTCTAGTCCTTCCTATCAAAAAGAGTGATACGAGTGTTAAGTACAAGAGATTACTTAATCTTACTCATCACAAACACGAACCACAAAGCTCACTTGCTTAGTTGTGCATAGAGATGCTCATCTAAGTTACAAAAGATACAAAGTTTAGAAAACTTTGTTTCAATGGCCATCCAAGGTACACAAGTACCAATGTACACAAACACACACTGTTTTTGTATTTTTCTGATTTTTCAATTTTTTTTCTTTTTTTTTTATGAAAACAAAACAAAGCAAAACTAAAAAATAATCAAACAGAAACATGTTAAACAAAAACAAAAAAATGTATAAAACTAGATGCAAATGCATGAGGAAAAAGAAGAAGAGAAGGAGATCAATCCATGGAGATAACACCAATGTTTTGACAAAGGGATTCAAAATGTTTGCTGTCAAGAGGTTTGGTGAACAGGTCAGCCTTCTGATCATCGGTGTGAATAAACTCAAGAGTAAGTGTACCATCTTTGACAAGCTCCCTAATAAAGTGATGTCGAATCTCTATGTGTTTGGTTTGAGAATGTTAAACCGGATTCTTAGAGATGTTAATGGCATTGGTATTGTCACAATAAATGGTGAGATGCTCTTAACAAATACCATAATCATGGAGGAGTTTTTGCATACATAAGAGTTGGGTGCAACAGTTACCGGCAGCAATGTACTCAGCTTCTATAGTGGATAAGGAGATGGAATTCTGCTTTTTGCTCATCTAGGAGACAAGATTATTACCCATATAAAAACAACCCCCCCCCCCATGTACTCTTTCTATCATCAGCATGCCTAGCTCAATCAGCGTTAGAGTGCCCAGCTAAGACATCATTAGTGTCCTTGCTGTGCCACACACCAAAATCAGCAGTGGTTTTGACATACTTTATGATTCTTTTTAAAGCAGTCATATGAGACTCTTTGGGATTAGCCTGATATTTAGCACACACTCCAACACTATAACTAATGTCAGGTCTACTAGCAGTAAGGTATAGAAGACTAACTATGTATTTCTATATAGAGATGAGTCTACACTTTTACCTAACAAGTCAACAGTGAGTTTAACATTTGGGCTTATACGGGTTCTGATAGAACTAGTAGATTCTAAACCTAACCTTTTCACCAGATTCTTAGCATATTTAGATTGAGATAAGAATATACCTGAATCTTGTTGACAAATCTGCAATCTAAGGAAGTGAGTCAGCTCTCCAATCATGCTCATCTTGAACTTGTCCTGCATAAGTTTTGAGAAGCCATGAGCAAGTTCATCCTTAGTTGATCCAAAGATGATGTCATCAACATAAACTTAAGCAACTATCAGCTCGCCATCTTCCCTCTTGATGAAGAGAGTCTGATAAGCCTTTCCTCTTGTGAACCCATGTGAGACCAAGTATTGTGTGAGCCAATCATACCAAGCTTTAGGTGCTTGCTTCATCTGGTAAAGGTTGAACTTTAAGTAGCAAGCTAAGGCAAGGAGAATTCTGAAGGACTCCATACGGGCAACTAGGGAAAATGTTTCATCATAGTCTACTCCTTCCATTTATGAGTATCCTTGAGCTACAAGCCGAGCCTTGTTGCAGATCACATTGCCCTCCTCATCAGTCTTATTGCGGAATATCCATTTTGTGCCGATGATGTGCTCACCTTCCAGTCTAGGTACAAAAGTCCAGACATCATTCCTCTGAAATTGAAGTAGTTCATCATGCATTACTTCAACCCAACTTTCATTCTGAAGAGCTTCCTCAACTTTAGTGGGTTCAACCTGTGACAAATAACAAAAATAAGACACAAAGTTAACAACACATTTATCAACTGTACATTTCCATAATGTGAGTTCATTCATGTTTCCCACAATAACTTCAGAAGGATGGTTTAACTTAATCTTAGAGGAAGGTCCTTTCTTTTCATGGGATTCAGAATCGGGTGAAGTGGGTATATTTGCAAAATCTTCCACAACACTGGGAGTACCTGGAGTACTTGGAGATGCAGGTTCTTGTTCAATAATTTCTTGAACTTTCTTAGACTCAAGAGAAAGAATTTCTTTGTGGAATTCCTTAATACCTTTCTCAGAACAGGAATTTGAAGACTCATCAATAACAACATTCACTGTCTCGATTACCTTTATTGTTCTTTTGTTGCATACCCGATAAGCCTTACTTGTAGAGAAGTAGCCTAGAAATATTCCTTCATCGCTTTGGGAGTCAAACTTTCCCACATTCTCTTTATCCTTGAGGATGAAACAAATACTTCCAAAGATTCTGAAATACTTCACATTCGGCTTCCTTCCTTTCCATAACTCATATGGAGTCTTCTTGGTATTGGGTGTGAAATACACCCTATTAACTGTATGACACGTAGTGTTAACGGCTTCTCCCCACAAGTTTCTAGCCACATCCTTATTGTGCAACATGGCTCTGGCCATCTCCTGAATAACCCTATTCTTTCTTTCTACTACACCATTCTACTTAGAAGTAATAGGAGCAAAGAATTCTTGAGATATACCTGATCTTGTACAAAAGGACTCCATATACGAGTTCTCGAATTCTTTTCTATGGTCACTTCGAATTTGATCAATTTTCAGGCTCTTTTCATTCTATAGTATTGTGCACAAAGCTTCAATGTGCTTAGGAGCATCAGACTTGGATTGTAGGAGAATGACCCAAGTGTACCTAATTTGACCCACAAGATCCAGATGTAGAAGCTCCAGTGGTCTAGATGTGGCTGATGTCTGAGTGCTTGGATGCTTAGCTTTCGTTTGTTTCCCAAGCTGACATGGTCCACACACCACATTGCTCATTCTACTAAGCTTTGGTATTCCTAAAATTGATTCATGCTTAGATACAATAGAGAGATGTTTGTAACTAGCATGTATCATTTGTTGATGCCATAGATCTTCATTTGACAAACGAATGCTATTGTACACAATATCAGCATCAGGAACCAATCCATAACAGTTGTCTAGAGTGCGAACACCACTTTTGAGTTTCTTTCCAGACTTATTTATGACAAGACACTTTCCCTTGGAGAATAGCACAATGAAGTCATGATCACATATCTGACTTATACTCAACAGGTTCACCCTTAGACCTTCTACATATAGAATATTTGCAATGTCCAACAGTCCAGGTAGAGAGATAATTCCCTTCCCATTAATCTGTGATTTGCTCCCATCACCAAAAGTGACATTGCCACCTTTCTTAGACTCGAAAACCTTGAAGAGGATCGATCTCCAGTCATGTGTCTTAAGCAACTACTGTCAAGGTACCACAGACACGTGTCCATAACTTTAAATGCGGACTTTATCATAAAACACACTTCGCGCTTAGATGACAGATCAGTGGGGACGGTGCTTTCTCTCATCTACCTTTTACGAGCTAAGCCTTTAATTTTCACTCTTCTCAGATGAACTCCTTGGCACATTTTCATTCTGAGACAGTCTAGTTTCTTCTTAGTCAAACTGAGATCTTTTCCTGTAGTCATCATAAGATAATTCAAATAACTTTTAGACTTGTATTTTCTGAAACACTCAAACAAATAGAGTTTAGAAAAACAAGATGTATTTGAAAACAAAGATCTCTTGTGAATTGACCACTTGTGATGAATTAATTGATTAATTAGCCAAGTTTATTAATTAATCAAATTAACATGCAAGCGCATAGTAGTACAAACAAATCACCAAAATTAACTAAAGTATGTAGAGAAAAATAAATGACAAGGTAATTTGTTTATGAATAGGGAAAACCAACAAAGCAAAAACCTCACCGAGTGATTTTAAAGTCACCACTCCCAAGAATTCACTATTATCACAACAAGTGGTTACAAGTAAAGGAATATCGATACCTTATACCAACCTACAGTTGAACCCTAACCCCAATACCTAATTGGACTTGTTTTGTAGTGACAATCTCTCCTTTATATTGCCCAGATCCCAGTACGCGACTTGATTCACTAACTAGAAAGGTTGTTGGCTGCAAAGTTCTTCAGTTCATCACACGATGAAGATCCAGAAGATGCTTGGTTACAAAACCCTACGGTGTACAAACATAGCAACTTCTTCACAGGAAAGATGAACTAGGTCAAACTTTATGTTCAGTCACAATTTGCTTGAACAGACTTTGCTCAATGCTTGTACAACTTATGTCCTCTTTAACGGCCCTTAAAGTAATACTTTTATATGTCTAGGGTTATGAGAAAAGAAAGCTCAAATACATAATCACAGATTGGATGAAAAACAGTCCTGAAAAACTGAAATTCATAAACCTCGACAGATATCCTATTTGTCGAGATGCTGTCAAGCCACAGGGCTGGAACAGCTCTACAAGCTTGATAGATGGCTAGTTATCGAGCTAGCTATCAATTAGACTTGAATCTTGGATAGACTTGCATGGCTTCAACACTTGATCTTGAAACAAAGTTTCTTGAAGTATTAAATACATCCTAGATCTACCCAAATACAAGTAAAGTGCGTTTTGTCAAAGGATTAGCCAATTACATAAAGTAGTGACATATGTTCCTAAGAAGTTAATCACATATGTCCTAACAGTAACTAGAAGCTTTGTGTATGTTTTTAGACCCCTGTAAACTAAATTGAAAGTTTGTTTAGACCCCTTAAACCCAAACAAATTAACCTAGTTATTTAGCCAAGTGATTAACTTAGGTAAATTATTCAAATCTAGGTTAACACAAAAATATCAAATCATGTAAAAGTGCGGAATAATAAAGAACACATGATATGATGACCCAGGAAAACCAAACCGGTAAAAAATGTGGGGAGGATTTAACCTAGCTATCCTTAAGGTAAAACGAATTCACTATGAAAGAATCGAAGTTTACACAATAGAAACTTAGACCACTAACATCCTATTGCTACCTGCCTGTAGGAAACTTACTACCACGACCACGTGACAGCTTCGAGACCACGAACTCCTTCTTTCCTTGAATTCTTCAGCAAAGCACAAGCAACACCTGCTTGTATATCTTGAAGCTCTTTTGTTGTTCTGCAACTGTATGATTTACCAATCTCTTGACATGAATCTTGAGTTTGGAAACCCTAAGTGTATGTGAAGGTAAACACTTCTAGATCTAACAATTAGATTCACAAACACAGCATTCAGAACTCTAAAAACATGGCTAGGGTTTTCCCTTATATACTTAGGGCAAAACATAAAACCCTATACATTAAATGAGCTAGGGCTGAGTTGGAAAATTTTGTAGAAAAACGTTCTGCACGACGTTCGATCGGTCGAGTCTAATTCTCGATCGATCGAGTCAGGCAGAAGTGCACAGTAAATTCTACAGTTAACTTGATTCCAACTTTACATAAAAAGTCATACTTTGAGCAAGTCTAACATAAGACTAAAGATTGTTTTGATCATGGTTTGCCAACATTACAAATTAAAGTTCTAATACATTAGTTCCTAATTCCTTAGAACCTAACAAACTCCCCTTTTGGCAATCTGTGACAAAACACAGACTTAACAAAAAGCTCAAAGTTTACAAAATAAAACAGCCCATTACAAAAAAAAAAGCTACTAAAAAATTCAACCTAACTACTATCTAACAGTTGCAAAGTAGATAGCAGCACGACTGAATCAACTTGTATATTCCTGTAACACTTAACAAACACATAAACGTATGTGTGGAAGATACAAGTAATAAAAAACTTCTTGATTTCACATAACACAAAATAAAGACATATATCATGAATAACATCATAAATATAAATCAATAAGCAATGTAGCATAGTGAAACAAGAAACATATACATAAAAAAGCATCCCAAAAATATATATCTCCACTATCATGAGCCAAAAAAGTAAATACACAATGAAGCACCTAGATACAATCTAAAAGACTCCACAAGCTACTCAGTATCACAAAGAGATCCAAAAACTCCCCCTAAAACAAAAATCTCCTCTACATATAATGAACTCCTCAGTAGAATGCACTCCCCCTTTTTGTGACCAATTGCAAAAGGGCACTCACTTATCATCAAAAGGAGGCGGCGGAGGAGAATGACGAAAACTCGCCAAATCCGCTCTCAACGCACGAAGCTCATCAAGTACATCCACTAAAAGCTGACCATAAGCCGCCTGAATGGTCATGATAGTGTCCAAAGTCCGACGGAGATCAGAAACATCCGAAGGAGAAGGTGGAGGAATAGCAGCAGCATCAGCAGCCTCAGCAGACGTCTCAGCCGCAAGAGCATCTGTAGAAGAAGAAGGAGGTGGAGTGACACCGGAAGGCTCTACCCTAGGACGCTTAGAGCTAGCTCGAAGTTGAGCAGCCCTTTGCCTCAGAAAGGTAGCACCTATAGGAGCAATAATGTGTATGGGCTCAGAAGCAGGATAATCACCCAAAACGAGATGAAGGAGAATCCTATGAATAAAAACAGGAAAGAATAAAGCATGAGCCGTAGAACTACTCCGATGCACCTCGTTCAAAGAACGAAAGAACAGGTGTGGAAAGAATAAAGCATCAGTAACAAGAGCATACAAAAAGACACACCGCTCAATAGGAATAGTATGAAGATGAGAAATAGGTCACAAGGAATGACAGGCAATCCTAAAGAAAAGATAGTGAAGCTCAGAGAGCTCAGCAGATGTGATCCAAGGATCAGAACCCCACTGGATAGAAGATCCAGTGATGTATGACATCACGTCATCAAAAGGCCGAGACTCATCATAGGGAAAGACGGAATGATCAACAATAGGCACCCCAAGAGCATCAGACACTACCGAAGGGGTAATGCGATACTCCACACCTCGTAACCAAACCTTAACTAAGGTGTTGGTATCATAGACGTGGATAGAGAGGTTCGAGTAGAACTCTCTAATCAAGGTAGCCGGAGGTGGATGATCTATATCCAACAATGGTAACCAACCCCGATGCTCAAAATTACGTCTCATCTCAGGATCAACCTCATCTAGAATGACCCTACGCTCACCCCAAATTTGACGCCTAAGGTTAAGGGTCTCGTATGTCTCTTGGTTCTTCTCACTAGGAAACCAATCACTATCAAAGGAAGGAGAAGGAACAGGAGTCCTATGGGCTCTAGTTTTCCTAGGCATGGTGCTAAGGACAGAAAAGAGAGACAAAGAAAGAGAAGAGCAAAAACAAAAACCAAGGGTAGACTGCAAGTTAGCATACCATAAAATATAGAAATATATCTATATGATGCATGAGCATGAAAAGCAAATGATGCATGAACTAATGCAGTGACATAGTTCAAATATGATCCAAATTAACAAAATTGGCTTGAGCATGAATTTTTTTTTAAAAATCCCAATTTCAAAAACCCAATTTTGCAAAACACAACAAATTGATAAATTGATCAACACAGCAGTTAAATAACTCAATATAATGATCAAATTAATCAATCTAATAAGCCAATTTCATCAATTTATATCAATTTGAACAAAATTCCCAATTTCATCAACTCCAAGCCCTAGATTTTCAAATTTTTCACAAAACACCAAATTAATCAAATTAAACCACTTGTAGTGTTTGTATATGGTGTCCCCACAAAAACCCATGATTAATTTGAAAGAAAAACACCCAAAATCAATGCCAAAAAGATAAAAACTCTAAATGCCGAAAATACCCAAAAATGCATGAAAAATATGCATGAAAAATGAAAATAAAAACAAAAGGAGGGGCAAAAGAGTCTTACCGACCTTGGGAGAGCGATTTGATGCAAAAAGAACGGAGGAAAACGACAAGAACAGCAAAAATTGGTTGACCGGTTGGTGAGAGAAGAAAAAGGAATTTGAATAGTGTTTGAAAAGTGAAGAACACGTGAGAAAAATTTCTTATTAAAAACACTCAGCCCGATTTTCGATCGATCGAAAAACAGATTCGATCGGTTGAAAATACCTCGATTGATCCAGCACCAATCGAATAACGATCGAAACAACCTGAGACTTTCCAGAGATTTTGAGACATTTTCGATCTGTCGAAAAACAGTTTCAATCGATCGAAATTCTGGAAAAAATAAAATTTTGAAAAACAGACCAATTTCAGTGCAGAAACTCCTCAAAGCATAAGATTTTATGAATAAAATGCATGAGTATGAGTTGAAAAGTTTTCCAAAAACACATGTATTTATCCCAGATCTCCCAAAACAAGATTTTCTCTAAATTTCCTCAGGAACTCAAAGGTAAACATGTTCTGCATCAATTTCAAGAAATTTTCAAACTTGGTTGGTCAGACTAAAAACACATAATAATATGTACATAGTTTAGCAAAGAATAACTTGTGTAGAGTGTGCAACTAGCAGAAGCTTAAGAAACATGTGAGGTGACATGCACATAGTGATTAATCAAAATTTCTACAAAATTCATCACATGAAATTAAAAGAGACTATAACTTAAAGAGTTACATCATATAACTCTCACATCTCCTAGAATAAAAGCTTGCAATCACGTAAGTTTCTTGATTTGCCTCATAATTAATATCAATTTAAATTGATTAGAAAATTTATTAATAAAGCCGGGATAACGTACACACCAATTTTATTTGAATTGTGAAATTATTATAGCCCAATAATGTACATACCAGTTTTAGCATTTTAATAGAGGCTACATCTTATGTTCTTTTTGTGCATATGCTACACTTTCTCGAGCACAAAATCTTATGCTATGCACTAAGGTGTTCATGATTGGCTAATAAACAGTGATAAGATGGTTATTTATGCCTTTCTCAAAAAGTTCAAGTCCGACAATCAAAGGCATGTGACTTCAAGATCAAGATCATGTGATCAAAAACTATAAACATCTTTCCCATACAACATGCACTACAAAAATTCCAGCTAGTAAAGTGCAGTAAAAATAAGTGCATCCAAGCTAAACAAGGTACGTAAATATGTTATGCATAAGAGATTGACCAACCTTATCTTCAAATTCAAGAAAAATATAGCAAAAACACATTTAGCAAAAAAAAAAAATATATATATATATATGTATATATATTTTTAAATAAAATAAAACAACCTAGGATGAAATGCATGAATGTTATGCAATGCAAATCCTAAGGAAAAAAGGTAACAAAAGATAGAGCAATGAAGCACAAGGACCATGTCAGACAGACTTAATTAGGTCTAGCCTTTTGCATCCAAAACCTTTTAGATGCAACTCTTGCATTGGAGTTATAATTCACATTTGAATTCTGAGCAACTCTAGGATTGGAATAAAGGTTTAACGCCTTTACCAATTCACCAATAAGTACCATAGGATCTTGTGCTTGAGGCACAGGTACTTTGGATTTATTTGCTCACTTTGCAGCTTGCAACTTGAAACAATTTGGACGAATATGTCCAGACTTTCCACAAAAATGACAAACCCAAGCAGGCTTATCAAGCAATTTTCCCTTAGAAGAAGTAGAAGCTCTAGAATGAGACGTTTAAAGATCAACCCTAATCTTTCTAAGTGGAGTAACATCTACAGATTTAACAGGTTCACTCACCAAAGGTTTGACAATCTCACTCTTAGGAGGTTCAGAAGAGAGAACAAAATTTGTGGAATGAGATTCAGGCATAGAGATGCTTTCCACAAAACCTAATCCAGTTTTGTCAGAATGAGACTTTTGAACACTCAACATGTGATCAAGTTTTGAGCTTGTAGACCTTTTAGATTGTTCTCTAGCAACAGATAATTCAAGTTCCAAATTTTTAACTTTATCAAGTAAAAATATGTTCTCAAACAATTTTCACATTATTCAAAAGCTCATTAGCATCAAACAATTTCACAAGCAAATTCTTTTTATCAAGTTCCAGAGATGCAATTTTCTTCAAGCCTAAATCCATATTCATAGCATCCTTTGCAACAACTTTGCAAAATTTATTAAAGGCTTCTTGTAAATCTGCATCTTCAGAGAGTTCCCCATCAGAAGGGTTCTCTTCAACAGACACGCTTTCATTAACTACAGTAGTAGCAGTGAAAGCAATGAAGTTTCCATCCTCATCACTAGCGGATTCATTGTTAGAAACTTCATCATCACTAAGAGTCATAGCCATAGCTTTACCCTTAGACTTCAAGTATGTAGGACATTTAGATTTCATATGACCATACCCTTGACATCCATAACATTGTTGTCCTAAAGAATTATTAGAAGGTTGACCTACTTTCTCTTTAGGTTTTTCAGTGTTATTAACCTTAGTGGGATCATTCCTCCTAAAATTTCTAGGTTCAGCAGTGTTCTAGCCTCTTGCCATTCTGTTATTGTTCCTAAGAAAGTTTCAAAAGTTCTTGGCAAGATAGGCAATCTCTGTTGCAGAGAGTTCATCATCAAATCCACCATCCTCAACATCATCAACTGACTTAAGAGCCATTGATTTGGATTTATTTGTCTTGGGTAGGTCCAACTCATAGAACTGAAGAGATCCTACAAGTTCATCAACAGGAATGGAGTCCACATCCTTGCTTTCAGTGATGGCAGTCACTTTGGGTCTAAAATCCTCAGTCAAAGATCTAAGAATCTTCCTAACAATTTTAGGTTGATCATAGATTTCACCCAAATTATATGCAGAATTAACAATATCATTCAATTTAGCATAGAACTTATCAAAAGATTCATCATCATTCATTCTAATACCTTCAAATCTAGTAGTTAATTGCTGCAACTTATTAATCTTAACTGTCTTTGTGCCTTCATACACAGTCTGGAGGATATTCCAAGCAGTATGAGCAACATCAACATTAGAGATTCTCTTAAATTCCTCTATAGAGACAGCATTGAAAATAACATTCGCAGCTTTGCTATTGATAGCAGCTGCCTCCTTTTGAGAAGTTTGCCACTCACTCATAGGAGTAGTGGGCTTCTCCTATCCATATTCAACAGAATTCCAGACTCTCTCATCAATGGATTTCAGGAATGCTTTCATCCTTACTTTCCAAAAAGCATAGTTGTTTTCATCAAAATGAGGTGGAACAACAAGAGAGTATCCGTGTTCCATGACAACAGGGGTCAAGGATCAGCTCAAAGATCAAAGGATCAAAAACAAAAGCAACCCGCTCTGATACCAATTGAAAGTTTGTTTAGACCCCTTAAACCCAAACAAATTAACCTAGTTATTTAGCCAAGTGATTAACTTAGGTAAATTATTCAAATCTAGGTTAACACAAAAATATCAAATCATGTAAAAGTGCGGAATAATAAAGAACACATGATATGATGACCCAGGAAAACCAAACCGGTGAAAAACCTAGGGTGGATTTAACCTAGCTATCCTCAAGGTAAAACGAATTCACTATGAAAGAATCGAAATTTACACAATAGAGACTTAGACCACTAACATCTTATTGCTACCTGCCTATAGGAAACTTACTACCACGACCATGTGACAGCTCTGAGATCACGGACTCCTTCTTTCCTTGAATTCTTCAGCAAAGCACAAGCAACACCTGCTTGTATATCTTGAAGCTCTTTTGTTGTTCTGCAACTGTATGATTTACTAATCTCTTGACATGAATCTTGAGTTTGGAAACCCTATGTGTATGTGAAGGTAAACACCTTTAGATCTAACAATTAGATTCAAAACTCTAAAAACGTGGCTAGGGTTTTCCCTTATATACTTAGGGCAAAACATAAAACCCTATACATTAAATGAGCTAGGGCTGAGTTGGAAAATTTTGCAGAAAAATGTTCTGCACGACTTTCGATCGGTCGAGTCTAATTCTCGATCGATCGAGTCAGGTAGAAGTGCACAGTAAATTCTGCAGTTAACTCGATTTCAACTTTACATAAAAAGCCATACTTTGAGCAAGTCTAACACAAGACTAAAGATTGTTTTGATCATGGTTTGCCAACATTACAAATTGAAGTTCTAATACATTAGTTCCTAATTCCTTAGAACCTAACATAAATTGTTTAACCTAATTAATTAACCAAGTGAATACTTAGGTTTATTATTCAGATCTAGGTTAAAACAATAAAGTCATATCATGTAAGGCAGTAGAAAAATAAATAACAAAACGATATGATGACCGAGGAAAACTAAATTGGTAAAAAACCTAGGAAGGATTTAACCTAGCTATCCTTAAGGTAAAAGGTAAATCCACTATGAAAGAATTGAAGTTTGCATAATAGAACTTAGACCACTAACAATTTATTGCTACCTCGAGTAGAAAATTTACTACCACAACCCCATGATAGCTCCAAGTCCACAGACTACTTCTTTTCTAGGCCTTTGCAATAGCACAAGCTCACCTACTTGTGACTTTGAGACTCCACTCAAAGGTTTGGATCTCCTTAGACGTTGATCTTGTATGCAGCAATTTCTATAACATCGGATCTTGAGATTCTTCAAGGTATAACACCAGTAGAAGAATTTAGAGAGCTTTTGGGTACAAAACCCTAGATACAAAAGAGACACACTCTTCTCTATCTAAAAAGCCTTTTTAAAAAACGTGCTTAAGGTTTCCTTTATATACTAGGAATGTTTTACTTGAAACCCAATACGTTTAAGTAGAGTTTGGGCTGAAATAGAATTCTGTAAATACGTGTTTTGATCGGTCGAGCCTGTTCTTCGATCGATTGAACTAGGCAAATTTCGAATTCTTTAATCTGCAGGTTGCTTGTTCTTAGATCTTGACTTGAATCACCTTGAGCATTGTCTAATAATACCTACAAACTCTAGGATCTATATCTAGGCAAGTTTGTGTTCACGATTTACCAATTGTTCTAAACTTTTAGAACCTAACACTTTGATATACGGTATTTGAAATATGATATATCTTTGTACAAAGAGAAAATCAGTCACTTCTAATTGCTATAATTGTATTTATTTAGAAGATTCCCATAGCATCATTGCAGTTATTATAAATAGGACTATCTTAGTACGTACATATACTTGAAAAGTTATTCTTCCGGCATTTACCAAACAAAAACCTTATGATTCCAACATGGTACGGGATTGTTTTTTATATGAGTCACAGTACCTGCTCCTGCTTCAAGTTTATGATACACTAGAGCATGCTAGAAGGCCACCCACCAACCCACTGTTTGGGATGGAGCACAAGGAAAATGCTCTCGTGCATGATTACTTTTATGTTAATATTTTGAGTTCAGCTAGATCAGTAGTCAGTACAAACTGTTTGTTTATTTCATCCCCTATGATTGAATGTACAATTGAGCCTTAATCTACACTAATTATCTAAGCCTCTGATGTTTATAAATTATCAAGTGCCCTTACAATACCAACTACCAAACCAAAAATTAGTGCATAAGCAGAAAGTTTTTTTTTTTTTTTTTTCCCTCTTTTAATTTATTGATGGAAAACTAAAGAAGAGACGAGATTACAGAAAAATTATTTCAGCAAAAGTAAAAAGTAAAAAAAGATAGCATAAAAATATTTATGTATTTCTCAACATCAAAAGATATGAAATGTGCTTCAAGAGTGAATGTGAATCAATTATACACACTCCAACGAAATGTATTTTTAGTGACGAAAAAATTTATCACTAAAAGTCCAATTTTTCGTCACTAAGAACTTTTAGTGACGAAATCGGGCTTTTAGTGACGAAACTCATTTCGTCGCTGAAACCCTGTCACTAAAAGTCCTGGCGACGAAAAATTTCGTCACTAAAAGTCCAATTTATTTATTTTTTTTTTAACTTTTAGCGACGAAAACGTTTCATCACTAAATGTTTTCCTCGCTAAAAACACTGTTCAGTGACGAAATATTTCGTCACTAAAAACACCTTAGTTTATTAAATCATATTTAGTGACGAATAATTTTGTCAATAAAACTATGTTCGAGTACATATAGTGACAAAAAAGTTCGTCACTAAAACTATTTTTAAGAAAATTCAGACACATATAGCGACGGAAATTTTTGTCACTAAAACCATTTCTTACAAAATTTTGCTTCATTTAGCGACGAAATATTTCGTCACTAAAACAATTTTTTGTTGCTATATTTGTGACGAAAAAATTCGTCTCTAAAACTTAATTTCTGTTTTTATTTTTTTCATGGCTTTGATATTAACCTGTAACCTGTCATTATATTATTAAAACCTTACATTTGAATAACACATTTATTTCAACAACACATTTATAAAAAAAGATCCATACATTCGACAAGTAAAAAATAAAACAATTATCCAATTCAAACTTCTTCCATACAATAATTGTTTGTAACACATACAATAACTCAAGATGTTTTATAACAATAAAAAAAAGTGTAACATAATATAATTAGAATTAACGGAAGATGTCCTCATATGTCTTCAAGTAATGCCAAAAGTAAATCCCCTAAAAGCCACCAATAGGAAATCTGCACAAATATAAAACAAAACTACATTAAAATCGTAAAGTAAAAACAACTCATCACAAAACCAATCACAAACATTACAAGTACAATGCTTACAAGTATTGAAATCAAATAAAATAATATTCGTCACATCTAATTAACAAGTTCCATTCACATTTGCAAGAAACTAAAAACACTCCCAATATGAATTTAAACCACTTTATAACACCATGCAAGCCACCCGTTTGCTCCAACATAATAATCCACCACAAAACTAATCACAAACATCACAACTATAATATTTACAAATATTGAAATCAAATAAAATACTATTCATTATATCTAATCAAAAATACTCATTCATATTTGCAAGAAATGAAAAACACTCTCAATATTAGTTTAAACCACCTTATTGTTAGGATATGTGCCCTTAAATCCTATTGTATGATGCTATGTATGATATTATGTATAACATTATGTGAGAAATAATGTATGACTTAATATTGTGTTTAATAAAGTTACTTTATTCTTATCTAAAATAATGGTAACATGAATATTCGGACATTATCAAATAGTCCATGAGATGCATAGTATGTGATTTATGTGATTTAGTCACAGAAGATATAGACCACAAGTTCTTTGTAAACTCAGAATTTTGGTTCGTAGTCGGTGATGAAATTGGGCATTTCATCTGCGAAGACTATAACATATTAACTACGATGATTTGTCTTGATCATGGAAGTGGTGACTTCTAGTTAATATGTTGATATGTTTTAAGAGTTAAGACATATTGAACTGGACCGCTGTGAGATTTATTATTCTCCTAACGACTGTCAATTGAATAATAAATCTCACGACTTGTATTCACTTGAACTCTTAATCCTGAGAGAATAATGGACCTAATCATGAAATGTAGGTTGCTTTGATATATCAGGAGTGAGATCTAAAGTAATGGTCAAAACCTCAGTATGTTGGGCAGCCACATTTAGTGTTGATGGAACATATATTCTCAAGATGGAATTCATAGTCTCTTAACGGAGATATAAAATATTCCTTTGAGATAAGTTTAATGGGTACAGTTATTCAGAGAGTTAGGCCTAACCACTTTAGTAAGACTAAAGTATATATTTATGAAATTGGATTTTATAAATATATGGTGAATAACTAAAAAGAATTAAATCGGGTACTCAAGGATTAAGATGTAGTAATTTACAAAGTGGCAGTCTATATTCATGACTTTGTATTACTACAAATATTTTATGAAGGGGTTGCATGTATAATAAAGTCTTGGGATATAATTTATTAATGAGGCCTACAGTGCAATTATATTTATATAGTGGTATTAAATATAATTAATGGTAACTTTGGATTTGTCAAGAGTTGAGAGAAAAGCCCAAGGCCCATTGGAACTAGTGTCTTATTTGTTCCCTTTTGGTCCCACTCCAAGCCACACACTAAAGCCCAATTGGGAAGGCCCAAAAGGCTAGCCCAATTAGATAATCAGTTATGTGGAGAGAAACATATAGAATTTTATATAGAATAAAATGGTTTGTATGTTTAATAAATAAGATAATATAAGAAAGAGAGACACTCTTTCACATTCTCTCTAGAAAACATAGAACTGATTGAGAGACCACATATCTTGGGCATCAAGTGGAATTGGAGTGAAGATTGAAAGTCTTCCCGAGTACTTCTTCAGTCGGTTTTGAATTTCACCGCATCAAGGTACACTCTCTTGTTCTTATATTTTGAAACCTACATAGTGCATGTTATCAATTGCGAATGAAATAGATCCGTTTATTTTCCGCTGCGTATGTTTTGTATGCGATACAAACATGATGATTTCCTAACACTTATAACATCATGCAAGCCACCCATTTGCTTTAACACAACAACCCACCACACAACCAATCACAAACATCACAACTATAATGCTTATAAGTATTGAAATAAAACAAAATACTTTTCATTACATCTAATCAACAATACTCATTCACATTTGCAAGAAATGAAAAACACTCACAATATGTATTTAAACCACCTTATAACACTATGCTAGCCATCCGCTTGCTCCAACACAACATACCACCACAAATCCAATTTCCAACATCATAAGTATAAAGTTTTATAAGATTTTAACTAGAATTTACTTACTTTGCTCAAGCTAAGCTTACAACTTTAAGAAAAAATCCAAATTTATTGCAAACAATGTGTATTTAGCCTACAAAAGAAAATTTAAATTTATAAGTACTTTAGTCTTGAAAATGATGCAACTACCAGAAACAATAAAAAAAGATTGAATTAGCAAATAGATGTTACTTCATAATTGTCAGGCCAGAAAGCTTACCAAACACAATATGTTTATTTGTTCCTGAGAAACACCATTAAACTTCACAACCGAAACAACAAAAACAACACAGGAAAATACTTTATTTTCTTCATTTCTTTCCTACTCTTTCCTATGTTGCACCTTTTTCTTCACTAAGGAACAAGTAAAAAGGAAGATAGCAATCAAATTTGAAAAAAAAAAAAAAGAGAGGGCTCTCAAGTTAATAAAAATTGTTTAAATTCTTTTCTTAAGGCCACATCAATACACACCTAAAGCCTAAAGCGCAGATCTTTCATCCAAAATAACCAAATAAATAGAGAAAAAAAAAAAAAAACAAAACCCATTAACCATAACACAGAAGCTTAGACAAAAAAAAAAAAAAATCTTGATAGATCTTATGAGAAAGACCTGTACAGAGACATATTCCAAATATAACAACAATATTTTCATCAACAATAACAACATATGTCAATAACAACAACAACAATAATGATCCATCACCACCAATCCCAATCTCTTTCGTTTTCTTCGTGTATAACAATTAATCAAACACCATCTTAAAAATAAAAATAAAAATATAAATATAAAACCAAAAAAAATTAAAATTTTTTTAAAAAGGAATTAAACATTGTAATGGCGCAGAGAAAAAAAAAAAAAAAAAAATCACCAAGTCAACGATGACGACCTGGGGCTACGGCGACGACGGTGAGTTGAATCGACGGTTGGATCAGCGGCTGGATGCGACGGCGTGGGTTAGGTGGGAATCAGAATCGGTCAAAGAAGGAACGGCGACAAGAGGAGGAACGGTGACGTGAAGATCTACAACAATGTGAGGAGGCAACAGCGACAAGAGGAGCTACGGCGACATGAGGAGGCAACGGCGACGAGAGGATCTACGGCGACTACGAGAAACGGCGATGAGAGGAGCTACGGCGACGTGAGGAGGCAACAGCGACGAGGGCTTTTATTGTCAGCGATGAGGGCTTTTATTGGCGACGACGGCCTCCCTTTATTGGCGACAGTTATCGGCGACGCTCAGGTGGATTATCAGCAACGGATTGGGTTCTTTTAGGATCGGGGTGGGTTGGGTTCTTTTGGGAATGAAGGCTCAGAGACAAATTTTTGTAAATAGGAAGAAAACAACAGGTATTGCCACCTCTTCCATGTATTTATAGTGGTCTTTAGCGACGAATTGGTTCGTCGCTATTGCCACCTCTTTGTCACAAAAGGTAGTAAGCTTTTAAGCTTTTAGCGACGAATTTCAGTTTCGTCACTAAAGACCCAGGCTTTGTTAAGATTTTTAGAGACGAAATTCATATTTCGTCGCTAAAGCTTACTTTTAGTGACGAATTGTGATTTTGTTGCTAAAAACATGGAAGTGCAATACTATTATTATTTTTAGTGACGAATATATTTCGTTACTAATTCTTCCTTATAGTGACGAAATAATTTTCGTCACTAATACTATCCACAGCGATACATATAGTGATGAAATATTTCGTCACAAAAAATTTCAACTTTTAGCGACGAAACATTTCGTCGCTATAGATTAATTCAACTTGCGCCAAAGTTTCCCTCTGCTGGCGCCCATTTTTCAAATCACAGTGGCGACGAAATTTATTTTTCGTCACTAAATGTTGTAATTTTTTTCATTATTAGTGACGAAATCCATATTTCGTCACTAAAGCTGTATTTTTAGTGACGAAAAATATTTCCTCGCTAAGAACATTTATATTTGGATAGTACTAGGAAAATGGCTCTTGGTATTGAAAAGAGACTCAGCTCAAACATGGTCTAAGAACTGGGTTTTATCTAACCTAAAAAAATGATTCGTAGTTGTTGCCCTAATTATTCTTCTTTCTTTCCTTATTGTTCTTTTTGGTTACCGTTCTAGCGATATACAAGATGTATGAATGAGCAACCAACCAAGTAAATTAATTTAATCCTAAAGAAAGGACATAATAAGTACATAAGAGGTAGACATTGTAAGATCTCTGTATGCATGGTTTAAAGAGTTTGAAATGTATCAGCACCATGATAAAATTAGTTTGCTATATTATATTCTGCTTTGATTTTATTGTCGGCTTTTGTTCTTTTTCTGCAAAAAGATTAATGTTTTCGTAACCTAGATGCCTAAATGGACGATGGTAAGTATTTGTTTTTACTGAAAATTCAATTTTAAGGATTTAGACGTCATCTCCTAATCAAATCTACAAATAATTTTTTTTAGAAAAAAAATCTATATTATATCATATCATATACTATATAATAAAAGTTTGACTTAAAGTCATGGTTGCACAAAGTGACTTCACCATTATGCAAAATTTTTTATTATATATTTTTATAAAGTAAACATAATTTTTTTTGTTCTTATCTTTTTGTTCTATTCTAAGTTGATAAAATCTTAATTTGATTACAATTCAAATTCTTCATCTAATATTTTTCTTATTATAATTTATAAGTTGATAAAAAATATATCAATTTGATTACATTCTAAAATCTTCAACTAATCCATATTTTTTATTTAAATTATATTACTACACATAAAAAAAAAAAGTAATTTTGTACATGTTAAAAAAAAAAAAAAAACAACAACAACAAATTGATGTCCAAATGTTCCTATTCAAACCTAAGTGCAATGTGCTGCTTAACTTGGTTGGCTTGCATTATTGCATACATTGGCTTGGAGTGCCGGTATTTACTCCCTGGCCTTTCCATTCTTCTGGATTGTTTAATTTCTATGTAATACTAATATGTTTATTTTTAGATATGTGAACATTTGGTAATGTAAAGAGAATTAAAAGTATTTAACTTTGTAATGAGAAAAACAAAATGATTTCTTTTTATCCACAACACTAATGATGAGTTAATTCAAACTAAAAAAAGAAATAAGTAAACGTGAATGATGGAAATTAGGAAATAGGATAGATTTTTTTTTTTTAAAGTTATATAAGGTTAGAAGTTTAAAATTAACCAAAGAAGAAGAAGTTAAACTCAACCTAACTTCAGCTAGCATTAGACTTTTTGTTCATATCAACTTCTTTAATGTAGACTATATATTTATATAATTCATAATGAATACCTACCATACGGTTCTTTTTCTCTACTTTTCTCTTCTTTTACCTACAACCTTACAAGTATGTATTTGTTTACTCTAATTATTTTTCCATTAAATTGAATAAGTTTTGTTTATTTTATGTCTTTTCTTTATTATTCCTCTTGAAAGGAGGGATATAAACTTTTTCAGCTTTAGGTTTAAGAGAACTAGAAACACTTCTGTTATTAACAGCAGGCTTGGTACTAGTCAAATTTTCAATTTTAACTTTGGATTCAGCTAACTCTTGTTCCAAGCTTTTCATCTTCTTATCTTGAGAGGAAATTTGATTTCTCAAAAATTCATTCTTTTTATTAGATTCATCTAATCTAACAATCAATTCCTCTTTTTCAAGATTAGCCAATTTTAACTCTTCCTTGAATTTCTTAGCAATTCTCATAGTTTTCAATAATTCCTTACGAAGAGTTTCACAGGCATCAAAAAGATTAACAGAAATAACAGTGTCCTTTTTATTCACATCATCACAATCAAAAACAGTAAGACACTTAAAATTATCCATGATAACAGGGATCAAGGATCAACTCTTAGATCAAAGGATCTACAACAGAAGAGCTACCCACTCTGATACCACTTGTCAGTTTGTTTAGACCCCTTAAACCCAACAGATTAACCTAGAGAATTAGCCAAGTGATTAACTTAGGTAATTTAATTAAATCTAGGTTAACACAAAATAAACAAAAACAATAAAGCAGCAGAAAATAAAGAACACAAAGATCTGATGACCCAGGAAAACCAAACCGGTAAAAAACCTGGGGAGGATTTAACCTAGCTATCCTTAAGGTAAAACAGCAAATCCACTAGAAAGAATCGAAGTTTACACAATAGCGACTTAGACCACTAACATCCTATTACTACCCAAGTGTAGGAAACTTACTACCACGACCCCATGATAGCTCCGAGATCCACGGACTCCTTCTTTCTTTATTCTTTGCAAAACACAAACACCACCGTTTGTGACTTTGAGATCCCACTCAAAGGTTTAGCAACACAAACTCTCCTATTTGTGACTCCAAGACCACCCTTGAAGGTTTAGATCATCAGCACCTTTGATGACTAGAGAAGGCAACAACTTCAGCAATACCGGATCTTCAGATTCTTCAAAGAACAACACCGGTAGAAGTAATAAGAGAGGTTTTAGGAACAAAACCCTAAATACAAAAGAGGCACACTCTTCTCTCTCTAAAAAGCCTTATAAAAACGTGCTTAGAGTTTCTTTTATATAGTAGGAGAAGTAGATCTGAAACCCTAATCCTTAATGGGCTAGAACTGCTGTTTGGGCCAACTTAAAATTCTGCAGATATGATTCTCGATCGGTCGAGCCTGTTTTTCGATCCATCGAACCAGGCAGATTCTGAAATCTTCTTTCTGCAGCTTACATGTTCTTGTGTGCTCACGATTTGCCAATTATTCTAAACTTTTAGAACCTAACAGTTTCCAATGGTAATATGTTGCTTTCATCCTCTCAATTTTGATTTAGAGAACAACCTTCTTTTTAGTTTATTATTAAGTATGTCTTGATATAAATTTGATGATAAATTGTTCATAATTTTTTTTTCCAATTGAAATAACTTTGGCTCACTATTAGAGTTGTACACTTTGACCTATAAAAGAAGGCAGTCAGTCCATTTAGTTTTATAAATTCTTTAATATGGTTTGACATGATTTTTATCAATCATTAAATTTTCTAATAAAGAACATTGACAAACAAGAACAAGGATACACTAAAAATTTAGTCTACAAAGAGGTATTCAACAAATCAACAATCTCCCAAAGAAACAAAATTTTGATAAGAGCACAATTAGTATGCTACAAAATAATTTTTTTATTTAGGTGTTTTCATATAGTTATTATACCAATACAATTTATTCTTTTTTTATTATAATAATTATTTATTTCATTATTGTTATCAAACAAAATATATATTCTATAAGTTTATGATAAAACCGTGCAATGCACTAGCCTTTATCTAGTCTCTCTCTCTCTCTCTCTCTCTCTCTCTCTCTCTCTATATATATATATATATATATATATGTTAGGTTCTAAGAAATTAGGAACTAATATATTAGAACTTTATTTTGTAATGTTGGCAAACCATGATCAAAACGATTTTAGTCTAGTTAAGACTTGCTCAAAGTGTGTGCTTATTGTGTAAAGTTGGAATCGAGTTACTGCAGAAGTCACTGTGCAAATCTGCCAGGCTCGATCGATTGAGAATTAGACTCGACCGATTGAAAGTCGTGTAGATTGTTTTTTCTGCAGAATTTCCAACTCAGCCCAAGCTCGTTTGACGTGTAGGGTTTTATATTTTGCTCTAAGTATAAAAGGGAAAACCCTAGCCATGTTTTTAGTGTTCTGAATGCTGTATGTGTGAATCTTATTTGTGAGATCTAGAGGTGTTTGCCTTCACATACACTTAGGGTTTCCAAACTCAAGATTGATGTCAAGAGCTTGGTGATCATCCAGTTGCAGATTCAAGAACTTCAAGATATACAAGCAGAGTGCTTGTGCTTTGCTGTGAATTCAAGAAAGAAGTAGTCCGTGGACTCGGAGCTGTCACGTGGTCGTGGTAGTAAGTTTCCTACTCGAGGTAGCAATAGGATGTTAGTGGTCTAAGTCGCTATTGTGTAAACTTCAATTCTTTCATTGTGAATTCTGTTTTACCTTGAGGATAACTAGGTTAAATCCTCTCTAGGTTTTTTACCGATTTGGTTTTCCTGGGTTATCATATCTTGTGTTCTTTATTTTCCGCACTTTGCATGATATGATATATTTGTGTTAACTTAGAACTGCTTAAATTTACCTAAGTTAATCACTTGGCTAAATATCTAGGTTAATCTGTTTGGGTTTAAGGGGTCTAAACTTCTTACAATATATATATATATATATATATATATATATATATAAAACTGAAGTCTCTGAAACTCTCACAATTTTTGACATTAGCATAATATTTTAAATAAAATTATCATTTTAATTATATAAATTTTTTTTAGTCCAAATTTAACAAGGAATGAAACTCTATCTTCTAACAAGTCCAACTTAAACTCAAACTCATTATTATCATTTTTAAAAAAAAATTATTTTTGTTTAATCAAAACTTAATAAGAAGTGAAACTCTATTTTTCTAATAAGTCCAACTTAAATTCAAACTCAAACATTGATAATCTATATAAAAACATAAATTCTGATAGGACTAAAAAAAAAAAAACAATGAAAAAGAGAGAGAGACTTTTTATTTGTAAGATCCTTCTCAAGTTTATAATTATTTTATACTTTGTAAAAGCCCTTTTGCACATAAGGTAGAAGTCATGTTCAAAGTTTAGCTCAATGAAAGAGGGGCGGTTCAATGATGATCTCCCTCTTAAGTTTCTTCTTGGTTGGTTTTTTTATTTTTAGTAGGTGATCTTTGCTATGCAATATTCTAACTCCAAATTTTAAAGTTATGAACTTTTAGTTGCTAATATTTTAATATTTTATACTCTATTGCCAGGATTACATTAATGGAAATTCAATTTCATTCCAGCCGAGCTAAATTAGGTTGCTGTAATGTTAGCTAATTTATGTTGAATTTTTTATATTGTTATTAATGAATTTTATCTTTTATGTCGGATTTTTTATTTGCTTTCATATGTGCTTGAGATTTTCTTTCTATTTTATTCTTTTGTTATATTTAGAATTGATTTTCTTTTGAGTATTTAGGTTAATCTCCATATTTATATTGACATTGTTTTCGTGGGTTTGGTTTTTGGGTTGAAATTTCTACTAACTATTTTTTTTTTTTTTTATTGTACATGGCAGATAAAACATCTCTATTTTTTTGGAGAAAAATCAAAACTGCAACCTATGTCTTCCAACCTAGGGAACGATAAATTTTTCTTTGGTATGTTATATATAAATTTGTTGAATTTTTTTTGGTTTTGAAGTATAATTTGGTGATTCTATATATTTTGAAGTTTTAAGTCTCAGAGTTTTTGGTATTTGCGTCTCAGTAGGTTGATCTTGATTCTTTACCTTAAATGCTTGTTATTTAGGTTCATGTGATTTTTTGTTTTCTTATTAAAAGCTATGATTTTTGGTTGATTAATTATTTATTTGGATTAACTTCAATAAATTATTTGTTTGGATTCAACATAAAAAAATAATAGAATTAGGTATTATAATTTTGATATTGTTCCATGTTTTGAATTGTTTATATTGTTATTACTACGAGAAAGTCATATTGCTACTCAAATTTAAAACTTAGTGTGTCTTCCTCATACCATGGTCTTTATTTATATATTTGCAGTTTATATTAGTTTTGAGTGGGTGTGTGTATATAACTATTAGGAGTTTTGCTTTATTAATTTAAGAATTGTAAATTACTTTGTAGGTTTCAGTAACTATGCACTTGCAACTCAATAACATTCAATGTAAGACAACACTTCTAAACTATGGAAAAGTATAGAAGTTATATATTTCTTTATTTTTTTTCAGAGTCAATAGTTTTTCTGTGCATTGAACGGTTTAGCGATTAGTATACTATAAAATCAAAGTTTTTTATTGACCTCTTGAGAATCTGCCACATAAGCTTTAGAGCTCTCACAAATTTATAGGTCACCGCTATTTTCTTTTTACTTTTTTGAAGTTCTATTTGTATAACTCAACCTTTTGATAATTCTTATGCTTTCATTCGATAACCTCCCCCCTCTTCATTTTTCCATGGTCAACCAAATTATAGAACTACAATGCAATCGATGGAGTTCCAGACGCCCTCCTCCTCTATCAGTATTTTGTCTCTGACAACAGTTTCAAACACCTACCGTACTCCGACTTGGACAATCAGATTCAAACTCCTTCTAGTCTAATTCAACTCAGCCAAAGTCACCAAAAATCCTTTTGTTATGACACAAGTGTGCCGTTTACAATGACAATTGTGAAGTGTAGCAGAACCTCCATTTCCAATTACACCCTTATGACTTCAAAATTGTAGATAGGCTACGACAGCTAAAAAGAATGTAAATGTTTTCTTTACGTTGTTAGATTATAAATATCCATAACATAAATTTTAGGATCTTGAATTATCATGATTTCACAACTGCACAAATTAATTATAAAGCTTACCTTGATCCATTGCTAAACTCTTCTTAAGATCAAGTTTTAGTATAAAAGGCACTTAATTCTTATAGGATTGGTTTCTCTCTCTTGACCCTCTTTTCTCTTTAACTATTCAATATATTTAATGGGGTAGTTGAATGTCTCTTTTCTAGGTAGAGAGATCAGGACCAAATTCCTTGTATCTATAACCTCCACTTGCCCATCAAAGTTGGAGTTACTTAAGAAACTTACTTCTCATTATCCAATGTTTTAAGGACATGTAACATCTTATTAAACCATAACATATATGAAATTATCAAATGGATACGTTATCAAATGGGACAGTTTATTCTTACATTCTCCCACTTGGCCCATATGATAACTTTCGTTAAGGCATAATAAGATTAACTATTAAGTATACAATGGTACATATCCTCTTACTTTAAATTGGTCATCATAATACTATAATTAAACAACCCACTAATGCGAGTCATGGCGGTTCCATATCAGTTATACGACATAGTTCCTTCCATGTACTACAACACTAGCAACTTGTTTAACAGAGCCTATCAATGAGAAGTGACTTAAAAGGTCTAACAATAATGTCTCTTTTGTTAGAGACTATCCTTGTTATTATTCATCCATTATCATATATGTACATACATAAAATAAAACAGGAATAATTAGAAACATATTTAATGAGATCTCTAAGTGTCAAAAGTATAAGGTAACATTAAAATAACAACTATCATGTTCTACGTTCAAGACCCATTCGATCAACATGTTCCTTAAATGTCTTAGGAGGTAACCCCTTTGTCAATGGATTTGCAATCATAAGCTATGTGCTTATGTGTTCTATTGACACTCATTGTTTCTGAACTTCTTCCTTAACAGTAAGGTATTTCAATTCCATGTGTTTCGCACCATTAGAATACTTATCATTTTTAGAGAAAAACACAGCTACAGAATTATCACAATAAATTCTTAGTAGCTTGGAAATTGAGTTCTGCAACCACAATCATGAACTGTGGCCTCAAAGGATGCCACAAACTTAGCTTCAATAATGGATGTAGAAGTGATAGTTTGCTTTGAACTTTTCCATGATATTGCTCCTCTAGATAACATGAACAAATAACCAAAAGTAGACTTTCTACTATCAACACATCCAGCAAAATTTGAATCTGAGTAACCAATGACCTCAAGATTATTAGACCTCTTAAATGTGAGCATGTAATCCTTTGTGCCTTGCAAGTACCTCATCACTTTCTTTGCAGCTTTCCAATGATCCAATCCTGGATTGCTTTGGTATCTTCCAAGCATACCAACTGCAAAGCTGATATCAGGCCTTATGCATGTTTGGGCATACATTAAACTTCCTAGTATAGAAGCATAAGGAATTCCTTCCATTTGTTTCCATTCTCATTCATTTTGTGGGTATTGCATAGGCTGAATTTGTCCCTTTTTTGAATTGGGGCAACCCAGCAGAAAATTTCTCCATATTGAATCTCTCTAGAACTCTTTCAATCTATGCTTTCTGAGACAACCCTAACAATCAATGTGATCTATCTCAGAATATTTCTATTCCTATCACATAAGTTGCCTCACCCGTATCTTTCATTTCAAAGTTCTTAGAGAGAAACTTCTTGGTTTCATGCAATAAGCCAAGATCACTACTAGCAAGAAAAATAAAATCAACATAGAAAATTAAAAATATAAACTTACTCCCACTAACCTTGAAATAAATACACTGATCAACAGTGTTTTCCTTAAATTCAAAAGATGTAATGGTACCATTAAATTTAAGATATCATTGTTGGGAAGCTAGTTTAAGTCCATATATTGACTTCTGAAGTTTGCAAGCTAAGTGTTCCTTACCCTTAATGGAGAAAACTTCAAGTTGATCCATATAGACATCCTCTTCTAAAAAATCTCATTCAGGAAAGCAGTTTTCACATCCGTTTGGTGCAACTCCAAATCATAATGAGCTACCAATGCCAAAATGATTCTAAGTGAGTCCTTCTTGGATACAGGGGAGAAGGTCTCTTGGTAATCAATGCCTTTTTCTGAGTGAAACCTTTGGTCACAAGTCTAGCTTTAAATCGTTCAATATTGCCCTTAGAGTCACGCTTGGTCTTAAAAACCCACTTATTACCCACTTTCCTGTATCCTTTAGGAAATTCGGTGAGATCCCAGTGATGGAAAATTACATATTTGTATCGCATACAAAACATACGCAGCAGAAAATAAACGAATCTACTTCATTCGCAACTAATAACATGCACCATGTAAGTTTCAGAATATATGAACAAGAGAGTGTACCTTGGTGCGGTGAAATTCAAAACCAAAGAGAAGCAGTTCTTGAGAACACTTTCAATCTTCACTCCAATTCCACTTGATGCTCAAGATGTGTGGTCTCTCAATCAGTTCTATGTGTTGTTCTAGAGAGAATATGAAGAAGTTTCTTTCTTTCACTTATATGAACATACAAACCATTTCATTCTCATATAAATTCTGTATGTTTTTCTCCACATAACTGATTATCTAATTGGGTTAGCCTTTTGGGCCTTCTCAATTGGGCTTTAGTGTGTGGCATGGAGTGGGACCAAAAGAGAACAAATAAGACACTAGCTCCAATGGGCCTTGAGCTTTTCTGTCAATTCTTGACAAGTCCAAAGTTACCATTAATTATATTTAATATCACTATATAAATATGATTACACTCTATTCCTTATTAATAAATTATATCCCAAGACTTTATTATACATGCAACCCCTTCATAAAATATTCGTAGTAATACAAAGTCATGAATATAGACTGCCACTTTGTAAATTACTACATCTTAATCCTTGAGTACCCGGTTTAATCCTTTTAAGTTATTCATCATATATTTATGAAATCTAATTTCATAAATATATACTTTAGTCTTACTAAAGTGGTTAGGCCTAACTCTCTGAATAACTGAACCCATTAAACTTATCTCAAGGGAATATTTTATATCTCCGTTAAGAGACTATGAATTCCATCTTGAGAATATATGTTCCATCAACACTAAATATGGCTACCCAACATACTGAGGTTTTGACCGTTACTTTAGATCTCACTCCTGATATATCAAAGCAACCTACATTTCATGATCAAGTCCATTATTCTCTCAGGATTAAGAGTTCATGTGAATACAAGTCGTGAGATTTATTATTCAATTGACAGTCGTTAGGAAAATAATAAATCTCACAGCGGTCCAGTTTAATATGTCTTAACTCTTCAAACATATCAACATATCAACTAGAAGTCACCACTTCCATGATCAAGACAAATCATCGTAGTTAATATGTTATAGTTTTCGCAGATGAAATGCCCAATTTCATCACCGACTACGAACTATAATTCTGAGTTTACAAAGAACTTGTGATTTATATCTTCTGTGACTTTTCACATAAATCACATACTATGCATCTCATGGACTATATGATAATGTCTGAATATTCATGTTACCATTATTTTAGATAAGAATAAAACAACTTTATTAATCATAATATTAAGCCATACATCATTTAATATATAATAATGCTATCGATTTTGATGTATCTCATGCTTATTTATTAGAGTCTCACAAGTTGATTTGTTACTTCAGGGTTTTAGAGAATTAGTAATTTAAGAGCTTTACTTTGTTTGATTATTTTTATGAGCAAATTATTCTGTTTTATTGCTGCAATCGGCTTTGTAATAATTGGCTTTCTATCACTCTGTTTGTTTCAGAATTAACATTTTCTGAAAAATAGTTCATTTTCTAAAGTACATTTTCTAGAAAACTATTTCATTTTTCAGTGTTTAGTAACGACCTTAAAAATGGGCTTGAGAATGTTTTTGGTGTTTAGTATGAAATTTTTAAAAAATATTTCTTGTATAATTTAAAACATGTGTATTATGTAAATCAACTAATGTAATCATTATAAATAAAAAAACCAAGAATGAATTTGGTTTTCATACTAAAATTTTGACAATGGATACAATCAAAATTAATTAGTAATCAAATTTTCAAGATCTCTACCACTCATTTTGGTCATATATATGGACAATAACGTATATACATATGTGCAAGCACACATGCACGCGCACACGCTCGCGCACGCGCACACACACACACACACACACACACACATATATATATCAACTATTTGTCTATATATATATATATATATATACATACAATTGACAGGGGAATACATTTTCAATAAGTATAAATAACAATAACTTTTTATTGTCTACTCTTTTTGCTTGTATACTAATTGTCTACTATGGTCAATCATAAGTCTTCAATATTACTCTAAATTATGTATTTATATAATGTATCTGCATAATATATATCTGCCAACAAAAAAAGTATCTGCCAACATATGCAATTCCCCTAAATAATTATCATTGATTACATAACAATATTATTAGTCCCTGGTAAAGATTGTCCTATGTAAAAGCAATTTAGAGCGATATAGACACTATATTTAAAATTTTCATCTTTTACTTAAGTCATTCTTTCTTCTTCTTCTTCTTCTTCTTCTTCTTCTTCTTCTTCTTCTTCTTCGTCTTTGCACTTTATGTATGAAAAAGAAGTAACTTTTGCCTAGAATCCATCAAATTGAAAATTTCTTAGAGAAAAAAGAAAATCAAGCTTGAAATTCAAAGCAAAGAATTGGGATTTTGGTAGAAAGGAATGAAATAATTACCGCTACAAATCTGTTCTCCTTTGCAAGTCAGAGCTATTGACCAATCAGTGAAGGAAAATTAAGATCTCATAAGAGAATTGTGTTACAGAGGGAAGAGAAACATGGAGAAAAGAGAGAAGAGAGACAGTTAGAGGGAGGGAGATCTATGGGAAGATGAGAAACTAGAATTAGTGACAGTGAGGGTGTGAGGAGAGAAAAAGCAAAGGGAAAAAAGAAAAATTGAGAAAACTTACCATGAGAGAGAGAATGCGCTAAAAATTATGTTTCCCATGACTATAGACGAAGATAATATTTATAGGAGATGCATCACATGAGAGAGAGATTGTTTTCCAAAAAAATTTTTGGAAAACAACCTATAGAAAATAAGTTTTATTTTTATTAAGGTTTTCCGTTGACCAAAGTTAGTTGTCCATTAACCAGTTTTTTTTTTTTTTTTTTTTTTTTGGTGCTACCAAACACTGGAAAATGTGAAAAACTATCTTTTTAGAAGATTTTCTAGTAAAACAAACAGTTTTAGAGTTTATTTTTGGAAAAGTTAGTCCTTGCAAAATTGTATAGTTCCTCGCATTTGTATTGGCCCTATTTTGATATTGAATATTTATGTCAAGAGCTTCCTCATTATCATAGTGATTATTTATGAATAAGAATCGAATTTATTGAAGATTTCATTTGACTGTACTTACTATCCTATGCAATGTATTGTAGAATTATGACAGGAGTTTGTCCAACAAAATTCAATAATTATCAAATCTTTATGCTATATGGGTATTCTAAGATGTCACAATTGGGTAGTTGGACTGTTGGATGCTTTAAAACAATGAGATGATAGATAAATATGGACAGAATGAAATCATTCAATAAATTAAGAAGCAGTTTTTATGCTTGGGAAAATAAGTTTTGAACAATGTGTCATTTTTGTGCTTCGCTTGGGTTAGCAACTAGTAAATACTATATAACTGAAGCTTTTTGACTTCTTCTTTTGATCTTATGTAAGTGTGCCACATAAGCTTTGCAACTCTTACAATTTTTTACATCAGCATCATTTTTCAAATTAATTTTTACTTTGATTTTTTTAACCTGATAATTACCTCTCTCTCTCTCACTCTCTCTCTCTCTCTCTCTCTCTCTCTCTCTCTCTCTCTCTCAGTTTATCGAATTCAAATAGTTCCAGATCTATGTGGCTATCTACAGTCTAGAGGTTCCCCTGCCTCCTGTCTTCCCTAATTAAAAAGAAAAAGAAAAAAGAATTGTGATTCGCCCAATAATTAGAATAATCAGTATCAGTCTGAAAGGGAAAACATCATGCACTATTGTCCCTGATGCTTACTATCTTCATCTCCATTGTGGTGCTCTCTTGCTTGGTCAGCTCCAAAAAGAACCTCTTAACTTAAAGAAATTGGCTTATTTATGCCATTTATAACACACCCTTGCAATGCACCAACAGCCTCTCTGAGGCCCCTAGTTGCGACGTAAGCAAAAAGCAATTTGGCTTTTTCAATTTTCCTTTGATTATATTCATTAGGTTCTATGACTTAAGGAACTAATGTATTAGAATTTCAATTTGTAATGTGTGCCAAATCATGATCAAAACGTAAAGTATAGATTTAGGCTTGCTCAAAGTGTGTTTACTTGTAAAATTGGAATCGGGTGATTGCAGAAATTATTGGACTAAATCTGTAAGGCTTGACCGATCGAAAATTAGGCTCGATCGATCGAACCACGTGTAGATTTATTTTTTTGCAAAAATTTCAATTCAACCTAAGCCCGTTTGACATATAGGGTTTTGTGTTTTACTCCAAGTATAAAAGAAAAAACCCTAGCTATGTTTTAGAAGTCTTTCAAGAGTTATGTGCTGAATCTTTTGTGAGATCTAGTGGTGTTTACCTTCATACACATACTTAGGGTTTCTTGACAAGAACTTGGTGATCTCTTCAGTTGTTGTATAAAGAACTTTAAAGAAGATCTAAAACCTTTGAGTGGAGTCTCAAAGGTCACAAGTAGGAGAACTTATGGTTGTAGCGGATCAAAGAAAAAAGTAGTTTGTGGACTCGGAGCTATCACGTGGTTGTGGTAGTAAGTTTTCTACTCAAGATAGCAATATGATGTGGTCTAAGTTCTATTGTACAAACTTCAATCCTTTCGTAGTTGATCTGTTTTACCTTGAGGATAGCTAGGTTAAATCATCCCCAGGTATTTTACCGGTTAGGTTTTTCTAGGTTATCATATCGTTGTGTTTTTTATATTTCCACATTATTTTCCTGATATGATTTTATTGTGTTAATCTAGAATTGAGTAATTTATCTAAATAATCACTTGGCTAAATAACTAAGTTAAACAACTTGTCTTAAGGGGTCTAAAAACGTACAATATCATCTTAATTTTACATTGTTCAATGCAATTTTGCTATCATACCTATTCTTCCCTGTTTTTTATATATAAAAATGGATCTTTCTTTTTGGGTCTTTGTATGTATTAACTGAAACTCAGGGTCTCTTAGATTAAACATACAAAGGCTTCAATATGTCTTTGTGAGATTAGAATCTTCTTGGTAAATTTTCTATGTCTGTTTTGTGAAAGTCCTTTATTTTAGTTTGGATAATTTATTGTTTCTTTTCATGCCAACACAATATGAGATTGTTTTCATTTATTAGTTTGGTTGATTGTGCCGGCTTGATTTAAATGAAGTAAGATGCCATCGGTTTCTTTTATTTTTAGTATGTGTTTGATTATTTTAGGATACAAGCGAGTTTATGTTAAATCAGTAAGCCAACTTTAATTTTTCTAATTTTTTCTTTTTAAAGTACAAATTGTGATTTATCTTGTTAAATTTGTAGTTTATTTGATTATTTATCATGTTTATTTGGTATTTTGTTTCTATGTTTCTAATTTGTGGTTTGATTCAAATTTTCGGATTAATCTTCTAAAATTTAATTACTTGGGCCATTTTAATTACTTTATTCATGTGAAGATGTAAACGAATTGATTTCACTATTAGAGTACTTTCTCCAATGTGAAGAGTTGCTTCATATTGCAAAAGCGATAGCAGTTAAGATGTGGACTTTCTACTAGGGACTCTATAAGGTTAAGGGCGACTTGCAAAGACTTTTGGCCCCATTTAGTATTCTTGTATTGTGAGATTCAGATGCTATTAAGAGTTTAGAAATAAATGTAAAAGCTCACTTTGAGCCTCAAGTGGTATCTTAGATCATCAAGTTCTCTTAAAAGAATATTATAAATTAGGATTTCTCTTATACGCTTTATTGAATTAATGAAAATGTCACTCATTTTGTTTCACCAAAATTCGCTTTGGGCTTCAACATCTTGTGCGGAAGTTATTCTAGCCATATAACATTTATTGGGTTGTTACATTCTAGGGCAGACAAGTTAGAGAAGGTCTATACCGATTACAAGCTTAATCAACCAAGGGTATAAATCTCTTTAAACAGAGTGAGTGTAGTGCCTCAATCTAAATAGTATCATATAATCTCTTCTAAATAAATAGTATTCATTATTTTTATTTCAGTTTCACTTGTACTATATAGCCACGCTTTTTGAACGTGAATATAAACTTAATTAACTTATAGCTGCATTTTTTAAAACACGGCTATAGGTTAGCTATAACCACATTTATTAAACACGGCTTTAGATCCTCTTTAAAAAAATAAAAAATTATGCGTTATAGGCCTTATCCAAAAAAACACAGCTACAAACACTTAGAAACATGACTATAGGTCAATAGTTTAAGTCGCGTTTCTAAAAACGTGGTTACAAGTTAGCTATAGCCGCATTTTTTGTAATGTATTTTCATTTTTCATGTGTTTGCTCCAACACAATTTCAACGAGGGCTAGGTTAATTGGAAGCATAAGTGATAGGTTGAATAATTTTGAATCTTTAAACATACAAATTCATAATAACGTATATGAATTACTCTTATATTTCACGAATCCCACATATGAAAGAAAATCATGGTCTTTTGAGAAACTTCAAAAACTATTATTTGATAAATTCTACAAGAAACTTTTTTTTTTTTTTTTCTTTCCAAACCACAATCGATTGAGATTTACACTTCGATTGGTGGAGCTTAATGACTTGATCGATCAATAAGCTATTGAGGCAGGTGTCAAAAGAATAAAAAAGTTAGGCAATCTGCTCGACATGCTTATAATCTAAATGCTAAATATTAATATTTAATTAACATGACATTTGGAGGAAGTGTTAAAGACAAAGAGATATGTGATCCAAGCTGATTTAGCCGGTATTTCTTAATATAAGCATTATAGTCTTTTTCTCCCAAAAAAAAAAAAAAAGAGTTGATATGCAATCCACTAATTAATTACACCTGATGCAACTCTTGCATAATGTTATAATTTTTTATTTAATATTTTGAAAATGACACTATTATATTTTGTATGAACTATATAAGTTTAGAGTACATAAATATGTGAACAATTTAATTTACTCGAAAATTTATAGGTATTATTTTTACACTAGTAATACTATTTCAACTATTCATTTTTATCCGCATTATCACCTTCAATTACTTAATCTATATGTCCCTCACAAAAAATATTTAAAGCAGCATTATGGGTGGTAAGGAATTTTGCAATGAAAATATTGTTTCGTATTTTGATTTATTTAAGTCTGATCCCATACTTCTATACTATACAACATAATTATACTTTTTGAAAAATATTTTTTTCACGCTTTTTTACATCTACTATTCATATACATATCCATAATTAATTTGTGAATGACCACATTTTAAAAATATCAATATTTTAAGATATAAAGTGTATATAAAAAAAGATGTGAAATAATAAATGTGTGAGAGTCAAAACACTTAAGTGTTTTTTTTTTTCGTAAATAGGTAAATAATTGGGGAGGTGAGAAGTATGGTTCATAGCTATAGATAGATATGATTTCATTAGGTTGATGGTTGACATCATTGCATAAGTAATTTTCTAATTTTGAAACCATGAAGTTGTCGCCCCTTTATTGGTCATGAATACAAATCCTATTGCGAGATGCTTAATTGACTTTCATATAATGACATAATTAAGAATTATTCTAAGACGACATCTAATCATGGTCAGCCACATATAATATTTGTGAAAAATGGTGTGTTCCTACAATTTTTGCATAAATAATAAGAAAGTTGAAACATAATGCTTTCGGGGTTGAAATTATTAACTAATGTACCTGGTTAGTGGCTAGTGCTACCATCCACTTTGCTGGGTGGGCTCACAAGCTTTTTCCATACCACCTTTTTTTTTTTTAATAAGTCCTTTTCTGTACTGCTTTTGCTAGTTAAATTTCACATTGTAATGTTCAATTTGTCTACTTGTTTGTCATCTGGATTTCATCATGTTTACACGTTAACAGTTGACTCCTACAACCTGTCTATCAAGTTGCCTACAGATGCTTTGTCTCAAATAACATCTATACGCTCTCATTAAGACATACCATATATGTTCCAACCATTAATTAAAATATTTGTTAGTTGCTAATTACATTCTTTTGTATACATTATCATTATCTTCTTCAAAAGGATTGTAGTTGTAGAGTGAGTCCAAATCTTTTGTCCCACTTTTTTTATTCCACTCCATATTTCATCAATAAAAACTTGCTACATGTTCATCTAATTAATTAAATACTACCATTATTAACTTATTAGTATTACTATTATTAATTAATGAGAGTATTTAATTAATTAGGTAAGCATGTGATAAGTTTTTTATTGGCGGAGTATAGAGTGGAGTAGAAAAAAGGGGACAGAAGATTTGAATTCGTACATTCTATCATTAAGAACTATATATCTACGCAGAAAATGATGGCGTTTATAATTAATTATTGATCTTGTTGGTCAAGCAGCACAGATAAATCTAACCTTTTATTGTATTATATACAGGTTTAAGAACTTATTAGTGTACGAATATTATAAAATATCTACGTTAAGTAATGATTGCAAGGTGAAAATGGTATCCTGCATTTCATGGGAAGATGCTTGTAAAGGTGGGTCGTTTTGCCTAACCGAGACCCAAAACTTACATATATTTCAAAATTAACTACTCTGAGAAGATACTTGTAAATGACATGAAAATGGAAATGGAAGTGGCTCTACCGCTCTAGTGGTGGAGCTAGAAATTTTTTTCTAAAGGGAGCCAAACTAAATAAAATTTAATTTTTACCTTAAAAAAATTGTGATTAAAAAATGTTTTTCATAAATTAACTTTTTCCAAATAAAGTTGTCTTACATTCTTCCATTGTATTAAAATCATTTATATAATTGGTTTTGATCTAAAATTTTAGTAATATATTTTTTATATACTTACACAATCACTCAAAATCTCATGTCTCATATTGAATTCGGTAATAATGTCATATTGATCATCAAAATCTAGATCATATTATAAGAAAAAAAATATTCATTTGCTTAGGTTCACATCTTTCAACCTTCTTAGAATACAAAATCTAAAGTTTTAACATTTAAGACAAAAGATTGAACGATAACTCTTAAATCTTGAACAATTTTCCTCTTAAAATTGGGATTACTCACACTTTAGCTAGTTAATTTAAAAGAATGTATATATATCAACAATCAAGTATAAATTAATAATGCAGTAAGATAAACCCAAACAATATATAAAGAAAATCTCAAAACCAAATATAACTATATAAGTATATCAACTTACGCTAAACAACACGATTATATAACATTTACTTTCAAGTTTCAATAATACTATTGTAGGGGGATGGTCTTCAAAATGTACTCCAGGGGCAGTGGACCACAAATCCGTTGAAGAATAGAACGGTCCGAGGGAATGGACCTAACCATACCCAACAAGAGAGAAAGCCTAGACCCAATAAATGAACCTAGGGCCAGTCCCAAATGAGTGATTTCCTCGTGAGAAATACGTCTTGGCCTAGGATGAATTGGGCAGAGGGTGTAAATGGAGTCGCAACCTAGATTAGGTTTTGGGAACCATATATATAGCTCCCCTGTGGAGGGATTGATCTTTACCAGATCACGTGTCCGGACTTTAGGCATGGAGATGGGAAGGTGTTAAACATCCAACCCCACCTGACTTGTAAGTTGGTCTTCACTCATTGTGTTCCAAATCCTAGTCTCATCAAAGGGTCTTCTAATTTGTTATTCTAGACTCACACACACTTTAACATGAATCTAAAGCAATTAACATAGCATAACATCCCAAAACCCTAGCATTCATCTATCATGGTATTCAAACATATTGTCCAAGGGTAGCAAACATTGGATGCAAATAATCATAGGGCAGTAGCATCACGTATCAACACATGCACATTGAGCAAGCGTACTCATCATATCCACCAAATAAATATATCCATCATTCAAACCAAGTACGCATGTTCAACATCAAAATCAAATGCATGTTCATGTAATTATGCATAACTTACTTCACTGCATCACAGCACTTATGCATCAATGCATGTTCATGTTATTCAACAAAGCATAAATCCTTATCACTCATCTAATAATTAAACAAAGCAAAGCATGTTATCCTACTGACTCTAAGACTTAAACATGTGAAACTAAACTAAGCAGAAACTAAACATGTGAAAGAAAGCAAGTAGAACTCAAAGAAACTTGAATCTGAGTTTCTGGGTACAAGTATGCGTGTGCATACATAGGGAATGTGTATGCGTACGCATACCACGAGTATGTGTACGCATGCATAAAGCATGCGTGTGCATACACGCCTAGAAAGTCAAACCTAGAAACATTGAAACAGATAAATCAAAGCAGAAATTCTAGCAACATATCATGCTTATAGCTTAAACACTAAACAACCTATGAAAGACAGAGGTAGTGAAGCAATCAAAACATAAAAACAAACAAATAACAAAAAAAAAAAAAAAAAAAAAAGAAAAGAAAGAGACAAATTTAGACCTTTACGTCAAACACTAGAACTCTTTAGAGTTTTGATTTAACCGTTCCCCTTAGTCAATCTAATTAAGAACAAAATCAAGAAGGTTAGTAAGTTTAAAACTCAAATGTCAAGACCAAAACAAGTCCTAACTAAGTAAACTTTAACTTGAGGATGTTTTGGTATAAAAACTCCCTCTTTGATTCACAATTTTTTAGTGAATTCGGCGTATATTCTCTATATTTTGTAAAAGAGCCTTTGGGGCTTTTTATAGTGATCATAAAGGGGTGGAGGGCGACTCCCAAATGATGTGCGATTCACTCTATACGAATTTATATCCAAAATCTTTACTTAAATGTATTCCAAAACCCTAGATGCGTGCCCATTCTTGAGGCATGTGTGCGCATGCTCCGTGTATGTGTACGCTTTCTTTAAGTGTGCATGCGCATACGTGTGTATATGTAAGCATGCCTAGGGTTTTTCCTGCACATTTTCTTTACCAAAATCATCTTTCATGTCAAGGTTTTACAAGATTGGGCCTTAAATCAACCTTGGGCCTTTGAGTGATGTTGTCATTGGGAAACGGGGGCTCGAGTCATAAAGGGTACAAAATGAGATGTCTACATCAAGAAATGGTATGCATCATTAGATTGACACCCAGGGGTATACGAACCCTTGGACATCCTCAGCCGAGGAAGTCAATGCCAATGAGGTAGCCAACGATGAACACAATCCAATAAGTGTGGTCGGCCAAGGTTCCTTAACAAATAGCCCTTGAATCAACAACACTTTCAATTAGGTCCATGATTGACACCATTTCTTATTGAAATAATACTATGAATACATCATTCTTTTTTTAACAATAATTTTCTAAATTGCTAATATAGTATGTGATGACTAAATCAACAACACTTTCAATTAGGTCCGCGACCGACACTACCAATTAACAATTGTGAAAAATATTTTATCCTTACATGATTTTTAGGTATATATTATTGAAAAAGATTATGTGAAAAATATTATTACTAATATAGTTTGTGATGACTAAATCAACAACCCTTTCAAGTAGGTCCATGAACGACACCACCAATCAACAATTGTGAAAAATATTATATTCTTACATGATTTTTAGGTATATATTATTGATTTTTATCTATATATTATTGAAAAATATTATTGATTTTTAGGTATATATTATGAGTTTCATACATATTTTTTTGTTTTTGTTTTTCTAGGCACGTAAATATATATCATATGTTCTTTAATTTCCATTTAGAAATAAATTAACATAATATTAAAATTTGGTCAAATCATATTATATAATATATAATAAAAGTTGGGTTTAGAAACTATAGTTGAGCCAATTGTTTACACATAGCCTAATGAGTTTTTGTCATATAACTCATCTATATATTTAACTAGAGTAGAAGTTTTTACTTTTCTATACTTTCAAAAATAACTCCATTGTCTAACTGACAAAGATTAATAATATGATAAATTAAATTATGAAGATAAATTTAAAATTTTAATTTTATGAGATTACGACACATATTTTATACCTAAAATAACTACTTATTGTTACAATTTAAAAATAAATTCAAATTCCATAAAATTGGGACACGCGTTTTATACTTAGAACAGAACTACTTGCAATCAAAACTTGAAAATGTTAAATTTTTTTATTTTAAAAAAAGAAGTTCCCTTGAAGACATGCATAGCCTATGTAAAGAGACTATTTAATTATTAAAATATTTTTATTTTAAATTAAATTCTATTACCAATATATCAAAGGACTTATTAGTTGTTAAGATAGTTTATTCTATGTTAAAATATATTAAGTAAATTTTAAGAAATTTAAAATACTACTTAAAGTAAAACTTATTCCCAAAAAATAAAAATAAAAATTCTTTTTAATTAATTTGATTATTTATTAAATATTTACATCATGCTTGCACCAAACCACTCAACAAATGTTTTTCATGAAGTAAAATTGATTTTTTTGCCATAAACCTCATAATTATTATTTAAAAAAATTATTTTAGGTAAAACTATATAAAAGAGGTTCAAAATTATTAAGATGGTTTGAATTATATTAATAAAATATTTTATTCAATTTATGCAGAATTTATAATTAATTCAAGCATCGCATTAACATACTATTAAAGTGCTTATGCCATATATTTAAACCAAGTTGGGGTTATGCCGCATCTCCATCATAAAACTTATTAGGCAACTTCAGTGCTTATGCAACCCACATAACTGACATAAGGATGTATAGCTCGCTTGTATGGTCCAAACCCATGTCGTTCTAGGGATTCTATTGGGAGTAGTGGTTTGGATGGTACAAGTATATTGTATAGCTAGAGAGTAGAAGCCCACTTTAGTAACCATATAATATTAAATGTGTAAGCTTGGGACAACTGTCATAATCATATTTTTATATTTATTTATTCCATATATCATAAAAATGGGATAAAATTTTTTATAACTTCATGAAATTATAGGTTATTATACATTGATATAAGTTGAGAAGGAAAATATTTTCTACACTACTAAGCATTTATTTTTTTGTTTAATTAAATTGAATAAGAGATTATAAAATAGAATTCATAATGTGGCATTTTAATAAATAAGTTCAAAATCCTTATCTACCTAGCTAGTCCTCATTTTCGCTCTTGCATGATGCATTTTTTTTTTTCCCTGAATTTTCCCTTTCCTTCACCTGTGGCCAACACATTCACTTAGCCATTCTCTCCTAGACCGATCCCTTGGTGATTAGTTGAAGAATCAAGAGAAAAAACGCCCTGCGTGAGTGAGGAAATCAACTACGTTACTGTAGCTATATAGAACCACATATATCGCTTGTACGTAACTTGTATAATAGAAAGGATTTCGTGGATGTCCTTACTATAGATAGGTGCGTGCTGGCAGTTTAAAGGAAAAGTTAGTTTTGATATCAAATTAATTTGGTAGTAGATTCTTGTGATGACTTTTGAACTTTAGTGATCGAATGGGTTATAAATTGGGTAAGATGGGCTTCATTTTCAACCTATTATGAATTTATGAGGTTATTAGGGATCTTTCTAAATATAAGTTTTAATTTCCTTAAATGGTTAATTGGTTCAGTTACTATTATTATTATTATTGTGTAGGCATTTTGGGGTCTTGTAATATGGATAACCAATATAAGCTTGATGGCAGTTTGTGTAGACTAGTGTATCGTTGGTGGTTGGAATATGTAACGTTGAAGGTAGAACAATAAGAAAATACGAGCTGGAACCTAGTGGAAAACAATTAAAATATAGAAAATTGGAGAAAAATTATTGTATCATTGACATTTTCTTCTACGAACATTGTTTTTAAGTCACACATACCCTCATTATAACTAGCCTTATTAGTAACACTAGAAAATGAGCAAAAGAGATGATCAAGTTAGGCAAGTGGGAACTCACACAAATGAGTACAATTAAGTAAAATAAATAAATAAATAAATAAAGTTGACTTTTTGTACTTGATTACTTCCTTCCATTCCTTGTGTGTTCAAACCAATAATTCCACTGCTCCTCTATTTAAATGTTATGCCATATGCCCTGTATTTCCATCACCAAAGTTTGCTTCTCCTATTTCAATTTGTTTGATAACATGGCGCAGAAAACTTTTCTCAGGTTTTTGGTGCTCCTCTTATGTTTCACTTTCGTTGTCTCAACTGTAGCCGGTAAGGCTCTTTTTTTTTGGGGGTCTCTAATTTAAACTATGATGTAATCTTTTCATTTCTTTGTAACATTGAGCAATTTGTTTAATTTCCCTTGTTAATAGGCAGCCTAAAGAAAAACGAGGAAGATCCATCAACAATAGCCGTTCAAGATCTACAGGCTCAGGTTTGTCTATCTCATTTGATACTTAAGTAAGGAGGTAAATCCAAACCCTAAACGTTGGTGGAACCACTAGAAAGTATCAGTCCATCTAGAAGTCGAAAACCTAATTAAAAACCCCATATAATTGACATGTAATCGTGAAGTGCTATATATAATTTGCAGGACCTGAGGAATGGCGATGAACTTTTTGATGTTGAGGGCGGAATATTGGAGTTTGAAACCGCAGACTACAAGGGCCCAGGAGCGAATCCGGGCCACGACCCAAAAACTCCTGGAAAGCCCTAAGTCCAAATTTTTGTGTATAGATCGAATCGAGGGTTTGGATCTCGAAATGGGTTGCCTTTTCTTGCTACTGAGTGTGCTTGTTATCCATAATCTTGAGTGCGGTTTCTCTTTTCTTGTCTACTGAAACTCGGAAAGTGTGGTTCAGGTTTGTGCATTGTGTGTGACCTAGCTTGTGTATAATGCAACCGTACGGACGAGCCAGGCATAGTAAGTAAGATGTAGATGTTAATTTTGCAGAACCTCTTACAGCACTCAAAATAACACAACTTTTGGCTCGTTGTGATGTGTGATTGTTGTAATAACACAACCGTATGCATAGTGTGTGACCTAGCTTGTGTGTTAGTGTTTTTCTTCAAGAAATAATAATGTTATGGATGGTTTGGTCTGTATTTTCTTTTTTTCTTTTGCTCTTTGTTTTTTCCTTAGATTTTGGAATTTTGTGTATGTTCAACCAATCTTAGCTAGCCAGGCCGCCCCCACCCCCCAAAAAAAAAAAAAAAAAGATTATAGAAATTTATTTGGCTTAAGGCATACTCCTCATCTGGTTTCTGGAGAAGTTTTTACATCTAAACAATATAATGATTTGTAGTTCGTGACCTAATAATTTTGCATAAAATTTACTGAAAATTATGTACTAAGCCAATATCACCACACTAGTTTTATATAAATTTCTAATCTGTCAGAAATATAATTTGCGACAGATGGTAGTTATTAAAATTAAGGGAAAGTTCAAAATATTCTTTCTTAGAATGCCATCTACTGGACAGGGGAAAAGAACAAGAATGAAAGAATGCAACCCTATAGATGAGCAAGGCATATGAAGAAAGAATCTGGAAGATGTAGATGGGTGAACTGTTAATTTAGAATAACCTCCTGCAGCACTGAAAATAACACAACTTTTGGCTCATTGTGATGTATTATGCCGATCATCATGATGTGTGATTCTTGCAATATGATTTCTATTGTACCTATTAAGTAATATCTTATTTCTGCATAAACTAAATGAAACGTGGAACCAACGTTCTTTAGTATTTTTTTTCTAGGATTTCGTCTTATAAATCTTTTTTCTTAATACTGTCAGTACTAGGTATAAATAAGTATAAATTAAACATAATGGGAAATCTTCACAATATAATACAAGTTTGTGATCCTTGGTATGTCTCAGTCCATACCAGTTCTCTTTATTTGAAATTATGCAGGCATATTTTCGTAAGTTTAAGAAAACTAGTATATTATTATTATTATTATTATTATTATTATTATTATTATTATTATTATTATTATTATTCATTTTCTTTTAAAGCTAATCTACACAACGAGGGACAGGCCTCCCCTAACCGTAACTCTCACAAATCAGTTGGAGCTAAGTTTCAATATTAAGATTTGGTTAAAATACATTTATACCAAAGCTTAAAATCACTATTAAAGCATTATCAAATTTTTGTCCAAAATAATGTCGTTTTCGAGTGAGCTAAGAGCAAGATGTAATAGTTGATGGTATGAATTTCAAGTTTTGAAAGTCGAGGAACCATATTAGAATGACACCAAGATTAGCCGGTAAATTGCATTTTAGCTCAAGTTTTTGACACAATACAAAAGGATGTAATACTAAACTATAATTTTGTTATTGGAAGAATAACACAAATTTCACTTTATTCTTGAATATTAAAAGAAAAATGTTAAAATTATTACCAATTTTGCTATGGAAATATTACAAAAAAAGGTGATAGTAAGTGTGATTGGTATCACATCTACAACACAATAAATAAGATTCCTATGCCTTTGTTTAATGTGTTGTGTTTGTAAGTTAACACATAAGTTTGTAAAGTTTATAGAACAAAATTTATAGTATCTTTAACATTTCTCTAAATGAAATTATTCAATTTCACCGTTAAAATTTCAATCCTAAGAAGTTTTTGATGTGGTTCACTTTAATGTTATCAACATCGATTGTCAATTTATTCAAAGACTAAATTGCTTAAAATGTGACTCAGTCCGAGCTAAGTTTCAATTTTTTTTTTTTTTTTTTTTGAGAAGCAAGTTTCAATATTAAGTTTTGGTTAATATGCATTTATAGCTAAGTTTAAAATCACTATTACAGCATTATTAATTTTTTGTCCAAAATTATGTTGTTTTCAAGTGAGCTAACAGCAAGATGTAATAGTTGGTAGTATAAATTCCAATTTTTGAATGCTGAAGGATCGTTTTAGAAGTGTCGCCAAGCTTGGAGCTAGTAAATTGGATTTTAGCTTAAGCTTTTCATACAATACAAAAAGATGTAATACTAAACTATAATTTTGTTCTTTGGAAGAATAACACAAATTTCACTTTATTCTTGAATATTAAAAGGAAAATGTTAAAATGTTATCAATTTTGCCATGGAAATATTTCAAACAAATGTGATTGGTATCACGTCTAAAACACAATAAAAAAAAAAATTCTAAATTTTTAATGTGTTATATTTGTAAGTTAACACATCAGTTTGTAAAGCTAATAGACTAAATATTGTTATATCTCTAACATTATACTCTAAATGAAACTATTCAATTTCATTGTTAAAATTTCAATCCTAAGATTTTTTTTTTTTAATATGGTTCATTTTAATATTATCAACATCGACAATTTATTCAAAGACTATATTGCTTAAAATGACTACTTTGGATTGCCGAGCATTGATTGGTCTCCTTAGAGAGAGAGAGAGAGAGAGAGAGAGAGATTGGTGATCAGCAAAAAATTTTAAATTTTCTTCGTATTCTAGAAGTAAAACTTTGTTTATGAAGTATTCCATACGGAGAGTTTTTACTCTTTCGTACGTCATTTGAATAAAAAATATACCTAAAGGCTAAGAAATAAGGATTGAAATGTTATTTAATCTTCCACTGTTTGGTTCAAAAGTATACCAAAAAAAAAAAAAAGCAGTTATAATTCTTATAGCTAATTTATTATAACCGCTCAAATAAGTAGGGCATATAAGATGACTAAAAATATTTTATCTCACTTTTAGTGCTCTATTTTATCCTCTACCAGTTGTAATGTGACACATGCATTTTATTTTCTCACATAGTAATCAAAGTTTGTGAAGTTTATTATATGCAAAATTTTGAATAAAAAAATTTGGTGGGTTAAAGTAGAAAAGCCTAGTAAATTTTTACTTTATTTTTATTATTATTATTATTTGGATAATTCAATAGTCCGCTGCATAGTAAAAGTATATCATCACGGACCATGCCTGAAAGTATATCATAATGCAACCATATTTGGGCATTTTGTGGAGTTGAGGGTTGTGAGATATATATGGAATAATGTTATATTAAGATGAGGTATGAGATCTTACCTCTCCTTTAATTGTAATTGTTGAAATAAAATAAGGACAAAGTTTAGTTACAAAATTAGTTGTAACTTAAGGCTACAACCTTACTCAATATATTTTTATTGGAGATGAATTTTGATAAATTCACTATTGGATTACATCTTATTCTTATATCCTTCATGCTTGCAAAATTTCAAGAAAATTACAGATTAATAGTTATGCTATCAATAAATTATTTAAATTGCAAATTTTTGTAGTTTAAAATTATGCATAAAATATAATTTTATAAATTAAATAGTAAATAATATCCGATTAACACAAATTTGACATGTGCATTAAAAGCATAAAGAACCTGCAATTGAATAGTTAAATTTTTAAAATATATAGTAATGTTTATTTTATTGAGTAAGGTTGTAGTCTTAAGTTACAACTAATTTTATAGCTAAATTTTGTTTATAAAATAAAAGTATATTAAGATGATGTACTTCTATTTATAGAAGGTTTTTTTGTGTGTAAAATATTATGTGTGTGTGTGTGTTTTATACGACACATATTTTTCACCAAAATGGCATAGATTGTAGGTTGGAATCTCTCCAAAATGACTGTGTTCTGACCTTTATATATATTACATAGGTGTCTCTCCCTTCTGGGAAATTTCAAACCACTACTACTTCAAAAACTAATTAAAGCACCTCACGCTTGACAGTCCGGGAAGTATGATTTTTAAGCAATCACCAAGACATGCAGGACATATTTGTAACATGAAGCTTTGATATACGGTATTTGGAATATGATATATATATATATATATATATATTTATATACAGGATATGAATTTTACTTTAATCTCATCTAAGTATATACATGTGTGAACTTCTGGAAACTTAAATCTCAGCTCTTACCTCTCATACCCGATAAGCACTTATACTGATGAAATGACCACCACACCAAAAATATGCGTGATGATTATGATATATCTTCTGTACAAAGAGAGAATCAGTCACTTGTAATCACTGTAATTGTATTTATTTAGATAGAAGATTCCCATAGAATATCATTGAATTATATCAATAGTACGTATATATATATTTGAAAAGTTATTCTTCTATCCAGCATTCACCAAAAAAAGAAAAGCTTATGGCTTTTCTTCCAAGGTTTCTGTTGTTTGGTGCTCAGGTTGTGCAATATGACTCCTTATTCTCTAGTAAAGTGGTTTTTAGCTTGTAATATTTTTGGTTCTTTTGATGTTGGTAACAGCCGCCCTTCTTTTGTTTCTGTTGTTCAGGATGAGACTTGTTTGCTTATCTAGTTTGTTTTCTCTTTTAATAAAATTTCTAGTTCATAAAAAATAAAAAATAAATGCTTATAATTCCAACATAGTACTGGATTGTTTTTGATATGAGTGACAGTTTGTGAAACGCCTCCTCAGTGGGCTACAGTACCTACTTCTGCTTTAAGTTTATGACACGTACGCTAAAGTTTACTGGAAGCCCACCCACCAACCCAATGTTGGGAGAAATTATAAACTTTGAAAATGGATAACTGACGTGATCTATTATTCCACTAAAAGATCCACATGTTTAAAATTACTGAATTAAAATTTTTTTTTAAACAAAAACTGATTACTGACTCAACAATTTTAAATAAGTGAGAGCCTTTTAGTGGAATAGTAGAAAAATGACGTAATTCACCTTAAACACCTTATCATTTCTCTAGTATTTGGGAGCACATGGTTACTTTTTATGTTAATATATCAACTTCAGCTGGATCAGTACAAACTATTTGTTTATTTCATTGCATATGATTAAATATTTTTTGATAATCGCATATGATTAAATATATATGTACATTTAATGGAGCCTTAACCTACACTAATTATCAAAGCCTCTGAAGTTTATGAATTATCAAGTAGTGCCCCCACATTATTAAATTAATTATTACGTAGACAGAATTTTTTTATTATTATTTAATTTATTGATGGAACAGTAAAGAACAAATAAGGTAGCAGACGAATATATACGCAAAAAAAAAAAAAAAAAAAAAAAAAAAAGCAAAAGGATATTTACGTATTTCTCAACATTAAAAGATATGACATGTCACATATGTTTTACAGAGTTTGAATATTTTTAAAGTATGCTAAAATCATTTTGTGATATGATATTCTGCTTTGATTTTATTGTCTGCTTTTGCTCTTTAGTTTGAAGTGATTCTGTTAGGTATGCAGTATGCTCACACGTAAAAGAAATTTCATATTGAATTATAATAAAAAATGGGAGTAATTAGTATAAAATATATAATTTGACACAAATACAAAAAAATTTAAGTTTTTTGAGTTATGTTGCTATAATTATTATTAACTACTAAATTGGAGGCTCCCAACAATTTCAAGAAAAATGTTTATAACCCTAGATACCTAAATGGGCCATGGTAAGAATATTTTTTCTAGAAAGCCAATTCTAAGGATTTAGATGCCACCCTAATCAAATAAACTTTATAATCAAGCTATCTCAAAGAATTCTCTAAATTGAAATCTTTATGATACATTTTATTCATGGAATTCAAAAGTAAATTTGGAACAATAACTTTACCTCCATAAAGTCACTCATATTGTTTCACCAAAATTCATTATCAAAGAGGGCTAGGGGTATTTTATTTATTCATTTATTTTTATTTTAAGAAAAAAGATAGTGCATTTTATTGATCCTAATGAAAATCAAAATTACAATGCACTAGATTACAGGGGCTAACTAACCAGACCTAAAGCCTTGACCTGTTATATCCTTTGCCAAACGTGCTTGGGTGTGTGCCACCAATTCCCACTCTAATAATAGTTGCAAAGTTACTGGGAAAGATTAGTTTCAAGCACATTTGTAGAGGAATAATACTAGGAACACATCTTTTTCCATACCTAAATTCACTCACTACTTAAGTGTCAATTCGTGATTGGTGCATAAATTGATACAACATGCTTAATTAGTTACTCGTGGTGGATCCAAGTTAAAAGTACTGAAATATAATCACATGTTGACACATAAATAAGATGTGGATTTAGGCCCCCAAATTTTTGAAAAAATTCTAGTAATTTATCAGATTTTAAATACTTATATAGATTTTTATAGATTGAGGCCCCAAAAATTTAATTCTCCCCAAATTTGAGCTAAATCATTGATCTCTCAGAAGAAAATTAAGTCACTAGTAGTCTCTTAAAATATATCTGGCTTAGGTGGCCCCTTAAAAGCAAAAAATTCTTCTACTCCTTTTTTAACCCCCAATAATAAAATAAAATAATAAAATCGGCTCTTAACAATCAAACCTCTTTTAGTTTCTTATGACTAATGCATGTCATTTATAATTTTCAATTATTTGTAACACTTAATTAAAACTTAAAATTGCTATGTAGATGACTAAATTTCTAGTTTGAAAAAAAACAAACAAGTAAAATCATTTCACAAATGCGAATTTGTATTGATAAATGGGTGGTATAATTCTCTGTGACTAGAAAAGAGTGATCCTCTGATTCACTTTCCTTGAAAGATTTGTTAATTGGAATTGTGATTTGAACACAAGATATCCTTCAGTTTAATTGGTATAATTTCTTTGTTCTTCGTGTTCTCTGCTTGTTCTTCGTGTTCTTGGTGCCTTCTTCGTCTTTGAAGGTTTGTGGTGGAAGTTTTTCGGTGCTTTGAAGGCTTGAATCCGTAGAGTTTCAGTGATTTATGGCTTGTTAAGCTTTCTGGAAGCTTTTGAGCTAATGACCTTTGAGATCTAGGCAAGTAATTTAGATGATTCTGATTTGAATGTTCCTTGCATTTGAGGTCGAAATTTTTAAAGTTCCTAGAGGCTTTAGGGCTTGATTCCAACAAAGTTTTAGTAATTCTGAATCTTCTTTGATGCTGCTTGTGCTCTAGATGGCTTGGTCTGTTGAAATGCCTTAGGAAGGCTTCTATATATAGGAGTTTGGGGGTAAGCGACACGTGGCAGCGGTGAGCGACACATGGCGGAGTCTAATTGGTGCACATGTCACAGCCTAATTGGTCCGCTTATGTCATTGCTTACACGTGCTAGATTGTAAATGTCATCGCTTACACATATTAGACTGCTTATGTCATTACTTACACGCGCTGATGTGTGATTGGTTTTTGCATGCATTTTATGCCTCTATTTTAATGACATTTAGCAAATTTCTGTTGGTTTCTGAATAGTAATAGCAAAACCTAGCAACAGTACGTGACGCTTTGTAATTGGTTGTATTTTGTAGACTTGGTAGTATGATGTGTTAACTTGTGATAGGTCGGGAATTTTTCTTCTCTACATGCTAAATTCATTATATTGCGTAAAGGAATAGGTTAATAAGAGATAATTAACTTTACATATTGATGATGCTCTTTCGAATCAGTAGGCTGGATGCTTGGACTTTGATGATCTAAAAGGCCTGCAAGGAAAATGATGAATCAAAGGAGACCGGGGTTGGCCGGCCTAAGACCCTCCGATGATGAAGTTAGTTTTATTTCCAATAATCAAGAAAACTTCCAAGTCTATCCAAAACAAGAATGTCTAGAGAAATTCACTTACTTTTTCTGTCGGAGGAAAGTGTTTATATAGGACCAAAGGAACGGTTACTATCCTGTAACTTCCCCCTCATTTGTGGAGGTCAAGGGGTAACGGCCACAGGAAGTTGAAAGGTTTGTAGAGGTTACTGCGATGTTCTAGGATCCTTCCCGTTAGGGGTCGTCCATACCTGGACGGATGTTGCTATCAACACTCTGGGCTAGTTCTCTAGACTTGTTACATTAATCCAAGGTAAGGGGAGGAAACAAATTATATGGGCGGCTGTTATGTAGCTCGTCCTATGATGGGACGAGCTTTCCTCTTGTGGACGACAGCACAAGGACGAGTGCCACTTATCCACCATCAGTTGCCCCTTTGCCCTTGTGTTGTCCGTCCTAAAGAGCTTTTCTTTCACTTTCTCTCTTCTTACTCTTTTTTTTTTTTTTTTTGTTTAAACGCAATCCAGTCGTGACTCCTCGTTTTCCGAGATATGCCACGTAGCGTGACCTGACTGGTCGCGTCGTCTCGAGTGTTGAACCATGTTGCCTATAAATAGCTGAATTCCTCTCATGCCCCTCTTACTTCCAAAGATTTTCATCCTTGGTCTTTGTCGTCTAGAGCCTCGTCTAGAATTCTCTCCGCGTCCATAGTCTTCCTCAGTCTAGAGCCAGGTATTTTTCCTTCCTTGTCTTTAGGTTTCAAGCTTTTCAGAGATGTCTACTATTATATCCTCATCTAGTAACAGTACAGAAAAAGCCATAGACGAATATTATGATACCAGTAGCTATAGTGGTTCTGACAATAGTACTAGTGACGGCGGTTGTGGTAGTGGAGGAAGTAGCACGGACGAGGGTTATGTCTCTGGCGTCCCCGGGGTTCCCTTAGAGGTCCTTCAAAAACAACTTAGGAAAACTTCAGGGTCCCAGGCTGGCACTTCGTCTAGCGTACCTCCGTCTAGCCCTTTGGATGAGGAAGAGACTGTTTATAGCTGTGCTGTAGGTATTTCGTCTAAAACCACTGAACAAATACTGAACAACCTTAAACTATGGTACCAAATTCCTGACGATCTTAATCCTAGGTTACCCATCCGTGGGGAGTGGTGCTGCAACCCCCATTTTGGAGTTGGGGTTTATGAAGCTTATTTCCTGAGGGGTCTTAGGTTAACTTTAAATGCTTTTACCAGAGAATTACTTGTTAGGTTAGGTTTAGGTATTTGTCAATTTAACCCCAACGCGTGGAGACTGATTGTCTCCATGCAAATCTTGTGGAGGGAAGTATTTGGAGGGGACCGTCCTCTTACAGTGGACGAGTTCCTTTCTTGTTACAAACCCACAGAGATTAATCAGTCCCTTGGCTTTTACGAGTTTGTAGCCAGAGGTTCTAACTAGAGGTTGATCAAGTCCCTGCCCTCGTCTGACAGAAATTGGAAGATGGAATTTTTCTTCGTCTCTGATTTTTGGGCAGGGAATTCTGTAGACGTTGGCAGGGATACCTTTGCCCCCTACACTGGGGAATTAGGTAACCTTCGTCCTGAAGGTATGCCCGCTCCTTCTTTTTCCTTTTATATTGTTTTTATTAATTGTCTAACATCTATTCACTTGTTGCTTCACAGCCGTTGGACGACCTTTGTTAAGCAAATTTTATCGTGACCGAGTCCATCAAGCTCGTCTATACACTGAAAGGGACTTCCATTCCTTAGTTACCCTTAGGCGTTTAGCCAAGTGGGGGCTCGGTCCAGACCCGTCCAACGAAGCCATCGCGCACGAGGTTACAATTCGTAGACGTAAGTGTGGACTCATAACACTTATCTAATTATTTTCGGTTTTAGCTTTAATTTGCGCTTCCTTGTTTCGTAGGAATGATAACCATGAAGGAGAACATGGGAAAAGAACCTGTGGACCAAGGGAGCCGTCTAGAGATCCAGACCCAAACTCGTCCTTCCACTGGGGACAAGAGGAAGTCAATATCCAAGACCCTTGATCTGGGAAATTTGCCCAGTCGTCGAGAGAAGAAAACCAAGTATGGACATTCTCAGACAGTGGGTAAGTCTTCCCTTCCCTTGTCTCACGCACCCGTCCAAGTTTTGGACGTGGATTCGCCAACTCCAGAGGCTACTCCGTCCAAGACTCCTCCGTCTAGAGCTGTTGGGCCTGCCTCGTCCCAGCCTTCTCAAAGGGCTTCCACAAACCTTCTTGAAAGCGAGGATTTGGCTTGGGGCCGTTTTGAGAAAGCTGTGTCTGACGAAGATATAGCTGCGTGCTACGACATGTCCTTAAGGGATTTCGAACACTCTGGTGTTCACGACCTTTTTAAGGTGCGTATTTATTTTTTTGTCGTCTTTAACACTTTGTACTTCTTCTTGTCCAACCATAGTTTTACCCTCGTCCTTTTGTAGGCCATGTCGAAGTTCGTAGCGGCATCTAGGCAGGCTACTGAATTGGACAGGACAAGGATTCTGCTGGAGACGAGGGTTCAAGAGGTTAGGGATGAGTCCAAGAAGTGGGCTGAGGCTGCAGCAAAAGCTAAGGACGAGGCTAAGGGGTTGCAGGACCACATTGAAGAGTTGAAGGCTGACATCATAGAGAAGGATACTCGTCTTGATCACCTCCACAAGAGGAATGACGAGTTGAGTACCCTTCTCGAACAAGCCAAAGGGGACACAGTTGCAGAATTTAAGGCGTCCAAACAGTACACTGACTTGCTGGACACCAACTATGCAGTTGGTTTTGAAGATTTTAGGATGGATGCCATGGAGAGATTCCCCGGGCTTGATTTCAGTCTCATCAAACTCAACTTTGGCGGCGCTACCTCAAGCTCACTCGTCCAAACAAGCTCTGAAGATGTCAATGTTGAGGACGACGCTACTACTCAGCAAAATCTGGACGACCCCAACGCTCCACCCCAGTGAAGATGAAGCCTTTAACTGTTTTAGTTTATCCTTGTATCATTTTTCTTTTCTATCTATCTTGGTCTGCTATTTTAGGCCATTGTATGTAAGTACATTTTACTCGTCCAAGGTTTTAGGACGAGTCCTCAAACAATCTTTTTTAATTCTACTTTTATGATCTACTTGGACGCTGGTTGTCCCTTATAATTTAGTGAATAGACGTTTATTTTCTTCTATCCCTTCTCTCATTCCTTAGAATGTTGTATGGACGAAGTTATTTATATCCATGATTTGAGTTTGGTCGTGCTGAATATCATTAGTTTATATAGCACTACTCGTCCATGGATGTTATTATTTATTTTTTTTTTTTTTAACATAAGAAATCGGAACTAGACTATTCCCTCACCCCCCTTACCCATTAGGTGGACGGCCCTTGGCTCGTCTTTTGGGGCAAGTTCTTTCTTTACAAATTTCAGTTTCGACTTTTCTCGTCCAAGAACTAGGTTGTTTTAGTTGATGTCGTCCTAAGGACCACATGCATTTCTCTCGTCCATATCTAGGCCGAGTATCCCTCGTTCATGGATGAGTTTGTCGAGCTTTGGCTCGTCTTTTGTTTAAACGTCCATGCCCTGTGCCTCGTTTTCCTCCTTTGTTGAAGGAAAGTGTAGACGTTATGCCCCTTTGTCTAAGGGTTTGCGCTCATCTTTAAGCCTTGGTTTGTTTCGTAGACGGAGTTATGGAGTTGGCTATATTATATGTATTTAAACATCCAAACCATACTCATTACCAAATATAACGTCGACAAGTATGGCACGTTCTTTTTAGAAAATAGTGCCTTATTTATACAGACATCCAAACCATACTCATTTTGGATTCGTCCAAGAGGGTCTCGTCCAAGCTTGTCTTAATTATTACTGGTAATACCTTCTCAGGTGCTCAACATTCCAAGGGTGTTCCAATTTTCTCCCATCCAATGCTTCTAAGTAATATGACCCTTGTCTTTTGCAGTTGACAACTCTGTAGGATCCTTCCCAATTGGGTCCCAATTTTCCCTGAGCCGGGTTCCTGGTGGCAAGAGAGACCCTTCTCAAAACAAGGTCTCCTATGTTGAAACGTCTTGGTTTCACCATCGCATCGTACTGTCTAGACATGAGGTTTTTGTATCTCGCTGTCCTTTGCTCCGCTTCCATCCTTACTTCGTCTATGAGATCAAGGTTAAGGCGCAGCTGATCCTCGTTATCTTTGCTTTGGTACCGCATCACCCTGTGGTTTGCCATGTGGATTTCTGCAGGTATCATCGCTTCACTTCCATAAGCTAACTTAAAAGGAGTTTCTTCGGTAGGGGTTCTCGCAGTGGTTCTGTAAGCCCATAAAACACCGGGTAGCTCATCTGGCCATAGCCCCTTTGCCCCCGCAAGCCGATTTTTGATGATTTTCAACAAAGAGCGGTTTGCAACTTCTGCCTGACCGTTGGCTTGAGGGTGGGCGGGGGAGGAGTAATGATTGTTGATTCCGAAGTGCTTGCAGAAATCTCTGAAGAGGGCGTTATCAAATTGCCGCCCCTTGTCGGACACTAGAACCCTAGGCACTCCGAATCTACACACGATGTTTTTCCAGACGAAGTTCTTGACATTTTGCTATGTTATTTTCGCTAAGGGTTCTGCTTCTATCCACTTGGTGAAGTAATCGATCCTAACCACCAAGAATTTCATCTGTCTGGTTCCAAGTGGAAAAGGACCTAAGATGTCCAACCCCCACTGTGCAAAGGGCCATGGGGCCGTTATTGAAGTTAGATATTCTGCCGGTTGTCGAGGGACATTGCTGAAACGCTGACATTGGTCACATACCTTGACGTACGCCTTTGCGTCTGCTTGAATAGTTGGCCAATAATATCCTGCACGGACAACCTTATGAACCAACGCTCTTGCCCTCGAGTGGTTACCGCACGCTCCTTCGTGGATTTCTCTCAACACATAGTTCGACTCGTCTGGGGCTAAACACCTCAAGTAGGGCTGGGAGAAACCCCGTTTGTACAGCACTTTACCCATAAGAACATATTTGGCAACTTTGATTCTTACCTTCCTGGCTTCACCTTCGTCTTGTGGAAGCCTTCCATCTTTAAGATAGGCAATTATTGGAGTCATCCAGTTTTCTCTTTCTCCTACCTCTTGGACTTCCGGGAGGTCTATGCTTGGCATGTATTGAACTTCGTCAATCTTATCCATGGCTTCTCCTGAAGAGGCTGCTTTCGTCAAGGCATCTGCTTCCATATTTTCCTCCCTCGGGAGTTGGACAAATTTGGTGTCGTTGAATCCCTTGATGAGTTGCCTTACTTTACTTAGGTATTTCACCATTCGTTCTTCCTTGGCTTCACATGCTCCATTTACTTGGTTAATGATCAACTGGGAGTCTCCTCGGACGACGATGGATTCCGCCCCCAGAGATTTGGCTAATTCTAACCCTTTAAGGAGTGCTTCATATTCGGCCTCATTGTTAGTGGGTTGGTATTGTAGTCTGACGGCGTACTCCAATTTATCCCCCTCGAGTGATCTAAGTACAACCCCAACTCCTCCAGAATGCAACGTGGATGAGCCGTCCACGTTGATATCCCACTTCTGAACTTCGCTCAGCTTGTCCAGCTCTCCTTGTCCAGGGGTAAACTCCGCAATGAAGTCCGCTAGCACCTGTGCTTTGACCGCCTTCCTTGGTTGGTATCTAATGTCGAACTCACTTAGCTCGACAGCCCATTGGACGATCCACCCGACTGCTTCCACCTTGTTCATCACCTTCTTTAGTGGATGGTCCGTCTGGACGTTGATGACATGGGCTTGGAAGTAATGCCTTAGTTTCCTTGAGGCTGTAACCAACGCAAAAGCCAACTTTTCCATTATCGGATACCGTCCTTCCGCCCCTTTGAGTGCTCGGCTAGTGTAATAAACCGGTTTCTGAACTTTCGCTTCTTCTCTGATTAGAGCCGAGCTCACTGCATGAGGAGACACTGCCAAGTACAAGTACAATTCTTCACTAGGGATCGATGGGCTCAACAAAGGAGCTGTGGTAAGATATGCCTTCAAGTCTTCGAAAGCTTCCTGACATTCATCCGTCCATTCAAACGCTTTTCTAAGAATCCTGAAAAACGGTAAACACTTGTCAGTGGCTCTAGAAATAAACCTGTTAAGGGCAGCAACTCGTCCGGTAAGAGACTGGACGTCTTTGGTGTTTTGCGGAGGTTTCATATCCAATATTGCTTGAATCTTGTCAGGGTTCGCTTCGATCCCTCTCTGTGACACCATAAACCCAAGAAATTTTCCTAATGAAACTCCGAAGGCACACTTGCTGGGGTTTAGCTTCATGTTGTACCGCCTGAGCGTGTCGAAGGTTTCCTGTAGGTCGTCCAAATGGCTCGTCTCGTCCGGGCTTTTTACTAGCATATCATCCACATAGACTTCTACATTTCGTCCAATCTAGGGTCGAAACATGTGATTTACCAACCTTTGGTATATTGCCCCTGCGTTCTTCAAACCAAAAGGCATCACCTTATAGCAAAACATGCCTTGACTAGTGATGAATGATGTTTTCTCTTGATCTCTTTCATCCATTCTTATCTGGCTATACCCGGAAAAGGCGTCCATGAAGCTTAGCAATTTATGGCCCGCAGTCGAATCCACCAATTGATCAATACGCGGTAACGAGTAACTGTCTTTGGGACAGGCTTTATTTAAATCAGTGAAATCCACACACATTCTCCATTTTTCATTAGCCTTCTTGACCATCACTACGTTGGCCAACCAATCTGGATAGTAAACCTCTCGAATGAAGTTTGCTGTAGTTAACTTTTGGACCTCTTCCTTGATGGCATTATCTCTGTCAGAGGCGAACACTCTTTTCTTCTATCGTACAGGCTTTGAGGAAGGATGTACATTAAGACGGTGGGTGATAACACTAGGGTCTATCCCCGGCATATCTTCATGCGTCCATGCAAATACATCAACATTCTTCCTCAAGAATAGGATGAGGTCCTTTTTTACCTTGTTTTCCATTTCTACTCCAACCCTTGTCTACCTTTCGGGTTTATCCTCGTCGACGGAAACGTTCTCTAGTGCTTCAGTTGGTTCAGCTACAACTCGTCTCTCCTCATTGTTCATCACTTGTGTGTGCTCGTCCATGGCTAGCATAGCCAAGTAGCACTCTTTTGCTGCTAATTGGTCTCCTTGTACCTATCCTACTCCGTGTTCTGTAGAAAACTTGACCGACAGGTGATAAGTAGACGTGACTGCCTTCCAACTGTTTAAAGTTGGTCTTCCGATGATGGCACTGTAAGAGGATGAGCAATCGACTACCAAGAAATTGACATTGTTGGTCACCTGCTGTGGGTGTGTGCCTACTACCACGGGCAAGGTGATAGTGCCCACTAGCTGCACCTTCATCCCACCGAACCCCACCAAGGGCGAGTTCACTAAGCGAAGTTGGTTTCGTCCAAGCTTCATTTGTTGAAAAGCGGGATAATACAAAATGTCTGCGGAACTTCCATTATCTACCAACACCCTCGTTGTGTAATCTGCGATGAGTAGAGTGATGACGATGGCATCGTCATGGGGGTGATGAACCCTTCCAGCATCCTCGTCCGTGAACGTGATGGCCTGCTCGTCAGTTGTCCTACCTCCGGACGACCGTCCAGAGAGCTGGACGTTCTGCACTACCTTCAAGTATGACTTCTTTGCCTTGGACGACTGCGCCATTGAATTTCCTCCTATGATTACTCTTATTTCTCCAAGCGTGGGACGTGGCGATTCCTCCGCCTTTGCTTTCAGTTTTTCGTCCTTGTGATCTCGTCCAAGGAAGTTCCTTAACTTCCCTTGCCTGATAAGGTTTTCTATCTGCTGTTTCAAGTCAAAACACTCGTCGGTGTCATGCCCATGGTCCTTGTGGAAGCGACAATATTTGTTTCTATTGCGCTTGTTGGGATCTCCTTTCATCTTTTCAGGCCATTTCAGGGAGGGGTCATCCTTGATTTGCATGAGTACCTGTTCCAACGGCACATTCAACGGCGTGTATTGCTGGGTTCTTGCTGAGGGGCCTACCTTCTTAATGTCCCGGTCTTTCTTATCTTCCATCCGTCCCTTCTTTGGACGAGAACCTTGTTCGGAGTGACGCATGGAGTTCATCTCCATTCTCTCAGCTCTCTTCCTTTTCTTGGCTATGATTGCGTCTTCTGCATTCATGAAGTTTTGGGCCGAGTGGACGAGCTCGGCCAGGGTTTGAGGCTCCTTTTCGTAAAGCTTGTGAATGAATAAATCAGAGTTTACTCCATTGTGGAAGGCTGCCAACAACAACTTGTCATCTACTTCGTCTACCGTCAGGGCTTCTCTGTTGAAACGAGTGATGAAGGATCGCAAACTTTCATTCTCTCCTTGTTCGATGGTCAACAGGCTGGACGAGGAACGTTTATGCCTTTGTCCTCCAATGAAGTTGTTAACAGATAACTTGCTCAACTCCTCAAAGGAACTTACTGTATTCGGCGGTATCTTACTAAACCACACCCGTGCTGGCCCTTTAAGGGTGGTAGGGAAGGCTCTACACATGATCTCGTCCGGGAGCCCTTGGAGATGCATTGTAGTTTTGAACATGGCAATGTGGTCAAACGGATCCCTTGTTCTATCATATGAGTCCAAGGAAGGCATTTTGAACTTTGGAGGCAACGGGTGGCCATTGATCACAGCTGTAAAAAGGGAGTCTGTTCGATGGACTAAGTCCCCTACTGGGTTTGCTCTCCTCATATTCTCCCGCATCTCATCCATGGCTTTCCTCATCTGATCCATTTCCTTCTCCAAATGTGGCACCCTCCGTGAAGTAGCGCCGCGCGATTGGCTTTCTGGACCAGGATTCCCTCTGTCTTCTTGACTTTAGGCTTGTCCTTCAACGTATCCTTCGTAGCGTTGTCTCCTTTCATTGATCTCCCTCGTCAATTCTTGGTTTTGGCGAGTTAACTCCGCCATGGCGGCTGCCATGGACTGTATGTGTTGAACTGCAGACGGTTGCATGGCAGGAACCGACTGGCGATCTCGGTGGGGATTGCTGGAAGCATCCCTACTTTCTTGGTGGCCCGAGCTAGTGGCCCTCGATCTTGTCCGAACCATACAGCCTTTGTCAGAGAAAGCGTGAAACGAAACTACAAACACCAAAATTCACGAACTTCCCACAGACGACGCCAACTGATGATGCTCTTTCAAATCAGTAGGCTGGATGCTTGGACTTTGATGATCTGAAAGGCCTGCAAGGAAAATGATGAATCAAAGGAGACCGGGGTTGGCCGGCCTAAGACCCTCCGATGATGAAGTTAGTTTTATTTCCAATAATCAAGAAAACTTCCAAGTCTATCCAAAACAAGAATGTCTAGAGAAATTCACTTACTTTTTCTGTCGGAGGAAAGTGTTTATATAGGACCAAAGGAACGGTTACTATCCTGTAACTTCCCCCTCATTTGTGGAGGTCAAGGGGTAACGGCCACAGGATGTTGAAAGGTTTGTAGAGGTTACTGCGATGTTCTAGGATCCTTCCTGTTAGGGGTCGTCCATACCTGGACGGATGTTGCTATCAACACTCTGGGCTAGTTCTCTAGACTTGTTAAATTAATCCAAGGTAAGGGGAGGAAACAAATTATATGGGCGGCTGTTATGTAGCTCGTCCTATGATGGGACGAGCTTTCCTCTTGTGGACGACAGCACAAGGACGAGTGCCACTTATCCACCATCACATATAATAATACTTGAAAGAATAAAGAGAATAGAAAAAAAAATACATTGAAGTAATGGTAGCTTTGTTTGATAGTGTGCCAACATTAGAGTTTTTTAAAAATGACATTAAAATTGCTATAAATTTCACTATTTATAAATGACAATGGATGAATTTTATTCCATCTCTCAAAGAGAAATTGATGGGAGATACAAAATTACTTTTGAGGACTTTTTTTTTTAAATTCTCATTTATAGAAAACTAGACAACTTTTCTATAAAGTTGAAAATTTTGTATATAATAAATTTATAAGATATGGTTTACTTTTGCATTACAAAGTTAAGAATTTATTTTTTCATACACACTAGTATATACCTATATATGTATGTATATTTATTTATATATGTGTTTTGAGTTTATCTTAAATCCTTTGAATAATGTATCAATACTATAATTTGGTCCCTCAAGCAAAATTTCTTGGCTTTGTCACTGTGTGTACGAACGTATGTGTCAATAGCTAGACTTTCCCTCCATCCGCACATGCAATATGCCAAAATATGGTAGCGCATCTTGTATTTTTGGAACGGTAACAAAAACAAACAATAAAAAGGAAAGACAGAAGAATGATTAGGGTAACAAACATATGACCTACATTAGATTTTACATAAATTGACAATTAGGGTTGTAAGTTATATAAATTAGTATGTAACGACATGCATACGAACGGGTAAAATTTAAAACAATCATAATTACACGATTCAAATTATATATATATATATATATATATAGAAAATGTTTAAATTATACATGGTATTAGTTTACAACTTTTTTAAACTATAAAATTCTAAAATATTTAATGGTTTCTTATTATATATATATATATATATATGATTTAGAATATAAATTGATTTAGACTCTTTGGTTTTTATACCTAATAATTTACTTGCTACAAAAATTGAAAAATTAGATAACACATAGCGCAAAGTTAGACCCTAACTAAATTTCAATTTAGAATTTAATTGGATTTGGACTTTTTATTTTTACACTCAATAATTCGCATGACACAAAAATTAAAAATTAGATGGGACAGTTTAAAAAAAAAAAAATCTATTCTGCCTATGTACTAGTTAATTTGGTAATGTGGGGGCACTTGATAATTTATAAACTTCTGAGGCTTCGATAATTAGTGCGTATATATGCTCCATTGTACATTTAATCATAGGCAATGAAATAAACAAACAGTTTGTACCAATCTATCTGAACATGATACATTAACGTAAAAGTAACCATGTGCGCCAAACACTAGGTTGGTGAGTGGGCTTCCAGCAAGCATTAGCGTGTCATCAACTAGTTCAACTTGAAGCAGAAGCAGAAGCAGAAGCAGGTACGTACAGTAGCCCACCGAGGAAGCGTTTCACAAATTGTCACTTATATCAAAAACAATCACAAGCAGGTAGTATGTTATTTTTTTTTTTTTTTTTTTTGATGGGTCAAGCAGGTAGTATGTTGGAATCATAAGTTTTTGTTTGATGAATGCTGAAAAGAATAATTAACTTTTCAAATATATGTACTAAACTAGTTCTATTAATGTAACTACAATGATGCTATGGGAATCTTCTAAATAAATACAATTATAGTCATTAGAAGTATGGTTTTGAAACCTAGACCATTTAATGAACCGTAAAAATAAGAAGTTTAAGGTTTTTGAGGTTGGACCGAGGTTGAACCGTGATAATACCATAATTAATTTAATAATTATTTAAAATATAAATAAATATATTAAATTAGTAAAAATTGAAAAATTACATAAAAATTTATAGGAAAAAGTTGGGTCATTTGTAAATACTATTTTCTCGTAATTAAATTGTATTAAATTAATAATATTTAATACAAAATAATTAAAATAAATGCTTAAAATTATGTAATATTGACTAAATTAGTACTTATAGAGATTCAAATATATCTTAATTTACGATAAATATGATACTTGTTAGATTTTCTCTTGTTATTTAAAAATTTTTAAAACATTATATCTAAAAAAAATAAATAAATATAACAAAAAAAAGTTTTTAAAAAATATAACTAAAAAATAATATATATATATATATATATATATATATATATATATACTTAAACCTTAATTAGTTGGCTGGGCTGGATAAAAAGAGAAGAAAAAAAAAAACTTATGACTCATGAGAAACCCAATTCCACTCACACATTTCCCCAAGCAACATGATCAAAGTTACACATTTTCTCAACCCTTTTGTCTACTATTCTTTTAGCTTTCCCTATAGCCTCTGCCTCTCTCTCCCTCTGTTATTTCTTCCACAGTTTTCAAACAAACAGCAGTCTCCTTCCACAATTTTTCAACAAATAAAGAAGAAGCAGAAGCAGATGCAAAAGGCAGAAGCCAGAAGCAGATTTGTAGCCTTTCTTCCATAGTCTTCTATTCTTTACTTGTTTTCTTTTTTTCTTTTTCTGGGAGGATTTGTTGTTGGAGATTATTTTGAGTATTGTTTTGTGAATTTTTGGGAACCGTCAAACCCGTGTTCGGTTTTGAAAACCGAGTGGTTTGACTGCGGTTCAAAAGGTTCACTGAAGATTTAAAATTTCCGGTTTTGGTAGTTTAAAAACCGGAATGATAGACGGTTTCCAATTACCGCTGTCCGACCGGCTAGTCCGGTCCAGGTTTCAAAACCATGATTAGAAGTGACTGATTTTCTCTTTATAGAAAGATATATCATATTCCAAATGCCTGCCAAATATGTCCTGCATGTCTTAATCGTTGTATGAAAAATCGGATTGAGATCAGGCAATTACACCATTTCCTTCACAACCTTTCAGTCTCCACCCTTCAATGCTATTGCATCAGGTACAATAACTAATCTCAATCCTGAAAAATCAAACTTCCCTGCCAGCGCATATTGATGTAAGCAGCTTTTCAAGTTTTTAATCATCTGGCATCCAACAAACTAGAAAGTTCAGGTTCAATTCATAGTGATAGGCCAAGAATGTACTGATCCCTTGTGATGTATTAACCAATTAATTAGCCAAGCTGGTTAACTAATCAGATTAACATACAATATGTGTGGCAGCACAAACAAATCACCAACTAAGTATATATGCAACGAAAAATAAATTGACACGATGATTTGTTTATGAATGGGAAAAACCCCACCAGATGATTTTAAGGTTACCACTCCCGAGAATCCACTATTATCACAAAAAGCGGTTACAAATAAAGGAAGCCTAGCACCTTATACCAACCTACAGTTAAACCCTTACCCTAATACCCAATTGGACTTGTTCTGTAATGACAATCTTTCCTTTTAATGCACGACTCCCAGTACGTGACTAACCAATAGATGTGCGGATCCCAGTACGCAACTTAATCACCAACTAGAAAAGGATGTTGGCTGCGAAGTTCTTCAGTTCATCAACACGATGAAAATCATAAAGGTCCTCCATCACAAAACCCAACGGCATACAAACGCTGCAGTTTCTTCAAGAGAAAGATGAACTAGGGCAAATTCTGTCTTCGGTCACAATTGGCATGAACAAAACTTTGCTTCACACTCGCGTAACTGTGCAACCAGTGATGGCCCTTAAAAAAATTCTTATATATGTTTAGAGTTGTGAGAAAAGAAAGCCCAAACATCTATACACAGATTGGAATGAAATCAGATCTAAAAAACTGATTTTCATAAGTCTCAACAGATGCCTTATCTATTGAATAGCTATCAAGCCTCGGGCTAAAACATCTTTTTAAACCTTGATAGATACTAATTGTCGAGTTAGCTGTCGAGCTTTAAAATCTAGCACTTCTTCACTTGATTCTGAATCAGACTTGCATGGCTTTAACACTTGTATTTGAAATCTTGTTCCATGAAGCATTAAACATATCATAAATCTACCCAATTACAAGAAAAATGTGTTTTGTCAAAGGATTAGCCAATTCTATAATGACATATGTTCCTAACATGATTTATATATGTCCTAACAATCTCCCACTTTGGCAATCCATGACAAAACTACAACAAACAAATGAACATATGAGAAAAGTCATAAATCACTCAACTCATACTCACTTGTTGAATACAATAAAATCTATCCTAACACAAACTCTTGAAAAACTTTGCAAGAAGAGAGTTCAAGGCAAGGAAGACTTTGACAACTTGTATTTCAATAAATGAGTATGAGTTGAGCGATTTATGACTTCTCTCATATGTTTATTTGTTTGTTGTGGTTTTGTTACGGATTGCCAAAGGGGGAGATTGTTAAAACATATGTAAATCATGTTAGGAACATATGTCATTATAGAATTAGCTAATCCTTTGACAAAACGCACTTTACTTGTAATTGGGTAGATCTAGGATGTGTTTAATGATTCAAGGAACAATATTTCAAATTCAAGTGTTAAAGTCATGCAAGTCTATCCAAGAATCAAGTGAAGAAGTGCTGGATTTTAAAACTCGACTGCTAGCTCGACAGTTAGTATCTATCGAGGTTTAAAAAGCTGTTTCAGCCCGAGGCTCGACAGCTGCTCGATAGATAGGGTATCTGTCGAGACTTTTGAAAATCAGTTTTTTAGATCTGATTTCATTCCAATCCATGTATAGATGTTTGGGATTTCTTTTCTCATAACTCTAAACATATATAAGGATTGTTTTAAGGGCCGTCACTGGTTGCACAGTTGCACGAGTGTGAAACTCAACTCATACTCACTTGTTAAATACAATAAAATTTATCCTAACACAACTTGTTGAATACTATAAAATCTATCCTAACACAAACTCTTAAAAAACTTTGTAAGAAGAGAGTTCATGGCAAGAGAGACTTTGACAACCTGTATTTTTTGAAACACTTTTAAACAACACTCATCAAGGCATCTTAGTGTAAAACAAAAATAACAGATTGCATACAATATATAAGAAACGTGCATAAAGAGAGAAAAAGAAACTACACAAGTAAAGATAGGTGAAAGAACTATAATAACAACCTCATCATATATATAGCATCATAAGTACAAGATTTGTTATCACAAAGTAAGAACAATGTATCTATAAAAGAAGAAAAGAAAATAATATATAAGTCCTCACTACATCCCTCAAAAAAATATAAACACTCCCCTTAACAAAAATCTTATATGCTAACTCTCCCCCTATATACATGACTACTCTCATACCTCAAAACTACTCCCCCTTTTTGTCACGAATGACAATGGGTAAGTAAATCAAGCAGTTATCTCATTGTCATTGGGCGAGCTAGCATCCTCATCTCCATCATCATCATTGTTGTCAGAGTCACCATCATTATCCTCGTCCTCAGATGTCTCAGGAGAAGGAGAGGAAGACTCTACAAAGCCACCAAGGCGAGCCTGCCATTGAGCAATACGGCCGACACGGATGTTCACCTGATACAACTCATCACTGAGTGTGTCAAGGTGAGCATCCATGCACTGCAGCTGCGCCGTGACCACCTTGAGGGTCACACCACCCATCGATGAAGAAGGTGCAGATGTGGAAGGAGCAGAAGAAGCTGGAGAAGTCACTGTCTCTGTCCGTGGCCGCTTCGGTTGAAGCTGGACCTTGCTCAATCTGATGGTAGCAGCGTCTATGGCACACATGACCGAAAAATGAAGTGACTCGAGATAAGAGACAAAAAAATGGCGAAGGATCCACGTGATAGCCAAAGAAAAAATGAGCTTATCACGGATTGCCGTATCCCTATAGACATCTATGAGAGATAGAATGAAATGAAAGGGAAAAACTATGGTAAGTCTCTCAAGGAGGGACAACAAAAATCAAGCACGAGACTCTATGATAGAATTATAGTGAGACAATGGATGAAGAACGAATGTCATCACCATGGTAAAGAATCTCAGACCTTTTGCAAAGCCCAAGCAAGGGGTGTTTTGACAGTCACCCCAAGAAGAAGGTGTCTCATAGAAGAGAGACGAGAGTTCGTCTTTGGACACAGTTCTCAGACGATCACAGCCAGGGTAATCAAGATGCATTACCTTAGGAACATGTAGCACCTTGGAACAACATTCGAAGTGACTACGATGCGTGTACCTCAAACATGAGTGACAAACTGAGGTACAAAATAGTCGAATATGTGCATATTGGAGTAAAACTCCTGTATGATCACGGAGAGACAAGTGATCGGGACGCCACACAGTGACTCCCAACCCTTACTGTAAATGACAGTGGAAAGGTTAGTATTGAAAAAATCTGATAAGATGACTTGGCGTTCCTAATGAATGCCTCGTTGAGAGAAGTTCTCCAAAAATTCCTTTCGGGCTTTATCATCACGGAACCTGACATGAGATGGAGTAGGATTAGAAGAAAATGCCTTAGAACGAAGAGGGTTCTCGGACGGAGCAGATTTGCGTTTAGGTGCCATAGAGCAGACTAACGCAAGAAAGAGAGAGGGAGAGAGAAAGACAAGCAAAAAAGCACCAAACAAATCAATATAAAAATATAAAGAATTGAAAGTACATATGCATGAAAATGCATGAGCATGTGATATGAAACATATAAAGCAATATGGGCTCAGCCCAATCTAAACCTAACATCACACAACAATTCAACATATATAGCACACATCTATAATGCATAAAAATATAGTTAAAATGTTCATGAGATGCAATGCATGATGATTTTAAATTATTTAAACAAAAACCAATCCCAAAAATTTTCACAAAAACTCCAAAATTTTGAAAAACCCCAGAGTTTATCAAAAATCCCAAAAATTAGGTCAAAAATCATCAAATGCATGATAAAGGAGTGAAAGAGAATTATACCAGAGAGAGGAAGTGATCTCTAGACCGAAAAGAGAGTGGGGAAGTGATTTGGAGTGAGAGAGAGGAGTTTGGAAAGGTGAAAAGTCTGAAACTATCGAGAGAGATCGAGGAGAAATGAGAGAAATGTCAAGTAGACCCTATATATAGAAATCCCAGTTTCTCAATGGATCGAGAGGTGTCAAAAGTTGTCGAGAATTAAAAAGTGAAAAATAGCTATCGAGGAGCTATTGAGAGGGTTCCACAATAAAACGGGCTTGATGGATCAAGAATCTATCGAGCATACAGAAACTTCCTCGATGGATCGAGAAGCTGTCGAGCAGCAATTGAGAATTCGATAAAAAAGAAGCTGAAGAGCTCGATAGATAGCCTATCTATCGAGAGGTATCGAGAAGTTGTCAAGATTACTTAAAAACAATTTTTCAAGAAGAGAAAAACACAGACATGATTGCAATCAAACATGCTACTCAACCAAAGATCCAAACAACATTTTAAGCTCTCAAAATCATCTCTCAACAATAAAATTGTTCAGCATTTAGATCACACACACACACACACACACACACACACACACACACACACACACACACACACACCAAACAGGTCTAACCAATTTTATATTTCAAAAACAAGTTAAGGCAGTTTAATGAGCATACATTAACACATGTATTCCTTGTGATGGTCAAATCACGTTGTACTTGCACATGTATCAAGAGTAGCAAAGAATATTGCGTGTTATGTGTGAAAAGTATCGCAAGATTGCATAAGTGTCTACATGTTATAACGATTTGAGATATGAAAAATCACTTTAACTCACACACAATCATAACTGCTTGATGGGGACTATCACCTTCGAGGTACATCAACTCTTACATCTCCTAGATGACACACTTACAATCATATATAAAATATTTTTATTCTTTTTGCTTTTATTTTTCTTTGCATATTTTCTTTTGTTAAGCATATCATACATGGGCACATAAGAGAAAGAAAAGAAATGTCCAATTATGTTAAACTTTTGACATTGCACTTTTACTATGCCGAAGCATATAGATGTCATTTCATGATTGGCAGGCAACAGTGGTGAGATGGTTATTTATGCATTTCTCTTAGGATTTTTTAGTCCTTCTTGTTAAAAAGAGTGATACGAGTGTTATGTATAAGAGATTACTTAATCTTACTCATCACAAACACGAGCCACAAAGCTCACTTGATTAGTTGTGCATAGAGATGCTCATCTAAGCTACAAAAGATACAAAGTTTAAAAAATTTTGTTTTAATGGGCATCCAAGGTACACAAGTACCAATGTACACAAAACACACACTGCTTTTGTATTTTTTTTATTTTCAATTTTTTTTTTTATGAAAAGCAAAATAAAGCAAAACTGTAAACAAGAAAACAAAAACATTTAACCAAAGCATAGCATAAAAACTAGACTGACAAAGCAATACACACAAGTAATGCAAACTCAAAAACAAAAAGGGGGAGAAAGATAAAAAGTGCCAAATCACTTAGAGCCTTTTTCCTTCCACACCTTGGGGGAACTTTTCCTTTGTGCAAACCCTTGAACCGGCGGTGAGGGGGAAGTGTTGAAACTATTCAAGTTCGAAAGGAACATGAGGGCTTTGAGTAGATCTCCAAGAGGAGCAAAGGAGGACGGAAATTGATTCTGGTTTCCTAATGAGATCATACCGTTGCTTTGTTGAGTGACTAACCACTTATAGCAATTAGGTTGAGTATGTCCAGTTGCTCCACAGTAATGACAAAGATGCTGCTTCTTCTGTTTAGGCTTTTGAGTATTGCCCTTTTTAGCCCTAGAGTTTTTAGTCTCTTTCTTAGCAAGTTTAGGGGGTGCTCCTAAGATAGACTTTCCCTTGTCTATGTTCTTACTAGCTAACACATTTTTCACATCATTGTTCTTAGATTCAACATTATTAGTAGGAGAAACAAAAACAATAATACTAGAGGAAGCAATATTAGGAGAAGAGAAATCATACTCTAAACCAGTTTAATCAGAAGCAAATTCTGTAAACTAAGCATCTCACCAAGCTTTGCACTTGAAGTTCTCTCTAGCTGAGCTCTGGCTAGGAATAGCTCTACCTCAAGCTTCTTAGTCTTCTCAGCTAAGAAGTTGTTCTCAAATTGCAGTGCTCCAATGGTCTGATTGGCTTCATCAAACTTTGTAGAAAGCTCTTCTCGATCAAGTTCCAAGTCACTCAACTTCTTGATGGCCAGCCTATATATTTTCTCATGCTTCTCAAAAACCTTATACAACTTTTCATAGGCTATATGGATATCATCTTGATCGTCCATTTTCTTGAACTTAGAATCCACTAAGTCCTCTTTATCATCCACATTGTCAACAATCCCCTCAGTAAGATTTACGGTGGTAGTGAAGGCATTTAGGATTCCATCATTCTCATTGTCCGAATCATCCTCAGGCTCGGTATCGCTCAAAGTAGCAGCAAGTGCCTTGCTTTTCCCAATGGACTTGAGATATGTAAGGTACTCTTGTTTCATGTGACCGAAGCCTTGACATCTAAAACACTTTGGTCCTGAAGGAACAGTATACTGACCACCATCCCTAGCATCTTTCTTCCCTTTGTCTTGGCTCTTAAACTGAGAAGAACTAGGTTGCCTGCGGTCCTTGTCGAAGCCCATTCCATTGGCATTCTTCATGAACTTCTTGAATTGCCTCGTGATGTAGGAATTTATTTTAGAATCTTGATTGTCTGAAGACTCATCCGTGTCATTGCTCTTGGCCTTCAATGCCATGCTCTTGCTCTTGCTCGATTTTCCGATCCTAGACAAACCTAACTTATAGGTTTGCAGATTGCCAACCAGTTCTGTCAAAGAAATTTTGTCAATATCCTTTGATTTCTCAATTGTGGTGATCTTGGCATGAAATCTCTCGGGTAGAGATCTAAGCACCTTTCTAGCAATCTTGGGTTCTAGAATGGTTTCCTCAAGATTTAAGGCTGAGTTCACTATGTCCTTGAGCTTGCCATAGAACTGATTGAATGACTCGTCCTCCTCCATCTTGATCTCTTCAAAGCTTATAGTGAGCCCCTGAAGCTTTAAATCCTTGACAGCCTTAGTTCCCTCATAGGTTGTCTGGAGGATGGTCTATGCTTCCTTCACAGTTTCAATAAAGGATATCTTCTTGAACTTCTCATTCGTGACCGCACTGAATAAAGCATTCAATGCCCTGCTGTTGAAGTTTGCTGCCTTGGTCTTAGCATCATCTCAATTGACCGGCACTTCCTTCGGCTTAGTCCAGCCTATCTCCACAACTTGCCACACTTTCTCATCTAAAGATTACAAAAAAAGCTCTCATGCATACTTTCTAGTATATATAATTAATGCCATCAAACAAAGGAGGTATAATAAGAGTGTGCTTGCTGTGTGATCCATTGGCCTCTGTGCATGACAAATAGCAGAAATTAAAACCTAATCAGAGTGTGCCTGCTCTGATACCACTTGATAGGCCAAGAATGTATTAACCTCTTCTGATGTATCAATCAATTAAATAGCCAAATTGATTAACTGATCAGATTAACATACAATATGCATGGTAGCACAAACAAATCACCAACTAAGTAAATATGCAATGGAAAATAAATTGACACAGTGATTTGTTTACGAATGGAGAAAACTTAAATGTCAAAAACCCCACTGGGTGATTTTAAGGTCACCACTCTCGAGAATCCACTATTATCACAACAAGCGGTTACAAGTAAAGGAATTCTAGTAACTTATACCAACCGACAGTTGAACCCTTACCCCAATACCCAATTGGACTTGTTCTGTAGTGACAATCTCTCCTTTTAATGCATGGCTCCCAGTACATAACTAACCAATAGATGTGCGGATCCCAGTACCCGACTTAATCACTAACTTGAAAAGGATGTTGGCTGCGAAGTTCTTTAGTTCATCAATACGATGAAGATCACGAAGCTCCTTGGTCACAAAATCCAATGGCATAAAAACGCAGTAGCTTCTTCAAGAGAAAGATGAACTAGGGCAAATTCTGTCTCCAGTCATGATTTGCATGAACAAAACTTTACTTCACATTCGCGCAATGTGCAACCAGTGAAGGCCCTTATAAAAATCCTTATATATGTTTAAGGTTGTGAGAAAAGAAAGCTCAAACATCTATACACGGATTGGAATGAAATCAGATCTGAAAAACTGATTTTCATAAGTTTCGACAAATGCCCTATCTATCGAGCAATTGTCGAGCCTCAGGTTGAAACAATTTTTTAAATCTCGATAGATACTAGCTATCAAGCTTTAAAATCCAGCACTTCTTCACTTGATAATTAGATAGACTTGCATGGTTTTAACACTTGAAATTGAAACCTTGTTTCTTGAAGCATTAAACACATCCTAGATTTACCCAATTACAAGTAAAGTGTGTTTTGTCAAAAGATTAGCCGATTCTATAATAACATATGTTCCTAGCATGATTTACATATGTCCTAACACATAGTAGTTTGCAAAATTCCATAAGGGAAAGACACCTATGTAATATAAAGGTCCTAACCCTTTTTTCTTTTTTCTTTTTTTTTTTTCGAAGAGACTGTTTTGTTGCATTTTGTCAACTCATGCAAGATACCAACGTAAGACATGTAAGGTTATTAGAATTGAGATGCTATATAGGATCATCAAGAGGGTTTAAAAATCAAATTGTAAGATCGGCATGAAAATCATAAAATACTACTTTTTGATTAAAAAATTTACTAAAAATACCTATAATAATAATTCATAATATATATTATAGAAAAAAAGTAATTTTTTACGTAAATTAATGAAATTACTAATAAAATGTAAAGTATCAAATTATAAATGCATAAACAAAGTTCAAAGTTTAAAAGTTAGAACTTACAAAGTAACAAAAATTTAAAACAATACCCTATACCTAATTTTTACTTTGTATAATCTTAATATACTTTTATTTTAATTCAATTATTACAATAATAAGGTAGGAGGAATTTAAGTCATGACTCTCCTTATAAAAGAGACTAAAAATGTCATTGAACTAAAACATCATGGGCATGGGCATCTTAATATACTTCTCTAAATTAATATTTGGTTTTCTCAAGGTTGATTTCAAAATCATTTTGGAAACTTTTTATTTTTTTATTTTTTTTTTATTTTGTTATAATGTTAAACACTAAAAACTAACTGAGAATAGTTCGCTATCAAATAAACTAGGAATAGTTCAAAGAATACATGCATTAAAAAGATCAACAAATTCCCGGGTGTCAACAAAGTAGCTCTCTCTCTCTCTCTCTCTCTCTCTCTCTCTCTCTCTCTCTCTCATAATTTCTCGGGTGTTTAAAGTTTCATTTTAAGCAACATAGTAATTGAATAAACTGATGATAACATTAAATGATCCGCATCAAAAAGTTCTTTGGACAAAAATTTTACCAAAGAAATCAAAACATTTCATTTAGAGTGATATTAGGATACTATTAATTTTAGTTTATAATCTTTACAAACTAATGCCTTAACTTAAAAAAAAAAAAAAAAAAAAAAAAAAAAAAAAAAAACCTTAACAAGTTTATTTATTGTGTTGTTGATGTGATACCAGTTATATTTATTGTCACATCAATTTATAGTATTACATAGTGAAATTGATAATAGTTTTAATATTTTTCTTTGGGTTTGGCTTACTTCCAGTACTTTTTTAATTAGAGGTCTTCTTTTGTTTTAAATACACAATAGCAAGTGGTAGTGGCCTTTAATCTCCACCTTTTATTTAGTTAATGGATGATCTGGCAGTTTCTCATTAAAATAAAAAGAGATTCTAGTTAAAAAAATACTTGAGATAAATCAAATCCCTTTTCTTCTAATATTTGAAGAATAAAGTGAAATTTGTGTTATTCTTCTAGAAACAAAATTAGAGTTTAGCATTACATTTTTTGTATTGTATCAAAAACCTAAGCTAGAATGTAATTTACAAACTTTGAGCTTGGCGTCACTTCTACAACGATCCCCAACATTTGAGACATACAATTTACACCTTCAACTATTAAATCTTGCTGTTAACTCATTCAAAAACAACATCATTTGGACAAAAAATTCATATCGTTGTAATAGGGAAAAAATGGGCAAATGCCCTTTTCGCCTAAACAAAGCAACATTCTGCCGCCTTTTCCAAACTAATTAAGGAAATGCCCCTCTTTTATAACTTGATTTTCTTAAAATCGAGGTAAGCCCTATAATGGTATTTTTAAGGAACCTATAGTGACGTTTTAAAGATTTATAGTGCTATTTTGGAACTCGAGCTCCATCAACTCGAGTTATAGGTAAAAAAAATTAAAAAAATTTTTTTTTCCTATAACTCGAGTTCATGGAGCTCGAGTTCCAAAATGCCACTATAGGCCCTTAAAACGTCACTATGGACTCTTGAAAATGCCACTATAGGGCTCCAGAATTTTTTTTTAACTCGATTTTTAGATTGTTGAGTTACAAATGAGGGGAATTTCCCTAATTAGTTTGGGAAAGAGGGCAGAGCGCTGCTTTGTTTATGCGAAAAGGGCATTTGCCCATTTTGTCCTTGATAGTTGTGTGTAAATTGCGAGTTTTGTATATCGAATGGCTGATTTAAAAATGATTCCAAAATTAAGCGGCATGGAATGTATTTTAACATATACTAGTCGCTAACCCGTGTGATGCACGGGAAAGTTTTTAGTAATTATAAGATTTTAGCAAATCAAATGCCTTAAAATTTGAAAATCTTAAAGAACTTACATTAGCACTCATCAATTTGTTTACAAAGTCAATGCTAAATAGGTCTACAATTTGCATTCTCATATCCTCTATCATTTGCAAGGTAAAAGGACTCTTTTGATTATGGTTTGCATCCTTCTATCTTTCAAAAGCTTTAAGAAGTGCTATGTGGTCATTGCATAAGAATGTGTATAAGGTAATACAAAATTTTGTCATTATAATCAACATCCTAAAGCTAATATCCAATCCAAAAATGTGTAACCAATGTTGCGTATTATAACAAAAACCCAAAGATACAACAAAAACAGTTTTAGGTATATAAGAGAGAGAATCTAATCAAACATGTATTTCTATTTTTGCTTACTTTGAGATTGAATTTCAAGACTGAAACTTAAAATCTAGAATTCCAACAACTAAAGCACAGAAAAACCTCTCTATTTAACAGATCAAAAAACTCTACAGAAAAGTACCAAATTTAATATGATATTACCAACTATGCTTTGAAAGAAGATCACAAAGACATCACAATAAAGATGAGATGGAATATACTCCTTCAGTCTACCATGCTTCCAATCAACTAGTCTTCTTTTCCACTCTCCCAACGACAAAATCCAATGCTAGCTTTGCATTGAGAGGAACTTATAATAATAATAATAATAAAGCAAACAATAAAAATGAAACTATCCATCCTTTTCATCTAATATGTAACTTGATAGATGGTCTTAGACACTTTTTGCACTTAGATTCTTTAAATTGCATATCAAATTAGAAGGAAGAAATTACATGTAAAAGCCAATTCAATAGAGAGATCTATCACACACACTGATCAATAGTTTAAAAACAAAAGTCTTGTAATGTATCTGCCGTATAGTGTAATCATAGAAATATGTGCTTATCTAAGAATATTTCCATAACATACTTACTCTTATTTGAATTTCAAGAGGAGTGTGATCTTTTTGCCACTCAATTATTCAACTACATAAAAAATGATCATCTTAATAGCAAAACTGTTCACTATATTAAAATCCTATTTTCAGCTTCAAAGTTCAAACCACCTTGCATCCCTAGTCCATCTCTCATTTTTGACCAATTTTTTCAGCATAGTCCAATTCAAAATGTTTTTCTTCTTCTATTCTTTTTATTTTATAAGAACTCCAATTTTCACTACATTCCAATTAAACTGTAATTAACTCAAAGATCATACGTTGACTACAGAATTGGTTCTACAAATACAAAATTTGTATTTAAAGCAATGCAAAAGACAATTCAAGTCAAATGAAACAGTCAAGACTAACACAGTAAGAGTCCAGAGCTATTAAAGATGCAATTTAAAAGCTATAAACACAGTACTTGATTTGATTCAAATAATAAGGAAGTTAAAGCATGAAGCTGGTGGTTTATAATTTATACAAAATTATAATAAACGAAGTGGGCCTTTGCAAATCTCTCACGTATTAGAATAACATACCTTAGATCTTTAGAACTCAAGCATTACACAATACATTACACACACACACACACACACACATATAAAAAGTAAAGGGATTCATACTTTGATCTCAATCAATTATTATTTAATACTGCATCAATTCGAGGGGATCCCAAAGTAGGAAGTAGTTTGATCTAAAAAATTATGAGTTGAATTAATGGGAGCCCACCACTTTGATCTAAAAGTTATTTCAAAACAATAGAAACTAAAAGACAGAAGAAAAAAAGAAGTTTTCTTCTCCATTTTTTGACAGAATTAGGCCCATGTAAAGGTTCCTTTGTCTTCTTCAACTTGGAACAATTTAGTAATCTACCCTTAAGGCCAAAGAGCTTACAATTTAGAGACATCCTAACCAAACCCCACCTATGTATCTTCACAAAGAGGCTTGAAAGCTTGAGAAAAACCCCAGCTCCAGCAGCCTCAACACCTAAATCTTCTCCCTCAGTCCCTCTTCACCAGTAAAAGATAAACATAATAATAATTTTCTATTTTCAATTAAGTCTTTTTGGGCCCTATATTAGCTCGCACTCCAAAAAATAATAAAAATTTCCAACCAAATTCAAAATTATAAAATCTACAGCGCATTCAATAATTAAATAGAAAATAACAAACTAAATCTGAGTTTCTAGCCAGTTATACAACTTCTTAATTGGATGCTTACATAAAAATTCAGCCAAAATACTTTGTAATTCAAACAATTGGATGATTTCTCATGCAGTTCAGAAGATGGTTTTTGTCTTCAAGGTTTGTGTGCATAATTACTTATAAAGAGAAATAGAAAATGGAAATGAACTTGCCTTTAAAAGTCTTGACAGTCAAACATGTAGCTATTATGATAAAAAAGGCTTGGATTTTCAGTAAAGAAGTTCTTCTCAATTTGATTTACAACTGATCCCCAAAGTGTAAGCTTTATTTCATTTCCTCTATTCAAAATTTCCAATGTTACAATGTAAGTTCATATAATATAAGTGCATGTATTGGCTTATCAAAAAAATTAAAAATAAAAAGCGCATGTATTGAAAATAATTTTTTTTTTTAAAGACATACTCTATAGTCATGACATTTATGTTTCTCATCGAGACATTTGATCCTTTGATCATTTTGATTGGGTTGACACTTGACTTCCTCTCTCATTTCTGCAAAACAAAATTGACATAATCTAATTGGTTTGGATGGTTTTACAGGAAAAAAAGAAACAAAAAAAAAAAAAAGTTATTATCACATTTGCCATCAATGATCTTCATATTAGGTGCAGATTTAGAACATGTCATAATCCCTAGTATTGTTTTATACAACAATATCTAAAACTTCAAACAAAATCCTGCTATATCATAGCCAAAAAATACCCGTAACCATAAGCCTAGAACGAAACCAAAAATAAATTAATGGTACTAAGATTTGAGCAATATGGAGATTGAAGCATAATAAATAGAGATTCAAAGAGAATGGGTACTATATTGATGTAGAGAGAGTACAATGGCTAGGTTTTTGCTTAAATTTGATTTAAAAATATATGTGTGTGTGTGTGTGTATATATATATATATATAATTCATACTTGTGCGGTCATCACTATGTGTGTGTGTGTGTGTGTGTGTGTGTGTGTGTGTATTGTAGCAATCATCATTGTGGGAGCAAGATTTCTAAATATGTATATATATAATTTGCTCATGCGAGTTCTAGCTTTAAAACATTCAAGTTAAGTCTGTAAAAATCAAACTCCAGAAGATACAACAATGCAATTGTTTATAGGTAAAGCACACATATAATCAACATGATCATTAAAACAGAGTGAAATTCAACCAACCTTCATGACTCTTTTACAATTTTATTTGGATTGTGTGTCTCAATAGTATACCAATGCAATTATTAATTACTTAAAATTCAAAAAAAAATATTTATACATGATAAGTTACAATTCAAATTGAGTTTCATGAGTTCTTTAAATGTAAACAGAACACTACAATATTTAGAAATTAGATGTACATAGACAAATAGTTAATCCTATACTAAAAAAAAATTCAGAAATTTAGTACAGAGGCAAATGAATACCATACCTTTAACCTTGACTCGAATAAAGGAAAACACTAAAGAGAAAGGCAATAAAAAAGCAGAAATTAATCAAGAATATAAAATCTAAATAAAAGAGAATGGAAGAGCAAAAATTAAGAATGAAACTTGCTTTAAAATAGCAAACGAATGTACAAAGAATTAAATCTATTGCTATTTGGTATTCATCGAAATCTGCTGTTTTAAATCTGTTGTAAGGAAGGAACAACACAAATGTACAAAGAATTATAAATTGAACAGCCGTGAATTGGTTTGGAGCACAGAATATATATATATATATATATATATATTAAAAAAAAGAATAAACATTATCGCAAAAACTATTTATAAGATAATGGTTATAGAGTCCTAATTAAATTTGTTTATAGTTATAGATTTCTAAACAAATTTGAAAATTTTGATTAAAAAAGACATGAACTTGTACAGAAGAGGTAGAAGGTTTGAAAAAAAAAAAAAAAAAGGGGATTGGGTGGAGACAAAGAAGGTTGACGTTTTAGGTGCCCAAATAATTATTCAATCAAACAAATGATTAAGCTAAGCTAAATCAAAAGTGCTAAAAAACCTAGATAGCAAAATAAAGCAAAACTTGAAGGTAAAGCAAAATCTGTAGGATTGTTGTCAGATTTTGAAGGTTGGGAGGCTCTTTAATACATCTCCACTTTCTTACAAAACTTGTAGAATTTGATTTTCTATGAGTGTTTCCCTAACTTCAACAAAAAAGAATAGAGAGAAAAGGGGGTTAGGAATTGAAATCCCTAAATTGACAAAAAAAAAACCCTAATTAAAGATGAAATCCTTAAATTGACAAAAAAACCTAATTAAAGACAATAGGAAAAGAGTTTATTCATAGATTAATTGAGAGATACCGAGAGAAAATGCTCTGATATGGAGGCTGGGTCGGAGATTGAAAATGTTGGCTCCCATGGTCGTGCCCTTGCAAGCTTTCTGTGAAATAGCTTGGATCTGCGTTTCAGAGAGTGTATAGGTTCTGCGTTTGGTGAGTAATGTCGAAAGGAGAGGTGCTGGATTTAGTTTTGTCGAAAGAAGACATTCTGCCTTGCGTGTTTTGGTTTCAGAATTATATCGGAAAGAGTATTTGGTTTGAGAAAGGAGAGTATATATATTTAATAAAAAGAAATAAATCAAATTAAAAAATTAAAAAAAAATGTTGATGTGAAAAATTGTGGAGAGGTCAAAGGTTTCGGTTATATATATATATATATATATATATATATATTGATTAATATCGAAATTTAGCTCCAACTATATCTGTGAGAGTTATGGTTAGGGGACAATATTATACTAGTTTTCTCAAAATTTTGAAAATAGGTCAGCATAATTTCAAATTTCAAGAAGGTATAGACTGCGACATTCTAAGGATCACATACTTTTATTATAACGTGAAGATCTCCCATCATTTGCAATTTATAATTATTTGTACCTTTTTATGAGAGGATATAGTACTGACATTATTAAGAAAAAAAAATTATAACATAAAAAGATTAAATTCTACAAAGATGTCATGTAAAACTCAAATTTTACACTCTCCAAACTCAACATGCCACATAATTTTATCACATAGTAAATAATAGACACATCCCCACCCAATCAATTGGCTAATATTTGGGTTTAATTAATACTATTATAATGAAAGAAATAGTCTTGTTGGTGATAATTTGGAGGCCTTTCTTTATATGGGGACCTTAGGCGACCTCCTCATTCCCCTATAGCATAGAGCTGGCCTAAGCCCCCACATGGAGTTGCCTAGAAAAGAAATAAAATCATGTTGTGTCTAGAAGTGTGGGTTGAGACTTAAAAAAAATTATATAAGGTTCACAAGTTTGTGAGAGTCGCGCTCCATAGTACAGACCCACAAGATAATTAAGGACATTGGTTTATGAACTATTTTTTAAAAAATTTATGGGAAAAAAAATAATGGAATAATAACATTCCTCTCCCTTGAAGTTTGGGGAAATTACACTTCATACTTGAAGGTAAAAAACACTTTCCCTCCTTGATATCCAATTGAACAAACTTTCTTAAATTAATATTAAAAATATTATGTACTAACCTGTCATTTGTTTAAGGGCAAGTTTCAAGAATTATCCTCCATTTCAAAATTAAAATTGAAGTGTATTTTAAAATATTATGTATGAAATTTTTTTTCCTTTTTTCAACGGGTTACGAAGAGATTTGCCGTTGCAAATATTTTGATACTTGATAAATATGTATATTTATTCTAAATTTATCAGTTTATTTTTTATTAACTATGGTTAAATTTTTGTAAAGAGATTCTTATAGAAATTTAGAATATTTCGTTACTAATTTAAAGAAAATGGGAGGTGTGTTAATTTTTTTTCAAATCTCAAGAGAGATGTGTGTTTTTTCCATTTATGTTTGGGGTTAATGTCATTCTCACAAACCTCATGGGAAGACAATGTAATTATCCCAAACTTTTTTTTTTTTTTACAATGTTTTTATATTTCTCATGAAAGTGATATTAAAATTTTCTTAAAATTATCAAGTAATAAATACCTCAAGTGCACCCAACAACCAAATCCATTTTTCAGTAGTTTTAAGGAGGCCAAGAAGAATGGTTTATATTGTTAGACTATCGATTGAACCCTTGTATGGGAAACATAATGTAATGAGTTGAGGTCATGCAGACGTCAATCTCTAACCCTTGTGCTGGAATAAGTCTTGTGCCATATTGATAGGGGTAAAACTCCCACCTGACGGATTGGCCTCTGACGACGGATGTACATGACGGACTCGGCGTGTCGACGGCCTGACCTTCAGTAGTCGACGGTGGAAGGGTCACCCAATGCTGTCACCAAGCGTCGGAGCCCGTCTTGCCATGTGCGCTTCCTTGGAAAAGTGAACCTTGCCGCGTACGCTACTACTTGGTCAGATATCTTACACAGCACAATTCCCTCCCGCAAAGAAGGGAATCGTGCCCAACACACTTGGCCACCCAAGAAGAATCTTACGCCCTACGCTACTCAGGGGCAATTTCGGCACAGCGATATCTTCTCCAGTACGCCTCATCCAAAGACCACTACTACTACTATAAATACCGCCACGCCCTCCAAAAATCGAGGTACGCATACTAAGACCCGACTCTGGCACTCTAGAGTTGTGTAATATACTAACTTAACCGTCGGAGGGTCGTCGGCCGGTATCACACCGGTACTTCCCTTTGAGGTTATTCTTCCTGCTGCAGGACCGTCCGGAACGCGCGCAAGCCCTGCAGCCCACTGGTTTGATTCTTGACATCATCACATATAAAGTGGCACAACAAATTCCTCAACTCGCCCATGTGGCAAGTTATGATTAGTGAAAGAATGATAGTGGGTCCATATAAGAGTATCCCTCTACCAACTACAACTAGTCACATAGACAAATTGTGGCATTTGTTGTGCCACTTTAAAGTGACACAAGACTTATAATGTGTCACAAGACTTAATCCTGGCCCCCTTGTCTTGCACCTTTGTTTTTTTGGTGGGAGGGCAGAACAAACTGCACCCCGCTGTCTCGTACCTTTATTTGTCATGAAAGCATATCCTATTACAAGATGCTTTAATTGACTTTCATATAATAATGGAATAAATAATAAAAGTTGAAAGTTTTTTATTTTTTTATTTTTACACTTTTTCAAAATACAAGAATGCTTTAGTATATTTTTATAGTAAAAATTTTCAATAAAAAGATAAGAAAGTTGTTTCCAAGATAAATGCCCCAAGAGATGAAAATAATAAGTAAAAGTATATTTTAGAACAATTTTAATAAAAATAATTAAAAAAAAAAACTGTTGCGAAACACATAAATACCTCAGTTGGTGAAAATAATAAATGAAGGTATCTGGCTAGTGCTTATTAGCCGCCCACTTTGCTGGGTGGGGCTCACAAGCTTTTTCCATAACACTTTTTTTTTTGGTTAATAAAACCTTTTATTCTCTACTGCTTTTCTTAGTTAAACTTCACAGTGCAATGTTCAATTTGTCTACTTGTATGTCATCTATATGGATTTCATGATTTCATCACGTTCACACGTTGACAGTTGACTCCTAAAAACTGTTTATAAAGTTGCTATAGATGCTTTTGTCTCAAATAAAATTTACACGCTCTCATTGAGACATACCATATATGTTCCAACCATTATTCATTAGAATTAATATTCATTATTATTTGCTACTTATATTCCTTTGTATACTATACATTATCATTTTCTTTTCGTTTTTTAAAGGATTGTGCACACTATCATTAAGAACTAGCTACAAATACCTACGCATAAAATGATGGCGTTTATATTCAATTATTGATCTTGTAGTTGTTGGTCAAGCAGCACTGATAAACCACACCTTTTCTTATAATATTATATATGTTTGAGACCTTATTAGGGTACAAATACGATAAACAAATAAAAAATCTATGTTAATTATCTATATTTATCAGGTGAAAATGGTAGGTCATGCGAACTACCACATACTTTAACAAATAGAATCTTGTAAAGGTGCATGGGTTGTCGTTTTGCCTAATTTAGACCCAGAACTTTATTTATATTTCAATTTTAACTACCGTGAGAAAATACTTGTTAAAGACATGAAAATGGAAGTGGCTTGAGGTGTTTAGTAAAATGTAATGAATTAAGATTCGTTTAATTGCGTATTTATTTTAATTGCGTATTTGATTATTTGTCACGATTGTTTCTTAATAAAGGGGTAATTATACTTCCTTCCATTGAGGTGGCTTGAGATATTTATTTTAATTGCATATTCGATTATTTGTCATGATTGTTTCTTAATAAAGGGGTAATTACACTCCATTCCATTGAAGTTTGAGGAAATGACACTTCACTCAAACTTGAAGGGGAAAAAAAACTCTCGTCCCTTTAGGTTTGAAAAAATTAACACTTCCCCCTCCCCCTCCCCCTCCCCCCCGGTTCATATTAGTAATGAAATATTATAAATTTTTGTAAGAATCTCCTAACAAAAGTTTAACTATAGTTCGAATTTTTTTTTTTTTTTTGATAAATTTAGAATAAAAATGTAAAATTTATCAAACACTAAAATACTTGCAACAACAAATCTTTCCATAACTTGTTGAAAAAAGAAAGAAAAACAATTTTCACATAATATTTGAAAATATATTTTAATTATAAATTTAAACAATGAATTTTAATTACAAAATAGGTTAATTAGAAACTTGTCTTACCCTTAAGCAAAAGTCAGTTTAATACATAACATTTTTAATATCAATTTAACAAAGTTTGGTAAATTGGATGTCAATGGGAGGAGAATGTTTTTTTCCCTTCAAGTTCGAGGTAGAGCGTCATTTCTCCAAATCTCAAAGAAGAGGAGTATAATTACCCATTTAATATATTAAACAATATTACATCATGCTTGCACCACACAACTCAACAAACATTTTACATGTCGTAAAATAAATGTTCTTTTGTGATGTGCCTCATTAATTATTACTATAATTTACTTTAGATATAAAAAATACCCCGTAATAAGTTGCTAAGATAGTTCTAAATAATACTAATATTTATTTAATCTATACACAAAGCTGTAATTAGTCTGTGCATCGTCAAGGGCATGATATTACTGAGTGCCTATTTCAAATTTACACTGGGTTGGGCTTATGTCACATCTCCATCATAAAAATTAGGCCCACTTTTTTTCTTGATGTGAAATTAGGCCCACTTGAGTTCTTATTAATGCTACACATTCACATAGCCATTCTACCCTAGACCGATAGTTGAAGAAGCAAGTGAAAAAAAAAAAAAGAAAAAAAAAAAAGAAAAAGAAATACTCTACTGTATATTGTCACAACTCGAACTGGATCCATTAACCAAGATTATAAAACAATCAGAATTTTCCACTCCTAAGTCCTAACTGTCTCCACATCTTTTCTCTCTCTCTCTCTCTCTCTCTCTCTCAAGGCATTTTCTTTGCCTTAAAAGCAACCTCTTCTTTTATCAAAACAACTTCCATATACTCAAAACCCATAAGCTAGTGAGCAACATGTGCACAAAGGCCCTAAAGCATTGAAGAGTTCAAGAGCAGATCTAGTATTGTCTTCATCACATTATCAAAATAGCTTCCATACACTAAAAACCCACAAGCTAGTGAGCAACACGTGCATAGAGGCCTCCACTACAACAAAATGTATTTTTGGTGATGAAATGTTTTGTCACCAAAAGTACTATATTACGTCGCCTATGATTTTTGGCGACAAGATTGGTTTCGTCGCATATACCGCATCACCAAAAGTCCTAGTGACAAAAAATTTTCATCACCAAAAGGTTTGAATATATATATATATATATATATATATATATTTTTTTTTTTTTTTAATTTTTGGCAACAAAACCATTTCATTGCTGAATGTTTTTCTTGCTAAATACACGATTCAAGACGAAATAGTTTTGTCGCCGAATGTGTTTTTTTTTTTTTTTTATTGAATCAAATTTAGCGACGAAATATTTCATTGCCAAAACCATTTTTTTTTTTTGTTTTTTTTTTTTCAATTTGTCCATGTTTGACAACGAAATATTTCGTCGCCGATACCAAATTTTTTTTTAATTCTTCTATATTTGGCGATGAAATATTTCATCTCCTAAACCAAAATTTATTTTTCATGCCATTTTAGGCAGCAAATTATTTCGTCACCAAATGTTATTATTACATCGTATGCAAACTATTAGTGACAAAAAAATTTGTCGCCAAAGATTTATTATTTTTAGTCTAATTTTATATTATTATTTATTTCCTTTGATATTAACCTGTCATTATATTATTAAAACCTCACATTTGAACAACACAGTTATAAGCAAACAATCCATAATCCAAAAGTAAATAAAACTAGTATTAGATTCAATCCATCCGTATAAATACAAGTTGTTTCCAACATGTACAATAATACAAGACATTTTATAACAATACAAAAACATTAATGTAATATAACTAGGGTCAAAGAAGATGTCTTCAAATGTCTTCAAGTAGTGCCAAAAGAAAATACCCCAAAAGCCAACAATATGAAATCTACACATAGTTAAAAACAAAACTACATTAAAATCGTAAAGCAAAAACACTAACTATGTTATAAGAAACATTTCTAACAATGCATTAAAACTAGTCATGCCAATGAATTAAAGTCAAAACTCCTAACTAATAAGTTGCAAAAAAGTAAAAATACATTTTCAAGTGTAATATAATACAAATAATTTCTAACAATGTATTAAAAGTAGTCACACCATGTAATGCACAGTTGCTAGGATAAAATACTGACCAATAAGTCTTTTTACTCGAAAAAGAGCTACCTCCATAGTTAAGAGTGTCATCATAACCCTTGCACCTCAAAAAGTTTAGGATATTATTTTGCACCTCTTCTTACTTTGCCCCAAAGCATTGTAGAGTTCATGAGCAGATCCTATTTTGTCCTTATCATAAGCATTATCTTCAGCGAGATCTTATCAACCTTGGTGTTAGGCGCGGTTAACTTGTGGACCATTCCATGGCCATCATATGGTGAGATTCCCATGAGTCTAATATCAATAGAATCAGTGGTTGAATTTTACAATTAACTATTGTTGTTGGCATTTTTATTTTGATTGTAGTGGTTTTATGATTTGGGTTCTCTATGTGAAAGTTGAGAAAGTTGAGTTGATTTCGATATTTGGCTATTTTCTAGGTTGTGAATGCTGGATTGTGGTTGTTTTAGTTGCAATCGGTAGCGGTGGAATATGGGATTAAAAATGTGAATATTAAAAAATAATAATATTTAATTGTAAAATTGTAGTGAGCCTAATGTATGATTAAAAAAAAAAAAAAGATAGCTAGGTTAGAAAAGGTAATGTTTTTTGGGTTAGTGTAGCTAAAAATTTGAGGAGATTGATGTGAATACTGTTAGCCCAATAAAATGACAAGTCTATGATTTTTTTGCCGCCCTCTATTTCTCTCACAAAATTTTTGAATTACAAATTTGATACTTCACTTTCATATTTGTAAATTTCTTTCATATACTATATATGAATAAGGTATAATAAATGACAATATAATACTTTTTTATTTGTTATTATTTTTATAAGTATAAGAAACTAGAGCGCCAAAAAGAAATATAAAAAAAATTATTAAACATAAAAGAGTAAGTGATAGTAAATGTTGATGATGATGGAGGAAATGTTGATGAAGAAAAATATTTTCAAGTTGACGAACATGATGATAATTAAAATTGACTTAGTTTGAGTTGATTAGGCAAGATGATGGATATGATGAGAAAGAAATTACTATTTTTACTTATATGTCATGTATTATCAATTTGAATTTGGATGTTATAACATATGTTAATTTGATTTATTTAGTTAATTTTGTTAAATATCATTAAGTATGAGATATTAATGATGAAAATACCTCATAAAACCATAAAATGGTTGTGATTTGCCTTAAAAAACTAGATGTCACCCAAAAAATTAAAGTTGCACACAAAAAAATTTCTAGTGTTATTTCAAAGGTTTTAAGTGCTTGTAATTATGTGTACTAGTATGTAACCTGTGCCTTGTGTTTATGCACAAAAATGGTGAATTGTAGCGATTCTATTGATGTTAACTTGAGTTATTAAACATATAGGACATTGGGTTACGCTAAGTTTCTTATTACACTACTATTATGTATATAGCTTTGAAAATTACTATTGGATACTACATATATAATATCAATTCACAATTATTGTTTGTGATGATGCTCAAAATATCGTCAGTAAGCTACAAGGTCCTTTCACATACTCAAGGCAACCTGCAGAACAAGAAACAAAGAACACCTTGAAAGGGTACCGATGTCGTACCGGCCAAAGACCCTCTGAAGGTTAAGTCAGAAGATGCTCACAACCCTAGAGTGCCAGAGTTGGGAAAATTATGTGTACCTTGATTTGTAAGAGCCTTTGGGTTTTTATAGTAGTGTAGAACCGACATTTTTTTCTTGTATTTGAAGTCTTTTCCTTATAGGATTGTCATTAATTGGGAGAATATCGCGGAATCCTTCTTATATTTGGATTTTATTTCCATTGGGATTCTACATATCCTAACTATGCTTGAGCCTCAAGTTATTTCCATTTACAAAGTGATGACACGTGTACTTCGAACCCATCCACACTATGCCCGTACACTCTGGATCCGTCCACATCAAGTATATTTATTTCGACCCGTCATTTCAACCAAGATCTATGTCTCATCAAATTTTACCCTTTCCAGCTGCCCCCTCACTCCATGGGTCCGTGAACTCTTAGTGCACGGACCTATGAGGTGACTGTTTGATTTGCCTTTTGAGAGAGACAATCTGATATACTGGCATATGATAATTAATATTGGGTTATTAATGCTGTAGGGCACGTGTCACCTATCTAGTGGCTGTTTGCTAAGAATGAAGCGTCCTTTCGTCTTTCGTGCCATTCCTTCTATATAAGCTTGCCTTTCCATTCTCATTTCTCACTTTCGTAGAAATTATATGATCAAAGCACTACCGTCAACCTTGCTAATCCTCATACCGTCAAGTTGATTCATCTGTCATCTATGCCCTGTAGCTGCCTATCTTCGACTGGTAAGTACTTTTGCAATTTATTTAACCGTGATTTACTTTTATACTTCCGTCAAATATGCTAGATCCGTCAGTGTCTTAGGGTTGAAAGTCACGTGTAGGTGACAGATGTCTAGTGCGTCGAGTAATCAGTCGTTTGTCCGTGACGGAGTGGGCTACGATGAAATATACATGTCTGGTCAAAAAGACCCTGACGTCTCAAGTGAAGATAAGGACTCGTCATCCACTTCTCCTTCCTCTAGTGTTGAGAGCTTGGGGAAGGATAGACAAGAGAGCGGCCTTAGTGACGGCTTGGACGGAGGCGAACCCCCAATCCAATCCGTCATTAGACCGGACGGTCTACGGGAATTCATAATGCTACCGATCTGGATGGTTAATGATTTTAGGTGCATTATCAAAGATACACACTTCAAGACACTTAGGTCTAAGTATCAAATTCCAGACAACATCCCCATCTGTCTACCATACAAGTCGAAGAAGTGTTACTATGACAGGGTGGAAGGTGTTGGAATCTATGAGCAAATGTTGAAGGCAGGGCTTAGATTCCTATTGAGTTCCCTCCACTGTCGCCTCCTCCAATACCTAGGTTTTTCCATCACCCAAATCTCCCCCAACGCATAGAGGGTTTTCTTAGGAGCAGAAGTCTTGTACGGGGCCATGTCTAACGAAGCCCGATAGTTGACGGTGGAAGAGTTCTTCCATTGTTACCGTCCAACAGAGATTACTCAATCAAAGGGAATGTATAGCTTCGTGGCTAGGAGCCCATTTTTTAGGCTAGTGTACGACACCCTTGATTCCAATAGAAATTGGAAGAACCGATATTTTTTCATGGAGGGTGACGCATAAATGTGTCATCCAGGGGATAATGAATACATGCCCGTCGACACAACATAGGGCATAATGCCACCGTCGGGTAGGTATCCGTCATTTTAAGCTTTACTTGTGATTGCAATTATGTTTTTCTAACTGTCACTTGTTTCTTATGTTCAATAGTTCGGGACCGTCCACAAGTTTCACTTGAGCAGTAGAGCTTTTTGGAAATAATTTTTAAGAGAACCAAGTTAGAGGAGAGGACGTGGGCCAAACTAGTAAATCTCGACACCCTCTATTGGTACTGTAACAGTCCAAAGCCCACCCAAGCTGCCTGTCGATTCGAACTTCAAGTCCGCCAATGTGAGCCCGTTCACTCAACCCTTCCGTCTACTTTTTATTATTTTTTTTTTATTTATATATTTTGACTGTATGCATCCGTCTACTTTTGCAAAGATGGATGATGCCCGAAGAAGAGCCTTCATCAAGCAACAAGCCGCTGTGAGGAAGAAAGAAGGGGGTCAGGTATCCAAGGTGACAGAATCTTCTCATCTTTCTTTGAAGAGAAAACAACCAGAGAATTTCGACCATCATCCAAAGAAGCCTAAGACCATCCCTGAATCCGTCTTAGGTCTTGGGGCAGCGACCAAGAAAGCGGTCCCTTTCCAAGGAAAGGGTAAAGGGCTAATGAAAGGCCCATCCGTCACAGAGAAGCCACCCGTCCTCCTCCGCGAGGATCCAAAGCATGCGTTGGAACAGCTCTCGTCCATTATTACACCAGATGATTACGAGGACCTGAGCAATCACTCTACTGAGGCCATAGGGGAGACGGGCCTCTTCAGCATTGCTCAGGTAACTTTATGTCCGTCACTTTGTCATTTCTTTCCCTTCATATTTACTTGTATTCTAACCCCTCTTTTACAGGCCATGGTGATGATGAAGGGGCTACTAGGACATTGCCTAAACCATGAGACGTCATTAGATCGTATCAGGGCGAAGGCAAGCTCGACGGAGGAAGAACTGAATGAACTGAAAGCCTGGAAAGCCGTCCAGGAGAAGAAGCTTGTCATGTCGAAGGAGGCTAGGAAGGAGCTAGAAAAACAGACGGAGCTGTTAAAGACGGTCCTGGAGGATAAGGAGAAATAAATACTTGACACCAGGGACCGACTCTGTCTTGCGAAGAAGGAGCTGATCCGTGAATACAGAGACTCCGACGCGCTCCTAGCCGAAATTGGAGGCTCTTTTGCTGACGGGTTCGATGACGCCCTCCATCAAGTGAAAGCTTCTTACCTGGAATTGGACTTAACTCATGTCAATATCTAGGAGGCTCAAGCTCAAACCTCAGTTCTTCCAATCGCCTCAGAGAACACAGAAGACTTATTTGCTAAGGCCTAGGATGCCCAAGGTGACGGGGCCCATATTGGCAATGGTGATGGTGAGCCTACCCATCAAGATGAGGTCACTCAAGCCAAGAAGACCAATGATCCCTCTGTCCCATAGTTTGTACAAAATTTGTTACAAATTATTCTTGTCCCGTCATGAATAATAAGGCCCTCGTGGCAGTTTTTGTAATTGTTTACTTTTAAACTTTTATGTATCCATTTACTGGAATCCGTCTACTATGTTCCTTTTTTGATTATAGTGTTAACTGAACACGTTTTGAACTCATTCTTATATTTGAATGGGAATATTTCTAGATGGTGTTAAAGTCCGTTCTTTTTATTGATGTTTTTGTATCCGTCAGACACTTTTTATTTTTTTTTGGATGTACCCGTCAACTTTCACTATCCGTCTAAGCATTCATATCGTTAGGTGCATCTGTCCACTTAAATGTTCAATTTTGGACTTTTGTAAGTTTCACCCTTATAGGACGGATCCATCCATCTTCACGAACTATAATTTTCACATCCTCATAGGATTGATCCGTCCACTTGTATGGACTTGGTAATTTTCACATCTTCGTGGTATGTATCCGTCCACTTTTATGGACTTAATAATTTTCACATCCTCTTAGGATTTATCCGTCCATTTGTATGGACTTAACAGTTTTCACACCCTCGTGGGATGGGATGTATCCATCCACTTTTATGGACTTAATAATTTTCACACCCTCATGGGATGTATCTGTCCAATTTTATGGACTTAATAATTTTCTCACCCTCGTGAGATGTATCCGTCCAATTTTATGGACTTAATAATTTTCACACCCTCATGGGATGTATCTGTCCATTTGTATGTACTTAATAATTTTCTCACCCTCATGGGATGTATCTGTCCACTTTTATGGACTTTGTAATCGAAGTCGAAAAATACATAAGTAATGTTTGAATAAACTCCTCATGCATAAGTAGAATAATTGCCTTTTGGGCTTAAAAAAGTATTGTAGCAAAAAATTTAATAAACCTTAAATGAATGTTGAAATTAAAACTAGGAAAAAGTAAGCTTAGGAGCATTGCTCCATTTTCTGCCCTCTCTATTGGTAATATTTCTTGCGGTGCTCAGTGTTCCATGGGGGGCGCAATCTTTGTCCGTCCAGGGTCTCCAGGTGGTAGGTACCCTTTTTCACCCATGAGATGACTCTGTAGGGGCCTTCCCAATTAGGACCAGGCTTACCTTGAGTAGGATCCCTAATACTGCCCATCACCTTTCTTAAAACAAGGTCTCCGACCTTGAAATCTCTATGTTTGACCTTGGAGTTGTAATGCTTGGCCATGAGATCTCGGTACCGTGCAAGCCTCTGTTCAGCCATTGCCCTGACTCCGTCTATTAGATCGAGCTGTAGACATATGGCCTCGCCGTTTCTCTCTTCGTCGTGGTTGTTCACCCTATAACTAGTACGTCTGATCTCAACTGGGATGACTGCTTCGCTTCCATATGCCAATCGGAACGGTGTCTCTCCCGTAGGTGTTCTTGCTTTCATTCTGTATGCCCATAGTACGCTTGGAAGTTCCCCCAGTCATATACCCTTTGCCCCCTCAAGTCGAGTTTTGATAATTTTTAGCAAGGATTGGTTCGTGACTTCAACCTGTCCGTTGGCTTGAGGATGTGCGGGGGATGAATAATGATTCTTGATCCCAAGTTCTGAGCAAAAGTCCCTGAAAGAGTCGTTGTCGAACTGCTTCTCGTTGTCTAAGACCAAAACTCTAGGTATACCGTACCTGTAAATAATGTTCTTCCACACAAAATTGCACACATTCGTTTCTGTGATGGTAGCCAGCGCTTCTGCTTCTACCCATTTGGTGAAGTAGTCAATGCTGACTACTAGGAACTTCAACTGTTTGGCTGTAATTAGGAAGAGGCCCATTATATCCAAACCCCATTAAGTGAACGGCCATGGGGCCGTCATTGGTGTGAGTTCCTCCGTTGGTTGTCTTATGGAATTGCCAAATCTCTAGCATTTGTCGCAAGTTCTGACGTATACTTGGGCGTCCTTTTGCATAGTAGGCCAATAGTATCTAGCTCGGATTAGCTTGTGAACTAACGACCGCGATCTTGAATGATTCCTGCAAATCCCTTCATGCACTTCTCTCATGATGTAATCTGCTTCTTCGGGGCTTAGGCACCTTAAGTACGGGCACGAGAATCCTCTTTTGTATAGGACATCCTTGATCAGGACGAATTGCGCCGCTTGAACCTTCAGCTTCCTTGCGGCTTCTTTGGTGTCGGGTAGCAAGCCATCCTTCAAGTAGGCGACTATTGGTGTGGTCCAATTACTTTCAGAACCTATCTCCTGCATGTCAATGATATCAATGTAGGTGAAGGTTGAACAAAGGAAAGTACCTTATTAGGGATGATCAAGTGATCTGCTGATGCAGCCTTTGCAAGGCGATTGGCCTACTCATTTTCTCCTTTCGGGATCTGCACAATCTTTGCTTGCAAGTCGTTTATCTTCCTTTTTGCTTGTTCCAGGTACTTCCTTATCCTTGTGCCCCTACACTCGTATTCGCCGTTCACCTGATTGGTGACGATCTGAGAATCACAGTGGATAACAGCATTGGTGGCACCTGCTGCCCTTACGAGGTCCAAACCTGCGACCAAATCTTCGTACTCTACCTCATTATTGGTCGTAGGGAAATTGAGGCGAACCATACATTGAACCTCGTCGCCCTCCGGAGAACGTAGTACGATGCCTGCTCCGCCAGCCTGTTTATTTGACGACACATCTGTGTATATATTCCAAGGACATCCGTTTGCCCCTAGTCTTCTATATTAGTAAATTCTGCAATAAAATCGGCGACAACTTGTCCCTTCATGGCCATACGTGAGCGGTACTGTATGTCGAACTCGCTTAACTTTATTGCCCATAAAGCCATTTGTCCGGCAGCTTTAGGATTGCTCAGTGCTCACCTTAGGGGCTTGTCTGTCAAGACAACTATTGTGTGGGCTTGAAAATAAGGCTTGAGTTTGCGAGCCGCCATGATCAAGGTGAAGGCGAGCTTTTCCATCGACGAGTATCTTTCTTCTGCGCCACAAAATGCCCGGCTGGCATAGTACACAGGCTTCTGTACCCTGTCTTCTTCACAAATCAAGGCCGCGCTGACAATAGCTGGTGACATGGCCAAGTAAAGAAATAGTTCTCCTTCTTTCAAGGGACTCAGCAGTGGTGGGGAAGAAAGATAGGCTTTTAAGTCATCGAATGACTGCTGACATTCAGCCATCCATTCAAAGGATTTCTTCAACGTAAGGAAGAAAGGCAAGCACTTATCTGTTGCTCTTGCGACAAACCTATTCAATGCAGCAACCTTGCCTTTGAGGCTTTGCACTTCTTTCACATTCTTCGGAGGTGTCATCTCCAATATCGCGTGGATTTTATCCGGGTTGGCTTCGATACCCCTTTGTGACACCATGAAACCTAGGAATTTCCCTGCCGTCACCCCAAATGTACACTTGCTTGGATTAAGCTTCATGTTGTATGCGCGAAGGGTGTCGAAGGTTTCCTTGAGATCTTCTAAGTGGTCATCCTCCTTCTGGCTTTTCACCAGTATATCATCTACGTATACTTGGACGTTTCTTCCAATTTGTATCGCGAACATCTTGTTCATGAGCCTCTGATATGTTGCGCCTGCATTCTTAACGCCAAACGACATCACCCTGTAACAGAAAAGGCCTTGGCTTGTGACGAACGAGGTTTTCTCCTGATCTACCTCATCCATCTTGATTTAGTTATATCCTGAAAAGGCATCCATGAAGCTTAGCAACTAGTGTTGCGCTGTGGAGTCTACTAGGACATCAATCCTTGGGAAGGGAAGCTATCCTTGAGGCCTGCTCTGTTCAGGTCTGTGAAGTCTACACACATTCTTCATTTTCGGTTGGCTTTCTTGACCATCACTACATTTGCTAGCCAATCGGGGTAGTAGACTTCCCTAATGTAGTCTGCTTCTTGTAACTTGCGGACTTCCTCCACTATAGCTTGGTCTCTCTCGTGTACGAACACTCGCTTCTTTTGGCCGACTGATGGAAAGGCTAGAGATACATTTAACCTGTGAACCATGACTGAAGGATCAATTCTGGGCATATCTTCATGGCTCTATGCAAAGACGTCCTGGTTTGCTCTAAGAAACTTCACGAATGCCTGCAGGGTTGTCGGGCTAGCGAGGGTGCCAATCCGTGTTGTTCACTTCGGCACGGAGTCATCCAGGGGTATCTCCCTAAGCTTCTCAACGGGTTCTACCACCGTTCGATGTTCTTCAATGTTCATTGTTTGCATCTGTTTGTCCATTTCCACCATTGCTACATAACACTCTTGCGTGGCAACTTGATCTCCGCGCACTTCCCCTATTCCATATTCAGTAGGAAAATTGATCATCAAATGGTAGGTCGAAGTTACGGTCTTCCACGAATTAAGAGTCAGTCGTCTGATTATGGCAATATATGAAGATGAACAATCGACTACAAGGAATGTAACATCCTTAGTAATTAGCTGAGGATAATCACCAACCATGATGGGCAAGGTGATCGCGCCGAGGGGGTATACCTTGGTTCCTCCGAACCCAACGAGGGGGGCGTTTGTTGGGATCAACCTCTCTCTATTAATTCTCATCTGCTGGAACGTCGGGTAGTAAAGGATATCGGCGGAGCTTCCATTGTCGACCAGGATTTGGTGCAAGTTATAATCTTCCACTATTGTGCTAATGACGAATGCATCGTCATGCGGGTGGTGGAGGCGTCGAGCGTCATCCTCCTAGAACCCAATGACGGGGGTTTCAACCTGCACTGTCGTTGGAACAAGGCCCGTCAGCTGGACGTTTTGAACTGTTCTGAGGTAAGTTTTTCGAACCTGTTTGGGCGAAGCAAAAGTTGTTGCACCTCCTATAATCATCTTTATATCCCCTATTGGTGGCCTTGGGCGTTCGTTCTCTCGTCATGGAGTCTGCTCCTATAGCAGGTCCATTCTTTCTTTACTAATGAATCTTTGCAACTTCCCTTGTCTAATGAGAGCTTCTATTTGCTGCTTCAAGTCGTAGCAATCGGCTGTGTTGTGACCATGGTCTCTGTGAAAGCGGCAGTATTTGTCCCGAAACCTTTTATTGGGGTCTCCTTTCAGCTTACCTGGAAAAGTAAGCGTTCCCTCATCTTTGATTTGCATTAGGACTTGGTCTATTGGGGCTATAAACAGGGTAAAGTTTGTGAACCTCCCAGCTGGGGGTTTAGAGCCTCTATCTTCCCTTTTGTCTTCCGTCCTAGCGGTCTTCCGCCCCCTCTCTTGATGTACTTCTTCCTGCCTTTCTCTCTTCTTGGAGGAGTTTTCTTTTCTGGCCAATAGTGCATCCTCCACGTTCATATACTTGGTCGTCCTGTAAAGCACATCGGACATAGTCTTCGAGTCATTCTTATATAAGGAAAATAGGAACTTACCCTTCTGTAGCCCGTTTATGAATGCGGCTACAAGTATTTTATCATCTGCTTCATCGATTAAAAGTTCTTCCTTGTTAAAGCGGGCGATGTATGACCTCCTCCCAGCTGGGGGTTTAGAGCCTCTATCTTCCCTTTTGTCTCCCGTCCTAGCGGTCTTCCACCCCCTCTCTTGATGTACTTCTTCCTGCCTTTCTCTCTTCTTGGAGGAGCTTTCTTCTCTGGCCAATAATGCATCCTCCACGTTCATATACTTGGTCGTCCTGTAAAGCACATTGGACATGGTTTTCAAGTCACTCTTATATAAGGAAAATAGGAACTTACCCTTCTGTAGCCTGTTCATGAATGCGGCTACAAGTATTTTATCGTCTGCTTCATCGATTAAAAGTGTCTCCTTGTTAAAGCGGGCGATGTATGACCTCAGTGTTTCGTCCTCCCGCTGTTTAATGTTCATCAAGCACGCGGTGGACTTCTTATACTTGTGCCCTTCGATGAAATGCAAAGCAAATTAAGTACTTAACTCCTTAAAAGTACTGATGGAGCCTGGTGTCAACCTGCTAAACTAGACCCTTGCGGAGTCCCTCAATGTTGTAGGGAAGGCCCTACACATTATTTCGTCCACTACTCCTTGTAGGTGCATCAGTGTCTTGAAGGTCTCCAGATGATCCAACGGGTCCTTAGATCTGACGTAACTTTCGATTTGTGGCATACGGAATTTCGGAGGAAGGGGGTATGAATTGACGGACACTGTGAATGGTGAGTCCGTCCGATGAACCAAGTCATCAAGGTTGTTGGACACTCGTCCTTTGAGAGCGTTCATCATAAATTCCATGCGCTCCTTCATCATCTGCATCTCTGCAACTACATGGGACAGGACTTGGTCTACAGTTGATGGTCAATTCATGTCCTGCCGTTCCGATCTGCTTTGGGAATTGCTCCCTTCCGGCCTCTCCTGATTTCTCTTTTCGGGGCTGCTGGCCTCTTGCTCTTCTTCCTGGGTGTGGAGCATTGCATCCTTCTGGTGCAATTGCTCCTCTAGGTCGTGGTTACGCTTCGTGAGGTGTTCTACCGCTACTGCGAGGGTTTAAACTTGCCTCTCAAGAGCCGTGGTGTGTGGTTCTCCTTGATCATTCATCGTGGTTGCCATAGAGCGTGTGAGAACCATGCAACTTTTTGTCTAGAAATCTCAAAGAATAGCTTTTCCTTGTTGATTTCCCACAGACGGCACCAACTGATGATGCTCAAAATATCGCCAGTAAGCTACAAGGTTCTTTTACGTACTCGAGGCAACCTGTAGAATAAGAAACAAAGAACACCTTGAGAGGATACTGGTGTGGTACCAGCTAAAGACCCTCCAAAGGTTAAGTTAGAAGATGCTTACAACCCTAGAGCGCCAGAGTTGGGAAAATTATGCATACCTTGATTTGTGAGAGCCTTTGGGTTTTTATAGTAGTGTAGAACCGACCTTCTTTTCTTGTATTCGAAGTCTTTTCCTTATAGGATTGTCATTAATTGGGCGAATATCGCGGAATCCTTCTTATATTTGGATTTTATTTCCATTGGGATTCTAGATACCCTAACTATGCGTGAGACGCAAGTTATTTCCATTTACAAAGTGATGACACGTGTACTTCGAACCTGTCCACACTATGCACGTACACTATAGACCCTTCCACATCAGGTATACTTATTTCGACCCGTCATTTCAACCAAGATCCATGTCTCATCAAATTTTACCCTCTCCAGTTTGTAAAATTTTACAAAATAAAACACACAAAAAAAGGTCCAAAATTATCTCCTAAATTAAGTGGGGATATATGCATGGGATTGTTCATCTCAAAGAAAAAATAACAGCAAAAAGCTAAACAAATTAATTTGTATAGAAAATTAACAAAAGCAATATATATATATATATATATATATATATAGTAATGGACCATACATAGTCATAGTATATTACATAAATGACTTATAAATTTGAATTATTTTTAGTTACACAAAAAAATGCTCATACTTATATATAAAAAAAAAGGCTCATTATATAAATCATTCAAAGTTTCAAACTCTCTTTTTCTCCAATTTTATATATAGAATTAAATTATATAATTAGGTTTTTTATTGTTTATTCATATTGGACTTCTTATTTTTTTTACACTGAATTAACACACTTGGCACAAAATTTTTTTAAAAAATTAGATTAGTCGGAACACGTGGCACAAAAGTAAACTCTAATTAAAACCAATTTTTACGCTGAATTAACTCACTTGGCACAAAAATTTAAAATCTTAAATTAGATAGGACATATGGTGCAAAATTAGACTCTAATTGAAATTCAATTTGAAATCTAATTGGATTTTCTCTTAGTTTTGGTTTTTCATATATATATATATATATATATATATATATAGATGAATGAGTAATTTGGTAAACTAGTATGTAACCCATGTTTATGCACATGAATGATAAATGTAGTGATGCTATTGATGTTAGCTTGAGTTATTAAACATATAAGACATTAGTTCAACTAGGACATTTGGAAATACTAAAATGGTTTTTTCTTGCAATTTTTATGATATTGGTTAAACAAATTTTCTCATTACACTACTATTATGTATATAATTTTGAAAATTACTATTAAATACTCATATACAATATCAATTTACAATCATTGTCCGTGAAATTTACTAAATACAACACAAAATAATAGAATAAATTGGTCCAATAATATCTCCTAAATTGAATAGGGATAGGTACATTAGATCATTCAGCTCAATTATAGTTTGTTTTGTTCAAGATCTTCACATACAAAATATTTGAATAGAAACAGTATAAAAAATATTAATCAATTTAATTTATAGAGTTAGATATATGATGAAGTTTTTTTTATAGTTTATTTATACTGGAATTTTCATTTTTTTACGTTAAATTAACTCTCTTAACACAAAAATTAGATTAAATGGAACACATAGTGCAAAATTAAACTTTAATTAACATTTAATATTTACACTAAATTTACTCACATGGTACAAAAACTTAAAAAATTAGATTAGATGGGATACTTGGCAGAAAATTAGACTTTAATTGAATTTTAATTTGAAATCTAATTGAATTTTCTTTCAGTTTTAGCTTTTAATAATATATATATATATATATATATATTGTGGGGACTATTTTTGCCGGTCCTCGGCAAGGCCATGGGCGCAATGCCGAGGAGGCTCATGTTGCCGGTCCTCGGCAAGGCCATGGGCGCAGTGCCGAGGAGGCTCAGATGTCCCACATCGAAGAGAGTTTCCCCCACTTTCAACCTTATAAGCTGTGAAGCAAAGGAAGTAGTGTACCATCGTATCTCGGTATTCGAATATGAAAATACGATGGTACATTAATTCCTTCGCTTCACAGCTTATAAGGTTGAAAGTGGGGGAAGCTCTCTTCGATGTGGGACATCTGAGCCTCCTCGGCACTGCGCCCATGGCCTTGCCGAGGACCGGCAACATGAGCCTCCTCGGCACTGCGCCCATGGCCTTGCCGAGGACCGGCAAAAATAGTCCCCACAATAAAAGGAAGCTCTTGAGGGTAGTGTCTGTCAGTTCGTTTAGACCCCTTAACCCAACAGATTAACCTAGAGAATTAGCCAAGTTATTAACTTAGGTAATTTAATTAAACTAGGTTAACACAAATAAATATAAAAACAATAAAGCAGCGGAAAATAAACAACACTTGACATAAATCTCAAGTTTGTAAACCCTAAGTGTATGTGAAGGTAAACACCTCTAGATCTCACAATGAGATTCACAAACACAGCAAAACAGAACTCTAAAAACGTGGCTAGGGTTTTCCCTTTTATACTTAGGGCAAACATAAAACCCTATACATTAAAACGGGCTTGGGCTGAGTTGGAAAATTCTACAGAAAAACGTTCTGTGCGATTTTCGATCGATCGAGTCTAATTTTCGATCGATCGAGTCTCACAGAAAGTTACAAGTAATTCTGCATAAAAACTCGATTCCAACTTTACAATAAACCCCATACTTTGAGCAAGTCTAACACACGACTCAACATTGTTTTGATCATGGTTTGCCAACATACAAAATGAAGTTCTAAATACATTAGATCCTAGTCTTTAGAACCTAACAAACTCCCCCTTTGGCAATCCGTGACAAAACACAGACTAAACAAAATGCTCAAAGTTACAAATTGAAAAAGCCCATTACAAAAAAATAGCCACTTAACAATTCAACCTAAACTACTATCTAACAGTTGCAAAGTAGACAGCAGCTCGACTGAAAGCAACCTGTATATTCCTGTAACACTTAACAAACACATAAACGCATGTGTGGAAAAAAAAAACAGGAAATACATAAATAAACAAAACGAAACACAATATAAAAACAAAAGTAAACTAACTCTCCCCCTAAGTTAGATACATCAAAAAGTTTTTATATTCTCCCCCTAAACAAAACAAACAGGATTCCCACATTTCATCTATTTCTCCCCCTTTTTGTTACGTATTGACAAATATAACTCAAACAAAGAGTAAACAAGAGAGAAAAAAAAAAACCAAGGGATCATAAAACAGATTAGCTCTATAGAAAATAGAGAAAACTCCCCCTATAAAGATAGGAAAAACAAAACAAGTTTTGGGAAAAACAGTTTTGGGGAAAATTTAGGAGGTGGGGATAAATAAAAACACACAAATCTAAAAAAATAAAGTTGAGGAAACACATGAAGAAAAATATTCTCTCTTTCAATAAATGCAAACTTGACACTATGTGACCCATAAACAGTTGCATGAGTAGAGAAAATATTTGCACATTGATTATCCATCACATTTCTTAAGAAAAATATTTTCTGTAGTTCACACATAAAAATAGCATATACTAGAAAAGTACATAACTCAAAAATTAATCAATCAATTTATAAATCAAGTTGAGTACCCAATTTAACAAAGTGTATGCATGTTAAGTGTGAAAACAATGAGAGATATGACTGCAAAACTGCAAGATGGATACAGAAAAACAATGCAACTCATGTGAATCCTAACCATAAATGATGCATGAAAAAAAATTTGGTCAAAAACTCTAAAAACTGAAAATTTTTCAGTTTCGATCGATCGATCATCGATCGAATACCAATCGAGTCAGACAGAAACAAACCAAAAATTTTAATCGCAATTTCGATCGGTCGAAAAACACCCTCGATCGATCGAAAATCTGGAAAACTTAAATTTTTGAAAAACAGAGCAATTTAATGCAGAAACTCCTCAAAGCACAATATTTCATGAATGAAATGCATGAGTATGAGACTAAAAATTTTTCAAAAACACGTGAATATAGCCCAGATCTTCCAAAATTAAGATTTTCAATCAATTTGTCCTTAAAAACTCAAATTTTGCATCAAAATCAAGGAACATATAATCTTGGATGGCCACAACAAAATCACACACAATAACATGTACAAAGTTTAGCAAAGAGTAACTTTGTGTAGTGTGTGCAACTAGCAAAAGCTTGAGAGACATGTGAGGTGATATGTGAATAGTAAGCAATCACAAAGTCTACAAAATTCATCACATAGAATTTGAAAGAGACTATCACCTAAAGAGTTACATCATATAACTCTCACATCTCTTAGAATAAAAGCTTGCAATCATGTAAGTTTCTTGTTTTGCCTCATTATTCAATGTAAATGATTAGAAACTTAATAATAAGCCGGGATAATGTACACACCAATTTTATGAATTGTAAAATTATTATAGCCCAATAATGTACACACCAATTTTAATAGAGGCTACACCTTATGTTCTTTTTGTGCATGTGCTACACTTTCTCGAGCACAAAATCTTACAATATGCACTAAGGTGTTCATGATTGGCTAGTAAACAGTGGTGAGATGGTTATTTATGCCTTTCTCATTAAGTTCAAGTCCAACAATCAAAGGCATGTGACTTCAAGATCAAGACAAAGTGATCAAAAACTATAAACATCTTCCCACACAACATGAACTACAAAGACTTCAGCCAGTAAAGTGCAATAAATAAGCTCATCCAAGCTAAACAAAGTACATAAACATGTTATATAAAGATAATATGGCCAACCTTAATTATAAATCCAAGATATATAATACAAAACACAAAAATCTTTTTGGTTAAAAAAAATTTATGACCAAAACTAAAAGCACACATTATGCTAAATGATTAAAAATGCAAATGCAATGCATGACAATGCTTAACTAAGTTATAGAGGGTACACAAACAAGAAATATCAATTTCTTAATTAACCCTTGAGTACATGTACAAACTAGTACATACTCACACAAAATCAAAAATAGCTTATCACTTATAGAACACATGCTATTTAAGTTTCTCCACAATGTCAAGCATGTTTTAAATCAAGAGAGATATATCATAATTCATGTAATCCTCAAGAAAAATAATAAAAAAAAAACTTAAAACAGAAACAAAACATGTCCACAAATAATTGAAAGAATTAAAACAGGGACAAGTCAGCAACACTCACCTTAAAGAATCTTTTCTCACCCATATAGCACGAGTCTTCGGCTTTGTAGGTGAAACTCCATGTGAAGCAGAGTGTATTTGAGGAATTACACCAATCTTCTGAGAAAGACTAAAATCCTGCAAATTCCTTTCACAAGCCAACAAGCTCAAATTTTTCAAAAGCATATGAAACAATTTATTTGGACTTATGGCAGGAGAAATATCATCACATGTCCTAGACTGAAACATAGAATGCTTAAATTTTAATTTATGACAATTAGGACGAATGTGACCAGAGACACCACAAAAGTGACAAACAGGAACAAATTTAGGAACATCAGTATTCCTAACAGCAAATCTAGTCTCAGATTTTGGTTTTTTCGTCAACAAAGAACAATTTGGTCTAATATGACCAACAACACCACAAAGGTGACAAGTAGGCACAAAAACAGATTTCTTATGCACACTAGCAGTAGGTTTAGACATAGGTTTAAAAATTTCAGCATCTACATCAGAACTTTTACCTTTGTCTAACCTAGCAAAATAAGCCTTTTCTTTATTATTCCTCTTGAAATGAGGGATATAAACTTTTTCAGCTTTAGGCTTAAAAGAAACAGAAATACTTCTGTTATCTACAGTAGGCTTGGTACTAGTCAAATTTTCAATTTTAGCTTTAGATTCAACTAACTCTTGTTCCAAGCTTTTCATCTTCTCATCTTTAGAGGAAATTTGATTTCTCAAAAATTCATTCTTTTTATTAGATTCATCTAATCTAACAATCAATTCCTCTTTTTCAAGATTAGCCAATTTTAACTCTTCCTTAAATTTCTTAGCAATTTTCAAAGACTTAGATAATTCTTTACGAAGAGTTTCAAAGGCATCAATAAAATCAACAGAAACAACAGTGTCCTTTTTATTCAAATCATCACAAACATGGGCAGAAAGACACTTCAAATTATCCATGATAACAGGGATCAAGGATCAGCTCTTAGATCAAAAGATCTAAAACAAAAGAGCTACCCGCTCTGATACCACTTGTCAGTTCGTTTAGACCCCTTAACCCAACAGATTAACCTAGAGAATTAGCCAAGTTATTAACTTAGGTAATTTAATTAAACTAGGTTAACACAAATAAATATAAAAACAATAAAGCAGCGAAAAATAAACAACACTTGACATAAATCTCAAGTTTGTAAACCCTAAGTGTATGTGAAGGTAAACACCTTTAGATCTCACAATGAGATTCAGAAACACAGCAAAACAGAATTCTAAAAACGTGGCTAGGGTTTTCCCTTTTATACTTAGGGCAAACATAAAACCCTATACATTAAAACGGGCTTGGGCTGAGTTGGAAAATTCTGCAGAAAAACGTTCTGTGCGATTTTCGATCGATCGAGTCTAATTTTCGATCGATCGAGTCTCACAGAAAGTTACAAGTAATTCTGCATAAAAACTCGATTCCAACTTTACAATAAACCCCATACTTTGAGCAAGTCTAACACACGACTCAACATTGTTTTGATCATGGTTTGCCAACATACAAAATGAAGTTCTAAATACATTAGATACTAGTCTTTAGAACCTAACAGTGTCCAATCATCGGTATTGTCTGTTTTTTGGGGCAAGGGTGGCAGTTTTTGAGACTTGCTCCGACCGCATGATACCCGCACGGTTTTTGTTATCTTTGAAGGGCACGCCTCTACCTTCCTTTTATTGTGGAGACTATTTTTGCCAGTCCTCGGCAAGGCCATGGGCGTAGTGCCGAGAAGGCTCAGATGTCCCACATCGAAGAGAGCTTCCCCCACTTTCAACCTTATAAGCTGTGAAGCGAAAGAAGTAGTGTACCATCGTATTTTCGTATTCGAATACCGAGATACGATGGTACACTACTTCCTTCGCTTCACAGCTTATAAGGTTGAAAGTGGGGGAAGCTCTCTTCGATGTGGGACATCTGAGCCTCCTCGGCACTGCGCCCATGGCCTTGCCGAGGACCGGCAAAAATAGTCCCCACATATATATATGGCTTTTTATACACCATTATTATGTACATAATTTTGAAAATCACTATTGGATACTACATATACAATATTAATTCACAATCATTGTCTCTAAAATTTCACTAAATAGAAACCAAAATTAAAGAATAATTTGGTCCAATAATATTTCCTAAATTAAACAGGGATAGATGCATGAGATCATTCAGCTTAATTACAGTTTGTTACGTTCAAGATCTTCGCAAACAAAATATCTGAATAGAAACAGTATAAAAAATATGCTCATTTGTTCAGAAAAAAAATAATAGCAAAATTTTTTACAATTTAATTTGTATGGAAAGTTAACAAAAGCAAAATCCAATTTCAATTCTAATTGAATATTCTCTAGACTTTGGTTATATATATATATATATATATATATTACCTTGTTAGTAATGGACAGTACATAGTCATGGTATATTATATAAATGACTTATAAATTTGAATTATTTTTAGTTACACAAAAAAATGGTTCATAAATATAAAATCATTCAAAATCATTCAAGATTCAAGATTCAAGAATGTATAAGATGCAAAAAAGGGAATTCAAAAATTGAAGAGCTCATCGTTCGAGAGAGACCTTTGACCAATCGAACTGCGATCTACAGAATTTTAAATAAGACCCAACAACCTACAAAAACATTTAGGGTTTGAGTTCAACACTTCTAAGTATAAAAGTAAAACCCTAATACATGTTTTTCAAGTCTTGAGAGTTACTCTTGTGAGATTTGTGAGGTTTTTACCTTATAACTCTGCAAGCACAAACTGAAGATCAAATCTATATTGCTAGTATCAGTGGAGTAAAGTTGTAGCCAAGCCTTCAGCTATCAAGTGTACTGAAGATAAATGCATGAACAGGTGGCTCATGTGAGGAAAAGATCTAAATCAAGGAAGTCTATAGATTCTAAGCCCAGTTTGGTAATTGTGTTCGATTTACTATGAATTGGTATTCTTGAACTATAAATCTCAACTTGATATAGTGGATAGTTCTCTTGGGATAGTTCCTCCCAAGTTTTTTACCTTGAAGCAAGTTGTTTTATTAGTTTTCCTAGGTCATCACATCTTGTTTTATTTACTTTTTTTGCAGTATTTATTTCATGTGATAATTGTTTAACCTAAATCTAAATAATTAACCTAAGTAACAACTTGACTAATATATTAGGTTAAACAAATTGTATTTTCCAGGGTCTAAACCTAACAACATCTTCCCCCTAGGGGTACTTCTCATATTAGGTCTAGGTTAAGGTTCAATACCCATCTAGGAACTTTACAACAACATCACAATCAACAACAAATAATGTAAGCACAAAGAAAAAGAGAGATAGATATACACAACCAGATAAACAAAATGCTAGAAATTTAAAGTAATAAAGTAAAGAGATAACAAGTAAAGAAATGGAATTCATATACAAGATGAATGATGTTTACATAGGAAGAAATAAAGAGGGTGATGGGTGTAGCTATTGGGAAGTTACTCCATCCCTACACCATACCCACAAAGATTACAATGAAGATGAGAATGATTGAATTTACGTGAAGGGTTTCCTAAAGAAAGGAGAGAGAAAAATTTCATAATTTTTTTTCGAGTTTTTTCTGATTTTTCTAATATTTTTTTCTCTAATTTTTCTATTTTCCACCTCCAAAAAAAATCTCCTTATTTTTACAAAAAAAAAAGGGAGGTATTTATAGAGACACAAAAGAACGTGGAGGCTATGTGATGGTGATCCAGGACACCATCACGTAGCTGCCTGGTACAGTAGGCGGCTATGTGATGGTGTAGGCTGCTATATGATGTTGTCCTAGAACACCATCACATAGCCTCCCACTTGTACTCCAAGTTTTGGCTATTTCGTCTTTTTCCATATTTCTAGTCCAAATTTCACGCTACTGTTTAGAGGTCTTTCTGAGCTCCGATTTCTTCAAACATTATATCCTTGGAAATCTCTGGATGTCTAGTTTCCATAAGTTCTAGACTTTGCAAAATTTGGAGCTATGGTTGTCAAGATATTGTGTCCGGAATGGAGGTGACGTAGTATAGGAAATTCTATGATGTTTGTTTCTTGAAAATTCATTCCTTCCAATCCGTGGCAGATATCATCAAGCCCTTTTTGTGACAGGCATTTGAGACTTCATACTTCAAACCGGTTCAAATGGATTGTTCCAATCTTGCCCAATTGGTGCAGTTTTTTGCACGAAATTGGTCTAAAAACAGTTTAACCTAAAAAATAGTGAAACATTTAATTAGGGTTTTGGAGTTTTATTGATATCTCATTCATTTTAACTTCAATTTTGGCATGTAAATTATCATTTTGAAGGGGAAAATATGACCTATGAGACGGTCCAAAATTTAGCCCAATCAAATGGTTGGATCAAAATGTCTACTTGTTTACCATACCCAATTAGGGTTTTTGGTCTTAATTCCTATCAGGTGAGTTTTAAATGTTGCAACCTTTTGATTTACCATCTGATTATGTTGAATTTATTTATTACCCTATCTTTGGCTTTGAAAATCGTAATTTGTACTTTTTTCAATTATTTTTTTTTGGATTTGGGCATTTGTTTTGACGCGTGAATCAGGGTTGGAAAAAATGTGGTATCGACAAGATCTATGTGTTTTACTATTTTTTATTACTTTTTTTAATTATGGTTTTTGCTTTGTTTTTTAAGTTTAGATGGTTTATCTTTTTAAGGTTCATTTGACTAATGGAAATTAATCGCTTTTTTTTTTTTTAATTTGTGGCTTTCAAGTTAAAAAGTTATTAATGTTTGTTGAAAATGTTGATGATGGTCATTGCAATGGAATAACTTCTTATTAAATCTAAAGCAAATGAGTGGAGGATAGTGTTTTATGTTAATATGGAATTTTCATTTGAATAAGAAAATTATTTATAAGGTATTGTTGAATAACTACAGGAGTTGAAAGTCATTGAAGCTACTCCCTTTCTCTATCTCTCTTGCTTTCATTTTTCTTTTAAAGAGGTTGTCATGGGTGCTTAAATTTATAGATAGTACTTGTGGATACATGGGTTGTCCATTTGACACTTAGTTTTATGCTGTTAACATTTTTCTTAAACTCTTGATGATAGTTGTTTATAACCTACTTAGTATTTCTAATTTTCAATAGAGTATCTTAGATTAGCAAACTATATACTTCTTATTGTATTGCTGTTTGTATTGCTATGATTAGTGTCATGGTGTTGTCAGGTAACATTAACAACCCTATAGTTTATATCAATCATTCACAGATTGGCTCTGCCAAAAAAAAAAAAATTAATAATAATAAGAATAAGAATAATAATTTGAGTTTACTTTCTTTATTGTAGGGATTATGTTAAGCTATTGGTTGGCTTTCATTATGTTGCAATAGAAACCAAACTTGAGGTGATATACTAGAGATTCTCAAATCTAAGCAGTGGTCTTGCTCTTTTTAACGTAACCTAAACATGATCTGGAGTAGGATTATTTTTTACCCTTATCTGTCCATTTGTGTCCAACTTATTTGGCCAGCCTTTAGTTTTTATCAGTTTATGTACAACTTTTTAAAACCTCATTTTTCTTACTTTTTTCGAAGTAGAAGTATAATTTTACATACTTTCAGCAAAAAGCTAAATAAGTTGATGCTAAACGCAAATGAGATATAGTAGACACTCACAATATTGTGTAATGTTAAAATGTAATAATCTATGTAATGTAAAATGTCATCATTTGGCTGGAAATTGTGTGTATTAATACAATAAGAAATATTGTTATTTGAGAGAGACAAATTGTTTAGGTATGCTTATTTTTAAGGAATTTATTTTGCAATGGATGATCAAGTTTTTATTTAGGGTAAAGTATATATTTGGTCCCTCTCTTTTATACCATATTTCAATTTGGTCCCTAACTTTTCAATTGTGTCAATTTAGTCCCTAACTTTTTAGCATCGTGTCAATTTAGTCTCTGCCGTTATATCTTAAATGAAAATTGCTGACATAGCACACAACCAAGATAAAATTTTAGTTTATTGTCACATCAACGAAAGCTAAATTTTTATTTTGGTCATTAGACACATTATCAATTTTCATCCAAAAAATAACGGCAATGTGTAAATTGACACATACTGAAAGGTTAAAGACCAAATCGACATAATTGAAAGGTTATGAACCAAATTGAAATATGTAGTATACACTAGAGACCAAATACATAGTTTACCATTTTATTTAATATGTATGGTAACACGGTCCTTTTAAGTTTTAAGGGGAATCTTCCAATTAAATGCATTACATGGATTGGAGAATAATTGTCAAAATTTAAAGTTGATGTTTTTTTTTTTTTTTTTGGGAAGCTTGGTCTGTAGATTTTGTTAATTATTTTATTTTTCTTGTTACACACTTAATTTGATTGTGCTTATTAGAGAAGTTTCAATATTTTATTTTGGTTGTATCTAATTTTTAAATTGATTTTAGTTGCTTTATATTAAGATTTTAAACTAGTGAATTAAAGTTTTTATTTAATATCTACAAAAAAAAAAAAACAAAATTAATGATTTTTCAGACAAATAAAATGATGAAAATTATTTCTAGTATATTTTCAGGAACAAAACAAAACATTAAAAAACAAACAGTTTTTCCTAAAGTTATATTTTGATGAAGACAGTGGTGGAGTTAGGAATTTTTTCTAAGGAGAGTCAAACTAAAGATGGTAAAGTTGTACCATATGTTAACTTCATGAATTAAGGTTAACTTAACAAAGTTATACTTTAGTATTAAAATCTTTTATAATTGATTTTAAAAGTTTTTTTTTTTTTTTTACAATCTCTTTTTCTATATACATAGTAAAACAATCACTTAATTAAATTTGCTTACAAGCACTACAAAAAATTCGTCCTGTCCCAGCGTTTTTTTCCCGGCGCTTTTAAAAAACGCTGTAATAGATACGCCTGTCCCAGCGCTTTTTGAAAACGCTGGTATAGACAATACCTATGCTGGTGTTTTTCAAAAACACTGGGACAGGCATATCAAAATCGCTAGGATAGGGTTACTGAATTCCCAAATGGGGAAAGCCTTGTCCCGGCGCTTTTGTAAGCGCTAGGATAGGGTTTCCCCTATCCCAACGCTTCTAAAAGCGCCGGGATAGGACTTTCCCCATTTGGGAATTCAGTAACCCTATCCCAGCGCTTTTTGAAGCGTTGGGATAGGTCACTCCATTCCCTTATGGAGAAAGACCTGTCTCAGCGCTTTTAGAAGCGCTGGGACAGGTCACATAAGGTTTTTTTTTTAATCATAAGGAGTTCGGTCAAAAAAAAAAAACTAAATGCTTTTTGCGACGAAGAGGAAGCAATAGCGACGAAATAATTCATCGCTAAAGGCTTCACTATAAATACTCCAAATATTACCAGCTAAAGCCTAAGCTCATTTCAGTCAAAAAAAAAAAATTCCCTAAGCTTCCTATAGCGCCGACAGCCTTTCCCGTAGCATACTCTTAAGCTTTCAAACCAAGGGTCGCCGTTGAAGCTCCAGCCGTCGCCGATGAAGCTCATGCCGTCGCCGATGAAGCTCTAGCCGTCATGATAAGCTCCGTTAAGATCTAGCCGTCGCGATACCATCGCGAGACCGCCGTCGAAAACCCAACCGTTCGCCGACCGTCCCTCGCCCTTCCGATCGCGGACCGTCCCTTGGCCTTCCGATCGCCGACCGTCCCTTCGTCTTCCATTCTCCGACCGTCCCTTCTCCTTCCCCGATGGTCTCTTCGCCTTCCGCGGTCGCCGATGGTCTCTTCGCCTTCCGCGATTGCCGACCGGCCCTTCGCCTTCCCCGATCTCCGACCAGCCCTTCGACTTCGCCTTCGCCGTCGATCTACTTACCCCTCGCCGATACAGGTATTATTATTATTAATATATATATTTTTATTATTATTATTACTACAATTATTATTATTATTATTATTATTATTATTATTATTATTATTATTATTATTATTATTACTACTACTGTTGTTATTATTATTATTATTATTATTATTATTATTATTATTACTACTGTTGTTGTTATTATTATTATTATTATTATTATTATTATTACTACTACAATTATTATTATTATTATTATTATTATTATTATTATTACTACAATAATAATAATAATATTTGAGCAAAAAACCTGTGTACAGTTCCTTTCCACACTCTCGTCATCTCAATGATTTGATTGTTTTTTGGTTTCTTATAGTCTGAGTTTTACTATGTTTGGTCGTGGAATCTTTGCCTCAAACATTGTCCTCAGTTTCCTTTTCCGGGGATATGGTAAAATTAATAACAAATATAGAACAAGAAGAAGAAGAAAACATCTGGGTTGGATCCAAATTTTTTTTACGACTGATTCACTTTTTTACCATTCTGAAACCTGCTTGTTTGTCACAGCTTTGACCCATTTGATTTGAAGTTTCGTAGTGAGGGTCTACTTTTTGTTTTTGTGTCGTTTTGCAATTTTGTTAGTGCTGGCATAACAGTGGTTGGGGATTCTCTCTAGTCATGTATTGAAAATTGAAACTAAGATAGATAGATGTATGTCTTGCTTTCTGAGCCAAATCATGGGTTACCAGATCAAATAAAGTTTGTTGCAACTTGCAAATATTGAGAATATTCACCCTGAGTTTCAAACAAAAAAAGTGAGAGGCTTGCTTTCAAGAAGAGGGTGTTTTTTTTTGAGTGAATTTGTGAAAAGGGTCTTGTCATTGTTGGGTCTGCTCTACTAGTGATGAATGGAATTGTGAGCATGTCGGTTGTACACGTCTTGGAATCGAACAAGGTGGGGGCCTAGTAATAATGCAAGTGTATTTCATTGTGTGTGTCTTTAGGCATGTGTTTTAGCCTCTAACTTGAATTGGGTTTCATGGGTTTGTAGAATTGAATTTGTTGAAGAAGGAGCTTTTGGTTTGAATTTGTGGGTGCTCCCATGAGTCAAGAACAGAAGCGAGGGAAGCAGGAGAAAGGCTGTGATGATGCTGAGAAGGTTGTCGTTGCTGTTAAGGCATCAAAGGAAATTCCCAAGACTGCTCTGGTGTGGGCCTTGACCCATGTTGTTCAACCTGGGGATTGCATTACATTGCTTGTGGTTGTTCCTTCACAAGGTTCAGGTATTTTTTTTTTTCCTTGTCCTGTGTTGATTTTTTCTCCTTTACTACTCAAATATTAATTAACTGGTAGTGATATACAAGTTAATGGTATTTTTGTTTAATGATTCTAAATGCTTGATGTTAATTTTTTTGTTTAATGATTCTAGTTCCAACAGGTATTTTTTTGTTTGATACATAATGGGTATATGCATTTTTGTTTAATTTGGGTTATCATAGTAGTGAGTAATGGTCAGTTCGCTTTTGCAGGAGTGGCAGCTTATTTGAAGTTTACCTTCTTCTTTCCGTGGGCAAATACTGGGATTGCTAAAGGGTGAGTAAGATCTGCTTCTTAATTCCCTTAAATTGTAAAATAATGTGTCTACATTACTGCTGTGGTGGGTTTTTTATTTGGAGCAAGCGGGTGGCTTGCATGATGTTATAAGGTGGTGTACATTGATTTTGGAAGTGTTGCTTGTGTTTTGTGTGTACATTGATTTTGTGTGGCATGCCTAATGGTTTTTGAATGGGTTTATATCTATAATTATTTATAGCTATATAGACACACATAGAGTACTATATATACTATATAGAGACACATAACTATATATAGACACACATAGAGTACTATATATACTATTGATTTTGTTTTTGTTTATTAAAAGTCGTAAATTTTGTTCCTTTTTTTAGCATTACACACAACACATTACAATAATGTTTTTTTTTTTTTCCAATAATTGATGGAGGAAATGCTTTGAGTGCATTCAGATGCAAAAATTAGTTGAAATTAGAAGTGTGAAGTGAAGTTTGGTTCCCACTTGTGATATGTGAAGTGTGAAGTGAAGTGATGTCTAGAGATTTGTAGAGAAAGAGAGAGAGGTGGTGGTTGATGTTTAATACTGCAAGTGTAGTTTGTAACAGGGGAGATTGCTGTGTCATTTGAGTGTTGTTGTAGTTACTGGGCAGCTTGAGTCCCTTGCTTTGTTTGAAGTTCTTTTGACAAGAGTTTTTGACCAATAAAATTACTTATTCATTCCCCAAAAAAAAAAAAAAAAAATTAAAAATGGCCCCCTACATTTAAAAAAAAGAGTGTAATACACTATGATATATTTAGTTTGCCCACTTTAACAAATATTCTAACTCTGCCAAAGCTTCAATTTTAATGATTGGCCAACAAGCTATCATGGATGCTTATCTTTGCCTTCTCCATCTGACAGCTGGAATACTAGTTGGTAAGTGTAGTAATAACCAATACTAGCTTACTAGAGTTTTTTTTTTTTTTTTGACAGGTAAAAATAATATTATTAAAAAGACACTACTAGAGGTTTTATATTTTTTTATTTTTTTTATGTACAATTTTATAACTTATGTATATGTATTATAATTTTTGACTAAATTATTACAATTGTTACAGGATTTTTTGAGGACCCATTTAATCAGCTATTTACTTCTTGACAAAGTGTAGTAGTGTTGGTACAAATAAGAATTCTTTTGCAATTAGAGAACTGCAATAGGAAATACTAACTTTTTCTACCTGATTACTTTACCCAAGCTTTTGGTAACATAATTTATCTAAAGATTCCATATAGCTGGAGAATGAAATTAATCTTTTGTAAGCTTTACCCAAGCTTTTGGTAAGCTTTTGTAATCAATTTTTTGCTTGGTTTTCTTTTCAGTCTTTACTATATTGTTTCCCTTTTTGTAATTTTTGGGTTTGCTTTGTGCTTTTCATGCATAGAGTCATCTTTCATATATATATATATATATATATATATATATATATAGCTGGAGAATGTCAAATGCGTTTGATTTATCATTTTTGGTTTGTTTGTACCTTCCACATGTTAGATTGCCTCACTTGCTATGAAAATTAATTTAGTGTTTTCATATTGTTGGACCTCTCTTATATGTGATAGCATATTGTATTTTGATTACTGTGGTGGCACTTATAGTTGAAGGGGGGGGGGGGGGGGGGAAAGGCAGGTTTAAAATATGAGATTGTAAATCAAAGTTTGCTTCTCACAGTTGTGGGCACTGGGAGTAAACATTACTTAACTGGGACAAAGTACTCTTCGTTCACCAAAACAAGTCTGGATCCTATCAAGTGCATGTCTTCTTAATATAATCTTCTACAAAACTGTTTCTTTTCATAGCTGCATATTTTATGGTTATTTAATTAGCTTTAGCTGTCTTAGTTCACTAAGCCAAGTGCACACAACTTGCCCAATCAAGGCTTGTGTCTTATCCCCATATACATTAGTTTTGACATCCAGAGATTGTCTCAATCAGTAGGAGCTTGCCATTCTTTGACACTAGAGAATAAATGGGTTCTGCCCTTTTAGAAGGTAGTCATTTGCATTTGGTTTCTATTTCACACATATACAAACATATTATATTTTACTAGTAACTGTGATGAAACATGTTCAGTATAATCAGCACTTTGGAGGAAGTTGTGGTAATTGCTAATCAAGCCCATCCTATTAAGTATCATAGTTCAGGTTTAAAGATAAGTTTTGTTTGCTTTGCCACTTCCTTATACAATCTACTTTTCTCATTTGTCTGTCTACCTGTATTTAATGGTACAGTTTGAGATCAAAACTATATCACTTCTTTTTTTAATCCAAAACATGTCATGTTTGCTGTTGACATTGTCATATTTGATTGGAGAGGTAAATTTGAATTTTACGATTTTTTTTTTTTTTTTTTTTTTTTTTTTTTTTTTTTGCTTTGTATTGATTTGGTTTCTTTGTCCAGCTATGTTAGGGAAGGACTTCTTGGCCAGCTCATGGGAAACCGGATTACAATCACATTGCGGTAAGGGTGTTTGCCTTGTTCACTAATCCTGTGCAATTAATTATACCACAAGATTTGTAGGATCCTATGTATCTATTTTAAAACTATTATATTAGAGAGAAAAGGTGGAGTATTTTCTATTAGGAGTGTTGTCTATTTTGTGACTTACATATTTGCAACTCAATGTGCAATGGTGAAATCGTAGTGTAGGTGCAGCTTATAACATTCTAGACACTTGGGATGATATATTTTGTGTATATATAACATTCTAGACATTTGAGATGTAATTGTTGATATGATGTAATTAAATATATTTAGTTTCTTGGTTTAATGTGGTATTTTATTTGCTATGGAAAAATATGAATTGTGGTTCATTATAGTTGCTATAAAATAGATATTGGAAAATATGTATTGTAGGTAAAAAAAAAAAAAAAATTTAAATTTTTTTAGCACCTGTAATATTACAGGTGCTATAAAAATTAAATTTTTTTTTAAAAAAATGACCTATCCCGGCATTTTTCAAAGCGATGGGATAGGTCATGAATTAGTATAATGAAAAAGGGCCTATCCCAGCGCTTTTGAAAGCGCTGGGATAGGTCATGAATCAGTATAATGAAAAAGGGCATATCCCAGTGCTTTTGAAAGCGCTGGCATAGGTAGTACCTATGCCAGCGCTTTGAAAAACGCCGGGACAGGTCCTCGCAATCCTGTACCGACACTCAAAAGGCAGCGGTTTGAAGCGCCAGGAAAAAAAATGCCGGGATAGGAATTTTGACCCTATCCCAGCGCGTTTTGGGGCTATCCCAGTGCTTTTGAAAACGCTGGGATAGCCCCGTTTTTTTGTAGTGAAGTGAATACAATTGTTTTTCTTACTAAGCGTATACAGTTGAACGAACCAAATATTTGAAGTAAATTTGTCTCTATCTTAATATCTCAATTTACAAAAAAGTATATAACAGTAATTGAAATTAAATTATACATGCTACTATTATCAAAATATAACCATTTAAACAATCAATTTAGCAAAGAAAAAAAATCACATGACAACCAAGAATATAAAAAAAACCTAATTTAATTGTTCAAAGAAACTATATTATCAAATAAACAATAGAAAATCACTGTAAGCATACAAAAATTACTACCATCATATTTTAATTTAAAATAGTAAAACAGTTTTGACACAAGTTACAATTTAAAGGCTGGCAACCATTTTTGACCTTTAGATTTTTATAATATTAAAAAAAAGAAAAAAAAAAAGGAAAAAAGAAAAAGAAGAAGAGGCTGGAAATCGCAATAGTAGTATAGTGACTAGTGACTCAGTGACTAACACAGTAATATTTTTTATATTTATCAAAAATGTACACGGTACACACCACATCAGACCAGAGTTCTTTAAAAATAAAAAATAAAAACAAAGCATATATGTACACTAGAGAGAGTAGAAAGAGAGGGAGAGAAATACCACGGTAGTGAGTAGTGACATAACCCCCTGGTCAGATCTGCATGAGAACTGTGAAGGGACGGAGGCGTTAGAAGTTGTGTTGTTGTTGTTTTTTTTTTTTTTTTTTTTTTTGGTGTATGCGTGTGTGACATTTTTGAGCCATTTTTCAATTTTGAGGAAGGTCAAATTCAGTTTTAGGATGAAATAAGGTAGGTTATTTTTTTTCCTCAAAGTCCTGGGTTAGGTTAAATTTAAGATTATCTATAATTTGGTAAGTAAATTGTTAAAAGGGTAAATTGTTCTAAGTAGAAATATAAAAATATATATTCTAGAAAAATGTAATGTAAAAATATTTAAATAAGAATCTAAGGGACCAAGATCCAAGAGTTTTACTGTTCAACTTATACCTCCTAATGTTTTTAATTGAGACATCCAAGTTTCATATCCCCCTTTGCTATCCTTTGTTCGTTTTTTTTTTTTTTTTTTTAGATATGATATTATTTTAATTTATGACGTTTACTCTATAATAATTTCTCTTTATTATCAACTCAAAATATCAATTAATTATTAGTGTAGGCAAGGTTCAAACAACTTATTCAACAAGTAATTTTACCAGTTAAGTTAATTCACCTACTTTTTATTTCTTATTTAGGTCCATATTTTGCTACCACAAGAATTGACACTTCCATGAAAGTGTACCCTTTTGCATATAGTATGGTGATTTCAAAAAATAATAGTAATAATAATAACCTTTTTTTTGTGAGAATAATTAACTGTATTTTTTTAGATTCTAATGGAATGCATCAATATTGGCAATTAATTCCCAATAGTATAATAGCACAAAGTTTAGGTGAATGATAAGAAAATGAAAAAAAGGATATAAAGCTAGGCAAGTGGAAACTCAACGCAAATTGAAATTGAAAGCTTTGCGTAAAAAAAAAAAAAAAAAAAAAAAAAAAAAAAAAAAAAGAAAAAAGAAAAAAGAGAGAGATGCATATCAATTAAAATAAAATTGGAAGCTGACCTTATGCACTAGTAGTTACATTTACTTGCATATTCAATTCAATGACCTGTTTTTTTAATGAATCATTCAATTATCCTTTTCTCCTATATAAGAACCTTGATCACAAGCTCTTTCTAGCCACCACAAAACTTTGCTATACTTTTTTCACTCTTCTTTGAACATATAATTTCTGTTTGATCAATTAAGATGGTGCATAATGCCTTTCTTAAGCTGCTGGTATTCTTTCTGGGTTTTTCCTTTATTCTGTCGTCTGCCGTAGTTCCTATAACTAGTAAGGCTCAAAGGGGTTTCATGTAGTCTTTCCTTTTTTATTATAAAATTTATTGATACATCAAATTTTTCTGCTTAATAGGAAGCCTCAGGTCAACCAGGGAAGACCTATCAGTCCAAGATTTTCCGGCTCAGGCACTCTCTCTCTCTCTCTCTCTCTCGCGTAGGAATTTGGTACTTAAAATACCATGAAACCTTATGAAGTCACATGGTATGTCGATAATTATTGTAGATGTAAATATCATGTATTAAAAATATATATCACATTTATGCCAATTCCATATAGCTCTGAAGGTTTAAGGTTTCTCTCTCTAAGTTAGCACTTGACCTTTTTTCATTCGACCTTTTTCCTCTCTTTTCTTTGATCACCTTTTAATTTATTTTTGATTGAATGGATAATAAAGAATTTAATTGTGAGGTCCTATATAATTCGCAGGGTGAAGTGGATACGAAGGAAGTTGAGGAGATGTTTGAGGTGGCTGAAGGAATAATGGAAAGGAGGATGGACATGGAAACAGCAGATTATCCAGGAACAGGAGCAAACAACCATCATGACCCAAAAACCCCTAAAAAAGCTTGAAGTGATCCAATTTTTTAAGTACACAGACCCAGACTTTACAGGAGAGATTGCATCTTGGTTTAGCTTTGTGTTTTCGTGCTTTGTAATATGCTCTCTGATTAAGAATTTCAAAAGGGTTGTTGATTTGTTACTTTATCCACTTATTAATCCATCTTGACGATCTTGATTAAGGAATAGGGTTTCCTTCAGTACTTTTTTAAAAGGAATCTCTTTTTGTTTTAACGAGAGACTACCACATCAACTACTAACTAAATAAAATGTGGAAATTAAAACTCACTATCACTTGTCATTGTATATTTAAAACAAAATGACATGTCTGGTTAAAAAAAATACTGGAAGTAAGCCAAACCCAATGAATAGTGGGTTGAGGATCATTTAATACAAGCATGTTCTGGGTACCTTGGATTGAATAATGTTTTTACTTAAACAATGCTACTGTTGAGGTGGCAAGTGACGATTAATGTAACAAGACCCAAAACTAACACTATTTTTATTGAACACTAGGCTGTGTTTGGCAATATATAAAATAATTTCCAAGTGAAAACATTTTCATCCGTTTGGTTGTGTTCTAGAAAATACGTCAGAAAAGTATTTCTGATATTTGGTTCTCCAATGTAAAAACTTTTTTAGAAAAAATGACAAAAAGTTAACCTATAACAATTGGATTTCTCAAACTACTTATACACATCCATTAATTCCAATCTCAAAATATTAACAAATATACATCCAAGTTTTGCATACATAACAATTTTTCAGGTATCCACATACAAAAATCACAATACAACACAAAATAAAATCCACTACTACAACCTTCATGATCATTCACCCAAAGTTAGATGTGTCATTTGATCGACTTCATCATTTTGAAGGACTTAGGATGCCACTGCGTATTGCATTTTGGCTTTCATCTTTGCAATCTTCATTGTATGGTTGCATTGCTCCATTGCGATATCTAATTTATATTTCAATAATTCATATTTAACATCTTCTTGGCAGTCAGGGATCTCTTTAGTTGAAGGAGTACTGGAACTTGAGCAAGAATGAATAGGATATGTGCTAGACAAAGAACCTTCTTGCATATTCCCACCATCAATCTACCAAAAATTCATAAAAGCAACTTTTGCATCCCTTTTATTCTTGAATAACTTGTGATCGGCTCCAGTTGATTGATGAACTTGGACACGATGGGCTTCTTCCCATGTGTCATACACACTAGACACATGACCAACGAATACCACATATGTCTTACCCTTTAGGTGATCAATGGGATAGCAATTTAAAAACCAAAATTGGCCTTATGGCATACATATTTAGCATAGGAAATTATTTAACATACCATTCAATCAAATGTGTAAGCAACAAGATGATATACAAGAAACATGCTTGCAACACAAGACAGTGTAGAAAAGTTCAACATCATAACTGCACAAGAATCATACAACCAAATAGAACAAATATATCTCATTTGAACAGAAGATACCCAAATCTACAATTTTTTAAATGAACAAATACATAAATTCCAACCCAATCAAAAAACCAAAGATATTCAATATGCTTTTATTTTCCCACAGACAATCATTTATGTATTGATTGATCAAATTAATGGATAGTTGTAATTTTCAATTTTTGAAAAATCAATATGAACCCGAGAACAAATCAATTTCAAAAAACAAATCAATATGAACCCAAAAACCAGAGAAATTAAAAAAAAAAACAAAGAAATATGAACCCAAGAACAAATCAATTTAAAAAAAAATCAATATGAACCCATGAACAAATCATTGTTATTACAAGAACCAAATCATGAAAAAAAAAATTTCACTATAGATCCAAAAAAATCAAGATCTCAGAGGATGTGGGTGTTAAGGGGAAAAAAATCGAGGAAGATGGGTCGGTAAGGAAGAGAGATAGGTCGAGGGAGTGGATGAGAGAGGCCAAAGGTGGAGTAAAATAGCCATTACCTTCATCGGTGGTGGGGCTTGCTTGAACGATGGTAGGGTTGTGGGTTGGGGACGATGATCTGTCTTCACTAGCTACCAATCTCTCCGCCCTTCAGCTTAGGCTTGGTGTGACTCGTGAGTGATGAGAGTGAGAGTGAGGAGAACAAAAAATTTTAGGAGGAGTGTAAATGGTTTGAAGATAATATCGGTGTGTAAAATATTTTACAGATGTAGGTAGGTTATTTAACGGTCAAATATATTAATTTTCAGTTTGACCTGCTTTTCCTGAATTGCCAAACACCATCATTGGTGTAAAACATTTTCAATTTTTCTTTACACCAGAAACAAACATAGCCTTAATTACAACATGTCAGCACAACAGTTATACAAAACTTATGATTTTTTTGTTTTAAAAAAATATTATGATTTTTTTTTTGTACCAATTTTATATTATTGATAATTTGATATGGATTAACTGTTGCACTTTATTTTATTATAGGTACAAGTTTTTGGAATGTGTGCTATTGTGGTACCATCTATCAAACTTTCGTTTCTAATTAAGAGCATCTCCAATAGATTATGCATTTTTTCAACCAAATTGAAGAAAGAAAATAATTCTTTCTATTATACATACTTTTACAACACATCCTCCAATAACCTCTATGTTTTCTCTATTTTATTAAAATAAAAAGTTTCTATTTTTTTAATAGTTTTAAAAAAAAAAAACTATTTTTTAGAGGAAGTTTCTATTTTCCAATAACCTCTATCCTCCAATAACCGCTTTCTATTATACATAGTTTCTATTTTTTTAAAATAAAAAGGACTAATTAATAGTTTATATATATTTTTTTTCATTATTTATTTAGAGGAAGTTTTTTTTAAAAAAAAAAAAGGATTTGGTAGTTCACATTCAAATCTAAGGATAGAATGATAAAAATGAATAATTCATTTAAGATTTCTGAGAATACACCAAACATTATCACTCACATTCTTGGGAATCTCCCAATGAAACCAAATATAGGAATAACATTTCTAGGAATGCACATTCCTAGGAATTTGGATGCTAGGAGTAATATGGATTCCCCCGTACCAAACGCCAAGTCAAAGTATAAATGGATGGATGTAGAAATTATGGTGCACCTACTTAATAATCCCTTTATTAATGATTCGATAATGGAACCCTTTCTTGATGATTGCAAGAGTCTTCTATTGATTTTCCCCAAATCAACAATCCAACACATCTTCAGGGAAACAAATTAATGTGTTGATGCAGTCGCTAAAATAGGCACCACTCAAATTATTAACTATGTTTTACTTGATAACCTTTCACCTATGATGAAGACCTTGCTTGCTCCAGTTATTTCGTAACATAGATGATTTGTGTTTAACCTATATTTGGGATCTTTCTACCATATTTTTTTTTTCTCAGAAGTACTCTTTTTAAACAACTTCTAGGGAAATGGCTTCAACTACAACCATAAATCATACTATATACTATATAATAAAAGTTGGGCTTAGAAACTATAGTTACGCCAAGTGACTACCCCAAATTACATAATTTTTTTTAGATTAAAAAAAAATAGCTATATTTTTTTTGTTCTTAACTGCTTCTCCTATAATTTCTAAGTTGATAAAAATCTTAATTTGATTACAATCCAAATTCTTAATCTAATCCTTTTATTATTAGTTTATATTTATTTTTGCTTAAATTATATTACTACACGGTCATAAGAATCAAAAAATAGCAATGTTATTTGTCCATATTTTTTAGATTTGAAAAAAAAAATAGATTTAATATTTTGTTCTTATCTTCCTCTCCTATAATTTTTAAGTTGATAAAAATTTTAATTTGATTACAATATAAATTCTTCATTTAATCATTATTAATTTATTTTATTATTTATTTAAACAAAAGATTGCAAGTTATTTGTTCATACCGAGTTACCAAATGTTTTCTACACGGCCATAAGAAACAAAAGATAGAAATTTATTTGTTCATACTAAGTTTCCAAATGTTTTGGATAATGTAAAAGTATTCATTTAGTTTTTGTTTTTCAATATAATTATATACACTGTAAGTTGACCAAAAACTATGCAACACGCTCCTTTTTAGATAACACCACTATTTTTATTCTTATCAACTTTTTAGCATGGTTTTTAAACCAGGACCATTCAAAGAACCGGTAAAAGGAGAGGCTTAAGATTTTTAAGGCTGGACCGAGATTCGACCAAGGTCGAACCACGATGACATTGTAATTACTTTAATAATTAATTAAATCCCAAATATAGATATTAAATTTATAAAACTTGCAAAATTGATTAATATATGTATATATGCGAGAGAAATTTAATGATTTTCAAGCATATATTTACAAATTAAATAAGAAAGTTAATAAAATAAAATAATAATCAAGAAAACATTAAAATTTATGATTAATTTTTGAAGTAAAGTTGAATATCTTTGAAGGATTTTAATTACAATTTTTTTTATATTCCTTTTAAGTGATGGATAATTAAATTTAGTAGAATAAAATTGTGTTAAGTTGTTTATATAAAAAAAAAAAATTGCGTTAAGTTTATTATTATTATTATTATTATTATTATTATTATTATTATTATTATTATTATTATTATTATTATTATTATTATTATTATTATTATTATTATTATTATTATTATTATTATTATTATTATTATTATTATTAAGCATCAACTTGCAAGCTTAGTTGAGTGGTTAGACTCTAGCTCTAACTCTGATCGTGCCAAGGTTCTAAACCTGGTGAGCACATTTTTTTGATTTTTTTTCTTAATTAACAAGTATGCTTTAACCCAATTGGACTGCTCGGTCCGGTCCAGGTTTGACAGCCTTGCTTTTTAGGAGTGCCAACTCTATTTATTCTTATAAAGTTTTTAGGAGTACCAATCAAATAAGATTGAATTAAAAAAAAAAAAAAAACTGATATCAACATAGAAATAAAAAATAATAATAATAATAATAATAATAATAATAATAATAATAATAATAATAATAATAATAATAAAAAGAAGTGATATCAATTTGAAATTACATGGATAACTCAAAGTGATTTGCTAACATCTTTTTTTGCTGTTTTGATGATCTGCATAACAAAACTTAGATTAGATAAGCAAGTAAAGTTTGAATCTAAGAGAAATTGAGTTAAACTAAAACCCTATTACAACTCTACTCTACCTGACTATGGACACCCTCAATTTTTCGAGTTTTGTTGCACATTAGGTCCTTGGCGACATGACTTTTGTGTGCTTGTGTATCTAGAGTGAGGTGTGTATGTCTATGTATGAGTCCTTTTATCTTATTTTTATTTTAGGAGTCGCCACCAACCATTGGTTTTGTATGAGGTGTGATTGGTCATTTAGATGTCCAATTTATTTTAAGTTACCTAATTAACTAAACCAAAGTTTAAAGATTCATTAATTAAGGTAAACCAAAAGTTTTTGAATTAAAGATCTTGGACTCGGAAGTTTAATTACGTGCGGGGAAGGTGTTAAGCACCCCACAATGTCTATCTATAGATAGTACCTCATTTTAATTTATTCTCAATGTTAACTTTTTATGAAGAAATAGGATACTTGGCATTATTATTATTATTATTATTATTATTATTATTATTATTATTATTATTTTGACAAAAGGTTTTTATAAGCAATATACATATACATATATATACATACATATATATATATACACACACACATGTGAATAAATTTTTACATATAGCTAGCATGTGAATATTAATTTCAACAAAATATATACAATCAAAACATGTAAGATATATACATAAGTACCATGAGAGAGAGAGAGAGAGAGAGAGAATACAAGTATATTTTACCATAGCATGTGAGTAATTATTTACTATATAGCTAGCATGTGAGTACTAAATGCTATACAAAAACAAATACAACATGAAAAGAGAGGGTTGGAAGAATAGCACCTTATTGTCATCCACCATTTTCTCAATTAAATTATACAAAAAGGTGACAAAAAGAAACTCATTAGTGCCAAGAAATCTTTGGAACAATGTAAACTTATAGGGTGTTCAAAGACTCAAGAAAATGAGCCCTGCACACAAATCCTCAAACTACAATTATTCTAAGAAAAGGCCCGGAAATAAAAGTTACAATGTTAACTTTTATTATTTTGGAAAAGCACATTTTTCTTAGAAAACATTTTATTGTGAGATTTTGAGAAAAGAAATTTTTATGTGGCAAAAACATTTTGAAATCTTTGTTTTCTTTGGAGGAAGAGAGAAAACACTTTAAAAAAAAAAAAAAAAACAACAACAACAACAACAACGACGACAACAACAACAACCACGTGGTAAAACACATCTTTTTTTTTTTTAACATTTTGTATTGAAAAGCATGTATTTTTTTGAAGAAAACATTTTTGAAAACACACTTTTGCATGAAAAAAAAAAATATACTTTTGACAAACTTTAAAAAAAATTTTCTAAAAAAATTTGAAAATATTTATTTATTTATTTTAGTTTCGGGTTCCCTCTAAAAAAACAAATTTTGATTTTTTTTTTGAAAACAGATTAAAAAAATAATTTTCTTAAAAAAAAAAAAAACAGGTTTTTGGTTTTGAAAACAGTTTTTGAAAAAAAAAAATATTTTTTGAAAAAAATAGTTTCTGAAAACAATTTTTTAAAATAGTTTCGGAAATCAGATTTTTATTTGAAAACAGTTTTATATTTATTTAAAAAACTACTACAACAAAATGAAATTTAGCGACGAAAATTTTAGTCATTAAAAGTCCAATATTTCGTCACCTAGTACCTTTAGTGACGAATTCTTCTTTTTAGTGACAAAATTCGTTTCATCGCTATAGCCTTGTTGCTAAAAGTATTAGCGACAAAAACTTTCAACAAATTTCATAACTAAAGATTCGAGTTGTTTTAAAATAAAAACACTTTTAGCGACAAAATTATTTCGTCACTAAATGTTTTTCTTGTTAAAAGTACTATTCAACGATGAAACTATTTTGTCGCTACATGTACCTTATTTTATTAGATAATTTTTAGCAACGAAACATTTTCGTCGCTAAAACTGTTTTTAAGAATATTCAGGTACTTATAGCGACGAATATTTTCATCGCTAAAACTATTGTCTGAAAATTTTAGTTATATTTAGCAACAAAAATTTTAGTCACTAAAAGTATTTTTTATAGATTCAGTTACATTTAACAACGAAAAATTTTGTCACTAAATGTAGCTAAATGTGATGGACAAATTCGTCACTAAAGCTACTTATCTGTTTTCATTTTTTTCCTGTATGTAACCTGTCATTACATTATTAACTCCTTACACGTAAATAACACATTTATGTTAATTACACATTTATAAGAAAATGATCCATACATTCCAAATGTAAAAATAAAACAAGTATTCTATTCAATCCATCCATACAAATTGTTTCCAACACATACAATAATACAAGATGTTTTATAACATACAATAACATAAAATACTAAGGGCTAAAAGAAGATGTCCTCAAACGTCTTCAAGTAGTGCCAAAAGAAAATGCCCTAAAAGCCATCAATAAGAAATCTACACAAATGTAAAAACAATACTATATTAAAATTGTAAAGTAAAAACATTAACTATGTTATAAGAAACATCTCTATTGAATATTTGTGTCTATATATATATATATATATATATATATATATATAAATATATATATATATATGTTCATCCAAGACACAAACTTCAAACCCAATTTGGCTGTCATCCTCACATTGCATAATTCAATTACCACATATTTGCTAGAACTAAATCATTTACTCTATAATTCAATCAAAGTAAAAAACAAAAACCCAATTTGGGAATTAATGCATAGAGCCATAGACTACAAAGAAATAGTCCCAATTATCAGATCTAACGCAAGTCAAGAACTTAAACTAAATTCCCACATAAACATCAATACAAAGCAAAATTCAAGCTTTATCACAATGACCCATCAAATCTAAGTCAATCAGAATGACACAAAAGCAACAAATTTCAAATTTAAAACAAAATCAATTGCCACCAAAAAAAAAAAAAAAAAAAAGTGATCCAAAGGACCATAACACAACCAAAGTATTTTAATACACTACTGTAAGTGATTAAATCAAACCATTATTTAAATTAGTTAAGTAAATCACATGTTGAGGAAAACGTAGGAATTTACAAGCCAACCCACTCAACAAAGGTTTCAAGTAAATTCCACAAAATTCCAACATACTCATCATACTTTCAAATTCACTACATAACAAGTCAGCCCTTTTGTAAAAATCGTTTAGTCCATGAAAATTATCTAATTAACTTGAAATTAAATAGGGATAAGTTCTTATATGTGTAGTATGTACCATAAAAAATTCAGCACAAAATAATTTTTCTATAGTTTATTTAAAATCACGTATTGTAGCTGACTCAAATTTCCCCTTAACAGATTTAGGTTCCCAAAAGAAAATTGCTATAGTTTTAAAACTAGCCCAAATGCTTTGAGACTTTATTCACATTAGAACTACATGTTAAAGAATATTAAAAACATGGAATGAAACCCTTTATCTCATATAAACAAATACCACAACTACAAATCAAGAAACCAAAACTCATAAATCATTAAGACAAATAATCAAGGAAAATTACCTTGCAATCATGTAGGGAGAAGGCAAAAGTTTTGTAGGGCAGGTTGATAGCCAAATATCCCATTGCAAGAAACCAAAAGGCCAAGAGAATGAAGAGACACTACAATGCACTTAAACTTTCATGGTTAACACTTTATTACCCATTTGTTTTAAAACAAGTTTATAGCACTCAAACCATCAAAGTATCACATGCTCATATTACTTGCACAAATTTATAGTTAACACCACAATCACAACCACATATGCCAAAGACATTTCAAAATGCAAGGAAACCCTTTCTCTAAAACTAACCCAATCTCCCATATAAATCAAAAACCCAAATGACTTCTCAAGAAACCCAACTCACATGGTTGCCAAACAACAAAATCCATTTCTTACCTCATATAGGCAATTTGTCAAACACTTGGTAAGCAAAAGACATATTCTCATATTTCTTGCACAAATTTATAGTTAACACTACAATCACAACACCATGTGCCAAAGACATTTCAAAATGCAAGGATACCCTTTTTCTAAAATTAATTCGATCTCCCATATAAATCAAAATCCCAAATGATTTCTCAAAATACCCAATTCACATGGTTGCCAAACAACAAAATCCATTTCATAACTCATATAAGCAATTTGTCAAACACTTGGTAAGCAAAAGACACATACTCATATTACTTGCACAAATTTATATTTAACACCACAATCACAACAACATATGCTAAAGACATTTCAAAATGTAAGGAAATCCTGTTTCTAAAATTAACCCAATATCCCATATAAATCAAAAACCCAAATGATTTCTCAAGAAACCCAACTCACATGGTTGCCAAACAACAAAATCCCTTTCTTGACTCATATAGGCAATTTGTAAAACACTTGGTAAGCAAAAGACACATGTTCATATTACTTGCACAGATTTATAGTTAACACCTTAATCACAACAACATATGCCAAAAACATTTCAAAATGCAAGGAAACCCTTTTTCTAAAATTAATCCAATCTCCTATATAAATCAAAATCCCAAATGATTTCTCAGAAACACCAACTCATATGGTTGCCAAACAACAAAATCCATTTCATAACTCATATAAGTAATTTGTGAAACACTTGGTAAGCAAAAGACACATGCTCATATTAGTTGCACAAATTTATATTTAACACCACAATCACAACCACATATGCCAAAGACATTTCAAAATGCAAGGAAACCCTTTTTCTAAAATTAACCCAATCTCCCATATAAGTCAAAAACCCAAATGATTTCTAAAGAAACCCAACTCACATAGTTGCCAAACAACAAATCCATTTCACTCCATTAAATTAAAAAACTCCAATAAGATTTTAAATGTACCAACAAAAACAACAAACTACTTCTAAAACAAAACCCATAACATAAAGGGCAATCTTAACAATATAGGATAAAAACCCAAAATATATTAGAAGATGGGTCATAGAGATTTTACCTTAGATTCATGTTAGGAGAAGTCAAACCATGGATAAGAGTTTGATGACTAAAAATCTAGTAGAAACTAACCAAGAGACCAAGAGGGAGGAGAGACTTGGTAGAGAGAAAGATAGAGGGATGTGTGTATTTGTGTTTGTATTTGAGTTTGTGTTTGTGTTAGGGAGTGAGTGATAATGAGAGAGGGAGGGCTGAAAATTTTTTAAGTGAGTGGGTGGGAGAAATGAAATTTTATGTAGGGAAGGAAAATTTTTTTGCTGAAATTTAACCCATTTAAGCTGTACTCTTTAGCGACAAATATAGTTTCATCACTATAACATACTTTTAGCCAGATTTTGTTACTATTTTTAGCGACGAATATAATTTCGTCGCTATAGCATACTTTTAGCCGAATTTTGTTATGATTTTTAGCGATGAAATTCAAATTTCGTCACTATAGCATACTTTTAGTGATGAATTATGATTTCGTCGCCAAAACTATGAAATGAAAAAACCTATTTTATATGAATATTTTTAGCGATGATAGTTTTTCATCGCTAATGCTCCCTTTAGCGATGAAATGATTTTCGTCGCTAATACTATTCATAGTAACACCTACAGTGATGAAATCTTTCGTCACTAAAAAATTCAACTTTTAGCGACAAATATTTTGTCACTATAGATTAATTAAGTTCCTGCCACAATTTTCCCCTTTGGCGCCCATATTTTAGATCATCAATAGTGACGAAAATTACTTTTCATCTCTAAATGTTACAATTTTTTTCATTATTAGTGACGAAATCCATATTTCATCACTAAATCTGTATTTTTAGTGACGAAAAATATTTCCTCACTAATTTTTGTCGCTAAAAATACATTTTGGGAAAATAGATTTCAGAAAACAGATTTTTATTCTTAAAACAGTTTTTTAGAAAAAGCAGATTTTAAATTTTGAAAACAATTTTTTTATTAAAAAAAAGATTTATAAAAGAGTTTTTATATTATGAAAACAGTTTTATAAAAATAGATTTTTTTTAAAGCAGTTTTGAAGAAAAACAGTTTTATAAAAAAACAATTTTACCTTTTTTCAAAAAACTATTTTGAAAAATAGTTTTTTTTTAAGTGAAAGAAGTGATTTTTATATATATGGAAATGATGTTTACAATATAATAAAGGGGAGGGATGGGTTTAGTTATTAAGGAACTTACTCATCCTTATAGCCTCACCCATAAGATTACAACAGAAAAAGGATGAGAGAGAGAGAGAGAGAGAGAGAGAGAGAGAGAGAGAGAATTTTTTGAATTTTCTAAGGCTATTTTTTTTCTAAGGCTAGCAGCCCATAGCAAGGGGTGGCTAGCATTGGTGTATCTTGATACACTAATGCTAGCCTCCCACTTTTGCCACCTCATCTACCATTTTTCATTTTTTTCCTGATTTCTGTCCCGATCATTGCACAGCTATTTGGAGGCATTTCCAAGCTCTGTTTTCTTCGAATTTTATATGTGAAAAAAGATCTGGATGTCTAGTTTCCAATGGTCCTAGCCTCGCTCAATTTGGAGCTACAGTCGTTGAGCTTTCGCACTCAAAAGGAAGGTGATGCAAAGCTGAAAAATTTTGGACGTTGTTTCTTGAAAAATTCATATCTTCCAATCTGAAGCAAATATTGTCAAGCCCTTTTGATGAAAATTAGCTAGGACATTATTCTTCAAGATGGTCCAGCTTGCTTGTTTTAGTTCTTCCCCAATCGGTACAATTTATTGTTCAAAATTGGGTAAAAAAAAAAACTACCAGTTTTCCTGAAAAAATAGTTGAAAATTTATTAGGCTTTCGGTATTTTGGTGATATCTCATCCGTTTTAATTCCGATTTTGGCCCATAAACTATTGTTTCGAAGGTAAAACTATGCCCTACAAGACAATCCAAATTCAACATGATCCAATAATCCGACAAAAAATTCAACTTTTTGACCATACCCAGTTAGGGTTTTGGTCTTAATTGCTGTAAAATGGATTTTTCAATCATTATGACTTTTTTATTCACCATTCAAACATGTTGTATTTATCTTTACCCTTTTTGGCTTCGAAATTCATGATTTTGCATCTTTTTCATTTTTTTTTTTTTTGTCCTTGTCTTGACATGTGAATCGGGGCCAAACAAAATACGGTATCGACAGTAACTATTTAAGAATGAAAAAATCAATAATAAAAAAACCAAAATTAAGTGAATACCTATATAAGGAAGGATTTGGCTTTTTCAGTGAGAAGAATTACTTTATGTGAGAATAGCTATTTTCTTTTTCTTTTTAATTGCATTTTTGTTTTTCTATCAAAGTAGTTCAATTATTGCTTAAATTCTAAGATTTTTTAAAAATATTTTAGATAATGCAATTCATCTTAATTATTAATATATTTTTTGATTTGGTGTTCTTAATTGATTGTACGGATTATTTCCTCGCTTAGGGCAATATCAAAATGGTCATAACACTGGTAATTAATACGCAAACTTTTATATTTACATTGCAATACAATTTTTTTTTTTTTCAAATTTTGTACCTTTATTGATCTTTTTTTGAATTTTTTTTTATTGTGGTAGGCTAGTAGGTCTAGATTCTTGGAAGAGCTATCTTCTTTTTTATTGCGTTTCTATTTTTCTGTTAATGTAGTTCAATTACTACTTAAATTCTATGATATTTTAAAATATTAGATGATGCAATTCATTTTAATTATTGATATTATTATTTTATTTGGTGTTCTTAATTGATTGTACAAGTTATTGCCTCACTTATGGCAACATTAAAATGGCTATGACTAGTAATTTATATGCAAAAAACATTTACATTACCAAAAAAAAAAAATTCTCTTTATTTACCTTGATTTATCTATTTTTGAAATTACCTTGATTGTGGTGGTATCCTGATAGGTTTATGTTAGGTTGTAAAGATTAAGGAATAAATATTTAGAATCATATTTTATTTGTGTTGGCAAACCGGGAACAAAACATGTCTAGTCTATATATTAGGCAATGCTTAAATGTATAGGTTTCAAGCTTCAAGTTCAACTGACTGTAGAAAAAGGGAGTCAATTTCAATCAAGCTCGACCGGTCCAGAAATTAGACTTAACCAATCGAGAATCGCAGAAATCAGATTTTACAGAAGTTTTAAACAAGGCCCAAGCCCGCAAAAATGTTTAGAGTTTCATTCTAACTTGTCCACATATAAAAGGGAAACTCTAGCTACGTTTTTCTGACTTTTGGAAGACTTGTGTGTTACTCTTTGTGAGATCGGAGAGGTTTTGTACCTTCTAACTACACAAGAATCTATCGGAGCAAGATTTACAATCAAGTGGTAGTAGAACCTAGTTGCTGCAACAAGATCATTACTGCTGCTAATCTGAAACCTTTGAGTGGGATCTCAAAGTCACAAGCAATGGTGCTTGTGTTGGTATAATCCAAGAAGAGAAGGAGTCCGTAGATTTGGAGCTTGCACGTGGTCGTGTCAGTAAGTTACTACATGAGGTAGCAATAGATTTAGAGTTAAATCTTTTGTAAAAATTCCAATTCTCTTATAGTGGATTTACTTTACTTTGAGGATAGTTAGGTCAAATCCTTCCCAGGTTTTTACCCTGGAACAGTTCGTTTCATCAGTTTTCCTAAGTCATCATATCGTGATGTTATTTATTTTTCCGCTATTGTGCATGCTATGATATATGCTTGTTTAACCTAGATCTGAATAATAAACCTAATAATCAACTTGGTTAATTAATTAGATTAAACAATCTAGTTTTTGGGATCTAAATGAACAAACAGTTTAGATATTTATATTTTTGTTATTTATGAAATTTTTATGTAAGAATTTCTATACAATTGTGGAACTCGTTTATAAAAATAAACTACGTATATGAAATTAGGAGTTATATGAGGAGATTTATTATCGTAAGTGATGATTAATAAGTACTTGTTATTGCAATACCTAGAAGGAAGGAAAAAACAAATAGTATTTCCCTTTTAATCATTATTTTTCCAATTTTTTCACTTGTACTGCTCTAGGCAAACTTAACAAGCTGAAAGCAAGTATAATGGAAGAACAACCTGACAAATTTTTTAAATGCCACATAGAGAGAGAAAAATTACAATTTTACTACTATGAAATTTTAGAAATTTAAAACTTGCCATAAATTTTGAAATATTGTTGAGGTTTATGCCCTAAAATCCAATTTATTGGTATGCCATAAATAATTAAATTGTTTAATTATATGAGACTATCTATAAATGAACTAATGTGACCTTATCTTAGTCCATGAGATGCATATTATGTGATTTATGTGAAAAGTCACAGACGATATAAATCACAAGTTCTTTATAAACTCAGAATTTTAGTTCGTAGTCGGTGATGAAATTGGGCATTTCATCTCCGAAAGCTATAGCATATCAATTAAGATGATTTGTCTTGATCATTGAAGTTGTCTTGATCATTGAAGTGGAGACTTCTAGTTGATATATTTTAAGAGTTAAGACATATTGAACTGTACCACTGTGAGATTTATTATTCTCCTAACGACTGTCAAATGAATAATAAATCTCACGATTTCTATTTACATCAACTTTAAATCCTAAGAGAATAATGGGCCTAATCATGAAATATAGGTTGCTTTGATATATCAGGAGTGAGATTTATAAGTCACGATCAAAACATACATTATGTTGGGCAGTCACATTTAGTGTTGACGGAACATTTATTCTCAAGATGGTATTCATAATCTCTTAACGGAGATATAAAATATTCTCTTGAGATAAGTTTAATGAGTTTAGTTATTCAGAGTGTTGGGTCCAACCACTTTAGTAAGTTACTAAAGTATATATTTATGGAATTAAATTTCATAAATATATGATGAATAACATAAAGGATTAAACTGGGTACTCGAGGATTAAGATGTAGTAATCTTCAAAGTGGCAGCCAACATTCATGACTTTTTTTTTTTTTTAGAGTTTTTAACCTATGGCGTCAGCTCCTAATGATTCATGACTTTGTATTACTAGGAATATTTTAATGAAGAGGTTGCATGTATAATAAAGTCTTGGGATATAATTTATTAATAAGTCTTAGAGTGCAATTATATTCTTATAGGGGTATAGAATATAATTAATAGTAACTTTAGACTTGTTAAGAGTTGATAGAAAAGTCCAAGGCCCATTGGATCTAGAGCCTTATTTGTTCCCTTTTGGTCCCACTCCAAGCCACATACTAAAGCTTAATTGGAATGGCCCAAAATGTTAGCCCAATTAGATAATCAGTTATATATATAAGGACAGAAATATACAGAATTTAATAAGGCTTTTTCATTAAGATCATATAAGGAATGAAATGGTGTATGTGAGTGTTGGACATTCTCTTATTCTCTCCTTGGAAACTGGTCGAGAGACTACACTTCTTGGGCATTAAGTAAAATTAGAGTGAAGATTAAAAGTGTTCTCAAGTACTTATAATCTTTTGTTTTGAAATTCACCATACCAAGGTACACTCTCTTGTTCTTGAATTCTATAACTTACATAGTACATGTTATCAATTGCCAATGAAATAGATCCGTTAATTTTCTGCTGCGTATGTTTTGTATGCAATACAAACATGTATTTTTCCAACAAATATTTTATAATATCTCATAATATTTTTTTTTTGCATAAAAAATACTTAAATAATAGACATTTCCATGTAACTTAATTTTAGTATTTTATATTTTTATCATTTTATTATTTATTGAATTTAATTATACTATCAAAAAAAATTTATTTATTAAATTTATATATAATTTTTTTTGTTAAGCCATGCATCGGGCATAATAATAGTTATTCTAAAATGAATTGTAAGAATAATTATGCTTCCACGTTGGAGTTGGAAACACAACAATACTTCAATTGGTGGCAAACGCATCCTAAAGCCAGTTGTTGGTAACTATGAACACTGAACCCATAAGTTTGCAAATTGCAAAGTAGATTTGGACTATATGGGTTAAAATCCAAGGACCCTAAATGATTAGGCTAGACTAATATCCAAGACAATTAATTAGTAGAGGTGGGTTCTAGAACCAATAGTTAAGTCTAAAAAAATACTTCCATAAAGAGAATTGAGAATAAATCACTACAGGAAAAATTTTATGATAAAATAATATTTGGGCTTTATTTCTCCTTTATCAAAATTACTGAAGATTGTTTCCACCTGAAGAAAGGTATAGAGTTGGACTTCTCTCAATGTTTTAAGTGTTCTATCTTTTTCTCCCTCTATTTCTGGATCAAATCCTTGTACATGGAGGATCTCTTCCTATTTATAGACTTAATGCTTCAATCTTGGCCCTCCACCTGGGGGGTGGGTGATTCTTCTCCAAGATACTTGTTTCATCCTTCTCCTCCCCCTCCTTTTGAGGCTGTGGTAAGCAGGTAATAGATTATTGTGGCATTGTTCAGGTGTCATTTAGCCATTAATGCGGCATGCATGATTGGTGTAATGCGTTTAATGTGGAGGTGACAGTGTCTTCGCCAGGAAGTTTCCTCCAATTCTTACCCAAGATAGTTAATGTTACCTTCCTCAGACTAACATGTTTAGTTTGGCCTAAGAATTCTTTAACCTCCTCAACTCGTCCATTCCTTATTTTTTCTTCCTCGGACAGTCTTTTTCTTCGGCCTATCGGGGCCCATAACTCACTTAAACCTTTGGTTAGGCCCATTTAAACTCTAGCTCAGGCCCAATTTGCTATAAATCTCTTTGGTCCTCACATGGACCATTTCATAGAACTTGCCATATGACATATCATTAACAAAACATCGAATCCATTGTACCACTAATGCTTGCCATGTATATTATTCTATTATTCCTCTCTCTCTCTCTCTCTCTCTCTCTCTCTCTCTCTCTCTCTCTCTCTCTCTCTCTCTCTCTCTCTCTCTCATATTTATATTATTCTCATGGTCAAATGGTGTACCATTGTTTTTTTCTTTTTTTCTTTTTTTGGTTTGAGTACCTAGTTACCATTGGTTTTGGTATAACTTATTTTGGTTAAACACAAAACCGAACAAATTTCTAATCATACTTGAAAAAAAGATTTTTAAAAAATGAAATATTATTTTGGTTTCTACATTTTGGTGTCGTTATCAATTTAGACCCTACATTTGTTGTAGCACTGAATTTGGACCCTACTAATTTCAACCTGCGTTCAATTTGATCCCTATCATCAAATCACAGCTTTTCTTACGCTCTCTTGGCAACCAAATACAAATCAAATTTACCAGCCTCTCACTTCAGTAGATCCATATATCAACTCAACAACAGAAACAAATCTAATTTTGGACCCAAAATGACTGTTGAAAGCTTGATGTTACAAATGCAAGAGCTAGTTTAGACCTCCAAAATTTTAATTGCGGCTTGATTAATTTTAAACTTAACACACTTAGTGTGTGTTTGGCATGGATCATTTTGACAACTTCTTTTACTATTCAACTTATTTTTGCTAATATCCATGGGTCTCATTGCATTTTTTGGTACTATTCATGGGTCTCACTGTACTATTTCAGCTAATTTTTACACAATACTTTCAGCAATAAGTTTTCAATTTTAGCAAAATAAACGAATCCCAAACAGATCTTTAATGTGGAATATACATGATTAACAAATTAATTAATCGAAGCATTCAACAATTGCATCGATGAACAAATAGATGCAATGCTAAAATGTAAAGAGAAAGGAAAAAACTAGCAAACCCAAGATTACACCGTGATGTTTTATTGAAGAGGGAAAACTTGGTGTAAAAACTGCCCACAACCCTCCAAGTTGAAATGATTTGCTAGTGAATAAGTTGGAGTATAAGGATACCAAAAAGACGCTCCTAACCTAATCTACCCAAAGTATTTGAGCCCTCCAAGCTCCAGCTACTAATGGACTTCACAGAGACTTGTCTTCATTAGCTTCCCGAATCCTGCAATACAGCTCGATTGTATCACCAAGCCTCACTGGCTTATTTTGGCAAAGACCTAATGTTTCCCAAGCTCCAAAATGCTCTCTACACTTTGAATGAGTGTGGGTTGTGATTGAGTATAATCTCCTTTTAAGGAATGACAATGGGAGAGGGGAGGAGAAGAGACTACTAAGAGATTCTCACTTAAAAATGGATAGCTCTCTTTAAAAGGTGGATGTTGTGAAAACCTCTCCCTAGGTTTTTTCTTCTGAATAGTTTACTTACAATTTTGTGGGTAATGAAGGTATATATCGTATGGGTAAAAAATGTGAAGAGTCACACAATAATATCCAACTGTTAGAGTATCTAGTCGGTCGCTCACAAGTTGGCCAAGTCGCGAGTTACTCGCGAGACATCATGACTCTTGAACTTCCATATGTGCTGCTCACATAGCCTTTCGCAAGTTTTGCAATCCCAAGCCAGTTGTGAGCTAGTTGCAAATTCAGCTGTCTTGATCAAATTTTCACCGCTTAAGACTAAATCCATTACCGATAAAATACAAGGAAATAAATTAATGAAATTACAACACTTTTGATATAGAATACATCCAACATAAATGTTATGTAAAAACAACATAACTTAACGACTGAAAATTGAAAAAACATGGATTAATTTGACTGCTACTAAAATGTAGAGGCCAAATTGATAGTAGCTACAAAATTTAGGTACCAAAATGATATTTTTTTTCCAAAAAAGTACTAATAAATAAGCTAAATAAAAATTGTAGGGAAGCGAACTTAGCCTTAAGTAATGTTGGGCCCAAAGTAAGAATAGACCCAATTCTTGCCAGCCTAAATATGATAGTTGGTCATTATGAAGGAGCCTAACCTCAGACCATGGGACAGGATTGGACACCCTTTTCATTAGCTAGATTGGTGGTCGGTAGGCCGAGGATGAGGTATTTGTCGAGCTGTTGTGGAAGAATATTGAATGATACAGAGTTGTCTGAGGATGCTTGCTAAAGCTTCCTGATAAAGTAATAGTCACCTCCGTATTAATGAGATTCACCGGCTTGGCACAGTCACATTTATTGACAAATGATTGACTTGAACAGTGTTGATGGCCCCAAAAGTCTCAATTCATCATGAAATTGGGGAAGTAAGAGCTTGATGGGACAAGGAGCCCGCCAGTTGTGCAGGGATAGCACATTCCAAAGAAAAAGGCAGGGTAGATATAAGGGGAAGTAAAACACAAAGAGAGGGACACGCAGAAAAATTAGGGAGAGAATTATAGAGAGAAAAGCACAAACTTGAGAGACTTTCAAGAGCATGTTCTTGAGAGAATATTTGTTAATGTGTATTGAATTTTCTTTCATATCAATAACACAAGCCTTTTTGTCTTGATTCAACTAGTGTTTAGTTTTTGTTTAAATCTCCCACTGTAAAACTATAGTAATCCTCCCAAATCAAATTAATTGTGACGTCAAGAGTCCTAATTTGTTTTTTGACCCACACAATTTTTTTTTTTTGATACCAAAAAAAAAAAAAATTAAAGACATTTGATCAAGTAAAGTTTTCATCTAATACTATTGTAGGTTTAATGAAAAGTTAGACTGACATGTGATTATTTTAAAACAAGTTTGTTTGCAAATGTAATAATGTATACCAAATATGAGCCAAACCCTCATTAGTCTACCTTTAGCCAACGCTCGAAACAAATGAAAGAGGAGATAATAAAAAAGATATACCAATCGAAAAAAACTTCTTTTATTTGGTTGACATGAGAGACAAGAAAAAATGGAAAAGTTGAGTGAAACATACATGTTAAATCCACCATTGATAATCAACCAAAATTGGGCGAGAGTTGAAAAAGTCCTGAGCTAAAAAAGTTACAATTGATATTTAGAAATTAATGGCCTGTAAATTACATTTTACCCATAAAACTTTACACTCACAATTTTCTAGACATTATGGGCTGTTTGGTACATGTATTTAAACACATGTACCAAATGGTACATGTGTTTGGAGGCATTTCCGAGCTCTGTTTTCTACGAATTTTATATGCGCAAAAAGATCTAGATGTGTAGTTTCCAATGGTCCTAGCCTTGCTCGAGTTGGAGCTACGGTCGTTGAGCTATCGCACTTGGAAGGAAGGTGATACAAAGCTGAAAAATTCTGGGCATTGTTTCTTGAAAAATTCATATCTTCCAATCTGAAGTAGATATCGTCGAGCCCTTTTAATGAAAATTAGCTAGGACTTTATTCTTCAAGATGGTCCGGCTTTCTTGTTTTAGTTCTTTCCCAAGCAGTACAATTTATTGCTTGAAATTGGGTAAAAAAAAAATGACCAATTTTCCTAAAAAAATAGTAGATATTTTATTAGGGTTTTTGGTATTTTGGTGATATCTCATCCGTTTTAACTCTGATTTTGGCCCGTAAACTACCCTTTCAAAGGTAAAACTATGCCCTACAAGATAATCCAAAATCCAACATGATCAAACAGTCCGATAAAAAATTCAACTTTTTGACCATACCCAGTTAGGGTTTTGGTCTTTGTAAAGTTGTTTAGACCCCTGTAAAACTAGATTGTTTAACCTAATTAATTAACCAAGTGAATACTTAGGTTTATTATTTAGATCTAGGTTAAACACAAATAGTCATAAACAATAAAGCAGCGGAAAATAAAGAACATAAAAATATGATGACCCAGGAAAACCAAACCGGTAAAAAACCTGGGGAGGATTTAACCTAGCTATCCTCAAGGTAAAATAGCAAATCCATTAGAAAGAATTGAAGTTTACACAATAGCGACTTAGACCACTAACATCCTATTGCTACCTGCCTGTAGAAAACTTACTACCACGACCACGTGACAGCTCAGAGACCACGGACTCATTCTTTCTTTAATCTTTGCAAAACACAAACACCCACGCTTGTGACTTTGAGATCCCACTCAAAGGTTTAGCAACACAAACTCTCCTATTTGTGACTCCAAGACCACCCTTGAAGGTTTAGATCATCAGCACCTTTGATGACTAGAGAAGGCAGCAACTTCAGCAATACCGGATCTTGAGATTCTTCAAGGAACAACACCGGTAGAAGTTATAAGAGAGGTTTTAGGAACAAAACCCTAAATACAAAAGAGGCACACTCTTCTCTCTCTAAAAAGCCTTGTAAAAAACGTGCTTAGGGTTTCCTTTATATAGTGGGAGAAGTAAATCTGAAACCCTAATCCTTAATGGGCTAGAACTGCTGTTTGGGCCAACTTAAAATTTTGCAGATACGACTTTCAATCAATCGAGCTTGTTTTTCGATCGGTCAAACCAGGCAATTTCTGAATTCTTCTTTCTGCAGCTTATATGTTCTTGTGTGTTCACGATTTGCCAATTGTTCTAAACTTTTAGAACCTAATAGTCTTAATTGCTGTAAAATGGATTTTTCAATCATTGTGACTTTTTGATTCACCATTCAAACATGTTGTATTTATCTTTTCCCTTATTGGCTTCGAAATTCATGATTTTGCACCTTTTTCATTTTTTTTTTTGGTCTTTGTCTTGACACTTGAATTGGGGCCAGACAAAATACAGTATCGACAGTAACTATTTAAGAATGCAAAAATCAATAATAAAAAAACCAAAATTAAGTGAAGACCTATATAAGGAAGGATTTGGCTTTTTTAGTGAGAAAAATGATTTTATGTGAGAATAGCTATCATCTTTTTTTTTTTATTGCGTTTTTGTTTTTCTATCAAAGTAGTTCAATTATTGCTTAAATTCTAAGATTTTTTTAAAATATTGTAGATAATGCAATTCATCTTAATTATTAATATATTTTTTGATTTGGTGTTCTTAATTGATTGTGTGGATTATTTCCTCGCTTATGGCAATATCAAAATGGTCATAACACTGGTAATTAATATGTAAACTTTTACATTTACATTGCAATACAATTTTTGTTTTCAAATTATGTACCTTTATTCATCTTTTTTTGAATTTTTTTTTTTATTGTGGTAGCCTAGTAGGTCTAGATACTTGGAAGAGCTATCTTCTTTTTTATTGCGTTTCTATTTTTCTGTTAATGTAGTTCAATTACTACTTAAATTCTATGATATTTTAAAATATTAGATGATGCTATTCATTTTAATTATTGATATTATTTTTTTTATTTGGTGTTCTTAATTGATTGTACAGGTTATTTCCTCACTTATGGCAACATTAAAATGGCTATGACTAATAATTTATATGCAAAAAACATTTACATTACAATAATTTTTTTTCTCTTTATTTACCTTGATTAATCTATTTTTGAAATTACCTTGATTGTAGTGGTATCCTGATAGGTTTATGTTAGGTTGTAAAGATTTAGGAATAAATATTTAGAATCATATTTTATTTGTGTTGGCAAACCGAGAACAAAATATGTCTAGTCTATTTATTAGGCAATGCTTAAAAGTATAGGTTTCAAGCTTCAAGTTCAGCTGACTGTAGAAAAAGGGAGTCGATTTCAGTCAAGCTCAACTGGTCGAGAAATTGGACTCGACCAATCAAGAATCGCAGAAATCAAATTCTGCAAAAGTTTTAAACAAGGCCCAAGCCTACAGAAACATTTAGGGTTTCATTCCAACTTGTCCACATATAAAAGGGAAACTCTAGATATGTTTTCCAGACTTTTGGAAGACTTGTGTGTTACTCTTTGTGAGATTGGAGAGGTTTTGTACCTTCTAACTACACAAGAATCTATCAGAGCAAGATCTACAATTAAGTGGTGGTAGAACCTAGTTGTTGCAATAAGATCATCATTGCTACTAATCTGAAACCTTTGAGTGGGATGTCAAAGTCACAAGCAATGGTGCTTGTGTTGGTTTAATCCAAGAAGAGAAGGAGTCTGTGGATTTGGAGCTTGCACGTGGTCATGTCAGTAAGTTACTACATGATGTAGCAATAGATTTAGGGTTAAATCTTTTGTAAAAATTTCAATTCTCTTATAGTAGATTTACTTTACCTTGAGGATAGTCAGGTCAAATCCTTCCCAGGTTTTTACCTTAAAACGGTTCGTTTTATCAGTTTTCCTAGGTCATCATATCGTGGTGTTATTTATTTTTCCGCTATTGTGTATGATATGATATATGCTTGTTTAACCTAGATCTGAATAATAAACCTAAATAATCAACTTAGTTAATTAATTAGGTTAAACAATACGATTTTAGGGGTCTAAATGAACAAACAATTTAGATACTTATACTTTTGTTATTTATGAAATTTTTATGTAAGAATTTCTATACAATTGTGAAACTCGTCTATAAAAATAAACTACGTATATGAAATTAGGAGATTATATGAGGAGATTTATTATCGTAAGTGATGATTAATTAGCACTTGTTATTGCAATACCTATAGAAGGAAGGAAAAAACAAATAGTATTTCCCTTTTAATCATTTTTTTTTTTTCCAATTTTTTCACTTCTACTGCTCTAGGCAAACTTAACATGCTGAAAGCAAGTATAATGGAAGAATGGCAAGACAATTTTTTTAAATGCCACATAGAGAGAGAAAAATTACAATTTTACTACTATGAACTTTTAGAAATTTAAAACTTGCCATAAATTTTAAAATATTTTATAATATCTTATAATTTTTTTTTTTTGCATAAAAAATACTTAAATAATAGACATTTTCCATGTAACTTAATTTTAGTATTTTATATTTTTTTCATTTTATTATTTATTGAATTTAATTATACTATCAAAAAAAATTTATTTTTAAAATTAATATATAATTTTTTTTATTAAGCCATGCATCGGGCATAATAATAGTTATTTTAAAATGAATTGTAAGCATAATTATGCTTCCACGTTGGACGTTGGAGTTGGACACACTACAATCCTTCAATTAGTGGCAAACGCATCCTAAAGCCAGTTGTTGGTAACTATGAACATTGAACCCATAACTTTGCAAATTGCAAAGTAGATTTGGACTATATGGGTTAAAATCCAAGGACCCTAAATGATTAGGCTAGACTGATATCCAAGATAATTAATTAGTAGAGGTGGGTTTTAGAACCAATAGTTAAGTCTAAAAAAATACTTCCATAAAGAGAATTGAGAATAAATCACTGCAGGAAAAATTTGTATGATAAAACAATATTTGGGCTCTATTTCTCTTTTATCGGAATTATTGAAGATTGTTTACACCTGAAGAAAGGTATAGAGTTGGACTTCTCTCAATGTTATAAGTGTTCTATCTTTTTTCTCTCTATTTCTAGATCAGATCCTTGAACATGGAGGATCTCTTCCTATTTATAGACTTAATGCTTCAATCCTGGCCCTCCACCTAGGGGGTGGGTGATCCTTCTCCAAGATACTTGTTTCATCATTCTCCTCCTCCTCTTTTTGAGGCTGTGGTAAGCAAGTAATAAATTATTGTGGCATTGTTCAGGTGTCATTCAACCATTAATGCGGCATGCATGATTGGTGCAGTGTATTTAATGTGGAGGTGACAGTGTATTCGCCAGGAAGTTTCCTCTAATTCTTACCCAAGATAGTTAATGTTACCTTCCTCGGACTAACATGTTTAGTTCGGCCTAAAAATTCTTCAACCTCCTTAGCTCGTCCATCCCTTATTTTTTCTTCCTCAAACTGACTACCTCCTCGGACTGTCTTTCCTTCGGCCTATCGAGGCCCATGACTCACTTAAACCTTTGGTTAGGCCCATTTAAACTCTAGCTTAGGCCCAATTTGCTATAAATCTCTTTGGTCCTCACATGAACCATTTCATAGAACTTGCCATGACATATCATTAACAAAACATCTAATCCATTGTACCTCTAATGCTTGACATGTATATTATTCTATTGTTCCTCTCTCTCTCTCTCTCTCTCTCTCTCTCTCTCTCTCTCTCTCTCTCTCTCTCTCATATTTATATTATTCTCATGGTCAAATGGTGTACCATTGTTTTTTTTTTTTTTTTTTGGTTTACTTAGTTTGAGTGCCTAGTTACCATTGGTTTTGGTATAACTTATTTTAGTTAAACACAAAACCGAACAAATTTCTAATCATACTTGAAAAAAAGATTTAAAAAAAAAATGAAATACTATTTTGCTTTCTACATTTTGGTGTCATTATTAATTTAGTCCTTGTTGTAGCACTCAATTTGGACCCTACTATTTTCAACCTGCATTCAATTTGATCCCTATCATCAAATCACTGCTTTTCTTATGCTCTCTTGGCAACCAAATACAAAACAAATTTACCAACCTCTCACTTTAGTAGACCTATATATCAACTCAGCAACAGAAACAAATCTAATTTTGGACCTAAAATGACAGTTGAAAGCTCGATGTTACAAATGCAAGAGCAAGTTTAGATCCCCAAAATTTTAATTGCGGCTTGATTAATTTTAAACTTAACACACTTAGTGTGCATTTAGCATAGATTATTTTTGATAACTTATTTTACTATTCAACTTATTTTTGCTAATATTCATGGGTCCCACTACACTTTTTTGTATTATTCATGGGCCCCACTGTACTATTTCAGCTAACTTTGACCTCTATCTACAGTACTTTCAGCAATAAGTTTTCAGTTTTAGCAAAATAAGCGGATCCCAAACAAATCTTTAATGTAGAATATACGTGATTAACAAATTAATTAATCAAAGCATTCAACAATTGCATGGATGAACAAATAGATGCAATGCTAACCCAAGATAACACTACGATGTTTTATTGAAGAGGAAAACCGAAAAACTTAGCGTAAAAATCTCTCCACGAACCTCCAAGTTGAAATGATCCACTAGTGAATAAGTTGGAGTATAAGGATACCAAAAAGACCCTCCAAGCCTAATCTACCCAAAGTACTTAAGCCCTCCAAACTCTAGCTACTAATGGACTTCACAGAGCCTTGTCTTCATTAGCTTCCCAGATCTTGCAATATAGCCTGATTGCATTGCCAAGCCTCATTGGCTTATTTTGGCAAAGACCCAATGTTTCCCAAGCTCCAAAATGCTCTCTATACTCTAAATGAGTGTGGGTTGTGTTTAAGTATAATCTCCTTTTAAGGTATGACAATGGGAGAGAAGAGGAGAAGAGACTACTAAGAAATTCTCACTTAAAGATGTGTAGCTCTCTTTAAAAGGTGGATGTTGTGAAAACCTCTCCCTAGGGTTTTTCTTCTGAATAGTTTACATACAATTTTGTGGGTAATGAGGGTATATATCGTAAGGGTAAAGAATGTGAAGAGTCACACAATAATATCCAACTGTTAGAGTATCTCGTCGGTCACTCGCAGGTTGGCCAAGTCGCGAGTTACTCGCGAGATATCATGACTGTTGAACTTCCATATGTGCTGCTCATATAGCCTTTCGCAGGTTCTGCAATCCCAATCTAATCGTGAGCTAGTCGTGAATTCAACTGTCTTGATCAAATTTTCACCGCTTAAGACTAAATCCATTACAATCAAATCCCACAAAATACAAGGAAATAAATTAATGAAATTACAACACTTTTTTTATGGAATACAGCCAACATAAATGTTATATGTAAAAAAAATATAACTTAACGACTATAAATTGAAAAAACATGGATTAATTTGACTGCTACTAAAATGTAGAGATCAAATTGATAGTAGCTACAAAATATAGGGACCAAAATGATATTTTTTTCCAAAAAAGTACTGATAAATAAGCTAAATAAAAACTGTAGGGAAGCGGACTTAATCTTAAGTAATGTTGGGCCCCAAGTAAGAATAGACCCAATTTTTGCCAGCCCAAATATGATAGTTGGTCACTATGAAGGAGCCTAACCTCAAACCATGGGACAGGATTGGACACCCTTTTCATTAGCTAGGTTGGTGGTCGGTAGGCTGAGGACGAGGTATTTGTCGAGCTGTTGAGGAAGAATATTGAAAGATACAAAGTTGTCCGAGGATGCCTGCTAAAGCTTCCTAATAAAGTAATAATCACATTCGCATTAATAAGATTCACCTGCTTGGCACAGTCACGTTTATTGATAAATGATTGACTTGAACAGTGTTGAAGGCCCTAAAAGTCTCAATTCATCATGAAAATGGGGAAGTAAGAGCTTGATGGGACAAGGAGCCCACCATTTGTGTAGGGATAAGCACATTCCAAAGAAAAAGGCAGGGTAGATATAAGGGGAGGCAAAACTCAAAGAGAGGGACACAGAAAAATTAGGGAGAGAATTATGGAGAGAAAAGCACAAACTTGAGAGACTTTCAAGAACATGTTCTTGAGAGAATATTTGTTAATGTGTATTGAATTTTCTTTTATATCAATAACACAAGCCTTTTTGTCTTGTCTCAACCAGTGTTTAGTTTTTGTAATCTCCCATTGTAAAACTATAGTAATCCTTCTAAATCAAATTAATTGTGACGTCAAGAGTCCTAATTGGTTTTTTGACCCACACAATTTGTTTTTTATACGAAAAAATTAAAGACATTTGATCAAGTAAAGTTTTCATCTAGTGCTATTGTAGGTTTAATTAAAAACTAGACTGACATGTGATTATTTTAAAACAAGTTTGTTTGCAAATGTAATAATGTATACTAAATATGAGCCAAACCCTCATTAGTCTACCTTTGGCCAATGCTCGGAACAAATGAAACAGGAGATAAGAAAAAAGATATACCAATCGAAAAAAACTTCTTTTATTTGGTTGACATGAGAGAAAAGCAAACATGGAAAAGTTGAGTGAAACATATATGTTAAATCCACCATTGGTAATCAACCAAAATTGGGCGAGAGTTGAAAAAGTCCTGAGCAGAAAAAGTTACAATTGGTATTTAGAAATTAATGGCCTATAAATTACATTTTACCCATAAAACTTTACACTCACTATTTTATGGACATTATGGCCCGTTTAGCACATGTATTTAAACACATGTTTTTAGTTTTTAAACAATATTATATGTATTCTACATACTTTTTTACTTGCACATATTTTTAAAAAAATAGGAACTATTATTTAAACACACGCATCAAACGGGCCATTTTCTTTTCACTTCATTGGGCAAGCCACATACATAAATGATAAAGCATATTATTTTTTCTTTTTCTTTTTCTTTTTTTCTCTCAATTTTTTTTTATACAAGATAGAATTTTTACTCTAACCTAATCTAAGTGTATATGTGTGTGAAACTCCCTCTTGGAGACTTGAACCTCAGCTCTTGCTCCCCACACCTCACAAATATTTATACATGTGGAGTAATCATCATACTAAGGGTATGCAGTAGTATTTTCTCTCTCAGTTTTAAAGGGGTTAATTTGGATCTAAAGTTTCTTATCGTCACATAAGAGATTTTGGGTTCGATTTATATTTACACTAAAATTAATTGGTGTCATGGTTTAATAATAAATAGTAATTACTATAAGTAAACGTTATATATTGAAACTATCTATAGAAAAAACTTGAATCTAAAATGGAACACGAAAAATATGACAAAAATTTATGTTCCAAATTCCTGCCATTTTCAAACATACCAAAAATAAAGCTTTTTCTTTTTCTTTTTCTTTTTTCATTCCTTTCATCTTTCCTTTTCCCTTCTACTTTTTTTTTTTTTTTTTTTTTTTCCTCTCCAAATTACATTGAAACAGAGTGTTAAAATTAAGATAGTCATTTAAAAAAAAAAAAAAAGGAAAAAAATAACTTTAGTCGGATTGTTGCTTTTTGAAGCTTTTTAAAAAGTGGGACCGGACCCACGAGGAGCAAACTTGGCAAAAGACATTGAAGGCGGCGTAAAAAGCGAGCCCAAACCCCAAGTCGGCATATCACCTTTTTCTTTCTCTTTCTCTTTTCCTTCAAAAGAGAGGCCCCCACACCCACACCCACGCACACGCACACGCGCACGCACCCAACCCTTTTTCTTGTCTTTCTTACCTCATCTCCATCCTTGGCCACTACATCTCTTGGCTCTTATTCTCCTCCTTTGCTTACTCGGATGCCATGTGGCACTTCCCCAGTTCCCCACGCACATTCTATAAATTCAAAAAAAAATATATATATATATTTATATATATATATATAAATATATATTTGTAGAAAATTTTTTTACAATAATCTGTCTATATTAATCTAATATATTAAGATGATTCAGAAACTTAGTTATTATTTTTTTCTGTAAAAAATACCTCTAAATTAATTAACCAACAACTTAAAAAAGAGGTGAAAATAGTAAATTGACAAAAGAAAGAAAGTTACTTATTACTTTTTTAACTGTCAAAAATACCACTATCTAAAACTTAAAAATGGAGTTAAAATAGTAAATTGACAAAAATAATAAATTTTAATTTTTACGTTGAAATGTTTTCCTGCTTGTAATAAATTCCCACTTTTATATTAATTTAAATTCCTACTTCTATTCACTAACTCCTTACAAAATAAGATCACTTTTTTGTTGGTTTTAAAACTCCTTTAATTTACAAAATTCACTCTTTTTTTTTTTTTTTAACTTCATCACACCCTTAGATTTTTTTTTATTAAAAAAAGTAAAAAGTAAAAATTCAAAATTATAATAAATACAAATTATTAATTTTTGCCTAAAAAATAGAAGAGCTAGTTTTAATAACACACTTATCACACTCAATTATATACCTAGTTTCACTATATTTATAGACTCACAACTTTTAATTAAGGGCATGTTTGGTAGACTGTAATAGGCGTTGTAATGTAATAGTTATTTCTATGATTTAGTTATTCTTTAGTTTGGTTATGTTTTTATTACAGGGAATAGTCATTCTTTATGAATAACTATTCTTCAAAATGAGGAATAACTATTCCTCTTTAAAAGATTGTATTAGCTATTCCTTAGTAAGTGCATTAATTTCAAAACTTAATATATTTCCAAATAAATATACTTTCCATATACATCTAATAATTATAAGAATAAAAAATCATAAAAAATAACACATATCTCTCTTAAATTTAAAAATAATAATTTTTATGGAAGTATAATTGTATGAGTAAGATATTTCCTAAAATAAATGTTAAGCAACCAAACTAATGAATATGTTTAGTAATTACATTACAACACATTTTATTACTAGTAATAAGGATTACAATTCCTATTGTAATCCTCGTTCAGTGTACCAAACGTACCCTAACTATTCATAGTCGGTATTAACATATTGTGAATTTAATGGGTGTAATTCGTATTATAGTTTATTTTTGTGTGATTACTTGTCATGGCTATAAAATGGTCCACGGTAAGTTATGGAAAAAATGTGATTATTGTTCATGCGAAAGTCTTTATTAGACCAGTTGGTCAGATTGTGAGAAAAATTGTGTTATTAAAAAAAAAAAAAGTTGATTTTAAATTCCAAGACGCAAGCTTTTTCCACAAAAGTAAAAGAAAAAAAGACGACAATATAGTAATTAAAAGAGAAAAGTTAAGAAAAGATGGTACTTTGGTGACGCTTCACGTTCTTTTCGCTTTTTGCTGGGAACTTTTTTACTGGAGAGGGTTTTGGGGTTTTTTAATCAGAAAAAGAAAAGAAAGAGACCGTGTGTTTGAAAAGGGTATTGGCTTAGGAAAAAGAAAAAGGTCTCTTTTATGTATATATATGGGTTTTGGCGTTGGGCTTCAAATTTATTTGCAACAAGTGTTTTTTAAGTTTGAGAAGAAAATGAGTTGTGGAGGAGATATGTGTGAGGAGACAAGCAAGGATCCTGGTATAAAGCTGTTTGGGAGAACTATTCCTTTGCCGGAATGTCAGATTCAACCCGACTCCCAACTCATGGTACATGCTATAATCATGATTCTAATTCTATAAGGCTTTCTTTCTTTCTTTCTTTCTTTCAAATACTGAGAAAATTTTGCTTTTTTAGGCATGATCAAACAAACTTACTTCTTGGTCTTTTTATTAAAAATGATTGTTGGTGAGTGGTCTATTAATTGTTTGTTACTGCCATTTGTTTGGTGCTAATGGATTTCATAGAATTCACTTTGTTTAGGATTTTTTCAATGATTTAGAAACGGGAAAAAGAGGAGGGACTTATGTTTGTTTTGCTTTAACTTGAAAGCAAAATTGAAACTTTATGAAATTGGGTTTATGTTTGTTTTGCTTTGACTCGAAAGAATTGAACTTGGCAATGGTGGGTGAATTTTGTTTTTAATTTTAATTATTATTTTTCAATCAAGACCCATACTTAAATTTAAATTGTGAAATATTAGTGATGTTCTTTTCTATCAATTCTATTTTTGTTTTTTGGAGGCAGTAAAACTTTTTGCAGTACCCAAAAAGGCAATGAAAGAAACAGTCAAACAAACAAACAAACTAGTTCTTGGTTAAAATGGTCAGTAGGCGGGGATTCTCCCTGGTGTTACAACCAAATTCTGAAATGAAAAATTGTGTCCTTGTAAGAATAGTTTAACTGTTGGAAAGAAATCTGGGCTTCTCTAAAAATTTTTTTGTCTGAAAAGTTAAATGGAAAGCACTGCTCAGTTCAATAAGGGGACAACCATGGTAGCTCTGCAAATTTATTAATGATTAAAAATGTGACAGTCGCAATATTGATTTAATGGGATGATGCATGTCCTTGTGCTGGTAAATTTTGTTAAATTTATCAGCATTTCACTTATTCTGTTATTTATTGGTTTCAACATAAATAGAGGAGTTAAAAGTTCAAGCCAGAAGGAATAGCAATGACATTGATCCACTTTTTAATCAATTTATCCCAGATTAGAGGGATCTGGGAGGAATAGAAATTACAATGGTGGTATCACCCTTCTTGTCTATCATTCACAGTTTCATGTACACAGACAAACCTGCTGTATAATCTCTATAGGAAGTTCGGAAATGGTTGTTCTTGTCTTTCTTCTCATTTATTAACTCTGTGTTCATAATGAATCTGTACTTAACAAAAAGTTCATTAGAAAAAGTTAATTTTTTTCTTGTTGTCCAATTCTTTCACTATTCAATTACCGCTTCTAAGCAGGGCACCAATTGTTTGATTTTGAATTGTCAGGATGCTTGCAGTGATATAACAAGTGCAGAAGTGGAGAGCTCTTATGCTGAAAATTTAGGGAAGCATGAGAAGTCCACTGATTTAGGGGATAGGAATGAAGGGCCTCAAACTCCTATGCAGGTTGGGCCACAAGTATATCCTACACCAAAGAAAGACCAGATAGATACCAATAGTACAGAAGAAGAAAAAGTATTTAAGAAGCCAGACAAGATACTTCAATGTCCAAGATGCAATAGTTTAGATACAAAATTTTGCTACTTCAATAACTACAACGTCAACCAACCGAGGCATTTCTGCAAGAACTGCCAGAGATATTGGACAGCTGGTGGAACAATGAGAAATGTTCCTGTGGGTGCTGGGAGACGAAAGAACAAGCACGTAACCTCCCAATACCATCAATTAATAGTATCCTCCAATGGACTACCGACGAGATTAGAAGCCCCAGACTTATCCAATCACCAACTTCTCTCATGTGGTGAATCTTCAACTGCTTTCAGGTCTTCAACAGGAAACGAGAGAGTCCTAAAATTTGGTCCAGAAGCACCTCTCTGTGAATCCATGGAGACTGTTCTTAATATAAGAGACCAGAAAAGGTGTGTTGAGATGGGTTCTGTAAATGTTGGAGAAAATGGAGAAGAGCCTTCTTCATGCAGATCGTCCATGACATTTTCCAGTAATCAGGGGAAGCAATTTCCTGAAAATGTTGTGCACAAGGAGCGAGTCAGAATGCCAGGATCTTGTTACGAGCTTAATACCCCACATCCTCTGCATTGTTACCCTGTCCCTCCTTGGGGTGTCCAGTGGACTGCAGGTTCGCATAATTTTACCTCTGTGGAAACAGCACAACAAACTTCTGAATGTGTTTCTGTACCAAACAGCAGTGATCCCAATCCAGTTCGGTTGTACCCTGCACCAATGCTTGCAGTTCCAGGCTTTTGTCCTCCACAAGTCCCTTTTCAATTCATACCAGCAACATATATGGCTTGTATGCCTGTTTGTGCAGCTGGAGCTGGGAGTGTCTCATTGAATGGATCTAGTGGATGTCTATCTCCATCCTCCTCTGCTAGCAACAGTTGCTGCTCGGGCAATGGCTCACCAACACTAGGCAAGCATTTGAGACTTTACACAGATGAAGAGAAATCGGAGACATGTGTTTTGGTTCCAAAGACACTGAGAATTGAGGACCCAGATGAGGCTTCAAAGAGTCCTTTCTGGGCTACTTTAGGAATTAAGCCTGGTCAGAAGAAATCTATGTCCAGAGGTTCTCTTTGGAACATTTGAACCAAATGTAGATGACATGAGCCATATAGCTGATGCATCTCATATCCTGGAAGCAAACCCAGCAGCTCTTTCTCGCTCTCATACATTTAAAGAGAGCACCTAACAGGCTCTGGGCTATGAATTTTTGCTTGAAAGACTTGAGATATATGATATTGTACATATTCCTGGGACTAGCTGTCTGTAGAATGTGGATATGGCCGTCAGTAAAAGTGTGGCATTAGCTTCTCATTGTGGTGACAAAGCCATCGTTTAATATGAATTGATTATGTACTTCGAAGTTTTGGATTATGAACAATGAGATAAACGAATTCTTGGGAATTCTGAATCTGCCACTGTAATCAACAGTGATGTGGTTATGGCTGTTTCACATTAGGAGTCAATGTTGTAAATTAGATACTAGTGAGTGGCTGTTTGTGGTTTGCGACTTATTTAGGTTTCAGTTTAATCACTGATGTGTATTTCTTTCAACATGAGACAAGGTTGCATATATGAACATTCAAGAATTTAGAATAGAAATCTCATTTTCCTTTTTTTTATTTTTTTATTTTTGGTCTTTTAAACTGTTTGGATAAGTTTAGAGTTCAGACGCCAGTTGTGTCAAATTCTTAAAGTCGAATTGAATTTGTGGGGGTTGAAAACACTATGATTGGGCCGAGGCCTCTCTACCAATGCCTTGACTGTCACAACAACTTTGTAAAATAGGAGGCAATCCATAATGAAGATCTAAACATGTAAAATCTAAGTCTAAATGAATACTTTATTGATTATTGATATGATTACTCTCTTGCCAAGGTTAGAAGCAACCAAAAACAGATACTAGCTCTCTCTAAATGTTCCTACTCACTTTTTCCCAACTTTTTCCTATCAGGCTTCTCTCCCTTTTTGAAGATGAAAATGAACTTTTAGGATGTAAAGCACTGTTCAGATCAATCATTTAGTATCAAATGCGCCTTGTGTTAGGTGAGAACACCTAATTAATGCGGAGGTGACTGTTGCTTGGGTTGTGAGCCATCTCACTTGGCTTCACAACCTGATTTTTGGCTTCAATCTTATCCTTAGCCACTTCACCAGTCATTTATTCTCAGCCGAAATTGTTTGAGGTGCTATGAACTTCATCAGCTCTCCTTGGTGACTGGAGGCCACTTCCCAGTTGGGCCTTCATTCCCCTTTTTATACTTGGGCCTTTCTTCCTAGAGGACATGGGCTGGGCTTGGTACCTTAGACTGTTGTGTTCTCTTATTGAGCCTATAGTCTACGGCTCGTGGAGCATACTTAGGAGACCACTCCCTTAAACGCAATATCCCAAAAACACCAATAGGGAAAAAAAAACTATGATATGGTGACCAAGAGAAAACTCGATTCGAGAAAAACTTGCCAAGGTTATAACGACTAATCCCAAAGAAAATAGATGCACTAAAAATAGAACAGAAATTTACAACAAAATTAACCTTAAATATGTTACTACAACATGTAGACTTGTTGATGTGACCTCATAAACTCCAAATCCTTGGATTCTTCTATCCATGAACTCTGTTCAATGTGAACACTCGTTCACAACTTGAAGAACCCTCTTGAAGATTCTTCACAACAATTGGTCTATGAGTTAATTTTAGTAATTAACACTACAAGAAAAATGGGCTATTGCAGTGGGCCAAAAGCAACGCTAAAGCCCAAAAAAGAGCCGCTAAAGATACATTTCACCTTTAGTGGCAGGTGCTATTGCGGCGGTTCATCCCGTCAGTGTTGTAGAGCCGTAGTAAATCTATTGTGGTGGTAACAAAAAGCGCCACTGTATATGCACATTTTAGTAGCGGTTTTAGTTTATTGTGGCGGGCAAAAAACCGCCGTCATATCAGGTTAGAATTCGGGTCAATTGACTTTTAGTGGCGGGTAATGTGTGCCGCTATTGGGTATCAATTAAAACGGACTAATTGCACTTGTAGCGGCAGGCGAGAAGCGCCACTATATGTGACAACCTTTAGTGGTGGGTGATAAGCACCGCTATAGGGCTGCATGTAAAACAAAACATATGCACCTTGTAGTGGCGGAAATGACTGCCGCTATATGTGTTAACCTTTAGCGGCGGGCGATAAGCATTGCTATAGGGCTTCATTTAAAACATAATATGTGCACCTTTAGCGGCGCTTTTTGACCGCCGCTATAGGTTAATTTTTTTTTTTTCCGTTGGGTTTTAAAACTACTATTTGCTAATAAATTGTTCACAGACCTGTTACAAAGAACTTGTAATAGTTTTAGCTCTATTGACACAATAGCACAAATGTAACTAATTAACAACACTACAAATGTCTCCAAACTAACGTAATATTAATATAGAAATATATTATCAAATACATAACATTGTCTATAACCATCATCATAAGATTAACAAAAAAAAAAAAAAAAAAAAAGAAGATTTAGTCCTTTGAATAAAACAACCGCTCAAATTAAACTAATACCACAATCAAAGTTCCAAAGTGTTTAAAAATATCCTTCAACACTTGCAAAAAAATGCGGTTGTTCAATTGTAGTTCTTTGTACACAAAAAAGTCCTCGAACATCAAGATAAAACTTATAAGCTGCTTGGTTGATGGGATGCGGTTGATGATTTTTGGAGAGCTGGAGATTGTTGGACTGGAGGAACATCCTATATACAAATTATGATTACTCAATAAGTGGGAACAAGTTAAACAGAACCCCTCTCAAAATCTAATTGGATGACTTGTAATTTAGCTACAATTAGTATATAATTGATATTAAGATATGGCTGTTACTTAATGTTACCAATCACAATAGTACAAAGAGAAGTATATAGTAGTACCAGTCCATTTGGATTAGCTTTTTCCATTAACTTACTAATTTATTTATGTATATATAGGTTTTTAAAATCTCTCTCTCTCTCTCTCTCTCTCTCTCTCTCTCTCTCTCTCTCTCTCTCTCTCTCTACAATTGTACATACATTAATTTTTCAGCAAATAAACAAAAAAGTTTTTCAGAAAAAAAAAAAAAAAAAAAAAACAAATCCTAACACTCACTTACTAGCATTCACAAACATAGTTATTTTCTTCTTCTTTTTTTGAATATTTTTTTCTCTCTAATTTTCATGTAAAATTGACAGGAAGGATAGCTTTATAACCCATAAAGCATTCTGTGATGCATTGGCCGAAGAGAGTGCAAGACTATTAGCAAACCAGTTAGCCACAAGTAGCACAAACCCAGCAATAGTCCAAACTCCTTTTCCCTTTCAAACCCAACAACACTTCACAAGCCCACCACAAACCCACAATAGTCCAAACTCTTTCCATTTTCCTTTTTGAAAATGGCCATTTTTGGGATGTATATTCCTATGTCTCCAACTACTTTAAACTGTCGTGTCCTATGGGGTTTTAAATGAAGAAATGTCTCTTATGTTTTAAAATTGACATTCTAAAAGACATTTATCATACCTAACTGCATTCTGAAGAAATTTGTTGCATTTGTTGAAGCATGCGAGCCGTTCTTTACTCCATATCTTCGAATTGACTAAGTCTTTCCTTCATTTCATCAAAACTTGCTAGTTTCTCCTCTATAGTACACCATAATAAGTAGCACCACCTTCAGTAACAACACAAACTCCACTATTTTGAGTTTTCCTAGTTGCCTTAGACTCTTTGGTGCGAAACTTCAAACCATTTATAACATAATGCTTGAACTGTTTTCCTTCATTATCTGAATATCGAGCAAGCTATTTAACTTTATCAGAGAGTTCCTTTTTCTTAGAGGCATCCATTGACATCACCTATTATAGAGAAAGAATTTTATTATAAGTATGCTATCTAAAGTGTTACAACTAAAAATAGTTCTATATATATATATATATATATGCTTTGCTTACATATTACCTAAACCAATTGCATAATTTCTCCATGTGTTGCTTTTGAATAACATCATCAGTCACATGAAAACGAAAATCAGCCTTGATCTCTGCTATGTGTACACTATGCAGACAAACATATTAGTGTTAAGCTAGAGTATTGTATTGGAATGCCGTGAAAGGATATGCAAGGACATATCACTTGCGAAATGGGGTGATTTCTTCACAATTGAATAGCACATAACGATGTGCTTGGATCCGTGAATTTGAATCTAGTGTAATGCTCACCACTGCACCCATGGATTCCTCAGCATTCTTTACAGGCCGATTGAATATAGTTTCAATAGATTTAAAATAGCGTGAGCAGAATGTTAAGCATTCCTTTGCTATATGCCCTTCTGCAATAGAGCCTTTTGGATAAGTTTTATTATGCACAAAAGACTTAAGTCTTGACAAATACCTATTGGAAAACCCAAAATCAACAATTGGTAAGTTAAACAAAACCAAATAGACCAAGTTACTATATGTGTTACCTCTCTATGGGATACATCCAACGATAATGAATTGGGCTAGCAACTTTGGCTTCGCTAGTTAAATGAATTACTAGATGTACCATCACTGTAAAGAAAGAGAAAGGGAATATCCTTTCCAACTCACATAAGTCAATTAAATTCCTACTCACTTCAGGGGGGCAAAGATCCGCGTATTGCTATCGGAAAAAGTTGCTGCATTAAGATGTGATTATCGGGGCTCCTCATCCCACTAATCTTGTGTTCTTTGAGTTTGACGCAACATGAGATGTTTGAAGAATAACCATCTGTCACTCTTACATCTTTCAAAACTTGCAGAAAACCATCCTTTTCACTAGCATTCATATGGTAGCAAGCATGTGGCATACGTGTCTGATCACTCCCAATCTTTTCCAAGTGAAGTTCACTTCTTATACCCATATCCTTTAAGTCTTGGCATGCCTTCAAGTTATCCTTTGTCTTGCCATCCAAGTTCAACAATGTGCCAATTATATTATCGACTGCATTCTTTTCAATATGCATCACGTCAAGATTGGACATCTATATTGTTCCTGGGAGAGGTTGGATTGGGAATCAATAATGATAGCATGAAATTAGACCTTTTCATGCACATCCATGGAAGAAGATTGTATGGGATCAAAATGACAAGCCACCTATTATGACTAGTACTCATATTTCCATACGGGTTGAATCCATTAGCTGCTAATCCAAGCCTCACATTACGAGGCTCGGATGAGAACTCTATGTACTTAGAGTCAAATGATTTCCATTCCAAACTATAGAATCAGCAAGATGCCTTAATAACTTGTCATTCACATGACCATTGGCATGCCACTTCATATGATTGGCTATTTCAGGAGACATAAAAAGTTGTTTTAGTTTTGGCTTTAAGGGGAACCACCATAGGATCTTAGCAACTTTCTTTTTTCTTTTCTTGGGGGAAGCATTAATACTTTGTTGAACCAAGGGTCAAATCCCATGTGACACTAAGTGAGCATGTACAACATCTGTAGGCCACGAATCTGTATGCACACATTTTTTACACGGAAATGAAATCATTCCATCTAGCTTTGCATGGTTAGATGTTAAATTCAAAAACTGTTGGACTCCATATAAATATTCTCGCAACCTTCTATTGGTAAGTTTCATCCAACTCTTATCCATTACTATAAAGTGGTTTACAAGAAACACATATAATGTGATTTCATGAAAGCACAAACCAAGAGTTAACACACGTTTCATTTAGTTAATCTCACTTTAAATTAAAAATAAAGTCATCTTTAATCATGCACTTTCAGCTATGTTCCTAAGAAAACAACGAATTTAAACGGATAGAGAAATTATCAACACATTTGGTAACTATGACCTCATTACTAGCAACATTCTTCAGGAATGGGCATCTCTTTAAATATCCCATTTCATTTTAGTGTTCCTCATGTGAAAAAAAGTAGAGAGAAGCCTTTAAAATTAATTAATCAACTAAAAACAACTCAACAAGAATCATCCAATATCACACAAAAAAGTCAACACTCCCAATATCAGCTAAAACCACCTTATAACTCCATGCAAGCCACCTGCTTGCCCCAATGCAACAACCCACCACAAACACAGAGAGAGAGAGAGAGAGGAGAGAGAGAATACCTTAAGTCTAACACAAATAAATTCACTTGCTTTGATCACACAAACTTGTAATGCCACTTCTTTTTGCAATCTGCCAACAAGGAAAGAATATATATAAACCTAAGTTCATTCTCAAATCTAAAACTGATATATAGTTTATTGCATTCTCAAATCAGCCTAATTAAGAATGTTAGCCAAAACTATCCATCAGCATGTAAGCATATAACGTTGGAGATTAGTTCGTAAAGTAACTGCAACAATCATCAACTATCCATCAAATTTTAATAATTTTTAGTCCTACAACATTAATAAGTGATGCATTCAGCATTAATCAAGGGAGTCAATCTCATACCGGAGGCTGTACCAGTTTGACTAGTGGAACAATATATTTCGGCACCGGTCAATACCGATGTATCGTTTCGAGTTTACCGCTATTTTATATGTGTGTGTGTGTGTGTGTAATATAATAAATATAAAAGCTTACCATAGAACATTACCTTAATTCAAAACAAATTATTCATGGTTTTAGACTTTAGAATCAATTAAAAGAAAATAAAAACACAATATAAAAATAGAAAGCTTAATTGTTTATTGCATACTAATAAAACAAATAATATTAATAAGTTAATACTTATAAGTTAATACAAATAAGTTACCATTCTACCCTTACAAAAATTCAAAAATTACAAAACTAAAAAAAAAAATCTTTTTTTTTTGTACCAGGCGGTACCGGCCAGTATTACCCAAAATCGGTCAATATGGCCGGTACATAGCCGGTACAGCCGGTATTTAAATCGGTACGAAACGTTGACGTTTTGATACCAGTATATGTACCGGTACTGTACATATCGGCCAGTACGGCCGGTACCGGTACGATATTGACTACATTGGCATTAATTATTAATGCATGTAGCATTAATAATTATTTACAGTCCTACAACATTCTAAATGAGCTAGAATTATTAAACATGCATGGCAATCTCCATTGTCTTGTTTCACCCCTTTATAGCAGCTATATAGACAAAACAGAAGAACATGGCATCAACGCACCAAATGCAAAGTTGCAAACTATAGATGTCAAGCATAGGTTGTGTAAAATTTTGTTCAAAATAAATTATGAGACATACTAATTTTTTTTCCATAAGAAAATTTGCATTTTCAACAAACATAATGAGTTAGTCTCACAGCTATTTGCATATCCAAAGCATATCTGTATTTCCACATAAAAAAAGAGGAAATGATTTTTTTTTTCAAATTGGTAACTACACAGGTAGCCAGTGGAACTTTAACCCACAATCTCATCCTCCAACTTACTCTTAAAAAGAAAAAGAGGTGTAATATAAGCTAGAGCTCATTTGCCAGAAGAAATGAAAATTGACCATCAAACTCATACGAACCATAAAAATTGAACAGCAACATGAAAAAATAAATAAATAATCTACAAAATACTTTTAATATAAAAATTCTACACTTCAAATAAAGCCAGGAAGCAGAATAAGGGAGCCCACGTACAACAACTGTAAAAAATAAAATAATAAACATGCATCAGAACCATTAAAGCTAAAAAGGGTCATTGAATTCAACCTCAAAACAACAAAAAAGAATCATTGCAAAGTGAAATGAAACTAATAACAAAACAAAATTTCAACAAAGCATGTCTCTCTCCCATGTCTCAAACTAATAAATGAATCACATCCAATTCTACAATATTTTCCACATACCAGAAACTATCAAATTTCCAATCTTTAAGCTACAAAAACATAAAACAAAAGCTACCCACCAAATATTCACACATCATTAACCAATTGACCAACGGATAACAAATCCATTCACATAAAACACAAAAATTATTCACTTTCAGTTCATTTATAAACTATCAAAATTTCAAATCTTTGACACAACATAATAGAAAAGCTGCCCGCAACAAATTCCAACATCATTATCTAAATTATCAACCAACAACCATTCCATTAATGTAAAGCAAACAAAACAAGCTTTTTCTCACACCTCAAGTATTCATTACTCCAATCAAACTCAAAAATATTGTGGCCAATCACAAACTATAATATCTAATCATTAGCCAAATTACTAGTCGAATCTCATAAAACACACAAAAAACTATTCCTTAGTCTAATCATTACCCACTTTATACCCAAGTTCATGATTCATCCCAATTTATTCATAACCCAACAATTTTCACAAAATTATAATAAAAATCGTACTAATAACAAAACACTACCACCATGGCATGGTCACTCTCCCATGCCTTAAACTATTCATTAATCCAATCAAATTCCACAATGTATCTCTGTATAAGCATCAATGGCAGCTCCAATATGATCTTTCTTGAGTAAGTCCACTTGCTTGATTAATGTTTCTCCAAATTTCCTACAAAACACATATGAGTTTCTTCATCGATTCTTGAAAATAGAGGCACATGCATGGACAAATAAAGTCGAATAAAACTTTGATGCTTACTAGAGATTGGTGGCGGCGTGAGTAGCAGTGGGTCTCCGTCGAGTTTGATCTCCAGCAAGTTGGGCGGGTAGTAGTGGGTCTCCGGCAAGCTAAGGTCTGGAGATGTTGAGAGTGAAAGAGATGTTGTGTCAAAGACAAACAATTGATACAACAAACAAACATAATCTATAACTAGAACAAATGTGAAACCAGAAAAAAAAAATTGATATTTTAAATTCTTTTAATATCATATTCTATCGTATTCTGGTTTCCTCAACTAAGTTAAACAATACCCCCACCCTCAACCACCCAAAAAAAGATGAAATCTTTACCACATTTTCCAATAGAACTAAATTTTCTTTCTTTTCCACATTCCTCAACGACCAAATAGAATATAAAGGCATATAAAGTCCAAAAACAAATTTGATAATGAATATACATAAACCGTAACATTAATGAAAAAAAAAGTACACCTGTGGTTTCACGAATCCATCAATGCCACACTGTTGCAATTGATTTTGAAGATGAATCAGCCTTGGTACCCACAAGGTGATGGCTAGTGGGGTATGTTGGGTTTTTTTAAAATATTTATTTTTGGTTATTTTCGGCGGTGGTGATGGCAGCTGATGACAATCGGTGAAATCTCTCTAGCGGTGCTGGCAAAGGACGTTAGAGAGAGAGAGAGAGAGAGAGAGAGAGAGAGAGAGTGTGTGTGTGTGTGTGGGTTTTTTCTTAGAGCTAACAACAGAGAGAGTGAGTGGGATACATTGGAAAATGAAAAGAGGAGGGAAATGAAAAGCCAAAATGGTGCTTAGGCCAAAACAACAGAGGGACACATTGGACCAAACACGGGCAATTAAAAGGCCTATTGTGGCGATCCAAACTGCCGCTATAATTAAGAAAAAGCGCCTCAAAAAAGTATCTATTGTGACAGTCATCCAACTCACCACTATAAGTAACAAAAATGCCGCTAAAACTTATATATTGTGGTGGTTTTATATACCGCCACTGTAGTATGCCACAAAAGGGTATATTTATTGTGGCGAGTTTATGGAACATTGCTATAGCCAAGTCTAACGTTGCTAAAACACGTATATTGCGGCAGTTTATATAGTGTCGTTGTAGTACATCGCAAAAGGCTACATCTATTGCGGCGGTCTAATGAAATGCTGCAATATATCTTATCTACAATAGTGGGCTGAAAAAGCACCGCAATATGTGACATATAGCGGCAGTTTTTGCAACCACTGCAATAGCTCAATTTTATTATAGTGTAAACTTTAACGAATCACCAGAAGTTTGAATCTCTAACCTTAAATCACTAGTTGAAGCTTTAAGAAAGCTCAGTTAACCCTAACTCTAGATTCATAGTGCATAGCTCTCAAAAAGTTCCTTTTGACATCCTTTAGGTTTCCTTTTATAGCCTCACTTTGGAGGCACACAATCTTATAAGCTTGGACGGCTGTTTGGGTTTGATTTGGTTTTGTTAGGACATATGTGTTTCACTTGTTAAGAACATATGTCATTCTTTTATGTAATTGGCTAATTCTTTGAGAAAACGTACTTTACTTGTATTTTGGTAGATCTAGGTGTTTTTAATACTTCAAGAAACAAGGTTTCAAGATCGAATGTTAAAACCATTCAAGTCTGTCCAAGAAACAAGCTGAATAGTGCAAATTCATTAAAACTCGACAGCTGGCTCGACAGTTACATCTATTGAGCTTAAGAAAGCTGTTTCAGCCCGTGTGCTCGACAGCTTCTTGACAGCTCCTATTTGTTGAGGTTTAAGAATTTCATAATTCTGATCTGACTTTCTTGGGCTTCGTGAATGTATCTTTGGGCTTTCTTTTTTCCTAACCCTAGACATATAAAAAGATTATTTTAAGGGCCGTCAAAGAGTTCACAAGTTGCACAAGCATTGAGCAAAGTCTGTTCAAGCAAATTGTGACCGGAAACAAAGTTTTGCCATAATTCTTCTCTTATGAAGAAGTTGTTGTGTATGTGCACTGTTGGGTTTTGTGACTAAGCATCTTCTTGATCTTCATTGTGTGATGAATTGAAGAACTTTGCAGTCAACAACTCTCTTTAGTTGGTGATTGAAGTCGCGTACTAGGATCCGCGTAATTGGTTAGTCACGTATTAGGAGCCGTGCATCAAAAGGAGAAATTGTCACTACGGAACAAGTACAATTGAGTATTTGGATAAGGGTTCAACTGTAGGTTGGTATAAGGTACTAGGATTCTTTTACTTGTAACTGTTTGTTGTGATAATAGTGGAATTTCAAGAGTGGTGACCTTAAAATCACCCAGTGAGGTTTTTGCCGTGTAGGTTTTCCCCATTCGTAAACAAATCACCATGTCAATTTAGTTTCCGCTGCATACTTAGTTTAATTGGTGATTTATTTGTGCTATCACGTTCTTTGCATGTAATTGAATCTAATTAGTTCACTTGGTTAATTAATTAGTTAATTCATCATAAGGGGTCAATACGTTTTTGGTCTATCAAGTGGTATCAGAACAGGCACACTCTGATTAGGTTTAATATTTGTTGTGTTGATCCATTGACCACTGTTTGTCATGGATAGAGGACAATCATTAATTATACCTCCTTTATTTGATGGCACTAACTATGTATACTAGAAAGTACGCATGAGAGCTTTCTTGCAGTCTTTAAATGAGAAGATATGGCAAGCTGTAGAGATTGGCTGGACCAAGCCAAAGGAAGCGCTAGCCTATTGGGATGAAGCCAAGATCAAGGCGGCAAACTTCAACAGTAGGGCATTGAATGCTTTATTCAGTGCGGTCACCAATGAGGAGTTCAAGAAGGTTTCCTTCATTGAAACTGCTGAGGAAGTATGGACCATCCTTTAGACAACCTATAAGGGAACAAAGGCTGTCAAGGATTCAAAGCTTCAGAGGCTCACTACAAGCTTTGAAGAAATAAAGATGGAGGAGGATGAGTCGTTTGATGAGTTCTATGCCAAGCTTAAGGACATAGTGAACTCAGCCTTCAATCTTGGGGAAACCAATCTTGAACCTAGGATTGTGAGAAAGGTGCTCAGATCTCTACCCGAAAGATTCCATGCCAAGATCATGGCGATAGAGGAATCAAAGGATATTGACAAGATTCCTCTAACAGAGTTGGCTGGAAATCTACAAACCTACGAGCTAAGGTTAATAAGAATTGGCAAGTCGAGTAAGGGCAAGAGCATGGCATTGAAGGCCAAGAGCAGTGACATTGATTGTCTTCAGATGATAAAGATTCTAAGATGAAGTCCTACATTACAAGGCAATTTAAGAAGTTCATAAAGAATGCCAATGGAAAGGGCTTCGACAAGGACCGTAGACAATCCAATTCTTCTCAGTTCAAGAGCCAAGACAAAGGGAAGAAGGATGCTAGGGATGGCGATCAGTACACTATTCTCGCAGGACCTAAGTGCTTTGGGTGTTAAGGGTTTGGTCACATGAAGTTGGAGTGTCCTACATATCTCAAGAGCATTGGGAAGAGCAAGGCACTTGCTGCTACCTTGAGTGACACCGAGTCTGAAGATGATTCCGACAATGAGGATGACGGAATATTAAATGCCTTTACTGCCACTGTCAATCCTACTGAGGGGATTGTTGAAGATGTGGATGAAGAAGAAGAATTGGTGGAGTCCATGTTTGAGAAGATGGATGAACAAGATGACATCCACACAGCCTATGCAAAGTTGTACAAGGTCTCAGAAAAGCATGAGAAATTGTATAGGTTGACCACCAAGAAGCTCAGTGATGTGGAGCTTAAGCGTGAAGAGCTCTTCACTAAGTTTGATGAATCAAATCAGACTATTGGAGTACTAAGGTTTGAGAACAACTTCTTGGCTAAGAATATTAAGAAGCTTGAGGCAGAACTATTCCAAGTCAGAGCTTAGCTGGAAAGGACTTCAAGTGCGAAGCTTAACGAGATGCTTAGCATTCAGAAATCTGCTTCAGATCGAACCGGTTTAGGGTATGATTTCTCTTCTCCTACTATTGCTTCTACTAATTCTATTGTTTTTGTTCCACCTACTAATAATGTTGAGATTGAGAACATAAATGTTGAAAATAAATTAGCTAGTGAGAACATAAACAAGGGTAAGTCTATCTTAGGAGAACCCCCTAAAATTGCTAAGAATGAGACAAAGGTTAAAAAGGCTAACTCTCAAAAGCCAAAATAGAAGAAACAGCATCTCTGTCATCACTGTGGTGTAGCTGGTCATACTCAACCAAATTGCTATAAGTGGTTAGCCACTCAACAAAGCAATGACATGATTGCATTAGGAAGACAGAATTAGCTTCAATCCTCTCTTGCTCCTCTTGGAGATCTTCTCAAAGCCCTCATGTTCCTTTTGAACTTGAACGGTTTTAATTCTTCCCCCTCACCGCCGGTTCAAAGGTTTAATCAAAGGAAAGGTTCTTCTAAGGTGTGGAAGGAAAAGGGTTCTAAGTGATTCTATCACTTTCTTCTCTCTCTTCGTGTTTTTGTTTTTGCATAACTTGTGTGTTTTGCTTTTATTTTGAGTCAGTTTAATTTTGTTGCATTGCTTTTCTTAACATGTTTTTGTTTGTTTATTTTTCAGTTTTTTTTTTTTTTTTTCATATAAAAAAAATTGAAAAAAACAATACAAAAACAGTGTATGTTTTGTTTACATTGGTACTTGTGTACCTTGGATGGCCATTAAAACAAAGTTTTCTAAACTTTGTATCTTTTATAACTTACATGAGCATCTCTATGCACAACTAAGCAAGTGAGTTTTGTGGCTTGTATTTGTGATGAGTATGATTAAGTAATCTCTTGTACTTAACACTCGTATCACTCTTTTTGATAGGAAGGACTAGAAAAACCTAAGAGAAAGGCATAAATAACCATCTCACCATTGTTGCCCACCAATCATGAAATAATATCTGTAAGCTTCGACATAGCAAAAGTACAATGTCAATGACATTTGTGTGCTTCGGCATAGCAAAATTGGAATGTCAAATATCATTGGGTATTTATTTTCTCTCTCTTATATACCTATGCATGACATGCTTAAAAAGAAAAATATGAAAAAATAAATAAATAAAAAGCAAAAAGATCAAAATGCTTTATATATGATTGCAAGCGTGTATTTTAGGAGATGTGGGAGTTATAGGATGTACCTCGAAGGTGATAGTCTCCATCAAATAGTTATGATTGTGTGTGAATTAAAGTGATTTACTCATATCTCAAATCGTCATAACATGTTAACACTTATGCAATCTTGTGATGTTTTTCACATACAACATGCAATATTCTTTGCTACTCTTGATACATGTGCAAGTACAATGTGATTTGGCCATCACAAGGTTTACATGTGTTAATGTATGCTCACTAAACTGTCTTGACTTGCTTTTAAAATATAAAATTGGTTAGACTTGTTTAGTGTGTGTGTGTGTGTGTGTGTGTGTGTGTGTGTGTTTTTGGGATCCATGTGCTTAAAATTATTGTTGAGAGATGATTTTGTGAGCTTAATACGTTGATTGGATCATTGGTTGAGTTGCATGTTTGATTGCATTCATGTCTATGTTTTTCTCTTCTCGAAACACTGTTTTTAAAAGCTGGCTTGACAGCTCCTCGACACCTCCTCGACACCTAGCTATCTGTCGAGCTTCTCAGCTTTTTCTTACCGCAATCTCGACAGCATTTCGACACCTGGTGGATCGATCGAGAAAGTTCCTGGACTCTCGATAGCTCCTATCTGTCGAGGTTTAAGAATTTAAGAATTCTGATTTGATTTTCTTGGAATCCGTGAATGTTTCTTTAGGCTTTCTTTTCTCCTAACCTTAGACATATAAAAAGATTATTTTAAGGGCCGTCAAAGAGTTCACAAGTTGCACAAGCATTAAGCAAAGTCTATTCAAGCAAATGGTGACCAGAGACAAAGTTTTGCCCTAGTTCATCTCTTGTGAAGAAGTTGCTGTGTATGTGCACCGTAGGGTTTTGTGACCAAGCATCTTCTTGATCTTCATCGTGTGATGAGCTGAAGAACTTTGCAGCCAACAACTCTCTCTAGTTGGTGATTAAAGTCGCGTACTGGGATCCACGCAATTGGTTAGTCACGTACTTGGAGCCATACATCAAAAGGAGAAATTGTCATTACAGAACAAGTCTAATTGGGTATTGGGGTAAGGATTCAACTATAGATTGGTATAAGGTATTGGGATTCCTTTACTTATAACTGCTTGTTGTGATAATAGTGAAATTTCGAGAGTGGTGACTTTAAAATCACCCGTTGGGGTTTTTGCCGTGTAGGTTTTCCCCATTCGTAAACAAATCACCGTGTTAATTTATTTTCCGCTGCATACTTAGTTTAATTGGTGATTTGTTTGTGCTACCACATTCGTTGCATGTAATTGAATCTAATTAATTCACTTGGTTAATTAATTGGTTAATTCATCACAAGGGGTCAATACGTTTTTGGCCTATCAGGTTTCTATTAGCATAATTCTTGATCTATCAACTTAAATGGCGTGCATTAAATTTTCAATTGATCGAGCATGTCTTGAGGAAGCTGAATGCGTTGTTTTCCTTGAGCAGTCTTTAGCGCGTCTCTTGGAGTTCAAGTACAAACGAAAACAACGCACAATACAATATTTTTGTTCATAGTTAGCTAAGCTAACATTATGGACTCAACAAAAACCTTATTGTGCACTTGTTTGCTTCATCTTGATTTTAAAATTTGAGATAATCTTTCCTAGGAGTTCAAAAAATTTTTTTCCCACTTCAGATCAAGCGTATCAAGTTCAACTAATTGATATATGGGATATGTCACGTCACAATATGGAGGGTAAGATCAGTAACTTAGAATGAAAAGCTAGAGTTCTTGTTTATTAAATGAAGACATAAGACTTTTCGTTCTATGGAGGAAAAACTCATCAGAGAAACTTCTATTAATTGCAGACTATTCATTTTATATATACTGCACTTATTTATAAACCCTAAAAGACTTTTAAAAAAATTGTTAGGGATTTAGACCCCACTTGAGTCAAATTTTATCAAATTTCTAGCCAATTAATTAAGTGATTAATTAAGCAACTAGATCTGATTTAAACTAACATCACACATTCACAAATCACATGAACGCTAATAAGGATTACCCAAGAAAACTTTTGAAACTATGATTTCAAAGTAAAAAAACCTGAGGAGAATTTAACCTAAACAATCCTCAAGACAACATTTCACTAATAGAATAGAAATTTGTACAATAGACTTAACCCCTAAATCTACTGCTACCTCATGTAGTACTTACTTATGTGACCACACGCAGCTCCAAATCCACAAACTCCTCTACTATGAAATTGTTGCACACAAATACTCTAGTTTGTGACTTTGAGATCTCCACTCAAAAGTTTAAATCATCAACTGTAGTTGATTTGAAACAGCAACTTTACTTTATAGTTGGATTTGTTGTTTGCACAAGGTCACCAGTTGTAACTTCAAAAGGGTTTGGAAAACTCTAGATTTGTGTGCAAAACACTGCCCTCTTGGACATGTGAAAACGTGCTCTAAGATTTGTATTTACATATACTTAAGATCGATCAAAACCCTTGATCCAATGGTTGAGAGAAAAGATAGATCTGAGATCTAGCATGAATCTCGATTGGTCGAGATGTGCATCTTGATTGGTCGAGATGTGCATCTTGATTGGTTGAGATAAATAACACTTATCTGCACATGCTTTTCTGAATTTTTTTTTTTTTTTTGAGTCTTTAATTGTGTGAACTTCATTTGTCTTTTTTAACTAAATATTTCTAAACTAAACAAATAACAAACTAAGTTCTAAAGGTTACAATTTGTTCATAGTTGCCAATTTAAAATTATGGACTTTACAAAAATTATAAACTCAAAAAAAAAAAAATAACATTCTGTTTTTTAAATAAAAGTATTCTTATATATACCCTTTTCATAATATACATATATATATATATATATATATATAAAGATTGTGTTTTAAGTTTTTACTAAGAACAAATCTAAATTGCTTATCAAGAAAAAAAATATAAATTTTTTATTAAAAAAAAAAAAGAAATCAAATACTAAAAGTCTAGATTTTCAAAAATTCTCTCTCTCTCTCTCTCTACACACACACACGCATATATATATATATATATATATATATATATATATATATAACACATACATAAAGGATAATTAAAATTGAATGAATGACATGACATACATAAGAGATAAGACCTGTCCACTAAAAATATTTATAAAAAGAAAAAGAAAAAGAAAGACTTATCATCGACCTTTCCACCTAAAAGAAACTTCAAGCAATTGGTGGTCCAAATGACGTTGGGCTCGGAAGAGTGGAGACTCTTTGCCATTACTTTCCCCAATATGTTAATAATTTTAAATGGGCTTTTGGCGGTATCTTTATTGACTTTGCTTTCCGTAGTGGACTGCCCCATGCCCATTTGGTTATATATCCCCCCCACGCCCACATGAAATAGGCCCAAGTCCCAACGTTTGATTCCTTACTCTCTTCTTTTCATTTCTTTCTTTTTTTTCTTTTCTAATGAAATACCGTCTCTCTCTTTTTTTTTTTTTTTTTCTTTTTTTTTTTTTTTTTTTAATTTGCCTAGCACGTTGGCATTCTATATTGTCTCCCCTTCGTTTACTTAAAAATTATTCAATAGTACCCATAGTACAACAATGTGGTACTCATTTTTCTTGCATTCATACGGTTATATACTATCAAAATAAAGAAAACAAGACTAAGAACTTAGTTGAGTCAACTGACAGTTGAAGAAGATTGAAACTGATAGAATTCAAGCTAAAACTACAAAGCTGATAAACTCTAGTTGTTCTGTAATTCAAGTAGTAAAGCTACATGTCGTTTATACTTGTAAATAGATTAGTTAGTTAGTCATCATGTGTATAGCACGTGCTAACTTTAATTGTAACTAACTTAGGTGGTTAGTTTTAGTTTTAGTTTTTTCTGTTATAACTGTTTTCTTTCCTATGCTATGTATATATAGAGCAGAGCCATGTAATTTTTCAATTAATGAAAATACACAAATTTCCAATTTCTGTTATGGTATCAAAGCTATGAAAATTAGGGATTTTGTTTGCTTTCTCATTCTCAATTTCTTTCAAGTCCTTCAATTTGCTTCAGCTACAATTGTCCTTGATTCTACACCACCACAAGATTTATCTATGGCTGATGATCCATTGTTTCTTCACTATGAAGAAAGCTCTGGTGCTTTTTTCATCTCTCAAACACTAATTGATGAGAATTATCCAGCTTGAGCTAGATCAATTTGAAAGGCTTTGCTTTCTAAGAACAAGTTGGGGTTCATAAATGACACTTTGATTTTATCTTCACCTTTGGTAGAGACACCATCTACACTTCAAGCTTGGATTTGTTCAGAAAATATGGTTGGAACTTAGAAAATCAATTCAGTTTCACTGAAGATTCAAGCTAGTATCATCTACATGGATACAACTCTAGATATTTGAAATGATCTCAAGGAACAATTCCCACAAGGAAATGGACCAAGGATCTTCAATTTGTAGAAAGAAATTCCAAAACTCACTCAAGGCGATGTTTCAATCATAGATGTATTTACTCAATTGAACGCCTCCAAATGTGCCTTCGGTGTAAACTTAGGAAAACTCCTCTGCTATCTAGCCACACATCGGGAAACTAAAGTAAATCTAGACTAATTACTGCTCTATAGAATTTGAAACCTCCTCAGAATCCAAAAGAGGTCCATCGTCTTACAAAGATGACTGTCGCCTTTAATTGCTTCATATCCAAGTCTGCAGACAAGTGTAGATCTTTTTTCAACTTCTTAAGAAATGGAAAGACTTCCAGTGGATGGAGGAATGCCAGGGGCTTTCTCCGAGCTAAAGGCATATTTGGCCCAAGCTCCTATTCTTTCTCGACCAGCAGCAGTTGAAATTCTGTACATGTATCTGGCCGGAGGTCAATTACCTCCCTTTATAGAAAGTAGCCTTGGCCTTTGTACACGCTACTAGGAAGTTGCCTCACTACTTCTAGGCACACACTGTGGTGGTATTCACGAAACACCCACTGCAAGCCTTATTGAGACGGGCGGATTTCTCAAACACTACTAGGAAGTTGCCTTACTACTTCTAGGCACATACCGTGAGGGACATCCTTGGGGGCTTTGGATATCAACTATAGCCTAAGGACATCGATCATAGGGAAGGTTTTGGCTAATTTCGTCGCCGTATTCACTCTGAATATTTCCAAAGAAGTAGTGCAGATCTGTGGGGGATCCTTAGCACAATTAGAAATAATCTTAATATGGCACACATATGTAGATGGGTCTTCTAATTGCTGAGGTGCCAGGGTGGGCATAGTGCTGATTTCACTAGAGGGTATTTGGATGGAAGAATGATTCAAAAGAGGCTTCTAAGCATCTAACAATGAAGCGAAATATGAAGCACTCTTAGCAGGAATGTGGATGGCAAATATCCGAGATACGGATGTCAAGAGGTTCATATGGAGAAACATCGTGACTTGTTTTGGTGTACCTAAGGTTCTGATCTTGGATAATGGGATCCAGTTCAATAGAAAGGCCTTCTGACAATAATGCTCGAAATTGGGGATTACCAAAAGGTATGAAACGCTGTCCTACCCCTAGGGAAATGAACAAGCTAAAGAAACAAACAAGTCCATAGTCAACAGTTTGAAGAGAAGATTAGATAACTCTAAAGGGAAATGGACTGAGGAACTCCCAAGTGTATGTAGACACTCAATTTTGCACCCATGATTTAATAAAGGAGAATGACCCGAATGACCATCCATGTACCCCAAAAATCATAATTGCATCACATGCATCAATTTGTTCTTGCATTACATACATCATTTTGTCTTTTTATTACATGCATCATGTCATTCGTTGCATATCATAAATTTGATTTTGAGATTCTAATAGTTGCAACGAAGTTTCCGGTTCCAAAATCGGATCATCAGATCGAAAGATATCGCATGATCAAGTTTGCACGGGACATATTCATTGTGTCTAGGAAGAGTTGATTACACATGATTGGTTTAAATTAATTCTGATTGGTTAAGTAAATAATATAAATTAAATAATTTTGTGATTGGTTGATAATTAGTGTTTAAAATAGGATTGCATGCATAGGAATAAAAGGGATGATTGGATAACAATAAAGTTGTGGATAATCTGAACCTTATCAAGATTTATTTTAGGGTATTTATCTACAAGATAATTATTCTAAAATAGCTTGAATTATCCAAAAAAGAGATAAAAAATCATAGACGGAGGATGAAAATGCGTCTAGGGACACGGACCGGCCAAAAAACTTTAGAAGATGAGTCCAAATGGCACCCGAACACGAAAGAGTGTTCAGAGTCCAAAGGGCAATTCGTTCGGCACTCTAAAAGGGCCGAATTTTCTCCTTATGGGCTTTGGCCCAACAGCCTTCGAGTGATGATAAGGCACACCCTTTTTGACCTTTTCGCAAAAAGATGCGTCCGGATTCAAACCCTAATTGTTCGTACCTATTTTTTAGAGCCCTCTGGCCTCTATAAATAGAGCCTGAACCTCATAATTTAGCACCTTTTTGCTATGCTTTAAGAGGTATACATTTTGAGGCTCACAAATTGCTGAGATTAGGTGATTCACTCTGAGATTTGTCATAAGAATTAGGGTTTTTAGGTCTCAAAGATAACTAAACAAGTTTCTTTAAACCCTAAAAATCCTCTCAAGTAGAACAATGCTCATGCAAGAGGTTGCTTTCTAAAACTTTTGTTCTTATATTTCTCTTATGATGATGATGCATGCTTTTTTGTTTTAAATACTCATGTTTTGATTTGTTAATTTAGATTATCAAAATATGTTCTGGATTCTTTTACTATAATCTATTTCTTAGTTTTAGAGATCTGCATATACTAAACTAATTTTTCTTCAAAACAAAACAGATCTACATTTTCTTACATGTAAATATGAATTTTTCTTTAAAATAAAACCGATCTATATCTTCCTTAGATGTAGATCTGAATTTTTCTTAAGTTTAAAATGGATTTTGTTTTTTTTTTTTAAATACAAATCTGATTTTTTTTAATGCATGCAGATTTCTAAAATAAAGAAAGAGATCATAAATTGTTGTTTTGTTGTTTGTTTTGTTTGAGTCATGTAGCATGAAATTAATTTGTGAATGGGATCCTTTCCATAAAAACATACCTTTTTTTCAAAAAAAAAAAAAAAAAACCGATATGATTTTTATTTTATATAAAGAAAACATTTTTTTTTTTTTTTATCTTCACAAATACAAATTTGATCTTTTACAAAACTCAAAACCATTTTTTTATCTCTTAAAAAACAGATATGAATTTTTTAAACAAACTAAAAAGACTTGGTGTTTTTTTAAATAAAAAACAGATCTGAATTTTTAGTTCAAAAAACATTTTTTTTACACATACAAAATAAATCTGATTTTTTTATAAATCAAAATCAATTTTTTTAATCATTAAAACAAATCTGAATTTTTAAACAAAAGTAGGATACATTCATAAATGGTTTTGTGTGGTATAGTTTATTTTACATACCATTCATGACATGCATAAAATGGTACATTGGTTATAAGAGTCTAGAAGACCAGACTCTGTCTGGGCGGAATGGGTGTTTAACACCTTCCCATTCCATAACCTAGCCTCCAGATTTAGGTCATTGGTTAAGTAGATCTAGCCTTGTCTTTAATTTTTATTTTGGGTAGGATGTAACTAGGACAAAAGCCATGTAATTATTTGGTAGATTGTAACTAGGACCCAAAGCTATGTAATTTTCAAGTTTTTCAAATATATAATTTTTTATTTAATCAATGAAATGAACAATTCAGCCATGTATTTGTATATATTTATTTTTTCTTATTTTTTGTATTAAAAAAAATAAGTAGCGACTCCATACCACTTACCTTAAAAGAGAGGTGCCCTAAAAAGCACTCCAAAAATCTCTCTTTTTTTGAGAGGCACTTTCGAGGTCTCTTATAGTGGTGACTCCGCTGGAGATGTCGAGAGCTAAGCTTCGTATTAAACTTAAGTGATCAAATATGTGCCATTATTTTGCATGGTCTTGCATGATATAGCTGTTATTTGTTTATTTATGTTTGATGGAATGTTGTATGATATTTTGTTATGTGATATTTTGTTGTATGTATTGTTTGTTAAAATCTTTCCCTAACTGTCATTGTGTGTGCCATTCAAACAACAATGTATGCACCCTTTTTCAACAATTCTGTGGTAGTAGTAACCATAGATCACCGGTCTTCCTTAGATTCAGGTACCCAGTGGCGAACTTACCAACTCATAGCCTAAAGTCACTGGATCATTTCTTGTTGACTGTAAAGGATAAACCATGATGTTCGGACCAACGCAATGTTCATTACATTACAAGTTGGGAGGTGTAACGTCCTTGTTATAGGAAACAATGAAACAACAAACCCACCCTACAACCTGATGATTTAGAACCTACCCTTAGGTCGGTCCTGGTTAAAATTGCATTGCATGCTGTGTGTGTTTGTTTTGGTTGATTGATGGATGTGGATGGGGTCTTAGCTTTGATTAACCCGACCAAGTCTATCATTAGGGGAGAATTTGATTAAGATCAGAAGAAAGGCTGCAAAGAGAACCTAAGTCCGACACTCAAGCCAGTAGCTCCGATTCCAAGCCGTTCACTCCCATCACAATACTGAAGCCTTTAAGCATAGAAGAGACTCTACTGTTGCAACTTCATAACCCCATCTTTGACCTCCAAGGTAGCTCAAGCCATCAGAAGTTTGAAGCTTCCCACACTATGGCAGAGGAAGGAGAACACCTAAACCTAGAGGAACCCATGAACACCCAAGAGCTACTCAACACTATGGTAGCTACTCAGATTCAGCTAAGGGAAGACGTGAATTGTATGATGCAACAGTTCCAAAATTTGAAGAGTAATCAAGAGGAGGATAAGGCAAATCATGATCCACTAGCCATAGAGAATGAAAAGAAGATCAATAAGAGGATGAATAAAATAGAGGAGATGATTAGAAGACCCCATAAAATGGAAGACCTTATGGACTATGATTCCCTCTCATTGTTCCCTAATGCAAGACTACCACCAAAGTTCAAGATGCCAGTCCTGGACAAGTTTGGTGGGACTGGCTGCCCAAAGTCCCATTTGAAGATGTATATGAAGGCTATGCACCCCTTAGGCACGACCGAGGAAGTGCTTGCGCAAATGTTCCAAAGCACACTAACCAGAGCCGCTCTTAGGTGGTTCCTCAACATGGATGATGCAAGAGCAAGAAGTTGGGAGGACATATGTTGAGACTTTCACAAGCAATACAAGTACAATACGGAAGTTGACATCACAAGAAGAAACCTTAAGACTACCAAGCAAGAGCCGAAGGAATCCTTCTCTCCTTTCATTACCAAATGGAGAGCCAAGGCCGCACAGATGATGAGTAGGCCTAGTGAGGAAGAACAGTTAGCCATGGTTGTAAAGAATTGGTTACTTGTATACCACAAGTATTTGTTTGCACATTCTTTTCCCAATTTTAAAGCTTTAATTGCTGTCAGAACCCAAATTGAGGATGCAATAAACAATGGCACTATAAAGACAAATGACCTTCCAAGGTTTAGAAAGAATATAAGATCTAATTCCAAGGCTACAGAAATTTCTAATATTCATAAAAATGATCCATATCAATTGATTGCACCTATGCAAAGTCCCACAAGGACCTAGACCTAAGAGGGAATTTCATGAGTTGTACATGCCCATGAGTCAAGTGTTTGATAAGCTAAAAACAAAAGGATTACTGAATCCCTTAGACCTAAGACCAATTCCAAACTCCTTGCCCTTAAGGTTTGATGTGAATAAAAGATGTGCCTACCACCAAGTCCCTGGTCATGACATTGATCGTTGTTTCACCCTTTGTTATGCAATTCAAGACTTAATAGACAACAAAGTGATTGCGCCGCCTACAAGGCCTAGCATCACTAATAATCTCTTGCCTAATCACAATTTTGGGAAAGGACCAAGGATTAATTGCTTAATGACCAAAGAAGAGAATTAGGAAGACCCATCCGACTTGATCTATGACTTACCTGAGTGCTTCGTGATGAAATGGGAAGAATTAATGGATAGGACCTCTACTACCACCACAAGATATGACATATGGAATGAATTATCAAACACCCACAAATGGAGGGAAACACTTCAAACTCCAAATAAATAACCAAACACTCACAAACGGGGGAAGACACTTCAAACCCCAAGATAATGACCTCAATGACCTAACAAAAATTGCCCATATCACAAGGGGGGGGAGGGGGGAGACACTTCAAACCCCCACATTTAGAGACCGACAACCCTGTGGAAGTCTTGAATAGATCTACCCAACAAACACCTGCCGAGGAAGAAGTCCTCAAGCAACTACAAAAGACACAAGCCAACATATCCTTATGGGGTTTACTCATGGCCTCATACAGACACCGACAAAACCTAGTAGACCTCCTCAACCAAATCCAAGTCCCTACAACCACAACCTCCCAAGATCCGAATGCTATGAATGGGTCCATAAATAAGGAACTCACTGTTTCCTATTCTAACAAGGATCTGACCAAGTAAGGGAAGCACCATAACGATCTTTTGCATATCACTGTAGATTCCATGGGGAAGAGGATACCAATGGTTTTGATAGATGATGGAAGTGCCATGAACATATGTCCTTTGAAGACTACAAGTTGCTTTGGCTTGAGCATTGAAGACTTTGTGCCTATTGATCAACATGTTAGAGCATACGACAACAGTAGAATAAAAGTCTTTAAAACCATAACATTAGGGCTTACCATTGGACCAATGGTCAAGAAGGTGGATTTTCAAGTCCTCAATATAGCCTCACACTTCAATATGCTCCTTGGGTGACCATGGATACATGACACAGAAGCTGTACCTTCTTCCCTATATCAAAAGGTTCGTTTTCCATATGAAGGGGCTATTGTAACCATCTATGGGGATACTCTGACTGTGCCTAAACCCGTTTATGGTATTGATTTTAAGAAAGAGCCATTGACCTTGGATGGCTTTGAAATTGAGAGGCCTGGCTTTGAAAAGAGAGAAGAAGAAGTTGAGAAGATCCTAATAGACTTTGCTTCTTATGGTAACAACAATGTAGGTGCAATAATGAGAAGAATGAACTACTTTCCTGAGATGAATTTAGGGAGGACTGTAAAAAAGCCAAATGTTCAAGATCTGGTAATTCCTACTATCACATCACCTTTTGGGCTAGGCTATAAGCCCACTGATGACGATTTGTTAGAGATAGAAGTGAGAAAGTTGGCCTGAGCCAAGGCTAAAGCAAAAGAACTCCCTTGTCCTCTTGAATCTCTGAAGCCCTACACTTCTACATTGAATGGGAAGTTTGTAAAATCTAGAGAAAGTCAACATAATTGGGGGTTCCCAAAGTCGAGATTCGATCCTATAACAAAGACAATGGTGCCCGATTTTGAGATACTACTTGATGACAACAATAGGGTTCTAGAATTGAAGAAGGAAGATACAACTTGGGTTCCTACTGACTGGGCTGATCACATAAATCATGATGCCATGACTACACTCCTTGGAAATCCCATTTGTAACATCGAAGATGAAGAATATTGGGAGGCTATTCATCATGCATTAAAGAGCCTGTATGAACTAAGACCCATAATGAAGATGAAGAAGGGGGAGTAGCCCCTAGTGATGATGAAGATAAAAGTGATGACAAGAGTGACAGTAGTAGTGACAGCAGCAGCAACAATGGACATGATGATGATGACAGTAGCACTGATAGTGATGACAACAGTAGTAGAAGTTATGATAGCTCGTACAGTGGTGATGATTGGGGTAAACCCCCTAATGATAGAGAAGATGAGGATGTAGACCTACTCTATAAAGAATATGATAGTGATGTGGACTATTATGATCTACACATTGAAGATGATGCTGAGGCTAAGAAGTGGAGCGAAACTGATAATGATTAATACAGACTGGAGAATGTGTTAGAGAATGCAAGAGAGGAGAATGCACAAGCCAATCAAATGTACCACGAAGAATATCCCCATGGGCACCTTTTAGATTAGAGTAATAGCACTAATGTTAGCTTAAGGTCTGACCCTAGGTATGACAATCATGGAAGAGAAGTTCCAGAATTGGGGTCGTATTATGATTTAGAACCAAGTTCATCCCCTACTGAAGAGGAGGATGACATAAATGCTAGATTGGCCGCACTAGACCATAAGCTGATGGTCCATAGTCTCAGAATCCTGACGTTTAAGAATGCTAAACGTAATGTGGAGAGAATGGAAGAAAGTGAGTCAGAGAATCTCCTTCAATCCACTGACTTGGGCAATAGAGGCAAGCACAACCTGTTTGATGAATAGATGGATAACATAGAGCACTTGGATGCTTTTGTGACCAACAAGCCTACAAACATGGAGATTGAAGAAGAAGCTACCGATTATATGGATGTAGATTCCGCAGTACTGATGCTGAGGGAAGAAAGAGCTCACTGGGAGCCACCTGCCATTGTGGAAACCACGACTAAGTTGAAGAACTGGGCATGGGAGGGAGCTACCCACCCCATGGAGGACACTGTGAGGAAGATCAAGACCATCAAGTCAGTCACTGTTGCCAAGAAGATTGAGACTGTTGAGCCAGTCACTCCTGCCAAGAACATTGTGTCCATTCCTATTGAGTCTATTTCTCCTAGTGTTTATATTCCTGTTTATGATAGTTTTCCAGTTGAGTCTACTTTAGTTGAGTTTGTTGAGTCTGTTTAAAACTCTTTCCCTTTTAATATGAATTCTGATTTTGGTTATTTGTTGGCTTTGAATTTTTTTATTTCTAAAATTGGTAAAGAAACTCTTAATAATAAGGAATTAAAACATGGATACCTAGAACCTATAAAAGAAGAAACCCAACCCATTAACTTGGGGACTGATGATGATCTCAAAATGATCCAAGTGGGCAATACCTTAAATACTTTAGAGAAAGATAAATTAATGGCACTACTGATAGAGTTTAGGGAGGTCTTTGCCTGGTCATACGAAGACATGCTTAGGATTGATATAGATATAGTACAACAATACATTCCAATAGATCCAACCATGAAACCAGTCAAGAAGAAGTTAAGAAGAATGAAGCCAGGGTGAACTCTCAAGATCAAAGAAGAAGTAGAGAAACAGTACAATGCAAGATTCCTAAGAGTGCTTAACTATCCAGAGTGGTTAACCAATGTGGTTCCGATACCAAAGAAAGATGGGAAGATCAGGATGTGTATATATTTTTGAAAAAGACGACTTTCCTTTGCCTCACATTGATGTCCTGGTTGACAACACAGCAGGACATGCTTTGCTATCATTTTGTTAATTACAAGGATGGATCCTTTGAAGTACTTAATGGAAAAACCCGTGCAAGATGGGAAGACTGCTAAATGGGTCTTGCTTTTGTCAGAATTTGATATTAAGTATGTGACTTAGAAATCTGTGAAAGGCAGAGCAATTGCCGATCACTTAGCCCATTGTTCACCAGAAGGAGCTGAAGAGATCCAATAAGACTTTCCAGATGAAGGCATCATGGGGATTGAGATAGAATCATGGAAGATGTATTTTGATGGAGCAACAAATCAAAACAGAAGTGGAATTGGAGTTTTCTTAATTTCACCAAATGGGACACATATTCCATTTTCTGGCAAACTTAACTTTCTTGCCACCAACAATGCCACTAAATATGAAGCTTGCATTATAGGCTTACAAGCATCTTTAGGCCTAGGAGTGAAGGAGTTGGAAGTATACGGGGACTTGGATTTAATAATCTCTCAAATATAGAATAAGTGGAAGATCAAAGAAGAAAGGCTGATGCCTTATCGTGAATGTCTTCAGAAGTGGGCATCAAAATTTAGCAGGATCAAATATCAGTATGTGCCGAGGATGCAGAATCAAATTGCAGATGTCTAACAACCATAGCATCCATGATGGATGGTCCTAAAGAAAATGAAGCTAGACCGATAGTATTGGAACAAAAAGAAGAACTAGCCTACTGCATGACAATAGAAGAAGATGATAAAGGAAAGAACGAGGAAGGTGAATGGTATTCAAACATCCTACAGTACCTCAAAAATAAGACATATCCACCATCAGCAGACAAGAATGATCAGTTAACCATCCAAAGGTTGTCTACTAATTACATTATTTGTGGTGAAAGACTTTACAGAAGGTTATATGATGGAATTCATCTCCTTTGTGTAACCGCTAAGGAGGCACAGCGAATAATTGAAGAGGTTCATGAGTCAAGATATGGGCTACATATGAATGCACACATGTTGTCAAGGAAAATAATGAGACAAGGCTACTACTGGACCACCATGGAAGCCGATTGTGCAACTCATGTCCGAAAGTGCCATCAATGCAAAGTCCATGAAGATCTGAAGCACAGGCCACCCATGCCATTACATAATATGGCATCACCCTTGCCTTTCTCTACATGGGGGATAGACATTATTGGGAAGATTCACCCAATGGCATCCAATGGCCATGAATTCATACTTGTAGCCATTGATTACTTTACTAAATGGGTAGAAGCTGCCTCATACACGGTTCTGAATTCAAAGAAAGTTGCTCAGTTCATTCAGACTAATATCATCTATAGATATGGGGTACCACATGAAATTATCTCTGACAATGGGCAGCATTTCAAGGGAGAAACAGAGAAGTTGCTACGATAGTTCAACATTCAACACCACAAATCTTCACCTTAATGTCCTCAGACTAATAGAGCAGTTAAGGTTGCTAACAAAAATATAGGGCAAATCCTAAGGAAGAGTACAAAGAATTACAAGGACTGGCACCTACAATTGCCCTATGCACTTTGGGGGTACAGAGCATCAATTTGATCTTCCACAAGAGCCACTCCATATTCATTAGTGTATGGGATGGAAGCAGTTCTTCCTATTGAAATGGGTGTTCGTTCCCTAAGGATAGTATTGGAAAGTGAAATCCTTGAAGCAGATTGATTGTAAAGCAGATATGATTAGTTGTGCATGCTAAATGAGAAAAGACTCACGACCTTGTAGCATATTCAAGGTTACCAAAGGAGGCTTAAGAAAGCTTTTGAAAAGAAGGTGAGAACCAGAGATTTGAAGTTGGGAGATCTAGTGTTGAAAGAAATCCGAGCCTCGGTTCAAGATGCAAATTGGAAGTTTAAGCAAAATTGGGCAAGCCTATACATTATCAAGCAGATATACTCTGGGGGAGCAGTAAGGTTGATGGACTTAGATGCAAATCCTTTCACTAAGCTAACAAACATGGATCAATTGAAGAAGTATCATGTGTGAAGTGGTAGCTGTAAACCAAGCCATAAAAAAAACAACAAAAAAAAAAAAAGAGAAAGAAAGAAAACAAAAAGATACGTTGAAAACCCAAAAGGACGACCTATGCAAAAGGAGAGTAAAAAAAAAAAAAAAAAGAAGTGAGAGGGCTTACTAGGTTGAAAACCCGAAAGGGCAGCCTAGACAAAAATTAAGGCAAATAAAAAATCAATGAACTATGTGATGACCTGATCCTTCTATCAAAGGGGGTATGAAGGCAACCATGCATTGGTTCGGTCACAATTTCCCAAAACCTACCATTTGCCCATTAACTGAAATTTTTCAAAAAAATTCAACCATTCCATTAAGCCATGTCATTACATAAGAACCTAAACCCTAAGCAAACCATAACAAACCAAACCCCAAAAGCCTACACCATAAGACAAAATCCCTAACCTGTAAACCCTAGATAATTCCTAAAAATAAGATTTTTTACATCAACTTCTAAATAAACATGCTTAAAGCCAAAAAAATAAGAAAGTCACTTTGTCTTCAACCTTTTCTTTTTCCTTTTCTTTTGATCATTAACTTCTTTTGTGTTAGGAACTTTATCATCCCTGTCTCTTCTTTTGAATTCATAGTTGTCTTCATTGGGTTTTTCCTGGTTGTCTTTGAGAAATAGTTCTCTCATAGCAATTCTCTCAGCTTCCTTGTCAACAATCCTATCTATCAGCCACTTAGAATATTCTGTAGTCATCCTGTGATAGTGAACTTTGACAAAAGATTGATCCACCCAGTTAGCCATCTCTAAACCCAATAGCATGTTCTTTACAGATGTAGGATTTGTGTCCACAAGAGAGAAAGGTCTTCTTCTTTTGCCACCAGGCATTCCTTACTCATATTTGAATTGCCTCAAGAGTCTATCTCCCTTGTAGAAAGGTGCCCTCTGTAACCCAACAAGGAAGATGTGATCTAAACCTGGAGAATGCAATAGAGGGGGTGGGCACTTCCACCAATAACAGTCCCATTGAATTTAAATACTAGATTTCTTGTCTAGAAACTTCACCCAATCACTCTCGGTGTGGCACTTCGTTTTTATTACAGCCCTGCTAAGAAAACTGCTAGGCCCATAATTGCCGGTGGTGGGCTTGGTAATCATATCCAGTTGCTCCATCAGCCATATCTGCAAAGTCAAAGGACTCCTTAAGAAGTTCTGAGTTTCTCCACCATGAAATATAGCATCTAGTTCTAGAAAAGTTTCTGCCAAGATCAAAGAAACATGATTGTCACCAACTTTAATTTGGCTCACAACACTTATGGCTTGAGCATCCACAAAATCATGTCTTTCAAAGCAAAGTAAAAATTTTCCCACAAAGCATAAGGCCAAACCGAAAATTTTCTACACATTGTCGGTCACTCCATAAGTCAATCAACCAAGAGATAATTGCACAAAGATTCACCAAATGGCCTTCAATCATACTATTAGTAATGGAAGTAGGATGATCGATAGCATCAGACAAAGATTCCTTATGCCTAGGATCATAAGAAACCGCAACAGATTTTTTGCTTAGGTCATAGCCCAGAATAGCGAAAAATTCTTCAATGGCGTAAATGCACTTTTAGTCCCTACATTTTGATGTTTTTCCATTTTAGTCCCTACATTTTAATTCTTTGCACTTTTAGTCCCTAAACCAATTAACGCCTAACGTTTAAGTCCCTGAAGCACTATTCCGTCACTCAACCAACAGAAAATGCTGACGTGGCTGACGGCACAGTAAAATAATAATTAAAAATTTTATTTTTGCATTAAAAAATTGCCACGTCAGAATTTAAATTAAAAAAAATTAATTTATTAAATTAATTTTAACTAAATAAAAAATTAAAAATAAAATTAAAAACAAAAAATATGCCCAAAAACACATCCTCTCCCGTCGGTGGTGCTTGTTTCTTCTTTCTTTTTCTTTTTTGTTTTCTTCATTCTTTTTCTTTTTCTTCTCTGCCTCCATTCTTTCCTTTTCTTCTTGCTTTCTTCTTCTTTTTCTTCTTTCTCCACTCTTTATCTCTTGATTTTGCACAAACCCAAACCCAAACCCATATGCCTCAAGCTCCTGTCTCAAATAAATGGGTCTCTTCGGCATTTTTTTGTGTGGGTTTCTGTGCATATGGTGTTGCCGACTTGCCGTGGTGAGGTGGAGGGCGTGGGTTTGTGGGGATCGGCGTGGTGGAGGTCTGAGTTTGTGGATCGGCGTGGTGGAGAGTGGGTTTGTGGTGATCGGCGTTGAGGTTGGGTGGAGAGTGTGGGTGGTTATGAGCCGCCTGGGTTGGCTAGAGATCGGGGTGGCTGGTGGGTAGAGATCGGGCTGGGGTTGAGGTTGGGTCGGGATTATGGGTTGGGATCGGGATTGGGTTAGGGTTTGCTGGATCGGGATTGGGATTGGGTTGGGGTTTGTTGGATCGGGATCGGGTTGGGGTTTGCTGGGTTGGGATCGGGATCGGGTTGGGGTTTGCTGGATCGGGATCGGGTTTAGGTTTGCTGGGTTGGGATTGGGATCGGGTTGGGGTTTGCTGGGTCGGGATCGGGTTGGGGTTTGCTGGGTTGGGATCGGGTTTGCTGGGTTGAGAAGAAGGAGATCGGGTTTGCTGGGTTGATCGGGCTTGATGGACGGCGTGGGTGGGATCTTCATGTTCTTTGATTTGGTGGTGATGATCTGGGTTTTTTTTTTTTCCCAGTGGGTTTTTTTTTGTGTTTGTTTGCCAAGAAATTTATAGGTTTGAAGGCTAAGGCTTGTTTTACTGGTGATATGGGTTTGGGGTTCGGTTAGGATCTGGGTTTGGGTTTGTTTTTTCTGGAGATTGATTATAGAGAAGAACACAAAGAACATGAACATGTTCTTCTAAAAAAAATAATGAAAAGAAAAAAAAAATACAAGAAAGATATTTAGTTAATTTATTTTGTTTTAATGTGTTTGGTTATGAAGAAAGTACAAGAAAGGAAAAGAAAATGATAAGAAAATAAGGTTTAATTTGATTAGAATGTGAATCATATAGGGGGAAGAACATCAAAAAACATTAATATGTTTTTCTGAAATTAAAAAAAAAAAAGATTGGAATAAAAAAAATTCATTTTAATTAAAAGAAAGTAAAACTTTTGTTTGAAAGAAAATAAATTTTTTTGTTTGTTTTTTTATTTTTTTAATTAAAATTAAGTAATTATTATTTTTTTTTAATTTTGGTATTTAAAAAATATTAAAAAAAAATTTAATAATATTTTAATACCAACGTTAATTGTTCTGTTAGTTGGGTGACGGAATAGTGCTTCAGGGACTTAAACATTAGGTGTTAATTGGTTTAGGGACTAAAAGTGCAAAGAATTAAAATATAGGGACTAAAACGGAAAAACGTCAAAATGTAGGGACTAAAAGTGCATTTACGCCTTCTTCAATTGTCGGATAGAGTTCAGTAGTGTTAAACCGAAACACATGATCTTTCGAATCCCAGAATTTCTTAGTAGCACAAAGGAAGTCCCACTTGATCTTGACATTCCTCAAAGCCTTAATTCCCTCTAGTTTGAAGGCTGTAAAATTGGTTTTAGTTTTGATATCAAGTTACGAACCCATATATTGATATCATGAATTATTGGATGAGGAAAATTTTGATTGCTAGCCATGGATGACTTTTGCTTGTGATTATTGTGTCTTGCTAACCTTTATGTAGAGAATTGTCGCAGGAGGATTTATTTATATGAGCCACATCAATTCCCAGTCAGGTTTGAAATAGGTTTCATTAAGTTTGTAGTTAACTAGGAGAGTATTTCATGATCACCAACGAAAAAAAATGTTTTTCAAAAAACCCGAAAATGCGGGAAGCGCATTGGAAAAGCGTGAGGAGTCGGCCAACCATGGCGTGAGCCTCACGGCATGGCCAAGTGCAATTTGGCACTCTAAAAGTGCTGAACGGAACTCCAAAAGTGCCGAATGGCACTCCTCATTCGCCAAGTGGCACGCTGGCCCTCGGTCCTACACTCATGCAATTCCATGCAGTTTTATGTTCTCAGGTAATTTTTTTAAAGACCATATGACACCCAAAAAGATTTTTTTTTTAATCAAACTGGGACATTCTGACATATCTAACGCATTTTTTTTCAAAAATCATCACCTGCATCATTGTTTTCAAAATTGATCAAATCAAGTTTTTTTTTAAGACTCATGGATTTATGTTCCAAACTAGAGGCATTCGCCCATGCCTCATGCATTTTTTTTTTCCAAAAGACCACCATCATCATTTTTCTCAAGAAAAAAATGCCATCAACAAGATTTCCAAAAATCATGCATTCCTTTTAAACTATAGGCATTCGGCTTCACCTCATTTAAGTAAGTGCAGATTCCAATAGGGCCAAGCAAGATAAGTTTAAATTAGTACCACAAGATCTCATCAGGTGAATTCTAAACTTGTTTTATTTAAAGTCTCTACATGATCCAAGAGGCAAAGAGCTAAAACATGGAAAATAATACAAGAATGTCTAAGGAACACTTCCTTTTATTTTGCAGGAAAAATAGAAACATAAGTCATACATCACTGGGACTCTGAGTCCGCTTGTGTAAGGATTCTCTTGATCCACCTCTAGAGGAGCCACCTTCAGTATTCCCTTCCTGAATTGCAAAGAAGTGAGGATCGTACCGACGATTTTCAAGTTTGAGCCTCCTGATCCTTTCGTCTAAAGCTCACCTAGTAATGTCAGCAGTTTCCATTCGATGTGCCTGAAAAGTTAGCAAAATCAAGTTTTAATTTCATCATCAAGCATAGTTCAAGCAAGAGATACTCAGAAAGCAACATGGCATACCCAGTTCACTTTATTGAGCACATATTGGGAGGATTGAGTGCGAGCCAACGATTGCAAGCCTCCAATCATCCGCATGCTTTCCTCCATAAGATCCACATCAATCTGAAGCACAAATTGGCTAGACTAAGAGCCATTCATCCAGTTAAGAAGAAGTAAGGTCAAAGAACTGAAAATTCAAGAACACACCGGATTAGGCCAAGGAACATTCGGTACGTGCTCTGGCCTGTTCAAGGGCATGGAACTGTACATTCCATCAAGATTCATCACATCATATTGCCATGATGGAAAATGAGGATAAGTCTTCACAAAGGAACTAAAAGAACTACCAGCATGATAAGGAGAAGGAATTTCTTCCTCTTCATCTCCGTCTTCCTCTCCTTCAGAAGGTGGAGACTAGAAATCCAACATACAAATCTTGTCACCAATTAGAAACATGGAAATATTTTGGAAAATCAAGATTTGACTTTAGAAAGGAAAAGAAGTACCATTTGGCCAGCCAGGCAACCTTGCAGACGAGTTTCAATGAATTCTGAATAAGATCCTGCAATTCCAGGAACAACAAAGCCCGCACGAGCCTAAGCAATCTCTTCATTAATCAGAAAGTCAGCTAACCAGATGGAGGGACAAGGAGGAATTGGAATTATTGTAGGAGGATAGACATGTTCAACTTGGGGCAACACTCGATCACCAAGATACCAATACTTTCCATGCCCACATTCAAACAATACTTGGCGGCCATTCAGTTCTAAAGCCCGCTCACACTCAGCATACCCCTCACATCTAGCCCAAAGATTTAGGTTCATCTGAAAAATCACAAAAAGGAACTCAAAAAGAGAAGAGACTGAATCATAACCAAGTGCCAAAGATTAAAAAAGGAGAAGGAAGAAGGAATTCACATCATCAATGGTTAGATTGTCAATCACCAAGCGCCAAATCTCCAAAGAATGCCTAGAGAGTATAGACAAATGATGTTTGGGCAACCAACGGAGAAATCTAGGAAAAATACCAATAGCCTCTTCCCAAATTTCTGGACCAACCCCAAAATACTCATACATCCAGACCTGAAAATTCCACAACACCATTACCGCAAAACCAAAATAATTTCCCAAAACTTACACATAGCCAAAAAATTTCCAAACCTCACCTACCATACAAATGGAGCCCCACCCAAGCTTGAAAGACTTTGCCTAGAGAGTTAGGTCATGAAGTGCATTAGAGTGGCATAAGCCATGCCACCCCAGTCGTAATTCCAGATTTGTCAAACTCTTTTCAAGTTTTCTCAGATTTACAGTACTACCGAAATCCGGACACAAAAGAGTTCCAACGAAAAAAAGCATGAACATACGAGCACCTTTTGCCGCCGTTTCACAATGAGGAAAACTTTCACACAGCCAAGACAAAGGGATATTGTTACTCCTCATTCTAGAAGGCACTAAACCTAGAAGTTTTTTGAGTTTGGCTGAAGTAAAGGAATCATTAACAAGAATTATTTCACCACCCAACCTCAAACCAGTGATAATAAAGAAGTCATAAGGTGTCTACATTACCTCCCCAATGCATGGAAAGTAGAAGGTACATGTAGTGTCCCAGAAACGCTCGGCCAAGTTGAGAAGTAATTGAAGATCCTTGTATTCACACGTCTTATTATTCAATAAAGCTTCGAAGAAAATGCCAAAGCCTGCTTCATTGATAATGCTTTTGATGCTAAGAGACAACGCTGCCCATGCACTTTTTAAGATTTGAAAATTGCCTCGACTCTTGAGACTTTACAACATAAAAGTTCAGCTCATCAACTTCCATAACTAAAACCCACATGACCAAGAATTCCCATGCACCCAAAAAAGCCAATGTCCCACAACAAAAAAATGCCCCACCAAAATGTCACCACTACCAAATTTTACCATAACCAAAGTTTTTGACATGTCCATACACAACTACCAAATTTTTCCATAGCCAAAAAAATTCCTACATGACCAAGATAAAATTCCTACAATTTCATGCACAAATAAATTCTCACATAGCCAAAATCATAACCATACAATTTCTCTAAGAATCAACACCACATATCGAACAAAATTTTTCCTCAGTCAAAATTTCATACCCACGAAATTTTCCCATCTCCACAAATATGTCCATGCACATAGCCACAAAATTTTTGCCATGTCCATAACACAAACTTTTCACAATGCCAAAATTTCATGACTTCAATGCCCCCAAAATCCAAGCCAAAACTCATCCAACAACATCACAGATTACCAACATTGTCAAAATTTCATAAGCCACCAACATAGTCCAAATTGCACACACACACACACAAAAAAAAAACAAAAAAAAAAAAAAAAAAAAAAAAAACAAACAAACAAACAAAACACTTCAAGAATGCTCCAAAGCCAACATTTCCAAACATAAACAATCACACAATGCCCCGAATTTCAAGCAACCAAATGACAATGTCTCACCATGAAACTTTTAATAAAACATGCAACATCATTTTTTTTCCTAGCAAAGAAACAAAAAGAAAACTTACATTGGTGTCTACATGACAATATGGAGCATGGGTCCTAGGGTCTTGAAGAAGTCCATCCTCCTCATGCCAATCAAATGTTGGATCATATTTCTTACCATGAAAAGTAAAAAAAGAAGGTCCTTTGGAAGAAGAAGCCATCTCGATGCAAAGAAAAATGGATTTGGAAGATGGGTTTTCACCAAAATGGGTGTGTAATGAAAATGCTCAAAATACAAGGATCTAAAGAAAACATTGATGGAGATGGATGAGGAGAACTTGAGAAACTTAGAAAATTGTTTTTTGTGAGAAGAAATGATGAGATGAAGAAGAAAATCCAAGGGGAAGAAGAGAGTGAATAGTGACAATAGAGGAAGAGTGGTAGAGAAGGATGAAAAAAAAAAGAAAAAAAAAAAAAAAGAGACAAAGGGAAGTGGGGGGCCAAAATTTCGGCCCCCACACACTTAAACTCAGCCAAAGTCAAGTCAACTCAGTTTGACTGAGTTGACTCAGTTAACCCAAAAAAAAAAAAAAAAAGGTTCCAAATTCTTAAAATTTGAAATAAAAATTTCAAAACTTCAAAGTTTCAAAAATCAAATGTTTCTTAAAGAAAAATCTTTTGTCAATTAAATTTTTTTTTTTTTTGATAAAGTTCAAATCAAGAGTGAGCAAATGACATATCTCAAAAAAAGTGGTACCACGAAGCACCTATCAATTAAAGTCTAACTCCAAATTTTGACTTTTTACAAAAAGCAAATCCAGATTGAAGTAGAGGAGGACCTTTGATCGACATTACAATTCCAGATCGAAGTAGAGAAGGACCTTTGATCTACATTTCAACAATTCTAGATTGAAGTAAAGTAGGACCTCTGATCGTCATTCAATTCTAGATTAAAGTAGAGGAGGACCTTTGGTCGATATTTCAACAATTCTAGAACCAAGTAGAGGAGGACCTTTGATTGTCATTCAATTCCAGATCGAAGTAGAGGAGGACCTTTGATCGGCATTACAACTCCAGATCAAAGTAGAGGAGGACCTTTGATTGTCATTCAATTCCAAATCGAAGCAGAGGATGACCTTTGATTGAAATTTCAACAATTCCAGATCAAAGTAGAAGAGGACCTTTGATCGTTATTTAATTCCAGATCAAAGTAGAAGAAGACCTTTGATCGTCATCCCAGACAACTCCATTTTCAAGATCAGGACAGAAAAGTCCTTCGGTTACCCTAATTGCCAAGAATCATGTCCAGAGTCAACAACTACAAGCTAAGTCCGGTATTTTCATTTTTTTGCCAAAAGATAAGGCTAGTTCTATGTTCTAAGGTTTTAGGTTCGAGGGCTAGGTAATCTTTGAAAGTTCAACCTCAATTAAATCATGCCGCTAAAATCAGTGTCTTTGTTTTACATTGACATTCACTTTTCAAGCTCTGTCAATGATGGGCATTCTATAGACACTCAATTTTGCACCCATGATTTAATCAAGGAGAATGACTCAAATGACCACCATGTATCCCAAAAATCATAACTGCATCACATGCATCAATTTGTTCTTGCATTACATACATCATTTTTTCTTTGTATTACATGCATCATGTCATTCGTTACATATCATAAATTTGGTCTTGAGGTTCTAACGGTTGCAACGGTGTTTCCGGTTTCCAAATCGGACCATTGGATCGAAAGATATCGCATGATCAAGTTTGCACGGTCCATATGCATTTTGTCTAGGAAGAGTTAACCACACATGATTAGTTTAAATTAATTCTGAATGGTTAAGCAATTAATATAAATTATATATTTTTGTGATTAGTTGATAATTAGTGTTTAAAATAGGATTGCATGCATAGGTATAAAATGGATGATTGGATAACAATAAAGTTGTGGATAATCTAAACCTTATCAAGATTTATTTTAGGGTATTTATCTACAAGATAATTATTCTTAAATAGCCTGAATTATCTAGAAAAGAGATAAAAAAAATCATAGATGGAGGATGAAAACGCGTCTAGGTACAAGGACCAACCAAAAAACCCTAGAAGAGGAATCCAAATGGCACCCGAACACTAAAGAGTGTTTGGAGTCCAAAGGGAAATTCGGCACTTTTGGAGTGCCGAACAAAACTCTGAAAGGGCCAAAGTTTCTCCTTATGGGCTTTGGCCCAACGACTTTTGGGTGACGATAAGGCACACCTCTTTTCGACCTTTTCGCAAAAGGATGCGTCCGAATTCAAACCTTAATCATCCGTACCTATATTTTAGAGCCCTCTAGCCTCTATAAATAGAGACTAAAGCTTATAATTCAGCACCTTTTTGCTACGCTCTGAGAGGCATACGTTTCGAGACTCACAAATTGCTAAGATTAGGTGATCCTCTCTGAGATTTGTTACAAGAATTAGGGTTTTTAGGTTTCAAAGATAACTGAACAAGTTTTTTTGAACCCTAAAACATTCTCTTAAGTAGAGCAGTGCTCATGCAAGAGGTTGCTTTCTAACCCTTTTGTTTTTATATTTCTCTTACGATGATGCATGCATGCTTTCTTGTTTTAAATACTCATGTTCTGATTTGTTAATTTAGATTATCAAAATATGTTCTTGATTCTTCTATTGTTACTATAATATGTTTCTTAGTTTTAGAGAATTGCATATACTAAACTAATTTTTCTTCAAAATAAAACGGATCTGCATTTTCTTAGATGTAGATCTGAATTTTTCTTCAAAATAAAATGGATCTACATCTTCTTAGATGTAGATCTAAATTTTTCTTCAAAATAAAACGAATCTACATCTTCCTTAGATGTTGATCTGAATTTTTCTTAAGTTCAAAACAGATTTTGTATCTTTTTTTAGATACAAATATGATTTTTTTTTAATGCATGTAGATTTTTGAAATAAAGAAAAAGATCATGAATTGTTGTCTTCTTTGAGTCATGCAGCTTGAAATTATTTTGTGAATGAGATCCTCTCCATAAAAACATATCTTTTTTTCAAATATAAAAAAATAGATTTGACTTTTCTGTTATATAAAGAAAACATTTTTTTTATCATCACAAAAATAGATCTAATCTTTTACAAAACTCAAAACCATTTTTTTTTTTTATCTCTTAAAAAACAAATCTGAATTTTTCTAACAAACCAAAAAGACTTGGTGTTTTATTAAATAAAAAACAGATCTGAATTTTCTCTTCAAAAATCATTTTTTTTTACACATACAAAATAGATCTAATTTTTTTATAAATCAAAATCAATTTGTTTTTCTTCTAATCATTAAAACAGATTTGAATTTTTAAACAAAAGTTGGATACATTCATAAATGGTTTTGTGTGGTTTTGTTTTTTTCACATATCGTTCATGACATGCATAAAATTATACATTGGTCACAAGAGTCTAGAAGACCGGACTTTGTCTGGGCGGAATGGGTGCCTAACACCTTCCCATTCCGTAACCTAGCCTCCAAATTTAGGTCATTGGTTAAGTAGATCTAGCCTTGTCTTTACTTTTTATTTTGGGTAGGATGTAACTAGGACAAAAGCCATGTAATTGTTTGGTAGATTGTAACTAGGACCCAAAACTACGTAATTTTCAAGTTTTTCAAATATGTAATTTTTTATTCAATCAATGAAGAGAACAATTCAGCCATGTATTTGTATATATTTATTTCTTCTTATTTTTTTGCATAAAAGAAATAAGTGGCGACTCCATACCACTTACCCAAAAAGAGAGGTGCCATAAAAAGCACTCCAAAAATCTCTCTTTTTTTAAGAGGCACTTCTCTTACAGTGTATTATAGGCATATCGAACTACACTGAGAAGATCCATGTGAGAAACTCCATTTTCTATGACCTACGGTACTGAAATCGTGAAAGTGGGGCTACCTACTTCCCGAATCGACCATTTTGAGAAAGAAGAGAACAACCATTTGTTGGGCAAGTGATTGGACTTAATTGAAGAAAACTGCAAAGTTTCCTTAGTAAAGCTTGCGAATTACCAGCAAAGGGTTATTCGTGGGTATAATATGGGTGTGAAGTGTAGGAATTTCAATTTAGGGGACCAAGTTTTAAGAAAAGTCTTGGGGAACACTAGAGACCCAACTTAGTGCAAGCTCAGACCTAACTAGGAAGGCCCGTATCGAGTGACATCTATTATAGGGATATGTGCTTACCGCTTAGAAGATTTAGATGAAAGGCCTATAGCTCGACCATGTCATGTATCTAACTTGAAGAAATATTACTTCTGATTAATATATTGATGCTTGTTTTATTCTCATCTCTTCTTCATCAAGTGTATAGGTCAACAAATCCAGATTCAATCAATCCATCTATGAAAAAAAAAAAAAACAACCGTATCACATTAAAAAAGATGAAGAACCACAGAGTAGTAGACCGTGTCTTTACCTTGGATAGCATTACAACTACTCCAAGCACTAGACCATGTCTTTATTTTGGGCAGAGTGATAAAATCTAGGGGAACTAGACGCTATCTTTACCTCGGGTGTGCCTTGAACAAAATTTTTTGCTTTAAATCAACTCCAAGGTCACTAACAAAAAAAAAAAATATATATATATATATATACATACCCTTGTAGACTACTAAAGTCACAAAATTGAATGCATATAAAATAACAACAAAATATTCTTTTGATTAAATATTTAAGCACAATTACAAAAGGAACCCCTCAACGGGGGCAATACAATAAAATTTAAGCCGTGCCCCCTGCCGCTGGATCTGTAGCCCCAATAGCTGCATCCATGATTGAGTTCTCCATTTCTCGGACTAGAGAAGCATCATCTTTGATCTCTAGAACCTCCGGATTAGGCACCGTGATCAAGTTCTTGAGGTAAGGAATGTTCTCTTCAGCTCGAAGGGAAGACTTTGCTTCGACCTATAGTTTGTCCAAGGCAGCCGCCCAGCCTAAGGCGAAGTATGTTTGAAGATTATTCGACACCTCGAGCCTTACAGATGAGATGCAGTCCATTTGGCCTAGGTAGTAGGCTGCTTGGAGCTTATCATTGGTAATCTGGGTTTTGGCCGTCAACTTGGTTGTCTTCTCAGCAAGGGACTTATTGACCTCCCCGAGCTCCTTCTCCAAGGTGTCTTCCCTTTTGGTAATTGCCTTTGTGTTCTACTTGGCCTCAATTTTGAGTCCCTCAGATTTGGTCACTTTAGATATGACATCTGAGATCTTTTTTAGGAGGAGATCTTCATTGTCTGCATTAACCTCCCTTAGCTTCTCTTTCACCCCCTGATACCTATCTTATACCACGGCAACGCACTGACAGCCCGGTAAAACGAAAGTTGAAGGAAGCAAGTCAGTGTCTTAAATAAAAATATGTGAAATAGGATAGAGATAATATATATATATATATATATATATATATGTTTGTATATATATATATATGTATGTATGTATGTATGTATGTATGTATGTATGTATAGTAAAATGTACTATCATGGCCTCCCTTTTCATGTTAAGGTCTTTATCATCCCACCCCTCCCAATTCCTCATGTCTTCAGGGAAAAGCAAGGCCTTGTCCACGCATTCAGCCACGTGTCGCCTTACTCTCTCAGTGACAAAAAGAGGCTGCCCATCCAACAGAAAGGCCCCAGCATAGGGCACAAAAACTACCTCCTTGGAGGGATTTGTTTTAGTATCAATAGTAGAGCATTCTACCATAATTGGTTGCACTGCTAAGCTTAAGGTCTTGATGTCTCCTCTTTAATTATTCCTTCCTACTTGAGATCCTTGGGAAGGAACAGTGGTGGGAAGAGTGGCTTGAGTAGTAGGAGGAAGTTGGGTTAAAACAATAGGGGGTGGAGTTTGGGTTTGAGTGGGCTAGGGCATAGCCAGCACCTGGCTGAGGGAAACAATGCTCCTTTGGTACGACATATCCAAAGGTATGCCTTTGTCCATGGAGATGCCCTCGGTCTCAGGATTCTGGGGCTTAGTTATAGGGTTTTGAGATGACAAGTTTCCTAGTCTTCTTTTTCTTCTTCTCCGCGATTGGGTAGCTGGGATGGCTATAGTGACGCCGAGATTTTTTGGGGTGAAAGGTTGAGGAGAGTTACTACGCCTTCTACCGATAGTCCTCTGTTCAATCTCTACTGCAGAGAGTACATACCCCCTAACTCGGATGTTAATAAAGGGAAGCCGAGGATCTCTAGCCTTAATTGCTTAGCCAGCATTCTAAAAGCTCCAATACATGGGAGTTTACCCAAGGATAAGATGTGCTACTCGTAGTTGACCGTCCGAATACGTGTAGATTGGGGACCTTAAAAGCCTGTTTAAGTTGGTGGAATTGATCAACTGCCTCCTCTTCTAGAAAGTGTAGTCCTTTGAGAGAAACAAAATACAAAATAAAACAAGTTAGTGAATGAAACAATATTGAAAATTTGAGGAATCAAAAAAACCTAGTGTTCCTACCCACCTACTCTACCCATTAATATTAGACACAAAAGTCTCTCAAGATTCCAGTTCCCCGTGACCACGAGGTAATCTCCCTCCGCCTCTTTTTCCAAGTTTGAAAGACAAGATATCAATCTTACTTCCTCGTTCCAGGCCTTAAAATAAAAGCCCAAAATTTTACTGTGTTGAAAACTATAAACGAAATTAATATCATCCTTGATAAGATTAAGGTAGAGTCTCCTATTTAGCTCAGCTATACTACTAACTTGCCTAAAGATATTGGGGGTACATTGGTCGGGACATAACTTAAAATGCCTCAAAAAGTTTGTAAGGATTTTACTTACAGGAATCCTAACCCACCCCCCCCCCCCCCCTTTCTACGAAGGCTACTAAGGTGATAACTACTCTCCCTTCCACCATTACAAAATCCACCTTTGACTCCAGGCAGTAGCATAACTTAATGTCATCAAGGATTCCAAATATCTTCCTAAACTCTGCTAACCTCTCAAGAGAATCAACCAAAGGGTTAAATCTACCCATTCTGCCTATTTTAAAAGGATTTGAAGGTCAACGAGAAGAAGGAAGAAGAAATAATAAAAGCGGAAGAAGGAAAGAAGGATGGGAAGAGAACTTAAAGAAGAAAATTGGAGTGGATCACCAGGGAGGCTCAAGTATACCTAAAACACTCTAGCTCTCAAGAAAATGGAAGAAGGAATGGAAGAAAATGGGAACCCATAAGTTGGTTTGGGTTCCCCATTATATATAAGGGGAAAGGAGTGGGAAACGATGAAAAAGGATCTCTCGGTTCCCATGCCCCTTCAATTCCCCAAAACAACATTTGCCCGTTTGAAGGTACACATGTCATGTATTGGAGTAATGGGGAACAAGTCACATCTGGGGCAATTAATGCCTAACTGCGTTGCATCTCATCAATGTCAGTTAATGATTGTCCCACGTCTCGAGCCACAATCTCCATCCTTTATTCATGTTTGTCCTAAGGAACACGTCAAAGAAAATGTAGAATCCAATGTAATAGTCACCTTTGCATTAATGAGCTCCTCTCACCTAATGTTAGACACATTAAATGTTGAATGTCTGGCCTAAATAGTAGAAACACTTCCAAAGTCCTTCATGATCAGGAAATGGCTGGACAAGAGGCAGATGGGACAAGTATCCCCATAAATCCAACTAAGAGTTGGATAGCTAGAGAATGAAGGGATATGGCTATAGAAGGAGGACGAGAGTAACAAAAGGAGGATCCAAAAAACAGACCTAGAGAAAAACAAGAAAGTGAAAATTAGGATTTCTTCACTTGTGTTCTACCTTTAGAACCCCTCTCTGTACCACAAGAATATGTTTTTCATATATAAATGTTTGATTCAGTAGCACTTTATCTTCAACTATCTTGTTAATCTTCCCATTGTGGATCTTTATTTCCCATTTGTTAGAAATTAGTTGTGTCGATCAAGAACTTTTATCAAAAATCTCTTTTTGGTGTTTTTGACCCCCACAGGTTCAATCCTCATATTGCTAATATACATTGCTAATATGTATGTGTGTGTGTGTCCTCATATTCATTTGTAGTTGGCCTAATCTTGTATACCGCATATAGGGAAAAGATTCATCTACCCAAAATCTAGTGTAAACTTGCTCATGTCACCCCAACTCAAAGAAGTGTAAAACTATTTTAAAGTCAAATTTCTCTTGAAGTTACTTAAGCCTTATTCTCTTATGATACTAAATCCTTGATACTTCTCCATCCCTTCTCTAATCTTTTTTTCTTCATTCTCTTTATATTTGTATATATAGTTTCAAACTTTGAGTTTTTTTTTTTCTATAAACTTAAGTTTTAGATATTTGAAAAATAAGGAAAAAGTTTTTTTTAGAGAATTTCAAAAAATAGTCAATTTTGACTTCAGGTTGGAGTATTTAAAAAAAAAATTATTTGTAATTTATTTTTCCATTAATTGAAAAGCCATATTTGACCATGAATTTTTACTCGTTGATGGAGTCTTATTTTAAAATTATAACCATATTAAATTCATATTTTAAACTAATAATTTCATATTCAATTGATTTATTTATTGTATTGTAACTCACTAATCTTCTAAGCCTATAATAGGTTTTAGTTAACTCAACTAGTAAAGTCTATTGTAGTTGAATAAGAGATCTACGGATCGAACTCCACCTACACTAAAAACCAATTATATTATAGAGAAATCAATATAATAAAGAGAAATCAATATAATATAGAGATCTAAAGATCTTGGCCTAATAATAAAGAGATATCGTGATAGAGTAGACATCATAAGATGAAATTATATTATATTTATGAATAAATAAATAAAAATTCAGTTGTCTCCACTTATGTGAAAGGCACACAACTGGTACTCTATATAATATAATACATGCGCTGAATATGGGAGAAGGGCCCGTTTGGTTGGAGATTTCTAGTATCATTGTTAAAAATAATGTGAAAACTATAGTTTAAAAAGTTTTGTGAAAACACGTGCTTTCAATATTCATAAAGCAAAAAAATGTGTTTGGTACCATGTTTCAAATAAAATATTTAAAATGTGAAAACATAATTTTATGTTTGGTATGTGTATGTTTTTTTTTTTTAAGAAAAGCTGACAGTACAGTACAATTTATCTTTTTTATTTATTTATTTGAAGAGCGAGAAACTCCCTCATTTTACTGTTATAGACCTTGTTCTTCTCTCTTCTCTTTTCTCCCCTACTCCTCTATATACAAATGCAAAAATCATCCACAAAGAAACCCCAGCAATAGGACTGAAAATACCCAAACCAATCATTCACAAAATCAAATCCACCCTTTCTTGCATATCAGAAAATAAAGAAAGAAATTAAGTCAATGCAAGAAATTAAATCAAATTGCTATACAATTGGGGTTGGCAAGCTAATTGTCCAAAAAAGAAAGAAGCAAAAGAAAAAAAACCAAGAAAAATTGCTATTGAAGCTATCATCCAAACCCAGAAAAAAAAAAAAAAAAAAAAAACAAATTTAAAAACAAATCTGGCCATTCTGTGCAAACCCAAACCCAAACCCAAAAAATTGCCAATAAAGCTTTTTTTTTTTTTTTTTTTTCCCTCTAATCGGTGATGTTTGGGTTTGTGATTTTCTTTGAGAGAGAAAGATGAGATGTGGTGAAGAGAGATGAAGAAATCTAAAAGTGAAGAAATAAGGGAGAAAAAGAAAAAGAAAAAAGAAAAAAGAAAAAGAAAAGGAAAGATAAGGCGTTGGTTAGTGTGAGGGAGAGAGTGTGTTGTCTAATCTGCTTGGGCCCCACCAGTTTGCAATTATTTACGAATGTGACATTCGAATACATTGTTTAAAAGCTAAAACTACTATGAGAGCAACCGCATCAGTGGTTGCAAAACTTTTCAAAATACAAAAAGTGCTTCATTTTGCACATTTTAACTAAAAAAACTCCCACATCAGTCCTTGAAAAAGTGTGAAAATATACATAATTGCTATAGTAACCGTGCATATATATGCACGGTTACTGTAGCTCTTTTATACATTATTTTAATATTTTTTCTCACCCCTTACATTCTCTCTTCCCCTAACTCTCTCTCTCTCTCTTCAACTCATAATCTTTGCAACTAATAACCCCCACTGCCAACCACATAGACCCAACACCACCACCCATATCACCGTAACTCAGCACCGCCAAACACCACCACCGCAACCCAGCACCGCCAACCACCACCACCACCACATGGACACACCACAAAAGCAACCAAAAATTAAACAAACCCACACACAGTCACACCACAAAATCAATCAAAAATCAAACACACCCACACACGGACACACCAACAGAGACAAAGACAGAGAGCATTTTTGTGAACTTGTGGCTGTGGGTCAACTGGAACAGTGCTTGTGGTGCTTTGATTGTGGATCATTGCTTATGGATAAAATCGGTGATTGTGGATTAGTTGATCATGGATTGGAGAGGCGATTTCATCACTGTCGCCATCGCTGCCGCTGCATGTGGATCGGTGCTAGCGGTGTAGATAGGTGCTTGTGGGTCGACGAAGATTGGTGGTGCTTGTGGGTTTTGATGGTTGTGGTGCTTGAGAGAAAGAAGAAGAAAGAAGAGGAAGAAAAAGAAAGAGGAAACGGCAGAGAGATAAGGAAAAAGAAAGAAGAGGAAGAATAAGAAAAGAGAAACGACAGAGATAAAATAATATTTAAAAAAATATAAAAATATTATTTATATAAAATATATTGTATAATAGATGGACTGATATAGGTGTTTTGTAAAAGTGATGGTGTAAAATGGAAAAAGTAGGTTTTTTTTTTTTTTTTTAAATAGATGGAATCTTTTAGAAGAACTGATGCGGTTGCTTTGAGGAGCTTTATGAAATAAGGTTTTAAACAACCATATTTAAGCAACGTTTTTCTAATATTGTAAAAAAAAACCATTCTACCAATTCTTTTTGGGAATGACAATTTTCAGTATTTAAATTTTGAAAATTGTTGTTTAAAATCACAAACCAAACAGCCCTATATGAGAAGCTTTTTGAAATAAGTTTTTTCAAATTTTAAAATATATTGCTTGAAACATAGTACCTAAACACATTTTTTGCACTATGAGTACTTTAAACACGTATTTTCATAACACTTTTTAAACCATAATTTTCACCTCATTTTAAACAACAATAATTAAAAGCTACTACCAAACCGGCTTGAGCATCTACTTTATGAGTTTGAGGTCTATTATAGATTTTCCTTCTTCAAATTTTTTTTTTTTTTCCTTTTTAATTTTGGCCTGAAGTGTTTATTGCGCCTAATGCCTCCTCCTTTTGTTTGTTATGTTTAGTTAGTGTGAGTCGTTCTGGTTATTAAATGCAGTAGTTGAGTGTATAGTTGTGTTTAAAACTAAGTCAATAATGACTGCTTGGTTAAATGCATATATACCAAAAGATGAACCCACTCATTTTGTTTTAGCTGGACTTGAGGAATTTAAGACTTTGGGGGCAAAATGTTTCTTCGAGTGTTCTGACTTCTGAATTAGAAAGCCGTAGCCGTAGGTAGTGCTAAATCCCCAATTGACAACGACAACGAGGATGCTGTATCTCATTATTGATTGTAGAAAACTCCCAGACTGGGTGATGGAAAAAGAGGGGGAAGGAATATAAAATATAAACTTAGATACTGTTTCTTAGGTTTTATTCTTAAGATTCAATTATGTGACTGTATTTAATTAAAAATACACTTTCATCCCATGAAAAGAAAGCTAAATGGCTGAATTTTAAGAGAGGAATTGAAGGAACAAAACATAAATACTGTATCTAAGTTTTGTCCATATATATAAGAGTTTGCCAGGTGATTTGACCATGCAGTCTCCATCCACATAACAAAACTCAAAGGCTACATTTTCTCGCCCACTTTTATTGAAATTTTTGATTTTGTAAATTGGGGTATTAGTATTACAGTGATTTGGAGTTTAATTGATAACATAGTGCTTATTGCATCTTTTATGATGTCTCATACCTATGTTATTTAAACCAAGGGTACAGATACCAGTCAATTGAGAGAACTATTATCTTCTATAATTTGTACATACATTTTCACAAAAAGTTTTTCTTACTAATGGTTAGTGACTTAACTGCTACTTTATAATTGGATAAGTTATTGGGCCAACCCATTTGGGTTTTAGCACGTGACTTGAGATGAGTCCAAGAGGAAGTAAGAACACTAGCCCCTCTATTCCCACAAAAAAAAAAAAAAAAAAAAAAAAAAAAAACACTAGCCTCGATGGACCTTGGGCTTCTTGTCAACTCGAGACAAGCACAAAGCTACTATTAATTATATAAATATAATGAAATAAAATAATTGTATTTTAGGTTTTTATTAATAAAATATTTATTTCAAGACTATTATCATTCAACCCCTATATGAAATCACTCATAGTGAAACAAAGTTTAAAAGTTACCGTCACTTGTAAATCACTACATCTTATTTCTTTAATTCTCAGTTTTAATATTTTGATTTTTCTTATATTTATGAAATCTAATTTAATTGAATATAAACTTTTGTAACTCTTGTTAGAGCCAAGGTGGTCACAGGACCACCCTGACCTGGAAAAAAAATCATTACTATATATAAAATTTAAAAATTTTATGATTTTTTTACCCTTAAAAAATGTGTGACCACCCTAAATTTTTTTTAAGCTCAATATAATTAAACTTTGGACAAATTTTAGCAAAAAATTAACTTGATTGTATACTAAGGCTACAACTCAACTCAATATGTTTTTTAATGGATACAAATTTTCAGAAATCCACAATTAGATTACATTTTCTTTTTATATATCCTCCATGCTTGCAAGACTTCAAGAAGATCAAAGATTAATAGCTTATGTCATCAAGTAAATGTTTAAATTTCGAGTGTTTGTAGTATAAAATTATATGCAATAATTAAGTTTATGAATCAAATAGTAAATAACATCCGATTGACATGAAATTTGACATGCGTTTGAAGAACATAGAACATACAATTCAATGGTTAAATTTGCAAAATATGTAGCCATGTTAATTTGTTTAGTGAAAGTTGTAGTCTTAAGCTACAACTAAGTTTATAGTCAAATTTTGTCCTCAAACTTTGTTCATCTTAACAATATATTGAGCCCTTAACAAAAAGAAAAATCCAAGAAAAATTTTATTTAACTAAAATTTTGAAAAAAAATGTAGCTTACAGCATTGATAATGAAATTATCAAGCAACAATTTCAAAATTAAAAAAAAAAAAAATCATAGAAGAAAATTGTAAGACTTCATGTATTTGGGTTTTTTTTTTTTTTTGCTTTTATTTTTGGTTGTTGTCAATATATGAATTTGATAGACCAAAAACGTATTGACTCCTTATGATAAATTAACCAATTAATTTAGCCAAGTGAATTAATTAAGTTAATTAACATACAAAGCACGTGGTAGCATAGACAAATCACCAAATAACTAAAGTATGCAGCGGAAAATAAATTGACACGGTGATTTGTTTACGAATGGGAAAAACCAACACGGCAAAAACCCCACCGGGTGACTTTAAGGTCACCACTCCCAAAATTTCACTATTATCACAACAAACAGTTACAAGTAAAGGAATCACAGTACCTTATACCAACTTACAGTTGAACCCTTACCTCAATATATAATTGGACTTGTTTTGTAGTGACAACTTCTCCTTTTGATGCACAGCTCCCAAGTACGTAACTAACAAATTGCGCGGATTCCAGTACGCGACTTCAATCACCAACTAGAGAAGTTTGTTGGTTGCAAAGTTTTTCAGTTCATCACACGATGAAGATCAAGAAGATGCTTGGTCACAAAACCCTATAGTACACATACACAGTAACTTCTTCACAAGAGATAAATTAAGACAAAACTTTGTCTCCGGTCACAATTTGCTTGAACAGACTTTGCTCAATGCTTGTGCAACTTGCGAACGCTTTTACGGCCCTTAAAACAATCATTTTATATGTCTAGGGTTAGGAGAAAAGAAAGCCCAAAGACACAGTTACGGATCTCAAGAAAACAGAAACAGAAAATCTGTTTTTCTTAAACCTCGACAGATAGCTTCTATCGAGAAGTTGTTGAGCAGCTATCGAGCCAGGGACTGGAACAGCTTCTTGAGCTCAATAGATGCTAGCTGTCGAGCTTTAATGACAGGTACTTTCTTGACTTGAATCTTGGACAGACTTGCATGGCTTTAACACTTGATCTTGAAACAAAGTTTTTTGAAGTATCAAACACGTCCTAAATCTACCCAATTACAAGTAAAGTGCATTTTATTAAAAGATTAGCCAATTACATAAATATTGACATATGTTCCTAACATGAATCACATATGTCCTAACAGAATTTATCTTCTTATTAGATTTTGTTTAATTTAAATTTCTTCATGACCACCCTAGAAAAAATTCCTAAAGCCACCACTGGTAACTCTTTATAAAAGTGGTCAAGCCAAGCACTTTAAATAACCAATTATCAATAAACTTATCTCAAGGAGATATTTCAAGTTTCTAAAATAGAAAAAATTCCTAGAGCCGCCACTAGTAACTCTTTATAAAAGTGGCCAAGCCAAGCACTTTGAAAAACCAATTATCAATAAACTTATCTCAAGGAGATGTTTCAAGTTTCTAGAAAGCAATTATGAATTCCGTCTTGAGAATGTATTTTCCCACAACGCTACATGTGATTGCCCAATGTATAGAGATTTTGACTATGCAATATCCCACTTTGGTATACATCAAAGCAACCAACATTTCATGTTTGACTTCACCATGCATCCTCTCAGGATTGAGAATTTATGTAAATAGCAATCGTAAGACATATTGTTCAAGTGATAGTAGTTAGTAATCAATAGGACGAGGTGAGGCTGAAGTCTAATTCAATGTACCTTACATACTTGAGATACACCAGCATATTAATTAATATTCTCTATTTTCATGATCAAGACAAATCATCTTAATTGATATGTAATAGTCTTCACATATGAAATTTCCAATTTTATCACCGACTATAAACAAGGATTAATGACTTTACAAGAAACTTGTAATTTTGATCTTTTGCATGCAAATCTTATTCTCATACCTTAATCACATACATTCATCTCGTGGACTATAATATAATGTGCAAATATTCATATCAAAATAATCTTAGAGAATAAAAAAAACTTTTATCATTTAAGATAATGTTTATACTGTTGGGTTTTAGGGCACCAGTCTAGTCCTAACAATTGTGTATGACGAGATGGATAACTGGTAAAAAATTGAATCTATATTTTTCCCCTTTGTTTTCTTTAAAAGTATGTCTTCCAAAGTAGATTTTACCCCTTTTTTTAAATTAAAAAAAAAAAAGGCCAGTAAAGGAGAGGATTGATATGAAACCAATTGGGGTAATTAAAAGGCACATCGAAGAATATGAACGTTGGCTACTATGATCAAAATAAGGGAATGATCGTTAGGATTAAAAAAATGAATCTTAGGATAGGAGCTAGAGATAAGGAAAGAAGCAATGAAAGGATTCGTTGTGAACGAAAAAGATTTGGAAATGGAAAATTCATGATGAGGTAAAGGCTAAAAGAGTACAGAGATAAAGAAAAGGATCCGATAGGATGTAGAGAAATTTTTTTTTTTTTTTTTTTAATTTGAGGTTCTTATTTAGATAATGGGTCTATTGGGAGTACCAAAAAAAAAAAGTATTTAAGACTTTTTATTTTTATTTTATTTTTTTGTGCTTTTGAAACGAAGAATTTTTCTTCTTCTTCTTCTTCTTCTTCTTCTTCTTCTATATATATATATATATATATATATATATATATATATATATATATATATATTAATTTTGAGAAAAAGAGAGAAATAAAAGAGAAGCAAGTGAGAACCTTTTGTGGTCAGGTAAGAGGATCCAGGTTAAAAACAGTGTTGTTGTGTATGCAAAGCAATGTTGTCAAAATCAGGATCCTATGTAAGATCGTGAGAAGTAGGTAGAATCATGGATCGTAGAATCGGATTGTGGATCAAAAGATCCTGCATTATTTGAGAAAAATGCACATTAGTATGCTAAATAATCACATAAATTATACCTTCATTTATAAAAAAACCAAAAATTATTTGCATTCATTTGATGTAATTACAATACATCATTAAATCCATTTGTAAGCATCATATAAATGGACCAAAAATCTCAAAATATGACACTCTATCTCTCTACATTAAAATAGCAAAACTTGGTCTATTAAGATGTTATTTTTCATTTGGGTCTAACTGAGCCCTCTGTCAAGTTAAAGAAGATTACAAGAAACTAAGATCATTTGGAATTGTCAGAATCATATGATCTTACTAATCTTGAACGATCGCAAGATCCTTAAAAGATTCGGGTCATTTTGATTAGGTGGGATCATAAAATCGTCAGATCGTAGGATCCAAATCGGGATTTCGACAACCAAGATGCAAAGGCAAATCGGATTGGAAAGTAATTGGGTCAAAGACCACATGGAAGGATTGCACTCAAATACATATCTTTCATATCCCATGGAAAGAAGTGATAATGTTCAGTGTAGCTGGGAACTGATGCCTTCCATAAGATGGTGGTTTCTGTGGAAGACAAAAGCTAAGTGTTTTGTTGTGAACGGACTGTGATGGTGACCTATGGCGCACTAGGTTTTGGTGAAAAAAACACCATAGCATTTTCTAAATGCATATTTTGGCGATTGATATAGCTTCAAAATCACACTTAAGGACTCCACCATTATGATATTCTGTGCTTTTATGTTACACCCCTCAAGCTGCAATTACAAAATGCACTAATAAAAACAAATGTTTAAAACACCCAAAACCAAAAAGTTAAACAAATCAGGTCCTAATATATATATATATATATATATATATATATATATATATATATATATTCATTCGTAATAAAGGTAAATCTTCTCTTATGAATAAAAAGAGCAGGAGGGAACAATAGAGGTTGCTTTCCTATCTAGATATGACCATAATAACATCATATTAGTTGGGTCTAGTGAGACATAGCTATCCAATCACCATCAAGACATCAATGAGTACTCGTAGGGCAAGGTAGTATTATCGAGTACCTGTAGGGAAAGGAAGTTATGGCTCACTAAGCCCAACAAGTAGGACACTTAGACAAATACTATGACCATGTCCAAGTAAGAAAGACACAAGCTGCCCCCCTCGTATCCTTTTTTATTCATAAAACAGGTTTGGTATTTAATGATGTCATAGAATTTAACGAGCCAAATACATGGGGGAAATGGTTAAATAGCCTTAAGTTTTAAACTAATTCAAATAGCCGTCTTTTCAAACTATCTAATAAAATAACACTTTTGTGAAACTCAATATTATTTATGCATATTTTTAAATGGAACTCAACGTTTCTATTGCTGAGTTCTGTGTAAAAGTTTTTAAAAAAATTAAGAAGCAAAATAAGTATAGAACTTGACATTATTGATGTTGAATTACAAAGCAGCTTACCACACAGTTTGAAAATGGACTTTAACTACATAATTTAAATATTAAAGCTATTTAGGCAATTTTTTTCCTTCAGATATCCTTTCCTATATAACCGTTTCTTGCTCAGGCAATGTGAAATGTTTCAAGATTACTTGGGAGACTTTTTGAAATATATATATATATATATATATATATATATATATATATATATATATATATAAGAATTCTGAAACAAGCTGCTCTTAGTTGCATGGCAACAAAACACTACATTTGCTGTTCAGCACTTGGGCACATCACACATGTTGGGTGGATAAGGAAATTGCTTAATTATCTTATTAAAAAGGTAAAAGAAGATAAATAAAAAAGAAATGTACGCTATCGTTCCCAACCCGCTTTTTCTTTTAATTAGTTATCTACTTAGTCTTAGATAGATAGTTGGATGGTGCTTCCGAGACCTCACGTGCAATGAATTCAAGAACACTGGGCGGTGGGGGTTGGCCTAATTTCTTGGTGTTCTCACTTTTAACTGAAGTACGTTATAGATGAATAAAACTTAATATTCTATCTTGTATATTTGTTTATTATATTTCTGACTGTATAAAGACTCTGTTAATAAACAACTCTTTGGTTAAATTTTAATTTAGGTGAACACAGGAAAAAGTAGCAGCAAGTAAAATTTGGATGACACTATTATATATCTTCTTGTTCAAGGACGAGAAGTTATAGAAAACCCTATTTCGTACCTCTATTTTATTTTAATTTATACTATATAGATTTTTTTCATACACGGGGCTTGACTTTGGTCGAATACTCCAATACATAAAACCTGATATAATCAAGACACATATCCACTTTTGACTATGTAAAGGGCCGGCCCAAGCGTTTCGGAGACTTAAGATAAAATCTTTAAAAGAAGTTTTTCTGTTATCACTTAAATAATATTTAACTAACATTTTATATAATATTTTTTTTTTGAATCCATTCTTTTTACTTTTTAATATGATTTTAAAAAAAAAAATACTAAAGTTATAACAAATTTTACAACAAACTGATGTTGTAATGAATGTAATCAATGACATGAGGCTTACAAAAATACTAGAAATATTATAAAATTTACAACATAAGAATTACAAAGATATATCACCAATCACAAATATTCATTCAAAAATGCATTCAATAGTTTGTTAAAATTCACCTATCATATTCATTGTCACATCAAATTATAAAAGTTATGGAGACCACCATGTACCCTTGGTGCAATAATCACTCCATAAGTATAAATTCTTGTAGGGTGTGGGGGGCAATGATTGAGTTTTAAATCTCTAGAAGAGAATTTCGCATACATATACACTTAGATTAGGTTAGAGTAGAATTTTTATCTTGTATTAAAATAATTAAATAAATAAAAGTAATGTAGTAAAATTTATAGTATTTTACATTTTTCTATTTAAATTACTTGTGATTAGTAACACGTCTATTTGTAAAACTTATTTATTTAAATTTGTCTTATTTTTATTTTTAGCATTACTTAATTCTTTGAGCCTTCTTAATAGTGAAAAAAAATGTAAACTAAAATATTTTAATATCTCCCAAAAATATTTATATATAAAAAATAAATTTTAAAAAAATTGCCTCCAAATTTGGGGCCTTCTCTAGTAAGGGGGTCCTAAGCAATGGCCTAAGTCTAGGGTCGGCCTTGACTACCTACGTAATTGTAGAAGGACTTGACCTAAGTTTTGTCCTTTATACATACTCTGCATGTAAATGTAAATAAACATGTTTTTTTTTTTAGTGCTTTTAATGTGTTGGTAAATCTCATAATTCGAGGGCATTTACAAATCACTTTTTTTTTTTTCTTTTTTTCTATAAATTGTGCAGGTACTTGCACCGCTTTTAAGTGCTAGAAATCAGGGAAGAAACAGTATATGTTTGAATCGTGTTAGAAGAGCTTCTAGATAGCGCAAAAAAATAGAAGATGGGAAAATATAAAAAGAATCACTTTAGGTAATGAAAAAAGAGGAAGCATACAAAGTTGATTAGTACTGGTCTCAAAATATAGACAGAGTGATTGGAAATGTTCCAAAAAGTGGCCGGGGGGGTTGTAAATAATAACATCCTTGTCGGCACTCACGTGCAGAATAACAAGAAGTTATTCTTGTTCGTTAAATGGGTTTGTTATAATAAGAATGTGCAAGTTTTTGTAGTTAGGGAAAGTTTGTCATGTGGTATTCCCCAATTAGGACGGCAGACTTAATAAAAATTTTCAAAAAAGGCTGCGCCTTGACTTGATATTATGTCTTCTTCGCTACAAAAGGAGCAAACCCAACTATCAGGACTGGAGACCATTGTCTTGTAAGTGGTGTTCCTCACCGTTCCGGAGTAGTGCTTGTTACCCTATACTTTTCGAATTTCAAATTCTTTCTTTTCTTAATCATTAAGTATGATTTTGATCCTTGAAAAAGTTTTTGTCAATCTAATCTTTCTTTTTAGTTTTTAACACATTTTAATCATAGCTTCGTGGAAAATGTTAATGTAATTAATAGATTAATTACGTATCGCTTAATATATGTAACAATAACAAAATATTTAAGTGTTTTTTTTTTTTTTTTGGAAAAAAACATTAGAAGTTAGATGCTTAGATGACACAAAAAAAAATTTAAATTTAAATTTAAAAAAAAAAAAAGGAAAAAGAGCTATGTGCCTATATTAACATCTCAAAAAATATTTTATGTTCTTTCATTCCGCCCCATTTTTTTAGAAAATTTTTATTTTTTTACTTTACATGGCATATTTGCGTTTTAGAGGTTAAATGAGATATTCTTCAATCCTCACATTGATCCATTCATATAAGGCTTGAGACTACATTTTTACATTTTGTTATGTAATTCAGTCCACAACCATGGGTGCAGCCACCCTTCCTATGCAACAAAATTGAGTCCTTAACTCAACTTGGTCTGCTGATGAACCATTGGTCCAATAAGACCCTGGTTTAAATTAGATGTGGATATCCTAAGGTCAGTTTGCTCCAATGTTCCAACCAAATTATATTCCAATTCAAAATTGAGTCTTAATTTTTTTTTTAATTTAATAAAACTATTTTTTTAAATAAAGTTATTTTTAGCTTTTTATCACATGTTTAATATAAAAATTACCAAAAATTATATGTTTTGATACTATGCAAATAAGTTACAGAAAATTAGTGTTTTCAAACTAGCACTCATTTTGGATTGATCGTGTAAATCATATCTTAATGAAAGAGGATGCAACTATTAATTTTGGCAATGAAAAGGGTATGTTACCAGCGAGTGAAAGATATTTTTTTTTTTTTAATTTTTTTAGTTTTTTTAATGTTTTGATAGGTGAGTGAAAGATAAAAGGTTCAAATTACCCTTGACGGCGACATGACTTAAAGGTAGATGAATTAATGTTGCAAAAATCATATATAGTGAAATGTATTGGGGAAAAAGCATACTAATAAATAACTCATAACTGTCTTCCCAACAAAGCTTTTAGTTTGAACCCCACAAAAATCATAAAAAGTAGGTTTTCATGCGTGTTGAGATCCCTTTCATGAGGTCCACTTTCGTCTATTGAATTAATTAGTTGTTAAATATTGTTCTAAATTTCTCAATTCAAGAAAGTATATATGTGCATATCAATTGATTTTATTCTACCTCCAGGAACATCGATCGAATCCTAATTTTTAATACTAATTATCAAGTAACTACCATGATAGCGATGGACTGCAGTTTTAATTTGTTATGATATAGCTAGCTAACATTAATATTATACAATTTAAATCTATATATTATCACTGGAATTATTAGCAGACATTATTGGGAATGAAAGATTATAAAAGTGTTTTTTAAAGTAAGATGACAAGAGTTTTACGATTGGATTATGAGTCCATTAATGTTTCAACTTATGGGAAATGTACATTTTCTTGTCAAGATCTCAGACCTAAATTTGTTGAATGTGTTGTGGCTACTGATTCTTTGAATAGTTTAATCATTCAAAGGGGTGGGTTTTAAGATATATATTCTTGGAAATGCATTAAATAGGTATTTGATGAGAACAAGAATAAAAAAACCGTCATCCGGGTTGTAAGAATAACCGTTGAACCATAGCTTATAGCACAATAATATGCAATTAGATTTAGATCATGGAATATGGTAAAAGAATCATTCAAAGTGGTTTTGAATTTATTACAGCCTCGTAGCTCAATTAGCATTTTACGGTATTTAAAAAAAAAACATTGTTTTTCATTGTAATTATCAAATTATTAAAAAATAATAATAATACAAAAAGATGCATTCTACTCCTCAATTTAAGTTGTTTTACCGGTATGGTTCTATTTGTTTTTGCCCAAAAGCTCAAGGCCTAATTTGGACATTCCTAATGAGTATTGAATTAACCTTATCTTTGTGGATTCCAGTTAGTTCAACTAGTAAAGTTTCTGATGGTTGAATAAGAGATCTAGGGTTTAATTCCCGCCTACACCAAAAACCAATTGGTGTCTTGATTTGAAGATAAATAGCTATCATTAGAAGCGGACACCATAAGTTAAAACTCTCTAAAAAACTAACCTTATCTTTTGTAATTAATTACTTGACACTTTTGAATTTTTATAATCTTTATTTTTCTAAGTCCTATTTCATTTTCATACTCTCAAATATATTTAATACATACAACAATCCAAAAATTGTGAGGGTGACAGATTCATTTAAACCTTTTTGGGCTTTAACTTGGTATCAAACCCTTTCAACTATAATGTCATCTAACTCCTCTTCATCTTCCTTCACTGTCAACCTAATTGAACCCTCCCCAACCCCTCTCCTCTTCCTTCTCTATTAAAAGCTCATCATTTTTTATTTATCACACTTACCAACAAAAATTACCGTTATTTGGAAAAATAAACTCATCCATTACCTTTGAGGTCGAGACCTTCTCGACTTCATTGGTGGTTCCAACCCATTCTCCTCAAACATGAGTTCCTTTAGTTCAATGCATTTTTGTATGTCCTTGTTACATCTTCCTCTAAGATCTCACCTCAAGCAAATATTGTCCAACATGGAAGTCCTCTAAATAAGGGTTGAGGTTTCCACTCATAGGGCCACGACCACAATAGGGAGAATTTGGTTCAGCGTAATGTGCCTTTAATGTGATGCACATTACGATAATGTGACATTAAGGTGTATGGCTCACTTAATTTTTTCTAACATTAAGGTAGTATAAGATTACAAAATACATCACATCACCTTCTTAAATGAGAGTTATGGGAGGGAGGAACCCAAGAAGCAAAGGCACATGGTGTGAGGACATCCCGTGGAGGCAATTGGACCTCACTATTCATCAAATTGGGTCAAACTTAGATGAGACGACCAAATACTGAAAATTGAGGGAAGTGTTCAGTCTGAGGAGTCTAAGGAGTAAGCTTCCCTCAGGGGACTGGGGTCTCATACTAGAACCAATAGGATGGGGGACCGAAGAAGAAAGTAGAGACGTGCAGGTAGGGAGAGGATGAAGCTTTCTGATAAAACACACATCACTTCCATATTAAATGCACTGTACCAACTCGGCTTGCAACATTTAATGGTAAAATGACCCTTAAATAGTGTCTTTATAGCTTGCAACCTACTCTATTACTACTAGCAAGATAATGATGGGACAAGTATCCAAGTGAGGATCCATAGTAGTCCAAGTGGGAGGCTAGGATGCAAACTCAGCAATTTTAAAAAGGAGGGAAACTCCTCTAAGAAAGGGGATCAAAAAAAAGAGGAAAAAAGAGAGAAGAACCAAAGGTTAAACCATCGAGAAGCACGTAATCCAAAGAACCTTTTCTCCTTGGCTAAACCAAGGAAGATCTTTAATAAAAATCCTTACCTTCCACTCTATCTTGGAAGTTGCTCCGTTCTTTAAAAATCACTGGGTAAAGCTACTAAGATTTTAAGGATTGGCATTGATAACCCATTTCTATAAATTAGTTGCATCGGGCTTACTTTGCAGCCCATTCTTGTTCACATTGGCTTGATTCTTGTTTCGCTCCCTATAAGAGTGATCTTACATCATTTATGGGTGGGAATAACCATTAATTGAATTGACAAAATTTCCCATACTAATAAATTGTATTTACAAGATTGCCCATATATTTTCAAACACTAGCTTGCTCTCTCTCTCTCTCTCTCTCTCTCATTTGATCAAACCATAGCCCTCTCTCCCTCATCAAACTCAAATCCCAGCATCTCAAACCTTAGTCGTCTCTCTCTATCTCTCTCTCTGGATGAAACTGTTGGGAAAAATACATGTTTGTATCACATACAAAACATACAAAGTGGAAAATTAACGAATCTACTTCATTCGCAATTGATAACATAAACTATGAAAGTTTCAGAATTTAAGAACAAGAAAGCATACCTTGGTGTGATGAAATTCAAAACCAAAGATCAGAAGTTCTTTGGAAGACTTTTAATCTTCACTCCAATTCCACTTGATACCCAAGATGTGTGGTCTCTCAATCAGTTTCCAAGAAGAAAACAAGGGAGTGTCCAACACTCACTTACAAACCATTTCATTCCTTGTGTAATCTTGAAAAAAAAAATTATGAAAGGACTTATCAAAAGTCTTATGAAATTCTGCATGTTTCTCTCCTTATATACAACTGATTATCTAATTGGGCTAACCTTTTGAGTCATTCCAATTGAGCTCTAGTGTGTGGCTTGGAGTGGGACCAAAAGGGAACAAATAAGACTCAAGCTCCAATGACCTTGGGCTTTTCTGTCAACTCTTGACAAGTCCAAAATTACCATTAATTATATTCAATACCACTATATGAATATAATTGCACTCTACCTTATTAATTAATTATATCCCAAGACTTTATTATACATGCAACCCCTTCATTAAAATATTCGTAGTAATACAAAGTCATGAATTTAGACTGCCACTTTGAAGATTACTACATCTTAATCCTTAAGTACCCGGTTTAATCTTTAATGTTACTCATCATATATTTATGAAATCCAATTCCATAAATATATACTTTAGTAACTCCTTACTAAAGTGGTTGGGCCCAACATTTTGAATAACCAATCCCATTAAATTTATCTCAAGGGAATATTTTATATCTCCGTTAAGAGATTATGAATTCTATCTTGATAATATATATTCCATCAACACTAAATGCGGCTGCCCAACATACTGAGGTTTTGACCGTAACTTATAAATCTATCAAAGCAACCTACATCTCATGATCAGGTCCATTATTCTCTCAGGATTTAGAGTTGATGTAACTAGAAGTCGTGAAATTCATTATTCATTTGACAGTTGTTAGGAGAATAATAAATCTCACAGCAGTCTAGTTTAATATGTCTTAACTCTTAAAACATATCAACATACTAACTAGAAATCTCCATTTCCATGATCAAGACAAATCATCTTAGTTAATTTGTTATAGTCTTTGTAGATGAAACGCCCAATTTTATCACCGACTACGAACTACATTCTGAGTTTACAAAGAACTTGCAATTTATATCTTCTGTGACTTTTCACATAAATCGCATATTATGCATCTCATTGACTAAGATAATGCCACATTAGTTCACTTATAAATAGTCTCATATAATTAAACAATTTAATTATTTATGTCATGCCGATAAATTGGATTTTAGGGCATAAAGCCTAACAATCTCCCACTTGCCCTTAAAGACAATTTACCATATATCCGACACTTATCTCCCTTTAGAGTAATTTATAGTCACTCTAAGGCAAGATTTGGAAATAAGTTTCAGTCAGATTTATTACATAAATTATCTTTTCTACTACTACTCAAGTACTCATATCTCTCTAATGAGATATTACTTACGCTTAATGTGTATCTTCACCACTAGGATGAACACATATCTTGAAGTCCAATTTCATAAATCACAATCAAACTACAAGTCAGCATTTGTACATCCAGTAACAATCAAAACCTCACTTTTGTGGACAAGCATATAATCCCTCATTCTCCTAAGATATATGAGTATATGCTTTACTCCCACTAAATTAAGTGATCTTTGATTCAATTTATATTTGCTTACTATGCCCACAGCAAAATAGATATTTAGCCTAGTATATAGCATAGCATAAAGACTTGGCTAGAATCTAATCTATTTAAGCAGTTTGAAATAGACTCAATATTCTAATTTCTGAATTGTAACAAAGTTTAAATTCTTAGGATATGACTAGTCTTTCCCAAGTACTTTATATCAAACTGGATTAGACAACAAAAACTCTATTGATGACAATATCTCTACATCATTCTAAATGATTAGAATGTCATCAACATACATTAAGAAATTTATTATTCTATATAGCTTTCACACACATAAGGCCTTTTGATACTTGATCAAAATCAAACAAATTGATTGCTTGATCAATGATGATATTTTATGATTCAGATGCTTGCGATTCAGATGCTTGCTTGAATCCTTAAATGGAATTTAAGCAACTTGCATTACTAAGTACTACTGTTTCTTTACTATGTACAAGTCTAGTTATATCATATAGATGTGTTCCTCAAGATTGCTACTAAAAGAAACTTTCTTGATATCTATTGTCATATTTCATCCAATGAAATATAATGGATAAGAGAATCTAGATAGAGTCAATCTTGACTATTGGTGAAAAAATCTTTTCATAATTGAACCATTTCTTTTTGAATAAATCTTTTCGTCACTAGTCTTGACTTTGAAGGTTTGTACCTTCAAATCTATCAATCTCATTTACTTGTAGACCTATTTGAAAACAATAGGCCTAATGCCACTAGGCACCTCTACAAGTTCTAGACTTCAAATAGAATCCAATTCTATTCACATAACCTTGATCCAGTAATCCATATTCAAATCATCTATTGTCTTTACGTAGGACCGATGATCAAATTCATATTCCTGTGGAATAACTTCAAAAATTTATCCTAAAAGTATGAACTTACTTAGTAATTAATAATCCTTCCACTACGATATTGTACCGGTGTACTAGCTATACATCTAGAATAATGCCTTGTGGTACATCTAATACAACCATCTCATTTCTAAATATATTTTACAGTTGTCTTTAAACAAATTCTGACATCTTTCTTCTAGAACAATTATACGTTTTGCTTTAAGATTATTCACATAGTCACCATCAAGAACTTTGTATTTGTACTATACAAACATCTTGTTTTCTTTATGACTACCAAAACAATCTTTTGCAATTCCTTTTGGATACCCATCACAAACATACATTTTTCTACCTTTTGATTTCAATTTTTTTTAGACTTCCTTTCTAGCACAAGTGCTGGACATTTCCAAAAATGGAAGTATCACATACTAGGTTTTCACCCAATCCATGATTTGACAAATGTCTTAGGAACAAACTTTTGAAATCAACTTTAGAAAATGTATAGTAATTATTAGTGTATATCTCCAAACGAAATAAGAAAATGAAAATACTTATCATGTACTTTACTATTTCTAAAAGAGTCTTATTCCTAATTCATGTATGTACTGACTTAAAGAAGTCAGTGGAACTTTATTCCTTTACAATTAAGGAGCCCTATATCTTATTATCTTCTAAATAGAATTCATAGACTGAGAATATAACAAAATAATGGTTCTAAAAGCCCATCTTTCACCAATCTTGAATATGATTTAGATTAATAAGATCTAGACATAAGTGCCAAAACATACAATAACAAAGGATAGAAATTTTCTCTTTAAAAAGTAAAACCTATAAATTTTCATCTAGAAAATAATCATGGACAATGCTTAGCTTTACCAAAACAGAAACACTTTCCTTTTGGTCATGCTTTTGAATCTAATTTATTTTTGGCAACTACTAGGACAACTTGCTTGTCCAACTGTTTGGTATTATAATTCATCTTCTTATCACTCTTACTTTTCGGTTTAGGCTAAGAATTTGAATTAAATCATATTAGCTTTCAGGATGTCTTCCGTTGCGTAGAACTCACTTATCAATTCAGATAACATAAAAATAATTTATTTTAAAAACAATCTGAATTGATCAAATGATTCTAACAAGGACTTGTGGATCATATCCATATGAGATTAACATTTAATCTCTACATCCAAGAATTCCAATTCATTTATAAAATTAAAATATTTTCATAAAATGACATAGAATTGGAACTCCTTAAGATTTTCTTAGCACTCAATTTGATTCAACCAAACATCTCATTTAGACTTAATATAAAGTTTAAGTTTGTACTAACTCTTGCATCTCATGCTGTAGTACAATTGAGATAGAAGCCAGTGTAACATTTTAGCATTTCAATAGAGACTATGATCAAATCATAAACTATCTTCCATCAATGCATCATGCATAGGAAATTATGACAATGCTGAATTAAAACATATATATATATATGTACTTCAGCTCCTTTAAGCACCATGACCAAAATTATTTCTTAGTTAATGTGATTCACTTAAAATAGTAGCTAGAAAACAAAATTATGACAACTTTATTTTGAGACTATGAACTTAATTACAGGGACATTATATTTTGCATCCATAACCATATAGTATGAAAACCCGAAAACCATACTATACTAGGTGCAACGGCAACCTAATCCCACAATTAATATTCCTCGGAAGCGAGGTCATACCAATCACTATGACCAGGTGAGAATTATTCTCATTATTAATGCTATCATGGTAACTCTTAACAAACAAAAATAATTGGCGCTTTTTCTTTAGCCTCTAAGTAATAATGACATAGCTCCGAAGGGAGGTTAACATTACACTTAGTCTAGTGTACACCACTGCCTAGAACCAATGTGAGTCACCAAGTAACTCCACGGAAGCGTAGTCGTTCTTGATGTAAAAACACACTTCATCCATCATTAAGAAGTTTAACCTATAGTACCATGAATTAAACACCTTCTGAAGGGAGCAAGGCATATACGCTAAGGCGAGGTGCCTAATCACACTACTATAAACCGACAATGGAGGCCGTGAGAATCAACCCTTTAATCTCTCTCCCACTAGAAATTTTAAAACAAGTGGATTGTCCTGAAATCATTATATCTAATCACAATATTAACCCTACACATCAGATGTGTTTAATTTTTTAAATGCAATGTGATGTTACTAAGTCACGTCACTATAGCGTAACGAACATTCGCGCAATTACAAAGAAGTTTAACCTTATAATCCATGAAGTAAATACCCTCTGCATGGAATGGAAGACTCGAAGTTAAGACAAGGTATCTATTCACATTACAATAAACTTAATAAAAGGGTTATTTCAGCACTCCCACTCATTGTTTGGGTTTTTCTTAAATAATTGTGATCCCATCACAACTAATAACCTTGCATTTGTTGAAGACTCTAATCTAATTAGAATCACTAACTAAAATGGAAGTCCTAAACTATTTAGGATTCCTTAAACTTTGATGGATCTAAAATTAGTTATATAAAACTCTATCCTTAATTTTCTAATATAAAAAATTCTAATCTCATTAGAAAAAATATATATACCTTTTAATTAAGCTTTAATCTCATTAAAACTTCTAATTAAAATAAATTAAGGACTTTTAATCGTACAACAATTCCAATCTTATTAGAATGTTTCTTAAAAGACAAGTCCTAAACTATTTAGGACTAAGAGTTCTATTTAACTAATATCTTTGATCTCATTAAGTCTTTTAGTTAGAACCATGTGTAATCTCATCACAGATTTCCTTACACTTTATACATTTGAAAAAATTTAGAAAATATTCAAAATTCCCTTCAAATGTCTTTTCACGAGAATCTCGCGACTAAACTCTTCTCGCGAAAACGAGTTAAAGCAAAAAATTGAAAACAAAAAAAATCAGACAGAAACTTTCGCTTCTGTATCGCGACTGTGTCGCGAGTAAAGCTTACTGCGAAAAGTTTTTGTCTTCATAATCATTTTTCGCGAGTAACTTCACGGGAAGCTAACTCGTGAAAAACCCGTGTTTTCAGTTTTTCCAGAGCAGTTGCAAATAGTTTTCAACGATTTTTCATGAACCAAAAACCATCATATGAACATGATATGCAGAATTTGATATCAAAACTAAATTACATTGACGCTATAGCCTTAAAGATGAATTTAATATACTTAAATTCAGATTTAAAAAGCATCATAAAATCAATATCAGTTTTTATCAAATCATAGTTTCAACTACCATGCAGAAAATTAAATGCATATATAACTTTCTAACAACATGAAACTATTATCTCTAATTCTAAAACTCACAAAACATGTTATTCAGATTCGAATTGAAAACCTGGCTCTGATACCAATTGTTGGAAAAAATACATGTTCGTATCACATACAAAACATACGCAGCGGAAAATTAACGGATCTACTTCATTCGCAATTGATAGCATGCACTATGAAAGTTTCAGAATTTAAGAACAAGAAAGCGTACCTTGGTGCGGTGAAATTCAAAACTAAAGATCAAAAGTTCTTGGGAAGACTTTTAATCTTCACTCCAATTCCACTTAATACTCAAGATGTGTGGTCTCTCAATCAGTTTCCAAGAAGAGAACAAGGGAGTGTCCAAGACTCACTTACAAACCATTTCATTCCTTGTGTAATCTTGATAAAAAAAAAAATTATGAAAGGACTCATCAAAAGTCTTATGAAATTCTGTATGTTTCTCTCCTTATATATAACTGATTATCTAATTGAGCTAGCCTTTTGGGCCATTCCAATTGGGCTCTAGTGTGTGGCTTGGAGTGGGACCAAAAGGGAACAAATAAGACTCTAGCTCCAATGGGCCTTGGGCTTTTCTGTCAACTCTTGACAAGTCCAAAGTTATTATTAATTATATTCAATACTACTATATGAATATAATTGCACTCTAGACCTTATTAATTAATTATATCCCAAGACTTTATTATACGTGCAACCCCTTCATTAAAATATTCGTAGTAATACAAAGTCATGAATATAGACTGCTACTTTGAAGATTACTACATCTTAATCCTTGGGTACCCAGTTTAATCCTTAATGTTATTCATCATATATTTATGAAATCCAATTCCATAAATATATACTTTAGTAACTCTTTACTAAAGTGGTTGGGCCCAACACTCTGAATAACCAATCCCATTAAACTTATCTCAAGAGAATATTTTATATCTCAGTTAAGAGATTATGAATTCCATCTTGAGAATATATGTTCCATTAACACTAAATGCGGCTGCCCAACATACTGAGGTTTTGACCTTAACTTATAGATCTATCAAAGCAACCTACATCTCATGATCAGGTCCATTATTCTCTTAGGATTTAGAGTTGATGTAAATAGAAGTCGTGAGATTTATTATTCATTTGATAGTCGTTAGAAGAATAATAAATCTCACAGCAGTCCAGTTCAATATGTCTTAACTCTTAAAACATATCAACATACCAACTAGAAATCTCCATTTCCATGATCAAGACAAATCATCTTAGTTGAAATGTTATAGTCTTCGCAGATGAAACGCCCAATTTCATCACCGACTACGAACTACATTCTGAGTTTACAAAGAACTTGCAATTTATATCTTCTGTGACTTTTCACATAAATCGCATACTATGCATCTCATGGACTAAGATAATGTCACATTAGTTCATTTATAAATAGTCTCATATTATTAAACAATTTAATTATTTATGTCATGCTGATAAATTGGATTTTAGGGCATAAAGCCTAGTAGAAACCCCATGGCAGTGGTAACTTTGAGCTCCTTTCTATCGTTGGTCACCATTTTCTCCACTGGAGGTCGAAGTCCTTGTTGCTAGTAGATTGGTTTTATTGGCGATTTCAGTTGCTAGGGATGATCTTGAAGCGGACATGATCAACATTGTTGCTACTTGGAGTTGGAGCGAGTGAGAAATGGTGGTAATAATGATGTGGAAGGCCTTGGAGGTGGCCGAGATCAAAGATTGGTCGAAAATTCTCTCTACAAAAAAGAAAATAAATTGTTCTGTTTTGTTTTGTCTTTCTCTGGGTTTATGTTTCTCTTATTCAGAGAAGAGGGGAGGTTTTGGTGTAAATTCTGTTTGGGAGAAGATAAATTTTTTTTTTTTTTTTGGTGGATCTAACTTGTTTAGTAGGTAAGAAAGTGTGGAAAGTGAAAAAAACTTTTGTTTATTTTTTGTGATTATGGATTGTAATTGTTTGGTTGGTGCTAAAAGTGCAAGAAATTTAATTTTTTTTTGTTTTATTTTTTATGGATTTAGAGTTGTTTGGTTTGTGAGAAAGTGATGGAAAGTGAGAACAAATTTGGTGAATTATTTTATGATTTTTTATTAAAAAATAAATTGTTACTTAGTTATTTTAAATGGGCAATTTTGGAAATTCAATGCAAGAATTTAATGGCATCCAATGCTATATTGGGAATGTAATTAACCAACCAAACATTGTAATGTTGTATTTTTGTAACGAAAATACGTTAATGTAAAATTATAATAATATAACACTACGGTGTAATGCAACATCAAGCGAAACCAACGGCCCCTAAAGATTTTGACACGACAGCCCTTCTAAAACACATGGTGATCATTTCTTTCAAGGGGACACTTGTGTCCCCAAACAATAACGTGTGCCTATGCTAGAAAATTTGGAATGAATGTAATTGTACATCATAACAACAATAGAGCAATTGCATCAGTCAAGTTATAATAACAAAAATTTGTTACTCTAATGTGTTTACAACAAGATTTTTTAGAGCAATTGCATCAGTCAAGTTAAAATACAAAAAGTGGAAAATTTTACAAAATATGGCATAAAGCTAACTCACACCAGCTTTTGCATAATTGTGTAAATATTGAAATGTGCTACAATAACCGTGTAGTTTTCACAATGATACTATAGCTTTCTCTCTTCAAAAAGTATGACCATTTGACGAAAAAAAAAAAAGAGAAAAGAATAAAGAGTGAATATTTTACTAAAATATCTTGTAAAATAAATAATTTGATGTGGGTATTTTCAAAAAAATTGTGTAAAATTAAAAAAAAAAGGTAGATTCTTATTATAAAATAGACAAAAAGTATGACCATTTGATGGAAAAAAGAAAAGAAAAGAATAAAGAGTGAATATTTTACAAAAATATATTGTAAAATAGATAATCTGATATGGATATTTTGAAAAAAGTGTTGTATAAAATTAAAAAAAGTAGATTCTTATTATAAAATAGACAAAAAAATTTACACAAACTAATACAAATGCTCTTAGATACTCGTATACAACCTAAAACCCTAATTACGGGTACGGTTTTCGTAGTCATGAGTTATCCACAAGGATACAGAACACCCTTCAAACCAAAATAGGCCCATCTTACATGTTGCCCAATGCTATATATATATATATATATAATAGTTACATAAACATTTAACATTTAATTCTTTCTCCAAATGTTTCTTTAATTTTGGTACCAATTGGCTAGTGAGATGTCTATATTCGGTCAGCCGAAAGAACAAATACCCAAAATTCTAGATAACAGGTGTGTGGGCACGCGGGAATGAGAGAGAATTAAAACCGACCTTGGTGATTGAGACCTAAGATACTAATAGATTTGACTTATCATATAGAGATAGAGCAAGCTACATAAATATAACTCTTCTCGTTAGTAAGGGGGTTCGTTGGTTTAACCGTACCAATTCCACAAATTGCAATTGGTGGCTTATTCTGGTCTCTCAAGAGTCAAAAGTATTTTGTGGTTCATGCATGCAACAAAACTAGAGTCAGCTATCAGCCCGATGAAAATGCAAAATTGGACAAAAGAATATTGGTGTGGGACACCAAAAGATTGTGACGTACAACTTTGCTAACACAATTGCACGTAGGTGTTAAGTCATTTTCTCTTTCTTCTTCTTTTTTTTCTTTTTTTTTTAATTTTTATTTATTTCCACGTTTTATTAATAAGCTAGCAGATAATAAGTGAACTAGTTAGGGTCGAGTCAGCATTTCATGTTTAACCCAACCTAATTATTATTCGCACTAAGTTAAAAGGATTTTTAGATGTTTAGTAACGTACATATATGATTAGATTTTAAATTAACATAAAGTTGTGTTGTGAATGACATATGTTTTAGTTTCTACTAATTTATATAAAAAGCTTCTCGTTAATAATGTTTTTAATGATACCCATTCATGGGACATTCACTTTGATTGAGAAAAGAAAGCTTAAACTTTATGTTAATGCTGTGATATTTTCTGTGATGCCAAAGTTTGTTTGTTGTTTTTTAGGGAAATTCTATCGGCCAAGATCCCTTTTAGAAAAGGATCAGTCAAATAAAGTTGTCATCGTTGATGCCCTCATAACCTTCTTTCAACAAAGGCTGCTTTTTATGTCCTTTTGTTTCTAAAGCAACAGGCCTAACTAATCCTTGGAATCATTGCCAATCTTTTTTTCTTTTTCCTTTTTTTTTTCTTCTTTTTGTTTTTTGATCGTTCCATCAATCAACTCTCTCTCTCTCTCTCTCTCTCTCTCATACATTAATGCAATCAAACCTATAGCTAAATGACGTTTTGTTATGAACTTAGTAATTGTTGGTAGCTCTCTCTCCAACGACGGAACTAAGCTAATGTGTTTGGTTTAAAGTAAATCAGGGAAGATGAAAAATAATGAAGAAAAAATTGGAGAAAAAAAGAAAGAAAAAGATTTTGATGTTGTTTAGTAAGGCGAGAAAGATGAAAAATTTTTGATGGAACTCAATCATTTTCATCTTTGACCCACCAAAAACTCATCTCTCCAAATTAAATAGAGAACGAGAGTAGAAACTCCAATTTCCATGCAATGACTAAATTGCCCTCCCAATTTTAATGCTTCCTACGCATCACACCTAACCCCACGCAACATGTCCAGATTACTGAATTTTTGCCCAGTTTTGCCTAGTCTTCTATTCATTAAAAAAAGAGAAAAAAGAACGTGTCCAGACCAATGCAAAATGGTCTTTGAACCAGATTTTGTTTTTTGTTTTTGTTTTGTTTTTGTTTTTGTTTTTGTTTTTGTTTTTTTTTACTACCCAGCAACATGTCCAGATTATTAGGAATATATATATATATATATATATTTATATTAGATTAAAATATCTATAATAATAAAGAAAAATAATATAATTTTATATGTATAATGTGTTAATTTTTATATTATTTAATGAGTACAAATAAATTATTTTTTATATATTATATGTAACTAGCATGTAACCCATACAAATGCATGGATGTATTTAAAATTAAAAACAATTTTTATTATAAAACTATAAATAATTAGACAAATTAAAAAAAAAAAAACATGTAACACATGCATACATATAGATACATTTAAAATTAAACACAATTTTTATTATAAAAATATAAATAATTAGTCAAATGATTTTTTTTTAAAGTTAAATGTAATTAGTCACATATTAAATGTGTTACCTAAATTTAATATTACTTATGATCATTTTTTTTTCTAATGTATAATAAGATAGAAAGTGTGATGATTTTTGTTGTGTAATGATTTTTATTGAGTATATGTAATTAGTTTTTTTTAATAGTTCATTAATATTAGATTCTTAGTATTTTGCACTCATTAACTCACTTGGAACAAAGATTAAGAAACTTAAGTGGACGCATAGCATACACTTTTAAGTGGATAATTATGGTGTGGTCCCACATAAATTTAGACATATAGCTCAAAATTGGATTTTAATTTTAAATTCTAATTGAACTTTTTCTAAACTTTACCTATTAATATATATATATATATATATATATATATATATATATATATGTATAAGAGCATAAGAGTAGATTTATATAAACTACATTTTCTATCCTCTCACTTTTCATCTCAACCAAACAAAAGAGTTTTCTATCTCTCACACTTTTTCACCTCTCCAACCAAACACACAGGAGGAAAAACTAAATATTTTCTATACTCTCACTTTTCCATCTTCTTACCAATTTTTTATCTTTCTACTTTACCACCCCTCCAACCAAATGGACTCTTAGAGATTCATTCAGTGGTCAAGTAAAACAAAAAATTTAGGAGCCCAAATTCAATATCAATAAAAATTTTAAAATTCAAAAAATTACACACACTCACACGTATAAATATTTAAAATATGTCTTTAACATGATTATCATAATTTGAATTTTAAGCAAAGTTATAGAGTATATTATGTAATTTAACCTATATTTTATTAAGAAAGTTTCATCAAGTCAAGTTTATATAATTTAACATATTTTTTTTTAGTTATCTTGGGGAATTATCCTATATATGAAATGAAATATATATAACCATGCACACTCTAATTTTGCCTATGATTTTATATATCTAATGAAAAATAAAATTTTCTTTTATTTATTATGATAAAGTAGAACATGTCTCAAAGTTTTAGCCATAAAATTATAAAATGTTTTCCTTGAAGGGAAAAATAAATCTATGGATTACTATATCTCTATGTATGAAGAATTTTTTTGTCATTGTTTGAGATTGAAAGTTATACATAGGTTCAATAATAAATTAATACATAAAAGATAAAAGACTGTCTATTTAGTGCTAACAATAAAATAAATTAAAAAAATATATGACTGCGTTTTAACACATTTCAACTTAATCATCTATGAGAAATGTATCTCGATATTCTTTTAAGCACAAAAAATCATTTATGATTTGTTTTGTACTAAATTTTGCAACAATTTTACTCTAAAGCTTTGGTTACCATAGATTTTCTTTTATGAACAAAATTACTTTTTTATATTCTATCTAGCTCCTAATTAATTCCAAATCCAATTTATTTTCAAACAATGGATAAACTGATGACTATAATGATGAGAGAAAATATAATTTTGAAAAAGAAAATACAAAAACCAAACAATTTCTTACAAAAATAGTGTATCCAATTCAACTCTATCAAAATTACACAATATTATATGTTTTACTCATCCCACTATATATAAGCAAATGATTTTTGTAGGGACACGATTTGCAGACCAAGCCAAAGGTGTATGGGATCCTGGCTCAGTGAGCCTAGTACAATAAATTTGTAGAGAACGGGTCAAAGAACTAGGCCTTATTGAGCTGGACAACAGCTATTATAGGGACACGATTTGTAGACCAAGCCAAAGGTGTATGAGATCCTGGCCTAATGAGCCCAGTACAATAAATTTGTAAAGAACGGGTCAAAGAACTAGACCTTAATGAGTTGGAAAACGGCTAATATAGATTTAAAAGATAATCGAACAAAGACAAGGAGAATAGAATTGAATAAATTCACTGATCCGAGGAGGTCCTTTCTTCATATAAATCAATAACAATTGAATACAAGTACTATTTTGATTGCTACCCTATTCATTTTCTATTTTTTCCGCCCCCCTTATGGAGGGTTTTTGTACATTATATAGCTCCTTTTGGACCATCTTGATCCTACACTTGTTGATCATTTGAACCCTTACTTGAGTGCCTATCCCATCAAACACCCTCTTTGGTTTTCTGTGAGTTGCGGTAGCCAAGGCAGCATTGTTCAGGGGTCTTCTCCACATAAATGCTGCCAGAAAAGTAACTGCAGTGCATTCAATGTGGTGGTAGCAGCTTTTCTTTAGATATTTTTGGATTTCCTTCCTTCTCATATGTTCAAGAGGCACATCCCTATCGTCGAGGCTTCTACGAAGATTACTTTCATCGTTGGGATACACATCTGAGTTATATTTATCATATCCGAGGAGAAGTTCCTCCTCGGACCGACTTTCACTCTCTCATATCTATGAGACTCTAGACTGGAGTCCTTCATAACTATTTATCCCTCTTCAGACCAGTCAATGTTCTCAGATAAAGCCTAAGGCCCAATATATAATTTTGGGCCCTTATCCCTACAATAGCCCCTCAAAACTTTAGTTTTTCCCTCTTATCCGAGGAGAAAAATTGGGGTTTTGATTTTTAAGAGATAAGTCCATTTATTTCTCCGGTTCACACGTGTGAAATTACAGTTTTGTGTGCCCCATGATTGCCACTGATGCTTCAGAGTCCACGAGGCGTCACTAATTGCTCCAGGCGGCGTTATGTTCCCCACATCCAACGGTGAGGCGCTAATCCAATGGTTGACATCTTTTTTTGAATTTTGAGTGGGATAACTACCACTCAATTCTCCCTCCTATATAAGGCATATGAAGGGCTTGCTTTCCCCACTTTACGAAAACTTTCAAGCCCTCAAGAGCACTCAACTTTTGCAAAATTCTTAATCCTTCAAGAGCCTCCCACAGTGTCACTTGTTCATTTTTCGTAAGTTTTCACTTTTTTTATTTTGTTCTAGGTCGTTTTCTTCTTGGCCAATATCCTCGGCCTTTCAATTTTTATTCCTTTACACACTAATTTCAATTGTTTCCTTCTAACTCGTCTAAATGGGTAGATTTGAGCATCTAGTAGACTCCCCTGCCAAAGTAGAGGTTTTTAAGGATAAATATCACATTCCGCAGGGTGTAGCCCTGTGGTACTATGAACCAGACCGGATAGCTTTTGATAGAGAGGAGGGGGAGGTTGTCATTCCCATGATAGCTTTTATAGAGGGATGAATGATGCTCCCAATGGGTAGAATAACCCGCGATTACCTTTTTAACCATAGGCTGTGCCCTCATCAGTGCACACCCAATTTCTTTAGGTTCCAGGTTGCGTCGATGCTCTAAACTAGCATCTGGGCCTGGGGCTTACCTGGCATGATGTGATCCACATGTACGAGTGCCACTCACAAGCCGACGGGGGGTATTACCTTAAGTTTAGGTCACCTATCGTTAGGCTCATCTCATACCTTCCCAAATCTAATAAGGGCATGAAAGACAATTACCTGATAGCCTCAAGAGCATGGCATGACGGCATTCACTGCCTTCTCCGAGAAGGACAACCAGGTGGGATACCTTAGAGTTAGGTTCCCTAACAAGACTTTTAGACTATTTAACCCTACCCATGTCATTGTTTCCCTATCATTTTGTTTCCTTTTGATGATGAATTTTAACTTTTTGTGCTTTGCTTCTCGGCCATATTCATAGATAAGAACCAAGTAGCTCCTCGGCTCAGCCTTACCAACATTGCGACTCTTAATTATTTACTCAGGTCAGAAATTTTTGTGAACGAGGATGGACAGCTGAGAGCCGTCCATCAGATTCTAGACTTTGAGCCTATTTCAAAGATATTCCAAGAGATTGGCCACGACATTAGAGCTGGTGATTCTCGGATAAACTGGATTGACATATCAAGACCGGACTTCCTCGCTTGAGATGACCTGCCCCCGGTCGTGCTCCCAATCCAGCAAAACCTTCCACCACCCACGATATCGTTGCAACAAGTTCCCTTCGAAGTAGCAGCAGTGGAAGAAGAGATTTCCTCCTCGCGTTTATCGTTGGAAGAGGAGATAGACAAGTTTCATTTTGAAGAGGAAGAAGGCGAAGAGCCAGAAAGGCCGGTAGATCTCTCGAGCTTTGAGGCCGAGTTGGACAGGTCTTCTGCTGCACATTCTCTGAGGCTAATAGTCGCTCGGATTGATAACAGCTCAAAGACCGAAGAGGAGGGCACGGACTTGAAGATAGGACCGGCTTAAAAGGCCTACTGGCCAACAGGAACAAAGAGTCAACTCTAAAAGAGGTTCCTAAGACCTAAGCTCCTCCAAGTCTTCCTCCTCCGCCTCTTACTAACCTCGGACTGCATGCCAATCTGGACTTGAAAAAGAAATGCCAATTGTGAACTTAGAGGAAGGTGAGGTGCCACAAAAGCGGGCTAAACAACATAGGAAAGGCAAGGGACCCCAGGATGAGAAGGCCGCCTCAGTGGAGAGCAGGGAGGATTCCCTAGGGGCCAACATACGCCGACCACTACGCATTTGGTCCCCCAAGATTGAGTTGGATGGCACGCCCGTCCCCTGGGACTCCTCGGTCCGTAACTTTCAGGGGGGGCATGCGGGTTATGTTGTCGAAGCCCTAGAGCAGCCACTTCTTCTCCCGAGAGATATGGTAAGTGTTCTGACACATCTCTTGAATTGAATACGTAGGCACTTTTCTTATTCTTTCCCTTTTCTTACACGGAACTACTCCGTTATTTTTATGTAGGTTACCCAATAGGTCTTCGTGGCTGAGGAGTGGGTTAAAGATACCAACAATAAAGTTAAGGTGGAGGCCCTCTCCTGCGCCAAGACTGAGAAGATGTTGGGGGCTCTTAAGGAGGAGCATAAGAAGCTGACGAACTAGCTAACCGCTTTGGAGAGGGACCGTCTTAGTGTCAAAGCTGGATTGAAGAATACGGAGGCTCAGGCCGAGGACCAGCATCAAAAACTTCACATAATCGAGATAGACCTAGCCACCCAAAGACAAACAGTCTTGGACCTCAAGGCTGAGCTGCAAAAAGCTCAAGACATAGCTCAGATGGCCAGGGAAGCTGCTGAGGCTGGGGTGGTGGTGTCCTATGATCGTGGGGTGCATGACATGGAAACTCGATTGGCCGAAGAGGTGGTAGGGGCCTGCAGGGATTACTGCACCGAGACTTGGGTAGAAGTGCTCAACCTGAGGACGACTTCACGATCAAGGACATGGTCACTAAGGTCAAAGATGTGGAAACTAAGTCCAAAGCTGGTGATGCTCACTCCAAGACTGTTGATTCCAAGAAAGTCCCTCCACAAGCAAAGACCTAGATATAGGATTTTCCTTTGTAGCTTTCTATGTGTATATCTTCCTTTTGTTGTGGTGTTTTCACTACTGTTTGTAATTGAACTTCCTTTTGGTTAATAGAGAAGCTTTATTTTTATCTTTGGTTTCACGAAACCTTCTTTTTCTTGGTAATATTTTACTCTTTGATTATGATTGATATAATATTTATCTTACCAAGTACGGAATGAACATAGTAATATGAAACTTATACAATCTCATAAGTTTGCCTCGGCACAACACAACTTTAACCTTAAAGATACACCGAATAATTTAAGCAATTTAACCAATTATCAGCAATAGAGAAGTTTACCACATACCTACACTGTGAATAAACTTTTCTACAATGAAGGCTAAAGAATAAAAGGGGAACAGATATCCTTCAGATTATCCAACACTTAGATGAGTCATTAAAGACTTTAACTTATTCAGACCTTGCTATCCGAGGTGTTGATTACAAGTCCGAGTCTATTTTAACACTCAATGAGAAACAAGAAGGTGTTACAGTATTAATTTTCCCAAAGCATGTGGTCCGAGGATCCAGGCATGACTTAGGTTTTGTTTAAACCCTTTAAATAGATTTCACAGAGTTTTAATTTTCCCAAAGCATGCGGTCTGAGGATCCAGGCATGACTTAGGTACTATTTAAACCCTTTAAATAGATGTCACAGAGTGTTAATTTCCTCAAAGCATGCGGTCCGAGGATCCAGGCATGACTTAGGTTCTATTTAAACCCTTTAAATAGATGTCACAGAGTGTTAATTTTCCTAAAGTATGCGGTCTGAGGATCCAGACATGACTTAGGTTTCGTTTAAACCTTTTAAATAGATATCACAGAATGTTAATTTCCCCAAAGCATGTGGTCCGAGGATCTAGGCATGACTTAGGTTTTGTTTAAATCGTTTAAATAAATGTCACAGAGTGTTAATTTCCCTAAAGCATGTGGTCCAAGGATCTAGGCATGACTTAGGTTCTGTTTAAACCTTTTAGATAGATGTCACAGAGTGTTAATTTCCCTAAAGCATGTGGTCCGAGGATCTAGGCAAGGATTAGATTCTGTTTAAACCCTATAAATAGATGTAAGAATAATAGAAAATGCAGTATATTTTCACGATAAGCGAGCATATGACAAAAGAAACTTTCATTAATAATAATAATAATACATTTTCAGGTTGTTTACATTCCAAGGACGCGGTATTAGACATTCATCTAGGTCTTCGAGGTTATACGCTCTTATTCTAGCCTCCGAAGTGATACGATATGGCCCCTCCTAGTTTGGCCCGAGCTTTCCCTATGTTGGGTTCTTTGCAATACTTACAACCTTTTTCAACACTAAGTCATTTGGAGCTAATGGTCTCAGCTTCACATTTGCATCATAGCCTTGCTTGAGCTTGCGTTGGTAATATGCCAGTTGGACCATTGCATTCTCTCTCATTTCTTCAATCAAGTCTAAGCTTCTTTCTAGCAATCCATCATTATTGCTTGGATAAAAAGAACTTGTTCTTAGTGTTGGGAAGCCAGTCTCTAAGGGGATAACAGCCCCAGTTCCATAAGTCATTGAGAAGGGGGTCTCCCTTGTTAATCTGCAAGGTGTGGTTCGATACGTCTAAAGGACATGCGATAATTCTTCCACCCATCTTCCCTTCGTATTATCCAGCCTTTTCTTGAGTCTGTTCACTATGACTTTGTTAACAACCTCGGCATGTCCATTCCCTTGGAGATAAGCCGGGGTAGTGTATCGATTTGTAATTCTGAGTCCACAACAGTATCGCCTAAAGGCTTTGCTATCAAATTGAAGGCCGTTATCTAAGATGAGGGTACGAGGGACCCTAGACCGAGTAACGATGTTCCTTCAAACAAACTTCTTGACATCTACATCTCGGATATTCGCCAAAGGTTCAGCTTCAACTCACTTAGTGAAGTAGTCTGTGCCAACTAGCAACTATCTCTTGTTCCCTGCTGCCTTGAGGAAAGGACCGACAATGTCCAAGCCCCACTGAGCGAATGGCCAAGGACTGGATAGAGGATTAAGGACTCTTCCCGGTTGGTGTATGTTTGGTGAAAATCTTTGACACTGGTCGCACGTCCTTACATATTCTTGAGCTTCTTTTTGCATGTTGGGCCACCAATAACCTTAAGTGATGGCTCTGTGTGACAAGGACCTTCCTCTAGTGTGGCTTCCACAAATCCCTTGGTGTAACTCCTCTAAGAGCAATTCCGTTGTTTCAGGGTGTATGCACAGCAGGTATGGCCCTAAAAAGGAGCGTTTGTACAATTTCTGATCCTCAGAAAGCCAGAATCGAAGAGCCTTTCTTCGTACCTTGTTAGCCTCTGACCTTTCCTTGGGTAGGATATCCTCCTTTAAGAATAGTATTATGTCTAGCTAGGCCTAACTCTAACTTGGTGAACATGAACCACCTCTGTGTTCATCCTTGTAGGTTTGTACAAGTCTTCCACAAGAATGACCCGAGATAAGCCCTCCGCCGAGGAGGTTGCGAGTTTGGCTAGTGAATCAGCATGTGTGTTTCTACCTCTAGGGATATGCAACAGGTTAAAAGACTCAAAGCCCAATCGCAAATGTCTAGCCTGACTCAAGTACCCTCATATTCTTTTTGTCTTTGGCCTCAAATTCTCCATTCACCTAGCTGACGATCAATCTTGAGTCCGAGAACACTTCTACAACCTTTTCGCCCATTTTCTAAACCATGGCCATTCCCACTAGCAGAGCCTCATATTCAGCTTCGTTATTTGTAGCCGATAATCCTAATCTTAATGACTTCTCAATTGTGATCTTCTCGGGTGAGACCAGAACTAGCCCCATTCTGGACCCATTCTGATTTGCTGCATCGTCAACGTATACTTTCCAGGACGAAGGACCTTGTTGGGAGATCATGCCAACTGATTTTCCAACCATGTTTTGGTTCTCTTCTTCTACTTCCGACGGAGGTTCTACGAACTCAGCCACCAGATCTACGAGGACTTGAGCCTTGACAGAGGTGCGAGGCATGTACTTGATGTCGAAAGCCCTTAGGATTGTCCCCCATTTAGAAACCCTTCCCATGTAATCAGCACTTCAGAGTACAGCTCTAAGCGGGAGTTGAGATAAGACGAACACCGTATGAGCTTGGAAGTAATGGAAGAGTTTATATGTAGCATGTACCACCGCCAAATGGCCTTCTCCAACGGAAGGTAGCGGATCTTGGCCTAATGTAGTGACTTGCTCACATAATAAACTAGCCTTTATATGCCGCTGTCATCTCTTATCAACACCAAGCTTACAACATGGGGAGCAGCAGCGATGTAAGCAAACAGATGCTCATCCACCTTAGGTTTGGACATGATAGGTGACTGAGAGAAGTATTCCTTGAGTTGTTGAAAAGCCAGGGCACACTCCTCGGTCCATTCAAATCCTTTCCATTTGTTCATCAACAAGAAGAAAGGTCTGTATCTATCCGCTGACTAAGAGATGAATCGGTTCAGGGTAGCAATCATCCCTGTCAGTTTCTGGACCTTTTTGGGATTTCGAGGTGGCTGCAAATTGTTAATTGCCTTAATCCGATCGGGGTCAGCTTCAATCCCTCGATGAATAACCATGTAGCCCAAAAATTTGCTCGACCCCAAGCTAAAAGAGCATTTGGAAGCATTAAGGCACAATTTGTGCTTCCTCAGAATTTAAAAAATATTCCCGAGATCTCCTATATGCTCGGACACTACCTTACTTTTCACTACCATGTTGTCTATATAGACCTCGACGCTCTTGCCTAACTGTGGTTCAAACATTTTGGTCATCTCCTTTGATAGGTAGACCCTGTATTTTTCAAACCAAAGGGCATCACCTTATAGTGATAGTTTCCAATAGGGGTGAGAAAAGATGTTTTATCCTGATCATCCAGGGCTAGTGGTATTTGATGGTACCCTTGAAAGGCATCTAAGAAGCTCATTCGAGGATGGCCCACGGTTGCATCTATCAGCTGATCTATCCTAGGCATATGGAAGGACTCTTTTGGGCAAGCTTTATTTAGATATGTGAAGTCTACATACACTTTCCATTTCCCACTCTTCTTTTTCACTACTACAGTATTGACCAGCCACTCAGGGTTGAATACCTCTTTGATAGGCCCCGCTTGCTTAAGTTTCATCACCTCGTCTTTGACAGCATCGAAGTGATCCTTGGATGAGCGTCGAGGTGGTTGATTTTTGGGGGTGACAGAGGGATTAACATTTAAATGATGACAGTTGAAGTTCGGATTCACCCCTGGGGCCTCATAGGCACTCCATGCGAACACATCAAAATTTTTCTAAGAAACTCAACCAGCTCTTCCTTCTCTGGAGGAGGTAACTGAACCTCGATCTGAAAGAACTTCTTCGGGTCATCACCAATAACGACCATTTCCAAATCCTCACATTTTACCTCTTCGGCCAATCCGTTAACATGCAAGCCCGGAGCTCTTAATTGCTATGAATTTTCTCCAACAGAGGCCGAGGACTCAACTTCTAGTTGATGTAAGATGGCAGCCACTAGGCACTGCCTAGCTGTGGATTGACTTCCTAAGATCTCACTTACATAGCCCTCTAACGGATATTTCACCTTCTGGTGTAGAGTAGAAGAAACAACTCCTAGGGCATGAAGCCAAGGCCTGGCCACAATGGCTGTGTAGGGTGAATAAGCATCCACCACGATGAAATCCACCTCCACCACCTTTGAACTGGTCAGTACAGGTAATCGGGTATGGCCTTTCGTAATAATAGCTTTCTCATCAAAACTCACCAAAGGAGAATTGTAGGCTGTCAGGTCTTCAGGTCTCAATTTTAGCCCCTTGTATAGGTCGGGGTACATAATTTCAGTACCACTGCCCTAGTCTACTAGAACCCTCTTCACATCGTACCTCCTGATCTTGAGTGTGACGACCAAAGCATTATCATGGGATTGTATGGTTCCAATCTTATCGCCGTCCAAGAAGCCCAATATTGATTGAATATCAATTCTAACCCTCTTCAGCTCTGCATTAGCGCCCTCGGCGGGTAGTCGAGCCATAAACATCACTCTGGAAGGATATGAGCTGGTCCTTCCTAGAGCAGCAAAGATGACATTTATCGTTCCTAGAGGAGGTCTTGAAGAATCATCCCTTCGGGACCCTGAGCTTGTCTGGTCCCCCTGACCACTAGATGGTGCAAGAGTTGCTTAAGTTTTCCCTCTCGGACCAACTAGTCCAAATGATCCCACAAATTCCTACAATCCTCGGTAGTATGTCCTTAGTCTTGGTGATAGTGGCAATAAAAACTCTGATTGTGCTTCATGGGGTTTCCTGCCATCTTATTTGGCCATTTGAAGAATGGCTCATTCTTAATTTTCTCAAGAACCTGGTGTGTTGGCTTTCTGAATACAGCATTAACCGCTTGAGTGTTGGCAAGCCCTGCTGGCCTAGCAAAGTCCCTCCGAGGTCGATTATTACTGTATCGGTCCGACCTGAAATCCCTCTTCTCCTGAGAAATAACCTTAGCCTTTCCTCCTAGTTCCTGGTCTTCCTCAACCCTTTTGTACTTATCAATTCGGTCTTTGAGTTAGCGTACACTAGTAACAGGCTTGCCAGTTAAAGATTTCCTTAAGCCGTGCTCGACTGGAAGGCTGACCTTAAATGTTCAGATAGCCACATCATCGAAGTCTCCGTCTATCTCATTGAACATCTCTTAGTATTGATTTGAGTACGTCTTCAGCGTTTTTCCCTCTCGCATGGATAAGGATAGTAATGAATCCAAAGGCCGTGGAACCCTGTTACACTTAACAAAACGAGATCCAAATGCTCGGGTGAGCTCCTTGAAGGAATTTATGGAATTTGCTCTCAGGCCATAGAACCATCTCATCGCCACGGGTCCCAAACTAGATGGGAAAACTTTGCACATCAAGGCCTCATCCTTGGAGTGGATGGCCATCCTCTGATTAAAGTGGCTCACATGTTCTACTAGGTCCGTTCGACCGTTGTAAATGGTGAACGTGGGTTGATGGAATCGTCGAGGAAGTCTTGCCCCTTCAATCCTACGCATGAAAGGTGATCTAGAGATCTGATTCAACGCTTTGCTCATGTTGTCATTTCCTAGGCCCTTACGAGGTGGGCTTTTATACCTTAGTCTATGATAGTGCTCTTCTTCGTAGGTGGAAGGCTTGCCTGGTGGAGTCCTTAACCTTCACCTATAACTGATGTCCTCTTCGTCCCTAGAGGAATCGTCAGAGTTGGAAAGGGTTCGCTTCCGCTGTGCACGGCCCAACTTCTTCTCTAAATCATCAATCTTCAGCTGCATGGCTTTTTCGTTATTTGGCCTTCGAGAAATGTGAGTTCCTACTTGAGAGTGGCTTCTACTTGTATACGTAATAGGCACACTACCCTCCCAATCTTTTTCACGCTTAGGATTAAGAAAATCTTCTTGTCGTTGAGAACCTGCAGACTCTGCCTGGTGTGGACCTGATCCCACCATTGCTGACCGTTGCACTCACTAATACATAAGCTCTTCTCACAGACGGCGTCAATTGTAGGGACACGATTCGCAGACCAAGCCAAAGGTGTAGGGGATCCTGGCCCAATGAGCCCAGTACAATAAATTTGTAGAGAACGGGTCAAAGAACTAAGCCTTAATAAGCTAGAAAACAACTAGTATAGATTTAAAAGATGATCGAACAAGGTCGAGGAGAATAGAATTGAATAAATTCACTGATCCAAGGAGATCCTTTCTTCATATAAATCAATAACAATTGAATACAAATACTATTTTGATTGCTACCCTATTCTTTTTCTATTTTTTCTGCCCCTCTCATGGAGGGTTTTTGTACATTATATAGCTCTTTTTGGACCATCTTGATCCTACACTTGTTGATCATCTGAGCCCTCACTTGAGTGCCCATCCCATCAAACATCCTCTTTGGTAATCTATGAGTTACGGTACCCAAGGCAGCACTATTCAAGAGTCTTCTCTACATAAATGCGGTTAGAAAAGTAGCTGCAGTGCATTTAATGCGGTGGTAGCAGCTTTTCCTTAGATATTTTTGGATTTCCTTTCTTCTCGTATGTTCATGAGGCACGTCCCCATCGTTGGGGCTTCTACGAAGATTACTTTCATCGTTGGGATACACGTCTGAGTTATATTTATCATACCCGAGGAGAAGTTCCTCTTCGGACCAACTTCCACTTGTCTTATATCCATGAGACTCCAGACTGGAGTCCCTCATAACTATTTATCCCTCTTCGGACCCGTCAACGTTCTTGGATAAAGCCCAAGGCCCAATATATGATTTTGGGCTCTTATCCCTACAATTTTTATAGAATAATCTGTTCTAATTATCTTAGCTAGATTAATACCCAAACATACCCACATAGTTAGCCTTGGCTTACTTTATTTATTAATTTTTATTCTTATAATTAAAATTAGAAAAATAATTAGAAATAATAAAGAAATAAGAAAGAAATGAATGTTCTTCCATTCTTAAAGTTTAAGCATTTTGTATTCAAGAAAAACAAAATAATTAATAAGATAATTCGAAAATTTTATTTATTTATTTATTTTTTTGAAGGAGAAAATTTTATTATTTTTGAAATGCAGGCGAATGGACAAGTTAGGGACACATTAAGCTTGTTGATATCTTAAATATGGTAGCACCACTTGAGCTTAAGTGTTTATTAATTAAAAATCAGAGGGATGGAGGCACCTCAACATACTGCTAGTGTTTTCTCAAAAAAAAAAAAAAAATACTGCTAGTGTATGGACGAGTTGGCAAAACTTATTAGCTAGGCTTGTTTCTAAAATATGGTTGCACCACTTCAGCTTAGGTATTTATTATCTAAAAGATTTACAAATTAAAAGGGGCATCATAGGTGTGGGTTTTCTTTTTGGTTTCTTTAGTTAGTCTAACTAAATTCTTAAAGGTGGATTCCAGTTAGCTCAACAGGTAAAGTCTTTGATGGTTGTATAAGAGATCTGGGATTCAATTCCCGTCTACACAAAAAACTAATTGATATCTTGGTCTAATGACAAAGAGTTATCATTAGGAGTGGATGTCATAAGTTAAAACCTTCTCTCAAAAAAAAAGAAAAAAAAAAACCTTAATTCTTGAAGGAAGCTAGGTAATGTAACTTTTATTTTATTATTATTATTTTTTTTTTGAGAAATAAACACGCACACAAGAGAGAGGAAATAAAGTTTTAATTCAAAAGCACATCACAAACTCTTCTTAAAAGTCATGGTAACTTTTAAGAAATAACGGAGTATATTGCATACAACAATCTTTCTTAAGCAATACAAGTCTTTTTGAGAAAATTTTAAATTGGAAGTCTTAAATTTCATATTATGAGAAATTAAAAAAAAAAAAAAAAAAAAAAGTTAAGGGCCATGGCCACTGTTGATATAAAAGTAGTTCCGTCCTGTATCTCTTTATATAGGCTCCTAAGTCATTGTCCTGTGACACATTTTCATGTTTATGGCATTTGGTTTTTACCTCCAGCTCATTTAACAGTGTTTGTTTTAATTCTCCTCTAATCGCGCATGTTGATTATAATTTCACTATCTGTTCAGCAACTTTTTCCAAATACACTGTACTCACCAAAGTTACGACAAGATTCAAAAAGTTGAACCCATTTGTAAAACATCATATCAATAAAATAAAATAAAATAAATGTTAGAGCCAGTGCATTAAACATGTTAGCTCAACTTGACTTTAGACAGCTCTGTATTTTTTTCCAATAGCAATATCCTTGAGTCAAAAGAATTAACCATGGAGTGTGAGAGTCTTGGTTCTTATGAATCAAAAGAGAATTGAAACAATATTTTACTATATTTCCTTGATTATAAGAAAGAAAAGATTTCCATTTATTTGTCGTCAAGATTCCCAATGTTGTTCACCAATTTTATTGGTCGATAACAAGTAGTCTCCCAATTTCATAGCAGATTCTTGTAGACCATATCCTTCATCAGCCATACTTTTTAGAGTACTTTCCCAAAAGAAAAATTAAGTCTGTAGAGATAGCGACCTATAATACTTTGGGAAATGACAGAAACTGCTTATCTCCAATGTCAAAAGGCACATACAGAGACTTTGAATTACGACTAGGGTTTATATTCACAAACCAATGAAAGCATCCTTGAAAACACCACAAGCATTAAATTTCCAAATATCGACCAAATTGTGGATGCCATCAATCTTTGCCACATATTTATACGAACGAAAATTTTTTAAGTTATTGTCAAATTTTAATACAACATATTTACAAATTCATCTGATAATAAATTCGATTGATATTACGTTAATACATGATAAATACATGTTTAAATTATTTTTTTTATTAGTAACACATCGATTTGTAAAATTTTTATAATAAAATTTACAATATCCTAATATCACTCTTTTATGAAGTGCATGTATCTCAAACCTTCATGCCGATGTCCGATTTTGACTACAAAATAACGAACAAATTGAACAACCTTGTATTGTTAGTCCTCGACCAAAGCCTAACCTACAGAAGACGCAATGATTTAAACCGCTGTACAATTTTTTTTGTTGCAGAGTGTAATACTGTAATGCATGTACTCAGCCACGATTGGATTAAGCAAGCAAATTGGACTCAGGGACTAAATATAATATGCAAAGCAAGAAATCGCATGAAGGTACTACTTTCAAACTTTCGGTGCTGAAATTGAAAACCGGATTGAATTTTATCAAGGCATGTATATTTGACGCTTCATTCAGCTTCAATCAAGTACGGCTTTCTAGGGCTGTATGTCCATATCAATTAGAATGAAGAATAAGGCTAGTAGATGCCTCTTTGAAGTTTGAAGGGACAGTAAAGCAAACTCAGGGTTTTAAGCCAGATTTAACAAAGGTGATCTTGATGGAAAGCGAGGAGAGAATATCAATTTGAAAATCATGAACATTTACACGTGTGCATGCGCACAAATATGTAATAGACACTGCACCCTTGTACAAATATGATACCAGGATGGACCCAGGTGGGGGCCCAAGGGGGCCTAGCCCGGGGTCCCTTTTTAAAATTTTTTTAATATATATAGTTATTATGTATTTTATTTTTGTAATTGGGTCTCCTTCTAAAACCCTAGGCCCTCTTTCTTCTCAATAAGCTTAATTAACCTCACCCAAATAGCAACTATCTAACACAAAAACTTAACAAAAATAATAAAAACATTCACAATAATGATTGTATTTTTGCAACAAAAAAAAAAAAAAAAAAATCATTTTACCACCAAAGAACCAAAAAATCATGTGTTATTGAAGAAGTTGAAGCTAAATTTTTTACAACTATAGTAAACTGGTATAAATACCAGTTGACTATAGCAAATTGTTAAAAATAAAATACAATATTTTATTAAGATTATATCTCTCATTCAATAGAAAAACTCAAATTCTCTCGCTTCCTTTATTATTTTGAAAAAAAAAAAATAGAACATTTGATACTGGGAGTATTGTTAAGTGAGCTGGTAAAATAGATAAAGTAATTTTTGTGGTGTTACAAGCTAAAAATTTTTCCACTACCACTGTGAATGCTCTTAACTTCAACCAAAAAAAAAAAAAAAAAAAAAAAAATCTAGCCAGTCTAGAATTAAAGAAAGACATATTATTATTATTATTATTATTATTATTATTATTATTATATGTTTTTGACTTTGTTGGTAAATGATTGTATCTTAGGCTGTGTTTGGAAATATGTAACATGTTTTTTTAGTGTAAAATATTTTCAATTGAAAATATTTTACGATAAGGAAAATATTTTCAGTTGTTCGTTTGTGTTTTGGAAAATTTGCCGGAAAAGTGTTTTCAGTGTTTGGTATTGCATGTAAAAACCTATTTTTAGAAAACCCAACCACCATAGTCACCACCATAAACCCAGCCACCACTGGCCATTACAAACCTAGCCACCGTCAACCACCATATAACCAAATAACTTGAAAAATCATAATCAAAATCAAAACCCATTAATCTCAAAATCAATATCAAAACCCATCTACCAAAACCCACAAGCCACCACCATTAAAACCCACAAACCATCCAAGCTACAGATCCACTACGCCCAATTGGCCACCATTAACACTTAAACTCTCCCCCCACCCACCACCATTGAAACCCATGAATCACCCCAACCATTGATCCTCCAAAACCCAAGAAAAATGTTATTTTACTTGAAGAAAAATGTTATTTTACTTGTAAAAAAAAAAAAAAAAACCATTTTGGGCAGCGACGGCGTGGGTGGGAGATGGGTTGAGGTGGCGCGATCATGTTCACTCTCATCTTCATGATCGTTGACTTGAGCGTGAGACTGGGAGTGAGTGGATGAGCTCAGATTTGAGCTGAACAAAATTGGGGTAGGAAGAGGCACGGGTCTGGTGAGTGAAAAAGAGAGGATGAAGGTGAAGTAGATCAGAAACTACCTTCATCGGCACAGGGGCTTGCAGGCACGACAATGGGGCCGTGGGTCGAGGACTGGATCTATGCTTCATTGGCGGTAGCTTTCACCATCCTTCGACTTAGGCTTGGCATAAGTGATTAGAGTGAGTGAGGAGTTGAATTTTCTATTAGGACATATGTGAATCATGTTAGGAACGTATGTCAATATTTAATGTAATTGGCTAATCCTTTGACAAAACGCACTTTACTTGTAATTGGGTAGATCTAAGATGTGTTTAATACTTTAAAGAACAAGAGTTTAAGTCTAGTATTGAAGCCATGCAAATCTGTCCAAGAAACAAGTGAAGAAGTGCTGATTCATTAAAGCTCGACAGCTACTCGACAGATAGCTATCTATCGAGCTCGACAGATACTATCTATCGAGGTATCTATCGAGAATTACGAAAATCAATTTTTCAGATTTGATTTTCAGCCCATGTTTATTTATTTGTTTAGGGTTTCTTTTCTCAAAATTCTAGACATATATAAAGCTTATTTTAAAGGCCGTCACATAAGAGAATACAAGAAGAACACATGCAAAAAGTGACTGAGTGCCTTATTCTCTCTGAAAGAAGCTACTGCGTCTTTGCGCCTTAGGGTTTGTAACCAAGTACTTCTTGATTTTCATTGTTGATGAAATGAAGAACTTTGTAGCCAACATTCTTCTTCCTCAAGTTGGTGAGTGAGTCATGTACTAAGATTCTTGCAAAGGTTTTAATCACGTACTGTGATTCGTGCAACAAAAGGGTGGCGTTCATATATTGAAGAGTTCAGAGGCTCTGAAGTGGTAGAAGGTTTCTGCTGTAAATTCTTCTACAGGGATTGTAAAGTCTCAGGACAAAGATTTTGTACTAGATTTGAAACTTCTCTTTACTATAGTGAATTGCATTTCAGGAAGGTTTCCCCCAGGTTTTTTACTGTGAAACAAGTCTGTGTCATTGGTTTTCCTGGGTCATCATATCTTGTCTTATTTACTATTCCGCTGTGCATGATATTGACACGATTGATGTTAGTTTGTTTTAACAAGGTTCATTCATAATAAATCTAATTAACAACTTGGACTTAAAACTTGTTTCTATCAACCGGGGTCTAAATTTTTCAACAGGTGGTATCAGAGCGGGTACACTCTAATTGGATTAATTTCCTGAGTGTGATCCTTGACCCCCGTTGTCACGGATCGTGGACAATCTCTTTTGATTCCTCCTCTATTTGATGGCACTAATTATGCATACTGGAAAGTTCGTATGAAAGTTTTTTTGCAGACTCTAGGTGAACAGGTATGGCAAGCTATTGAAGTTGGTTGGATTATGCCAAAGGAAGTGCTAGTAGATTGGGATGAAGCAACAATCATAGCGGCAAATTTCAATAGTAGGGCCTTGAATGCTTTGTTTTGTAGGGTGACCAATGAGGAATTCAAGAGAATATCATCCACAGGAGTTGCCAAGGAAGCATGGACCATTCTTGAAACCACTTATGAAGGTACCAAGGCAGTAAAGACTATGAAACTTCAAAGACTCACTAGTAGTTTTGAAGAAATAAGGATGGAGGAGGATGAGACCTTTGATGAGTTCTATGCTAAACTCAAGGATATTGTGAATTCTGTCTTCAACCTTGGATAATCTATAGTAGAATCCAAAATTGTTAGGAAAATCCTTAGGTCCTTACCTGAAAGATTCCATGCCAAGATCACTACCATTGAAGAAGTGAAGGACATTGATCAACTTCCTTTGACTGGGCTTGTAGGGAACCTTCAAACCTATGAGATAGGATTAGGCTCAATGGGAAAAGGTGGAAAGAGTAAAAACTTGGTTCTTAAGGGTATAGAGGAAGAGATTGAGGACTCTGAAGATGAAAATGAAAGTGAAGATGAAGATGAAGATGATGATGAGGATGAGGATGAAGATCTAACCTTCATCACTGATGAGATTATCAAGCTTCTTCAATTTAGGAAAAAGGATAAAGGCAAACCTCCTAGGAAATCTAAATCTTCAAGGAAGGGCAAGAATGAGAAACCCCTCATCCAATGCCATAAGTGCAAAGGTTTTGGTCATATAAGGATAGAGTGCCTGAACTACCTTAGGAAGGAAAAGACTGAGAAGTCAAAAGATAAAGGGTTGGTTGTTACCTGAAGTGATACTGAGAATGTCTCTTTTGATGAGTATGTGGATTAATGTGGTCACTTTATAGCTTTTGCTGCCACAACCGATAAGGTGATTGTGGAGTGTGCTAGTGACAATGAGGATTCTTCTGATAATGAAGTACCCAAGAAGATGACCCTTCAGAAAGCCTATGATAAGCTATGCACTAAATTTATAAAATCTGAAAAGACTTCTCATCATTGTAGAAAAGAGTTTAATGAGTCAAAAACTGAAAAAGCTGAACTATTAGTCAAATTAGATGAGACTACAAGGTTGGTTGAGACCCTTGTTGTGGAGAACACCTCATTAGAAGAGAAGGTCAAAAATCTTGAGGTTGAGCTTAGTCAAGCTAGTACTCAAATAGAGAGGATGTCTAGTGCAAAACTTGATGAGGTCTTGAGTGCTCAAAAGCCTAGTTCTGATAAGACTAGCTTAAGATATGTTGTTTCCTCCAGCCTCTCCCCTTCCACGGCTTCTGGATCAAGGACTGTCTTTGTACCACAATTTGAGAAAGGTAATAAAGGTATGAAATCCATAATTAATATATCTAATTTTAAATCCTTTGTTAAACATCATGTTTGTCACCATTATGGTGTTTCTTGACACATTTATCCTAATTGCTTTAAGTTGTATCCTCAAAAGCAAGTACCCAAATGATCACAGGTTTCCTCTCAAAGACCTACACCTTTATTTGGAGAGTTATTAAAAGCCTTGAGCTTTTTAACTCAATTTTAGAAGAATCTTAATTCTTCTATGTCCTTTAGTAGACATACTAGGACACGTGCCTTTACATCTTCACAACTAAAGACTCGTGCTGTGTGGGTGAGAATGGAGCCTAAGACTTAATTGTCTTTTTGCTTATCCTCTGCTTTAATTCTTTCTATTTAAAGTAGGACTCTCTTTGCTTGATTTCTTATCTGCCTTGGAATCATGCTTTCATGCATCTGCACCTTTCTATCATGTCTTCATGCATATGCATCTTTCTTTCATGCTTTCATGTTGTTTGTCTGTTTGTTGTTTAGTCTTTATTTTGTTTTTTTTTTTTTTCAAAATAAAAATTGAAAAATTAGAAAAACACAAAAACAATGTGTTTTTGTGTACATTAGTACTTGTGTACCTTGGATGGCCATTTAAACAAAATTTTTCTAAATTTTGTATCTTTTGTAGCTTAGATGAGCATCTCTATGCACAACTAAGAAAATGAGCTTTGGGGCTCGTGTTTGTGATGAGTATAATTAAGTAATCTCTTGTACTTAACACTTGTATCACTCTTTTGATGGGAAGGACTAAAAAATTCTAAGAGAAATGCGTAAATAACCATCTCACCACTGTTGCCCGCCAATCATGAAATGACATCTGTATGCTTCGGCATAGCAAAAGTGTAATGTCAAAATGCTTAACATCATTGGGTATTTCTTTTCTATCTCTTATATGTCCATGCATGGTTTGCTTAAAAGGAAAATATGCAAAGAAATTAAAGCATCAAGAAACAAAATGCTTTATACATGAATGCAAGCGTGTATTCTAGGAGATATGGGAGTTATAGGATGTACCTCGAAGGTGATAGTCCCCATCAAACAGTTATGATTTTGTGTGAGTTAAAGTGATTTTCTCATATCTCAAATCTTCATAACATGTAGACACTTATGCAATCTTGTGATGTTTTCACACACAACACGCAATATTCTTCGCTACTTTTGATACATGTGCAGGTACAATGTGATTCCGCCATCACAAGGAATACAAATGTATGCTCACTAAACTGTTTTAACTTATTTTTGAGATATAAAATTGGTTAGAATTTTTTTGTGCGTGTGTGTTTTTGATCTAAATGCTGAACATTTTTCTTATTGAGAGATCAAATGTTGATGGATTTTTGGTTGAGTAACATGTTTGATTACATTCATGTCTGTGTTTTTTTCTTCTTTGAAAAATTGTTTTTAAGCAATCTCAACAATTTCTCGATACCTCTTGACAGTTAGGCTATCTATCGAGACTTTTTGTGTTTTCTTTATCACAATCTCGATAGCTTCCCGATAGATGCTCGATCCATCGAGAAACTTTATGTCTACTCAATAGATGCTCGATAACTGTTCGATCCATCGAGGTTGGATTCTGCTCGATACCTCTCGATCCATTGAGATCCTCTTGGATGCATTGTTTTTCACATGTTTTGCATCTTTCTTTTATCTTGTCATCCATAGCATCTTGTTTCATTACATTCATGCATTTATATGGATTCTTTGTACCCCCTTGATCATCCTTGATCATCTTTATGTTTCTCGGGTGAAGCTTTCTAGCTTCTTGTACCCTTTGTCAACCATGACAAAAAGGGGGAGAAATTGTGAAGAATGTGTAGTTTCTTTTTAAGATTCTACATGTTAAGAGGAGAAATACATGCCTTTGTAAGGGGGAGTTGTATTTCATCTTGTTAGGGGGAGTGCTTACTTTCTTATTCTTGTACACCGGTCTTGTAACCATGTATACATACATTGTGCTTATCTTTGATATATATATATATGATGGTGTATGTCTTCTTCACCTATCTCTACATGTGTTGTTCCTTTTCTTTCTTTATAAACATGTTTCTTTATTGTATGCAATTTATAATTTCTATTTTACACTATGATGCCGTGATGAGTTTTGTTTAAAGTATTTCAGAAATACAGGCTATCAAAGTCTATTTGCCATAAACTCTCTACTTACAAAGTTTTTCAAGAGTTTGTGTTAGAATAGATTTTATTGTATTCAACAAGTGAGTATGAGTTGAGTAATTTATGACTTCTCTCATATGTTCATTTGTTTGTTATGATTTTGTCACGGATTGCCAAAGAGGAAGATTGTTAGGACATATCTGAATCATGTTAGGAACATATGTCAATATTTAATGTAATTGGCTAATCCTTTGACAAAACGCAATTTACTTGTAATTGGATAGATATAGAATGTGTTTAATACTTCAAAGAACAAGAGTTCAAGTCTAGTATTGAAGCTATGCAAATCTATCCAAGAAATAAGTGAAGAAGTGCTAATTCATTAAAGCTTGACAGCTGCTCGATAGATAGTTATCTATCGGGCTCAACAGATACTATCTATCGAGGTATCTATCAAGAATTATGACAATCAATTTTTTAGATCTGATTTTTGGCTCATGCTTATGTATTTGTGTAGGGTTTCTTTTCTCACAACCTTAGACATATATAAGGCTTATTTTAAAGGTCGTCACATAAGAGAATACAAGGAGAAAACATGCAAAAAGTGACCGAGTGCCTTATTCTCTATGAAAGAAGATACTGTGTCTTTGTGCCTTAGGGTTTTGTAACCAAGCACTTCTTGATCTTCATTGTTGATGAAGTGAAGAACTTTGCAGCCAACAATCTTCTTTCTCAAGTTGGTGAGTGAGTCACATACTGGAATTCGTGCAAAAGAGTTAGTCATGTACTAGGATCTGTGCATCAAAAGGGTGGCATTCATATATTGAAGAGTTCAAAGGTTCTAAAGCAGAAAAAGATTTTTGCTGTAAATTCATCTACAGGGATTATAGAGTCTAGGGACAAAAGTTTTGTACTATATCTGAAAATTCTCTTTTACTATAGTGAATTGCTTTTCGAGAAGGTTTCCCTCCAGGTTTTTTATAGTGAAACTAGTTTGTTTCATTGGTTTTCCTAGGTCATCATATCTTGTCTTATTTACTATTCCGCTATGCATGATATTGACATGATATTGATGTTAGTTTGTTTTAACAAAGTTTATTCATAATAAATCTAATTAACAACTTGGACTTAAAACTTGTTAATTCTATCAACCGGGGTCTAAATTTCCCAATATTTTTAGAGGAGTGGAAATGGTTTGAAGGTAATATTATTGTGTAAAATATTTTCTGTGTGTGGATGGAGTATTTTATGGTCAAACTAATATATTTAGAAACAACAATTTTGAGTATTTATAATTTTTTAATACTATATGGATGCATATTTGGAGTTTTTTTTTTTTTTTTATACTCCAGCCCCCACTAGCTTAAAATCCTGAGTCCGTCCCTGTATAATACTTATAGAATATTTTATTAAAAAATATTCAAGTAAATTTATAAATACTAAAGTGGGCACTGTCATTTTATCCACAAATTTTAAGAAATCATGAAAGTGTCATTTTTTCCATACTTTAGGTAAGGCCCTTTTACTAAAAGAGCTTCTAGGGTTTTTTTTTGAAAATGTATACAACCTTATACACATTTCACCTTGCTAGTATAATAAAAACTAATTATTTTTTTACCAAAAATAGAATATCCTCCCATAAAAAAGAAAAAAAGAAAAAGAAAAAGAAAAAGAAGAGAATATACTAGTAATAAAATATTTTGAAAGAGCATGTAATTAACTATTCCAAATATACAAATAATAACATTTTGTCTCACTCTTTATGTTCCACTTTATATTTTAGCAATTACAAATATCATATGTCTAATTTTTTTTTTTCATTTTAAATTTAGTTTTTTTATAAGGAAAGAAAAAAAAAATGTGGCAAGTTATGGTTGATGGCGTATAAAATGAAACAGTCAATTTAAAAAAAAATGAAATAGTAAAAAATTAGATAAAAAATTTTTTTGAGGAGAAGGATAGCAAACGACTCCTGTAGGAAATGTATCATGCAGGTGCAATGAAGCAAAATAATTCTTAAATCGTTCGTCATCATCGTCCACATATCTTTCGGTAAATCAAAATTGATATAAAATATTATAAATGAAAAATTAACAATTTACTAATATTTATCACTATAATTTACAATTTTTGAAAAGAGTGACTTTAAAATAACTGACGAGCTACAACAGTCAAAAGAGCAATCTTGGGCCAATTAATCACCATGATTGTCCAGATGTATGTCACTCCTATAGCCAGAAGAGCCATTAAAGGCCCTCAATGGCTATACCAAAAAAGGCTAGATAAGCCATCTAACACTAGGAGAAAAAATTGCACACCCAAAAATACAAAGAATTCTTTCCTTATTCTCTAAGAGATATTGAGAAGCTTTCTAACTGAGTCATTAGAGAACCATGGCTAACTCCACTTTGGTGCATTTCTTCTCATCTTTGAAGGGATCATTACCTCATCCAGTCATTAGACGAGGTCCACAACTGACGACCATTATTGGCATCATCAATTTTAGTTTGTATTTGTAATTTGTATTAGTTTATTATGTAATGGCTCAACAAACTCAACTTAGTGTAAAACCCAATTAGGGCTAGCCCAAGCTCGTAGTCTCTATATATTCACCTTTTTTGGGTTCATTGTAAACAATAATTGAGCATAAAGTAAAGGCGTAGTGGCTAAGGCTTTACCCTATGGAAGTAAGTTGTTAGGCTAAACCATGTACCCTCTGTGGGTGCAAGCATTCGTGACGAGTGGTTTCCTCGTGGGAAGTATGCCTTGGCCTGGAGTGGATCGGACGAAGGGTGTAAATGGAGTTGCCACCTAGATTAGAACTAGGAACCATATATATAACGCCCTATGTGAAGGACTGATCTTACCAAAGCATGTGTCCGGAGTTTAGGTATGGGAATGGGAAGATGTTAGGCACCCAAACCCACCCAACCCGTACACCAACCTCCGCTTATTGTGTTCCAAATCATAATCCCATAAAAGGGTCTTTTATATGCTATTCTATACACACACGTACTAAGTCTTTCCTAACATGCATCTAACACATAACATGACATCTTAATCATATAGCACTCATGGCAAAAGATCCTATTATTCATCTAAGAGCATCCGTAGCAGACGTGGTATATGTTGCAAATGCCAAATATTTGGCACATTTAGCACATCAAACACAAAAACACAGATTTATCAGATGTTGCAAATGTTAAAATTTATGCAACATGTTACAGTACCGTCACAAATATGTGACGGTACTATAGCATGTTGCATAAATTTTTTATGACTTTTTTATTCTCTTTTCTCTCCCACTGGCTCTCTTCTCTCCTCTCTCTTCTCTCTCCTCTCTCACCGGTTCTCTTCTCTCTCACCTTTGTTCCTCTCCTCCATTTCTTCTTTTCCTCTCTTTTCTTATCCTCTGTTCAGTGCCGTTTTTATCATTTTTTTTCCTTCGCTCTTCTCATCAATTCTCTTTTCCTTTCACTGGTGGATCGTGGATCGCGGCTAAGATCTGAAGCCACCGATCTCGCCTAGTAGACGCCCAGCTGATCTCGCGGCTGAGATCGTGGATCGCCCTCACCATCTGAAGCCGCCGCCGCACGATATCGCACAGCCGATCTCGCCCAGTAGACACCCAGCTGATCTCGCCCAGTAGACGCCCAGCCGATCTCGCCTATCACGCAAGTCGCCGGTGCATCTCGATCTCGCCTGCCGCTGTCTCGCCGTCCAGATCGAGGCGAGATCGAGGCAAATCGGTGGTGGCCGCAACAATTTCCGTTCACGTTTTTCCGTTTTGGTGGCTGCAACAATTTCGGTGGTGGCCTCTCCTCCATTTTTTCCGTTCACGTTTTTTTTTTTTTTTCCTGGTGATTGTGGCCGCAACCATTTTTCTTGATGTAGTTGTAGTTGCCGGTGTTGTTGATGATGATGATGATGATGATAGGGGGGGATGAATTTAATATATTATTTTAATGTATAATAAATATTATTTTAATGTATAGAATTGAATAATAGAACATCTGATAAATGAGATGTTGTAAAATGATGTGGTAAAACAATAAAGTAGGGTTTTGATGTTGTAAAATGGCATTTTTTTTGCAACATCTGCTACGGATGCTCTAACATTATAAATACCCAAGAGCGGCAAAGATATCACAAGGCAGTAGCATCACAAGGCATTCAATCAAACATATTTAAGCATTCAAGCATAACATCATAGTATTCTTCATGTTCATCAACCATATCATACTAATCATCCAATCAGATGCATGTTCATGTAATTATGCATGACTTACCTCACTTACCTTATAAAATCACAACACATATACATCAATGCATGTTCATGTTTATGCATGACTTACCTCATTTATCTTATAACATCACAACACGTATACATTAATGCGTGTTCATGTTCATGTGCATGTTCATATTGTACATCCAAAATATAAATCCTAATTGTTAATTCAACAATCAAAGCAAGTGAAACATGTTATTCTATTGACATTAAAGCCAAACATGTGAAAACTAGACACAATAGGACCCAAACAAATGATTAAAATGAAGAAAAATAGTAAAGCAATAAAAACCTTAAATTTAGGATTCTAGGCACGAGTATACGTGTGCATACACAAAGTATGCCTATGCATGCGTCGAGTATGCTTACGCATACATGAGTATGCATACATGCCCAGAAACACAGTTTCAGAATAGCAACAAAACAGCAATTTAAACACAACCTAGCATGATTCTAATACGAAAACTATAAAACCTAAACTAAAACAGAGGTATCAAAGATAAATAAAAAAAATAAAAACATTTCATGCATAGAATCTCATATTATTCAAGAACAACACAAGAACAAACAAAGCATGTTCATATTCATTTATCTAATCATGTTCATTAAGCTCTTAATTCAAAATAAAACACAACACATCAAATCAAAATAAGAAAACCAAATCATATTCTTAGCAAAGGATATTATTGAAGAAATTAATCAGGAAAATATAACACAAACCTTAATCGTATTCAAGAAATATAAAAGCCATGGATGACTGACTCACCTTACCTAAAAATCAAAGATTTGATTCTTTATAACTGGCCCCTCAGTGCCTACACAAAAATTCTCAATAAGATTCAAAGGCAAATAGATTCAATAGTTCTTAATTATCACAACTCAAAATAAAAAGGATTCTTGAAAATGTTTGATTCAATAATTGTGAAACATAGTTTCTGCTTGAATGAACACCAAAGAGAGGTTTTAAAAAAAGTGCTTATGGCTGTGTGTTTAGAGTCTCTCTCTAGCTAGGGTTTTAGTTGGAGGCATAAAAAGATATTTTTATGCTCATAAACTAGGATTTTTGGGGTTATTTAGACGGTTTTGGACGTTCCTAAGGGTAGAGGGGTTTAGCCCCATCAAAAAGGAAAACTTTGGGCCCTAAAAATTGATTTTTTGAGGTTCTAGATGTTAGGACATATGCGAATCATGTTAGGAACATGTGTCAATATTTTATGTAATTGGCTAATCTTTTGACAAAACGCACTTTACTTGTAATTGGGTAGATCTAGGATGTGTTTAATGCTCCAAGAAACAAGATTTCAAGTTCAAGTGTTAAAGCCATGCAAGTCTGTCCAAGAATCAAGTAAAGAAGTGCTGGATTTTAAAGCTCGACAGCTAGTATCTATCGAGGTTTAAAAAGTTGTTTAAGCCCGAAGCTCAACAGCTGCTCAATAGATAGGGTATCTATCGAGATTTATGAAAATTATTTTTTCAAATCTGATTTCATTCCAATCCTTGAATAGATGTTTGGGCTTTCTTTTCTCACAACCCTAAACATATATAAGGATTGTTTTAAGGGCTGTCACAGCTGATGAAACTTAATGAAAATTTTTTTCACAAGCATATTGTGAACAAGAGACATATGCCCTAGTTCATCTTTCTATTCAAGAAGCTGTTGCATTTGTTCACCGTTGGGTTTTGTGACCAAGGAGCTTCATGATCTTCATTGTGTTGATGAACTGAAGAATTTTGCAGCCAACATCCTTCTCTAGTTGGTGATTTAGTCGCATACTAGGATCCGCGCATCTATTAGTTAGTCACGTACTGGGAGCCGTGCATTAAAAGGTGAGATTGTCACTACAGAATAAGTCCAATTGGTTATTAAGGTAAGGGTTTAACTTTAGGTTGGTATAAGATACTGGAGTTCCTTTACTTGTAACCACTTGTTTTGATAATAGTGGATTATCGGTCGTGGTGAACTTAAAATCACCCGGTGAGGTTTTTGCCATGTAAGTTTTCCCCATTTGTAAACAAATCACCGTGTCGATTTAATTTCCACTGCATTTAGTTATTTGGTGATTTGTTTGTGCTACCACGCGTGTTGCATGCTAATTGAATTAATTAAGTAACTTAGCTAATTAATTTGTTAATTCATTACAAGGGGTCAATACATTTTTAGCCTATCACTAGAAATGTCGATGCATACACATGAACGAAGTATGTGTGCACATACTTAAAACATGCGCAACGATACTCATCAGGAGTCCTAATTTTGACTGCAGCAATGCTTCAAGTTCAAATGACCATAACTCACTCAATGTAAATGCAAATCATGCAGAATATATGTTCAAATTAAAGTCCAGGATGTCTAATTTCCAATAAAATAAACTTAATTCAAAAATACTTTGTGGTTCAAAAGTTATGATCAAAACCATGAGCAAAGGTCATTTTCAGCATTGTTTTCAAAACGATTTGGGCACTTTTGAGTTATAATTACTTCCGTACTATCAAGATAACTTCGATTACCCTTTGTAGACATATAAAGCTAATCATTTGGTTTGTGGACTAAAGTTTATTAACCGGGTACAAAATGAGATATTTACACCGTCGTATTCTCTCATTCTCTTTTCTAAATTCTTCCAATCTCTCAAATTCTCTAAATATTTTTGTATGTCAATTTAATTTAAACACAGTATGAAAGCCAAATCCGATCTTAGCTCAATGACAATATTTTTTTTTTTTTTAATATCTTCCATTGAACCTACGTCAAATTTGTTCCAAAAGAAAAAAAAAAAAACAAAACCAAAATCACAGATTTGCTCAAAGAATGTGCAAGGCATCCCACACCATTGCCATATTCCAAATCTATTACCATAATTAATAGCGTGACCTAAGGGTGGCTCCACATTGAAGCCAGGGTGGTCAAATGACCACCCTGATCTGAAAAAAAAAATTTATTATATATAAAATTAAAAAATTAAAAAATTGAATAATATTTTTACCCTTAAAAAATATTTCTGACCAGCCTAAAATTTTTTAGGCCCAACTTAATTAAACTATAGACAAAGTTTGGCAACAAACTTGATTATAGACTAAGGTTATAACTCTACTCAATATTTTTTATTAGATGTAAATTTTGACAAATTCACCATTGTATTACATTTTTTTCTTATATCCTTCATGCTTGTAAAATTTCAAAAACACCAAAAGATTAATACCTATGTCATTAATCAAATGTTTAAATTTCATGTTTTTGTATTTCAAGTTTTCTTATATTGTAGTATTCATTAAAAAAATATATATTATAGTTAAAAAAAATTCATAAAGCAAAAGTATTGTCTCAAATTTTATATAATAATCTTTACAAGTGTTATATAAATTATTTAAATATATAGAAAGATTTTTGTAGATCTTGTATGTAATATTTTTCACTAAAATAATATAAAAAAAATTTTATTCATTGTTTCACAAATAATGTCTATTGCTTAGCAACTATTTGAAGAAAAAACAAAAATTGTTTTTCTTTGATTATGATTATGTTTTTGTTAAATTGTTACTTCTATCCGATATTTAAAATAATAATATTTATGTGTTTCCTTGCATTACAATAACAATACTACTAATTTACCTAATTTTTTTTAAAAGCATGCAACGCACGGACATATTACTAGTCTCAACTTACAGTTCGAAGGCTTTCTAATTGTGCTCATGCCTTAATGCACCACCTATCCTAAGCTATCCCATGCGCTTCCGCGCATTAATTGCGATGTCACTTTGCCTTTGCCACACGGCAAACTCTGAGCTAAGCCACGCCAACAAATCTTCTCTAACTAGGTGAAGCATTGCTAGTGCCACACAATTGGCCACAACATTGGCCACAACTCACCCATGTGGCGAGTTGTGGTTGGTGGAGGGGTGTCCCACCATGGGCGAGTTGTGGCCAATGGTGTGGTATCAGACTTTTTCCACTAGGTGAGAGGACAGATTGGATTCAGGCCTGACTTGCAACCCACGGCCCGAAATTTCTCTCACCTGAAGTTGTACTCTGGCTGAGGGGATTTTGGGTGGGTAAATCTGGTTCAGGTTGGGTCTTCTTCTTCAACTAAAAAAATATTAAATCAAAAATTAAGTCAAATGGTTCATTATGTTTAATTTCCTTCTTGAGTATAATTTAAATAGCATGTTTCTTTCAGACATTTGTTATGGAAATTTGAATCTTAAAAACCAAATCTGGAAAATTTTGGGTTTTAATGATTGGTTTGAAAAATGATTTTTTTTCAAATAAATTTAGATAAAAGTCTTTATTTAATTTTCTTCTAACTTGCACCGATTTGCACTAGAATAATGCTAGAGATACAAACTATTTTACAAATTTTTTTACAAATTACTGATGTGGTGAGTAATTATTGGTAAATGAAACAGTGATATTAATGGTGGGCTTAAATGAAAACTAATAAGAGTTAGCCACATCAACATTTTGTAAAAATGTTGTAAAATATATTGTATCTATAGCATTACTCTTTGCACTAAGCCACCTACAAACACGTTCAACTACATACGTGAAATGTGAATTTATTCTCTTCTTTATTTATTTTCTTTCAAAGCAAAGTTTAAATTTAAAATTCAATTAGAGTTAATGTCTTCAATTTATGCAATTTGACTAAATTAAATACATATATGGAGTAAAAAATGCACATAAAGAAAATGTAAACAACAACAACAACAACAACAACAACAACAACAACAATAATAATAATAATAATAATAATAATTACATTACTTACGTAGAAGTCAAGCTATATATTATAGGAGGGGAAGAAAGGGGGGAAGGAGAGTTGCATTTGAAAATAAAGTTGTGTACAAAATAGATGCATATCACTTTTGTATATTTTAAAGCGGTACAAGCAAGTTTGTAATTGAGTTGAGCACGAATCATAGTTGATATTTAACTTATTTGGTCCTATCAAAAAGATATATTTAACTTATTTGTTATTAACAGTTGGGTTTGGCTTGCCTCCAGTACTTTTTTAACTAGAATCTCCTTTTATTTTAAGAAGAGACTGACACATTATCCTCTAACTAAAGAAAGGGTGAAGATTAAAACTCACTACCACTTGTTATTGTATATTTAAAATATAAGGACATATCCAACTAAAAAAGTATTGAAAGTACGTCAAACCCCTTTTTTTAACCTTTACATTATATACTAATCATATGCCCATATATCCATAAATGAGCTATATTGCTTCTTAACTTGCTTTCGCCTTCACCCTCAAAAAAATAAAAAAAATAAAAAATAATAAAAAAAAAAACTTGTTTTTGCCATGTTTACTATTCTTTCACATATCCTTAAATACATTATTTATTTCCATTTAAACAAATTCATTTTATTTTTTATGACCTATGCTATGATACATCTATAATTCGTAAATTCTTTGAACGTGAACAATAGTATCTATTAAACTAGGACTTATTGCATAGACACTTTACATGAGAATTTTTTTTTTCTTTTTGTTTTATGAGAAATTCGTGAGTTTTATTAATAAGAGGTAAGATGCAAAGCATCTTGAACCACAAAGGACTCAATAAAAGATGGAGTTTCTTCTATCCAAATTGCAAAGTTATCAATTCCTTTGACATGTTGTGCCAAGGTATGAGCTGGTTTGTTTCCTTCACACTGAACATGTAGCACTTGTGATTGTCTGAAGTTTTGCAATTTGAGGTTGAAGAGGATAAAATTCGATATGACGAATGGATCTTAATTAAGATGACAGGTATAAATGTATATATCTGGAGTGGACGGATCCAGAGTGAACGGGCATGGTGTAGACGGGTTCGAGGTACGCTTGTCATCACTTTATAAATAGAAATAACTTGCGTCTCATGCATAGCTAGGGTATGCAGAATCCCAATGGAAATAGAATCCAAGTATAAAGGGAATTCCGCGATATTCACCCAATTAGAAGAAAATCCTATAAGGAAAGGACTTCTTATACAAGAAAAGAAGGTCGGTTCTAGATCACTGTAAAAACCTCGAAGGCTCTCACAAATAAAGGTACGCATACTATTCCCCAACTCTGGCACTCTAGGGTTGTGAGCATCTTCTAACTTAACCTTAGGAGGGTCTTTTGCCATTACCACACCGGTACCTTTTTGAGGTATTTCTTGCTTTGTGTTTTGCAGGTTGCATCGAGTGCGGGCGAGATAACCTTGTAGCTTACTGACGATATTTAGAGCATCATCAGTTGACGCCATCTGTGAGAAGCGCAAGGAAAAGTCATAACTTTGACCTTTCTAGACAAAAAGTTGCATGGTACTCACATGCTCGATGGCGACCACGACGAATGATCAAGGAGAAACACATACCACAGCTCTCGAGAGGCAGGTTTAAACCCTCGCAGCAACGGTAGAACGCTTCACGAAACGTAACTACAACCTACAGGAACAATTACGCCAGAAGGACACAACACTCAACACTCAGGAGGAAAAGCAGGAGGCCAGCAGTTCCAAAAGGAGAAACCAGTAGGGGCCGGAAAGGAGCAACACCCAAAGTAGGCCCGAATGGCAGGATACGAATCGACCATCAACTGCAAACCAAGTCCTATCCCATGTAGTTGTGAAGATGCAAATAATGAAGGAACACATGGATTTTATGATGAACGCTCTTAAAGGACGAGTATCTAACAACCTTGACAACCTGGTTCATCGGACGGACTCACCATTTACAGTGTCCTTCAATTCGTAGTCTCTTCCTTTGAAGTTTCGTATGCCTCAAATCGAAGGCTACGATGGATCTAAGGACCCGTTGGATCATCTGGAAACCTTCAAGACGCTGATGCACCTACAAGGAGTAGTAGACAAAATAATGTGTAGGGCCTTCCCTACGACATTGAGAGGTTCCGCAAGGGTCTGGTTCAGCAGGTTGACGCTAGGATCTATCAGTACTTTTAAGGAGCTAAGTGCACAATTTGCTTCGCATTTTATCGAAGGGCACAGGTCCAAGAGGTCCACTGCGTGCTTTATGAACACCAAACAGCGTGAGGACGAGACACTGAGGTCATACATTGCCTGCTTTAACAAGGAGGTGCTTTCAATTGATGAGACAGATGATAAAATACTTGTAGCCGCATTCACAAATGGGCTACGGAATGGCAAGTTCCTATTTTCCTTATACAAGAATAACCCAAAAACAATGTCTGATGTGCTTTACAGGGTGACCAAGTACATGAATGCAGCGGATGCACTCTCGGCTCGAGAAGAAAAGCCCTTCAAGAAGAGGGAAAGATAGGAAGACATGCATCAAGACAGGAGGCGAAAGACCGCTAGGACAGGAGACAAAAGGGAAGACAGATGCTCTAAACCACCAGTAGCGAGGTTCACAAATTTCACCCCGCTTACAACCCCAATAGACCAAGTCCTAATGCAAATCAAAGATGAAGGATCCCTTACTTTTCCTGGAAAGTTGAAAGGAGACCTCAACAAAAGGTCTCGAAAGAAATACTGCCGCTTTCATAGAGATCACGGGCACGACACAGCCGACTGTTATGACTTGAAGCAGCAGATAGAGGCACTCATTAGACAAGGGAAGTTACAGAGATTCGTTAACAAGGAAAGAACGGACCCACCACAGGAGCAGATCCCCCGACGAGAGAACGAACGCCCAAGACCACCGATAGGGGATATAAGGATGCTTGTAGGGGGTACAGTGACCTCCGGTTCATCCAAGAAGGCTTGAAAAACTTACCTCCGAACGGTCCAAAACATCCAGCTAACGGATTTCGTTCCAAAGACAGCACAAGCTGAAACTCCTATTATCGAATTCTGGGAAAATGACCTCGACGTCTCTACCACCTGCATGATGACGCACTCGTTGTTAGCATATGGGTAGGGGATTACAACATGCACCAAATCCTGATTGACAACGAAAGCTCCACCGATATCCTCTACTACCCGGCATTCCAGCAGATGAAGATCGATAGAGGACAGCTGATCCCAACGAATGCTCCCCTCGTTGGGTTCGGAGGAAGCAAGGTATACCCTCTCGGCGCTATCACTATACCTGTAACAATTGGGGAGTATCCCCAGCAAATTACCAAAAACGTCACATTCCTGGTGGTCGATTGCTCGTCTACCTATAATGCTATAATTGGACGACCAACTCTTAATTCGTGGAAGGCCGTAACTTCGACCTACCATCTAATGGTCAAGTTTCCTACTGAATACGGAATAGGGGAACTACACGGGGACTAGATTGCCACGCGAAAGTGTTACACAGCAATGACGGAGATGGATGATCAGATGTAGACAATGACCATCGAAGAGCGAACGGTAGCGGAACCCGTTGAAAAGCTAATGGAAATACCCCTAGAAGCTCCATGCTGGAGCGAACAACACGAATTGGCACCCTCGCCAGAACGACGACCCTGCAGGCACTTGTAACGTTTCTTAAGGCAAACCAGGACGTCTTTGCATGGAGCCATGAAGACATGCCCAGAATTGACTCCTCGGTCATGGTCCACAAGTTGAATGTATCTCCCACCTTTCCACCATTTCATTAAAAGAAGCGTGTGTTCGCGCTTGAGAGAGAGACCAAGCAATTGCAGAGAAAGTTCGCAAGCTGCAGGAAGCGAACTTTATTAGGGAGGTTTACTACCCCGATTGGCTAGCAAACGTAGTAATGGTCAGGAAAGCCAACAGAAAATGGAGGATGTGTGTAGACTTCACGGACTTGAATAAAGCATGTCCCAAAGACAGCTACCCTCTCTCGAGGATTGACGTCCTTGTAGATTCTACAGTGCAACACCAGATGCTAAGCTTCATGGATACATTTCAGGATATAACTAGATCAGGATGGACGATGCAGATCAAGAAAAGACCTCGTTCATTACAAGTCAAGGCCTTTTCTGTTACAAGGTGATGCCTTAAGAATGCCGGAGCGACATATCAGAGGCTCATGAACAAGATGTTTGCAAAGCAAATAGGAAGGAACGTCCAGGTGTACGTAGACAATATGTTGGTGAAAAGCCAAAAAGAGGACGACCATTTGGGCGACCTCAAGGAAACTTTCGACACGCTTCGCTCGTACAACATGAAGCTCAAACCAAGTAAATGTGCATTTGGAGTAACAACAAGAAAGTTCTTAGGGTTCATGGTGTCCCAAAGGGGGATCGAAGCTAACCCAGATAAAATCTGCGCAGTATTGGAGATGACGCCCCCTAAAAACATAAAAGAAGTACAAAGCCTCAATGGCAAGGTTGCTGCATTGAATAGATTCGTAGCAAGGGCGATGGATAAGTGCTTACCATTCTTCCACACATTAAAGAAATCTTTCGAGTGGACGACTGAATGTCAGCAGGCATTCGATGACTTAAAGGCCTATCTTTCTTCCCCACCTCTATTGAGTCCCACAAAAAGAGGTGAATAACTATTTCTTTACCTGGCTGTATCGCCAGCTGCCGTTAGCGCAGCCTTAATTCGAGAAGAAGACAAGGTTCAGAAGCCCGTGTACTATACTAGTCAGGCATTTCGTGGCGCAGAAGAAAAATACCCGCCCATGGAAAAGCTCACCTTCGCCTTAATCAATGCGGCTCACAAGCTAAAACCCTACTTTCAAGCCCACACAATAGTCATCCTGACGGATAAGCCCATAAAGCGGGCATTGAGCAATCCTGAAGCGGTCGGACGAATGGCACTTTGGGCAATAGAATTGAGCGAGTTCGACATACAGTACCACCCACGCACGGCCATAAAGGGGCAAGCGGTTGCTGATTTCATTGCACAGTTTACTAGTTTGAAAGACCAGGGGGCAGACGGACATCCTCCATGGAATGTCTACATGGATGGCTCATCCAATAGACATGCAGGCGAGGTAGGCATCATATTGCGATCTTCGGAAGGCGACGAGGTGGAATGTATGGTTCTCCTCGATTTCCCTACGACCAATAATAAGGCTGAGTATGAAGCTTTGATTGCAGGTTTGGACCTCACAAGAGCAGCAAGTGCCATCAATGCGGTTATCCACTATGATTCTCAAATCGTCGCCAATCAGTTGAACGGGGAATATGATTGTAGAAGTGCAAGAATGAGGAAGTACCTAGAATTGGCAAATAGGAAGATGAAAGACTTACAGGCAAAGATTCTCCAGATCCTGAGAGGAGAAAACGAGCAGGTTGATTGTCTTGTAAAGGCCGCATCAGCAGATCACATGATCACCCCCGACAAGGTACTCATCTTTGTTCAACCCTCGCCTACTATTGATATCATCAACATGCAGGAGATAGGCTTTGAAAGTAGCTGGACACACCAATAGTCGCTTACTTGAAGGATGGCATGCTACCCGACACAAAAGAAGTAGCAAGGAAGCTGAAGGTTCAAGTCGTGCGGTTCGTCCTGATCAAGGACGTCCTTTACAAAAAAAGGATTCTTGCGCCCATACTTAAGGTGCCTAAGCCCCAAGGAAGCAGATTACGTCATGAGAGAAGTGCATGAAGGTGTTTGTGGGAATCATTTTGGGTCGCAGTCATTAGTTCACAAGTTAATCCGGGCTGGATGCAACTGGCCCATTATGCAAAAGGACGCCCAAGTATACGTCAAAGCTTGCAATAAATGCCAGAGATTCGGTAATTTCATAAGACAACCGACGGAGGAACTCACATCGATAACCCATGGCCATTCGCTCAATGGGGTTTAGATATAATGAGCCCCTTCCCAACTGCAGTTAAACAGTTGAAATTCCTAGTAGTCGGCATTGACTACTTCACCAAATGGGTAGAAGCGGAAGCACTGGCTACCATCACAGAAAAGAATGAGCGCAACTTTGTGTGGAAGAACATTATTTGTAGGTATGGTATACCAAGAGTTTTGGTCTCAGACAACGGGAAGCAGTTCGATAACGACTCTTTTAGAAACTTTCGTTCAGAACTTGGAATCAAGAATCATTACTCATCCCCCACGCACCCTCAAGCCAATGGACAAGTAGATGTCACGAACTGATCCTTGCTAAAGATCATTAAGACTCGGCTCGAGGGCGCAAAGGGCATATGGCCAGAAGAACTTCCAAGCGTACTATGCGCGTACAGGACGACGGCTAGGACACCTACAGGCAAGACACCATTCCGGTTGGCATATAGGAGCGAAGCAGTCATCCTAGCAGAGATTGGACTCACCAGCTATAGGGTAAACAACCACGGCAAAGGAAGAAACAACGAGGCCATACGTCTTCAGCTCAATCTTATAGACGAAGTCAGGGCAACAGCTGAACAAAGGCTTGCACGATATCAAGATCTCATGGCCAAACACTACAACTCTAGGATCAAACATAGAGACTTCAAAGTCAGGGACCTCGTTTTAAGAAAGGTGATGGGCAGTTCTAGAGATCCTACTCAGGGTAAGCTTAGTCCCAATTGGGAAGGCCCCTATAAAGTCACCTCATGGGTAAGAAAAGACACCTACCACCTGGAGACCCTGGACGGATGAAGATTGCACCAACCGTGGAACACTGAGCACCTCAAGAAGTACTACCAGTAGAGATGACAGCAGATAGAGCAATGCTTCTTCGTGTACTTTTTTAGTTATCCGACATTTGTTTTAGGTTTTATTAAAGTTATTCAACATTCGTTTTAGGATTTTGTTGTAACACTTTTAGGTTTTTGTTGCAATACCTTTTTGAGCCCAAAGGGCAGTTATTCTACTCATGCATAAGGAATTTTATTCAGGCAATATTACTTGTGTGATTTTCTACATAATCCTTATGTGGACGGATACATCCTAGGAGGGTGTGAAAATTATTAAGTCCTTATGTGGACGGATACATTCCAGGAGGGTGTGAAATTATTAAGTCCTTATGTGGACTGATACATCCCAGGAGGGTGTGAAAATTGTTAAGTCCTTATGTGAACGGATACATCCCAAGAGGGTGTGCAAATTATAGTCCATAAAAAAAATGGACGAATCAATCCACTAAATATAAAGACATTACCAAATGCATAGTAGACAAATGAATCCTATAAGGATGTGAAAAATATTGTTTGCAAAACTGACGGGTACATAAATATGCCTGACGGATGCAGTAAAAAGAACGGACTGTAACGCCGTCTAAAACGATTCCCATAAGTTCAAAACGTGTAACTAAAAACGCATATAGTAAATGGATACTTTGTTGAATATAAATCTCAATGAAAAGAAAACAATTAAAGTACTTGAATAAAAATGTCACAAAAGGCAAATTGTTCATGACGGTACAAATATTGTTCATAAAACTTTACCAAAAAAAAAAAAAAAACTAACTAATGGACGGGGGAATTGTCTTTCTCTGTAGCTTTATCTTCGTCTTGATGGGGATCAACCACTGGTTCCTGAACCTTAAGGGCAGACTCGCCATCACCACCATCGCCACGTGTTCCATCTGTTGGGAAATATACATGTTTGCATCGAATACAAAACACACGCAGCGGAAAATAAACGGATCTACTTCATTCGCAATTGATAACATACACTATGTAGGTTTTAGAATATGAGATCAAGAGAGTGTACTTTGATGCGGTGAAATTCAAAACCGAAATGAAGAAGTACTCGGGAACACTTTCAATCTTCACTCAAATTCCACTTGATGCCTAAGATGTGTGGTCTCTCAATCAGTTCTATGTTTTCTAGAGAGAATATGAAAGAGTGTCTCTCTTCCTTATATCATATTATTACACATATTAAACATACTAACCATTTTATTCTATATAAAATTCTGTATGTTTCTCTCCACATAACTGATTATCTAATTGGGCTAGCCTTTTGGGTCTTCCCAATTGGGCTATAGTGTGTGGCTTGGAGTGGGACCAAAAGGGAACAAATAAGACACTAGCTCCAATGGACCTTGGGCTTTTCTGTCAACTCTTGACAAGTCCAAAGTTACCATTAATTATATTTAATACCACTATATAAATATAATTGCACTTTAGGCCTCATTAATAAATTATATCCCAAGACTTTATTATACATGCAATCCCTTCATAAAATATTCATAGTAATACAAAGTCATGAATATAGGCTGCCACTTTGTAAATTACTACTTCTTAATCCTTGAGTACCCGGTTTAATTCTTTTGAGTTATTCACCATATATTTATAAAATCAAATTTCATAAATATATACTTTAGTCTTACTAAAGTGGTTAGGCCTAACTCTCTGAATAACTGTACCCATTAAACTTATCTCAAGGAAATATTTTATATCTCCGTTAAGAGACTATGAATTCCATCTTGAGAATATATGTTCCATCAACACTAAATGTGACTGCCCAACATACTGAGGTTTTGACCGTTACTTTAGATCTCACTCCTGATATATCAAAGCAACCTACATTTCATGATCAGGTCCATTATTCTCTCAGGATTAAGAGTTCATGTGAATACAAGTCGTGAGATTTATTATTCAATTGACAGTCGTTAGGAGAATAATAAATCTCACAGCGGTCCAGTTCAATATGTCTTAACTCTTAAAACATATCAACATATTAACTAGAAGTCACCACTTCCATGATCAAGACAAATCATCATAGTTAATATGTTATAGTCTTCGCAGATGAAATGCCCAATTTCATCACTGACTACGAACCAAAATTCTGAGTTTACAAAGAACTTGTGATTTATATCTTCTGTGAGTTTTCACATAATTCACATACTATGCATCTCATGGACTATTTGATAATGTCCGAATATTCATGTTACCATTACTTTAGATAAGAATAAAACAACTTTATTAAACACAATATTAAGTCATACATCATTTCTCACATAATGTCATACATAATATCATACATAGCATCATACAATAGGATTTAAGGGCACATATCCTAACACCGTCACCCTGAACATCGCGGTCCTCGTCGAATAAATTTTCTGTGCTATCTGAGGGGACAGAAAGGACGGATGTCTGAGCCTGAGCCTCGTCTATGTTGACGTGAGACAAGTCTAGCTCAGGAAAGGAAGCTTTCACCTGACGGAGGGCATTATTAAACCCGTCAGCAAAGGTGCCACTCAACTCCGTCAAGTACGCCTCTGAGTCGCGATATTCTTTCACCGCATCTTCTTTAGCTTGACAGAGTTGGTCCTTAACGGCTTTGATCTCTTTTTCCTTATCTTCAAGGACTTTCTGTAGCACCTCCGTCTGGTTCTCCAATTCTCCTCGGACCTGCTCCGACAGGGCCAGCTTCTTTTTCTAGACTACCTTCTAGGCCTGCAACTGAACTAGCTCATCCTTCATCGCCGCCGCTTTCGCCCTTATTCTATCCAACGCGGTCTCATGGTTGAGGCAACAGTCCATCAACCCTTTCATGTTGAAGAGATACCTGTGCAATGTTGAAGAGACCCGTCTCCCCTATTGCCTCCGTCGCATGATTTCCTAGGTCTTCACAATCGTTGGGGGTTAAGATCGACGAAAGCTTCTCCAGGGCATACCTGGAATCTTCACGAAGGAGGACAGGCGGTTTCTCTGTCGGAAGCACCTAGCCACCCGTCATAAGGCCTTTTCCTTTCCTGTGGCTGGGAGGGACCGTTTTCTTCACTGCAGCTTGAAGACCTACGACTGTCTCAGTAACCTTCGGTTTTTTAGACTGACGGTTAGTCTTCTCCACAGAAGGTTTTCTTTTGGTTCCAGACGGCATGGATGTACCCGTCCCACCTGTTTGACCTTCTTTCTTTTTTGCAGCAACCTGTTACTTAATGAAGGCCCTCCTCTTCACGTCATCCATTTCTGAAAAGAGATGACGGTTTGAAAGCTAAAAGCATGGAAGGAAAGAATTAACTAAGCATAATTTTAAAAACCTTATGTTGACAGACTTGCTTTTCGTATCTACTCGCTGCCTTTGTCGATTCTGGTCCGTCACAATGCCAGTGAATGGTTTTTAGATTCACCAACTTAGCCCAAGTTCTTTCTTCTAATTTTCTTTTATTGAAAAAACTTCTCCAAAAAAACTCCACTCCTCGAGCGTAACTTGTGTACAGTCTTGAGCTGGAAGAGGTAGACGGTTAAAAATCGACAGTGCATATAATTTAAAACTACATACTGAACGGATACATACCAGATAGGGGTAATATGCCCCATGTTGTGTCAACTGGCATAAACTCTGTGTCACCAGGTTGATACATCCATTCATTACCGTCCATAAAGAAATACCTAGACTTCCAGTCCCTGTTGGAATCTAGAGTATCACTCACAAGCCGCAGCAACGGACTCCTCGCCACGAAGCTATACATTCCCTTAGACTTTGTAATCTCAACCGGACGGTAACAGTGAAAAAACTCCTCCACCGTAAGCTTTCACTTCCTACCTGACATAACCCCATACAAGACCTCCACGCCGAGGAAGACCCTCCATGCGTTTGGGGAAATTTGGTTGATGGACAAACCCAGATATTGGAGGAGTCGACAGTGAAGTGGACTCAAGGGGAATCTTAGCCCAGCTTTGAGCATTTGCTCGTAAATCCCAACACCCTCGACACAGTCATAGTAACACTTCTCTGATTTGAAAGGCAGGTAGAGGGGTATATTTTCAAGTATCTAGTACTTATCTCTTAAAGTTCTAAAGTGTGCTTCCTTAATCGAGGATGTAAAATCGTTTACCGTCCATATTGGAAGCATTATAAACTTCCTCATCCCGTCAGGGCCAATGACGGACTGGATCGGAGGTTCACTTCCACCTAGATCGTCGCTAAGGTTACTCTCAGTCCTATCCTCATTCCTTGAGGAAGAGGAGGTAGCAGATGAACTCCTCTCTTCACTTGAAGTGTCAGGATCTTTTCGACCTGACGGGTGTACTTCATCGTAGCCCGCTCTGTCACAGACAAACAACTGGTTACTCGACACACTAGACATCTGTCACCTACACGTGATGGTAAACCTTAAGATAGACAAATCTAAAGATATTTGACGGTGGCCAAAAAAAAAAAAAAAAGGTGCTTACCTGTCATGGATATGCAGTTAGGAAATTGTGACGAGTGAACAATGGCGACGGATCGAGTGCTTGACAAGGTGAACGGATGTGCTTTGATCATTTGATTTCTGTGAAAAGTGAGAAATGAGGAAGGTAAAAGTAAGTTTATATAGGGAGAACGGCATAGAAGACGAAAGGACACTTCGTTCTTAGCAAACAACCACTAAGTGATTGACATGTGCCCTATATAATTATTTACCCAATACTAATTACCATATGCCAGCATGTCGGGCCAAGTCTCTCTCAATGGAGAAATCAAACTATCACCCCATAAGTCCGTCTCTTGGGAGGTCACGGACTCATGGAGTGAGGGGGCAGCTGAAGAGGATGAAATTCAATATGACGAACAGATCATAATTAAGATGACAGGTATAAATGTATATATTTGGAGTGGACAGATCCAAAGTGAACGGGCATGGTGTAGACAGGTTCGAGGTACGCTTGTCATCACTTTATAAACAGAAATAACTTGCGTCTCACATATAGCTAAGATATGTAGAATCCCAATGGAAATAGAATCCAAGTATAAAGGGAATTCTGCGATACTCGCCCAATTAGAAGAAAGCCTTATAAGGAAAAGACTTCTTATACAAGAAAAGACGGTCGGTTCTAGACTACTATAAAAACCCCAAAGGCTCTCGCAAATAAAGGTACGCATACTATTTCCCAATTCTGGCACTCTAGGGTTGTGAGCATCTTCTAACTTAACCTTCGAATGGTCTTTGGTCGGTACCACACTGGTACCTTTTTAAGGTATTTCTTGCTTTGTGTTTTGCAGGTTGCATCGAGTACGGGCAAGAGAACCTTGTAGTTTACTGACGATATTTAAAGCATCAACAGAGGTGAATGCCTGCACTGCAGTTTTCAATAGTAATTGGTGTTGTAGACATGCCTGTGAGAGCCTTTGAGAGAGCTAAGGACTCTGTTTCAAAGATGGCTTCCTGTATTTCGATGTCAGTGGCAAAAGAGATCGCTTCATCCATCGCTTTGGCCTTATCTTCTAGTAGTCCCAGCAATAGTAGAAGACGTTTGCTTAAGGCAACAAGTATTGAACCCTCATGGTCACGCACTACGACTCCAATTCCAATTGACTTGGATTTTTTGAAGATAGCTTCATCCATATTGACTTTATACCATGGGAAAGAGGGGGAATCCACCATGGGTCTTTAGGGATCATGGGCTAAGGGCGTCTGAAATGTGCTAGCTAGAAATCCTCAAGCAAAGATCGGACTTTGTATATTACCTCATCACTGGATTGCTGTGGAGACCCAAGCCGAGTTTTGTTTCTATTGTACCACAAGCACCAAGTCAGTGTGACAATTAGCTCAAGCATATCCTTTCTCACGTACTGGATGAAGATAAGGTGCCAGATAAAATCCACAAACTCCCTATAGTGTACACCTTTATGTCAAGTGGTAACCCTGTTTTTTCTCATATCTCACATGCTTTACCACAATCCCAAAAGATGTGTCCACTAGTCTCCTCACTCAGGCCGCAAGCTTCACAAGTGCTTCCTCCAAGACTCCACGGTGGCAGAGATTAACTTTGGTAGGGAGTATATTGTGGCAAGCTCTCTAGGTGAAGGTTTTGATTTTTTTTTTGGGACATTGAGGCTCCAGATAGTGTTCCAAAAAAAAAAAATGACGATCATGGTCGTTTGAGGCTCAACCTTCATGGGCTTGAAAGGATAAGGATAAAGCTAGCTTGTAGGCACTGTTGACTGTGAAAGTACCTCTTGCATGATAGGCCCAGATAAGAGGATCTTTGTCATGACTATGACTACGGAGGATACTGAGCGGCATCTTCTAGGAGAAAAATTTTCTTGATCAAATCGGTCTTCCACTCTCCTATCACTTCATCTAGTAGTGTACACACCAATGCATCTAAAGGGATTGCGTTTGGCGTGGAGATGGTTGAAAGGTGGATTGCCGTGGGAGCCATTTATCAAACCAGACCAGTGTAGCTGTGCCATCACCAATCTGCCATCTGCATCTGGCTCTAACCAAATTTTAGGCATCAATGATGTTTTACCACGTAAAATATGGTTTTGAGCCCAATTCTTCTTGAAGAAAGTCAATGTGTGGAAAGTATCAAGCTTTGAGGACCCAGTAAACAAAGGATTGTGTGTTTGTTTGTAGCCGCTAACCTTGCTTGGCAAGTAGTGTCAAGTTAAAGGCTTTTAGATTACGAAAACCCAATCCACCCTCATTTTTTGGAACACAGACTTTGTCCCAAGATAGCCACGCCATTTTATTCTTCCCATTTGATTGGCCCCACCAAAAAGCTTGAACCATGCTAGTCATTTCATCACAAAGTGTGTCAGGGAGTTTAAAGACACTCATGGTCTAGGCCGGGATTGCTTGAGCCACTGCTTTTATGTGGAATTTCTTTCCCTGCCTATGAAAGCATCTTCTCCTTCCAACCGGACAACTTGTTATCCAATTTTTCTTTGAGAGCATGGAAAGTGTTTTTCTTTGATCTACCCACCAAAGATGGTAGCCCCAGGTATGTCTCATGTTGCTTTATGACTTCTACACCAGGGCGTTGCTTTATCTCCTCTTGCATGTCTTATGCAATGTTGTGGTTGAGGAATAATGAAGTTTTCTCACGGTTTATTTTTTGGCGTGATGATTGCTCATATGTCTCCAAAATTTGTACAAGATGATTGCAGTCCCCTTTAGTGGCTTGGGAAAAAATAATACTATCATCTACAAAAAATAGGTGAGATTTGTGGGCCTTGTGGGAAAGCTGCCACTCCTTTGATTGAACTTGTTGATGTGGCCTTTCGAAGAAGAGATAAAAGTCCCTTTACACAAAACAAGAAAAGAGAAGGGGAAATTGGGTCCCCTTGTGTCAAGCCCTGAAAGGGGATAATGTGGCCACGGGGTTTGCCATTTAACCTAATTGCGTAAGTAACAGTGGTAACAAATTGCATCATAAGGTTTACCCACTTCGTATAAAAACCCATCTTATACATTATATCTTGAGAGCAGTCCCATTCTAATCTATCAAAAGCTTTGCTCATATTAAGTTTCAAAGCCATCTACCCATTAATTTTTCCACTTTTTTCTAGTTTAGGTGATGCATAGTTTCAAAAGTGACCAAAATATTATCAATTATTCGGCATTCAGACATAAAGGCACTCTGATGCTCACTAATAATTTTTGCAAGGAAATGTTTTAGCCTGTTTGTAATAACTTTAGATGCTAATCTTTATGGTATTTTTGATCTTTGGAATCAGATTAACATGAGTTTCATTAAATTTTCGGGGAAGAATGCCAAAATTTAGAAAATCAAGTAAAGCCTTAGTAACGCACTCACCAGATAATGACCAAAAGTGTTGATAGAATAGTGGGGGCATACCATCAGGACCAGGTGATTTCTTTGGATGCATCTGCTTTAGGGCTTTATGGACTTCATCTGCTTGAAATGGTTGGCATAGAAACTTGTTCATGGAGTCAGTTACAATAGGGTGAATTACTGCAACAATAGTTGTTGTGTTTGTGGGCCCATTGGATTGGAAAATATTGGAAAATACTCCAATACGATCTTTTCCATCATCTAATCATCCTCCTACCATGTTCCATTATCATCTGTAAGGCATTAGATGTTGTTTTGTTGCTTGCGATTTGATGCTTTCTAGTGGAAAAATGATGTGTTTCTATCACCATTAGTAATCAACATATGGTTTGCCAACTGGTGCCACAAATTATTCTCAGCATCAAGCCAACAGTTGAGTGCTTTACGGACCTCGTGAATTTGTTTCAACATATAGCTCTGGGTTTTGTTCAAGGGCTTGCAACTCCTTTTCTAGCCTTGTGATCTGTCTTCCTACGTGTCCAAACTCGGTTTTATTCCATGTTTCAAGCCATGTTCTGCAACTGCCAAGGCAATTTATGATTGGGTTGCCAACGGGTTTGTATAAGCCTTCCATCCATGCTTCCTGAACTACTTTTGCATAGCGAGGATCTCGTAGCCACATTGCCTTGAAGCAAAATGGACATTTTGGTCGAGGTTGGTGATGTCTAGTAGATGGCAAGGTTACCGCGAGCGTTGAATGGTCAGAGGTGGACATAGAGAGGTGGTGTACCATGGTACCTTGGAAAAGAGATGTCCATGAAGTTGTAGCAAAAGCTCGATCTAGGCAGATATAGATTCTACCTTCCATAGGGTGATTTCAAGACCAGGTGTATGGAGAGCCAACAAAACCCAAGTCAACAAAGCCGCAATGATGAATTGCCGAGTGAAAGTGATCCATCTGTTTGGCTGGCCGCAAGCACCCTTCATTCTTTTCCATTCAGCTGATAATTTCATTGTAGTCACCAATACAAAGCCATGGTAGGTTGCTTGAAAGCTATATGGATTCAAGTAAAGTCCATGTTGCCTTTTGCTTGTTTGTATCGGGGTGCCCATAGAATCTGGTTAGCCTCCACTTCAAACCTGTGTTGTCATAAACGATATGGGCCTTAAAAAACCAACAAGAAAAATTTTGGACATGTACCTGGGTTCCGAGTTTCCATAAAAGAGCTAGACCACTACTAAGACCATTTCTTGAAACCACAAGACCTTGATTGTAAACCCAAGTTTGCTTCATGTTGTTTAGTTGTTCATGGTGAGTTTGGTCTCCATTATGAAGACATAGATGGAATCTTTTTTCTTCACTACTCTCTTAAGATCATTTATTATTCGGGGGTTCCAAAGCCCCTGGCAATTCCAACTCAAGATACTTATTAGGCCGGACGGTGCTGCATAGCAACCACTGCCGATCCCAGATTGTCAGCCATGAGTTTTCCCAGGGCTTTTGCTTCTTCATCCAAAGTGATTTTTTGTTTCTTATCAATGAAAATGGCACTTTGCATTTCAAGTAGCTACCCTTTACATTTTTGGCCCAATAATGGTGCACATGAGTCAGTGGTGTCCATTGCGTGGTGTGGTAGGGCAAGTCTACGCCGTGTTGCTATTTTTAAGCCCACTAATAATTTGGTGTTGGAGTGTAGTGGGCTGTTGTTAGGCTATTATGTACCTGAGAATATAAAAGCTTATGGAGTGACTTGGTTATTCTTTTAGAGTGTCCCCGCAGAATTCGAGTTTGCGTGATGGGGAATGGTTGACATAGGAATATCGGAGAGGGAAGTAATCACAAGATTTGGAGTGGAGGATCGTGCCAGCTGTGTCTGGGGAGTTATGGAGTTTGATTTTGGAAAGTAATTCAAACTTTGGTCAATTTTCGTAATATGGGTGTCAAAAAGATCATGGTTGGTTATTATTTCCTTATTTGTGGGCGTAGGTTTGGGAGGTGGTATAGGAGTTATAGTGGAGGGTGGTGGGGGGGGGGGGGGGAAGGTTTTGTTGATGGAAAGGGTGTGGGGGCGGTGTTTTTGAGGTGGTGGCAAGGGTTAGGTGGTTTTGGTGTTCACAACTTGTGGCTGTTGGATATTGGTGGTGATAGCTCGTAACCAAGGACTATATTATTCGACATCCCTAGTTAGAGTACTGCCACTATCAGTCCATGTTTTGCAGTCTTTCTCGTCGTGGTTAATGAGGCCACACCAATAGCAAAATATAGGCATCCGTTCATATTGGGGAGAATTCCAAAGTGGTTCTGAGTCACCGATGTCCATGAATTGGCCTTGAGATATAGGTTGACGTATATCAATATTGACACAAACACGAATACGTCGACCGCGGCATTCTCCACTTTGGGATGCATCGATCTGTTTAACTTGTCACAAGGATCGTTTGATAGCATTGGCATTGGCTTTGTTCATACAGCTGATGGGAAGGTTGTGTATTTGGATCCAAAAAGAAGCATGATCGAGCTGGGTGTCCTTTGCTGATTCAGAGTCAACGGGCTTATAGAGGCCAATTAAGTATTTTTCAAAGGACCATGGTTGTTGGGACTTAATCTTTAGAACATCTACCTTGTTGGAAGAGAGGAGTAGAACTTTGTTGAAGTCGAGGTCTTAGATCGTCTAAAATAGCATTGGCATTGGCTTTGTTCATACAGCTGATGGGAAGGTTGTGTATTTGGATCCAGAAAGACGCATGATCGAACTTGGTGTCCTCTGCTAATTCAAAGTCAGCGGGCTTATAGAGGCCAATTAAGTATTTGTCAAAGGATCGTGGTTGTCGTGACATAATCTTCAGAGCGTCTGCCTTGTTGGAAAAGAGGAGTAGAACTGTGTTGAAGCCGAGGTCTCAGATTTCGAACTCTTGAATAGTGCGCCACATGCTCTTGAGTGCTTCCATGTTAACCATGCGTTTGGTGAAGAGCTTAGCAACAAGAACCCTGGAGTTCTCTTCAATGGTTCGATCCAACAGGACTGTTTGGCTTTCTTGTGTATTGAGTGATAAGTGTGCCCATTGTCCAAAGAGTTCATCCATGGCGGGAGTATAGAACGTGTTTGAAAGTGTGGTAAAGAGTAGAGGGGGTGAGTAGGCCAAGAGAGGGTAGAAGTTCGACCAGTGAGGGGGAAAGGAGGCCTATACGAGGATAGGCGTTAGAGATTCATCATCGTGAGCTTGTGAGAGACCTGACAAATTAGGTGCTTTCTAAAAGAGAATTGGGTGCTTTTAAAGGCACCTATCTTTTTGGGTAAGTGGTGTGGAGTCGCCACTAATTTTTTTTATACAAAAAAATAAGAAAAAATTAAATACATCTTTACATGACTAAATTTTTCCTTTATCATTGATGGAATAAAAAAGAATACATATTTGATAAATTGAGTATTACATGGCTTTAGGTCCCAGTTACAAACTACCCAAAAGTATACATGACTTTTTGTCCTAGTTACAATCTACCAAAAAAAAAAACAAAAAACAAAAAGATAAAGCCTAGGTCTATCTATCAAAAGACACCAAATTCGGAGGCTAGGTTACGGAATGAGAACGTGTTAGGCACCCATTCTGCCCAGACAGAGTTTGGTCTTCTAGACTCTCATGACCAATGTACCCCTTTATGCATGACATGAATGATATGTTGCATAGATGAAACATATAACTAAACTAAGTCACTTAAGTCTATTTCTGAATGCATCCTCTTCTTTCGAGAAAATTTAGGTCTGCCTTGTGATGGAAAATTGATTTGGTTTATAAAAAAATCAGGTCTGTTTTTGTATATGTAAAAAAAAAAAAAATTGGTGAAGAAAAGTTAGATCTAAATTTATTAAATAAAACGAAGCCTTTCGGTTTAAAAATATCAGATCTGTTTTTGAGAACTAAAAAACTTGGTTTTTGGTTTGTATGTAAAAAAATCAGATCTGTTTTGTAATAAAAAAATTTAGATTTGTAGAAAACCTTAAAAAATTAGATCTTAAAAAAGAAAAAACTTTTTAGAAGAAAACTACACTCATGAAATAAATCTACGCTACACTCATGAAATAAATTAGATCTTAAAGAAAACATCACTACTTATGACTTCCTTTTTTTTATTTCAAAATCTTCTATGTTTAGAAAAATTCAGATTTGTATCTAAGGAAGATACAATTCAGTTTTTACGTAAAAAAAAATTCAAATTTGCATCTACGGAAGATGCAAATCAGTTTTTGTTTTAGAAAAATTCAGATCTGCATCTAAGGAAGATGCAAATCAGTTTTTTTTTTTTTTTTTTTTTTTTTTTAACTCAGATCTACATCTAAGGAAGATGTAAATCAGTTTTTATTTTGAAAAAATTCAGATGTGCATCTAAGGCAGATGCAAATCAGTTTTTATTTTAGAAAAACTTAGATCTACATCTAAGGAAGATGTAAATCAGTTTTTATTTTAAAAAAATTTAGATCTGTATCTAAGGAAGATGCAAATCAGTTTTTATTAGAAATTAAAAATTCAGATTCACATCTAATGAAAAAGCAAATCAGTTTTTACTCAATAAAAATTCAAATCTGCATCTAAGGAAGTTGCAATCATTTTTTATTTTGAAAAAGATATAATTACAAGCAGATTATTGAAACAAAAAAATAGATCATGACGATAAAAACATCAAGAACATGTTTCAACAAAAATATATTGACAATACATGGTAAGAGCATTTAGAAATTAAACTAAAAGAAGATTTACACATGCATCATCAAAATAAAAGAAACAGAAAAAAGGTAAAGAAAGAATCACCTCCTACATGGACGTTCTATTCTTCTTGGGGGAATATTTTAGGGTTCAAAGAAATTTGTTCAATTATCTTTGAAACCTAAAATTCCTTGCTTACAAAAAATAAATTCTTAAGGCTAGAGCCTCTAGAATGTTTTTAACATAAGAGAGAAAATATTAGAAAAGGGAGTCAGAAAAGAGGGGAAATCTTAGAGCTTGAAAAGTGTGCTGAATTTTGAGATCTAGCCTCTATTTATAGAGGTTGAGAGGCTCAAAAAAATAGCTGGATGATCGGAATACAAACTGAGACGCGTCCTTATCTCTAAAAAAATGAAAAGGATGTTTTTTAGCTTAATCCAAATGCCCTCGGGCCAAGGCCCAATTTTATGCCATTCAACACTCCAAAAGTGCCGAATGACACTTTTGGGTGCCAAGCCTGCTTTCAAGTTTCAGTCCGTTTTGGACTCCTTTTTTGAGATTTTTTTTAACCGAGACTTGCTCTTAGATGCGTTTTTAATTCATATTCTAAAAATTAAACTATTTTATGGATAATTAAGCTCTTTTCAGCAACAATTATCTTGTAAATAAATACTCTTAAAAAATCTTGATTATCCTCAATTTTGTAATTATTTGATTATTCCATTTATTCCAATGCAAACAAGCCTATTTTTTACACTAACTAACAACCAATCACAAATTATTTAATTAATTTTAATTGTTTAGCCAATCAGAATTAATTTAAATTAGCCATGCATGGTTGATTCTACCTAGACACAATGCATGTTGATCGTGCAAACTTGATCATGCGATATCTTTCGATCCTACAGTCCGATTTGGAAATCAGGCATACCGTCGCGATCGTTAGAATCTCAAGATCAGTTTTATGATATGCAATGAACAAATTTAATGCATGTAATGCAATCATGATTTTCGGGTACATGAATGGTTACTCTAGTCACCTTGATTATATCATGTGTGCAAAATCGAGTGTCTACAGAATGCCCCTTATTGACAGAGCTTGGAAAGCAAATGTCAATGTAAAACAAAGACACTGACTTTAATGGCCATGATTTAATTGAGGTTGAATTTTCGAAGATTACCTAGCTCTCAAACCTAAAATCTTGGAATATAGAACTAGTGCCTTGCCTTTTGACAAAAATGAAAATTAAGAACACTCGACCTACTTGATAGCTGATGAATTTTGAAGTGATTCTTAACGATTGAGCTGACTGAATGTGGATAGTAACCAAGGAGCTTTTCTACTTTAGATCTTGATGAAAGGTAACCAAGGGGCTTTTCTATCTCGAAACCAGAGCTGTGACGACCAAAATGCTTTTCTACCTCGATCTTGATGAAAGGTAACCAAGGGGCTTTCCTACCTCGATCTTGATGAAAGGTAACCAAGGGGCTTTTCTAACTCAGAACAAGAGCTGTGGCGACCAAGGGGATTTTCTACCTTGGAACCGGAGCTGTGACGACCAAGGGGCTTTTCTACCTTGGAACAGAAGCTGTGGCGACCAAGGAGCTTTTCTACCTCGATCTTGATGAAAGGTAACTAAGGGGCTTTTATACCTCGGAATAGGAGCTGTGGCGACCAAAGGGCTTTTCTATCTCGATCTTGATAAAAGGTAATCAAGGGGCTTTTCTACCTCGGAACCAGAGTTGTGACGACCAAGGGACTTTTCTTCCCTGATCTTGACGAAAGGTAACAAGGGGTTTTTCTACCTCGAAACCAAAACTATGACAACCAAGGGGCTTTTCTACCTTGATCTTGATGAAAGGTAAACAATGGGGCCTTTCTACCTCGAAACAAGAGCTGTTGAAATGTCGATCAAAGGGCTTCTCTACTTTGATCCTGATTGCTGTCTTCAAAAAATCAAAATTTGGGATTAGACTTTAAATGATGAGTGCTTTGTTGTCCCACTATTTTTGAGATGTGTGATTTTCATTTGTTCCTCTTTGATTTGAAATTTTTTTTAATTTTTTTACTAAGAAAACTTTGATGGATTTTTGTAGTTCTTTGAAAAAGATTTTATCTTTGGAGATTGAAATTTGGAATTTAAAGTTTAAGGCTTGGAATTTGGAGTTTGAAACATGGAAATTGGAACTTAGGATTTGAAATTTTAAATCTGGGATTTGGGATTGAAATTTTGAAATTTGGAATTGAGAATTTGAGATTTGGAATTGAAAATTTAAAACTTGAGAATGAGAATTTGACATTTGGAATTGAGAGTTTAAAACTTGAGATATTGTCATTGTGTTGTTATGTGCTCTTGTTGAAATTTGGGACATTGCATAGTTGATCATGTTGTAATCTTGGCTTTGGGGCATTTTTGAATTGTTGTATTTTTTTTGGTCATGGTGTAACTTGACAATGTTGGTGTGTCATGAATTTTGGCAATGTTGGTGATATGTGATGTTGTTGAATGAATTTCTGCTTGAATTTTGGGGCATTGAAGTTGTGAAAAATTTGTTGTGTAGGCCTAATTGAATAAATTCATGATGAATGTGGAAAATTTGTTGAAGTGTAAGTTTCATTTCTCAAGCATGGCAAAATTTTGTGGGTATGGGTATGGAAAAAATTTGTGGAAGCATGAAATTTTGTTCATTGAAAATTTTTGTTAGGCATGAGATTTTTTTGGTCATTGTCGATGCCCAGCCTTGAAAATAGAGTGGGAAAACCGCCGTCGTCGTAGGCCTTCGTTTGACCACCCGCTGTGGTGACGCTCCTGTGCATGCGGGGGCCCATTAGAGGCCCCTTTCGGATGATAGGTGTGCGTGTGTGTAACAGTGCGTGGCATGGTTTGCACTGGGCTTCAAGTGCTCTCTCTCTCGGTGGAGGAAGGTAGGTCAACCTTTGGCATTGTGGCAAGAATCTGGACAAATTTTAAGAGATTACCAAAGGTAAGTGGAGTCGCCACCAATCATTAGGTTTTTCTAAGGTATGATTGGTCACTTGTTTCTAGTTGATTTTATTACCAAACCTAGGCTAAGAAAAATGGCATTTTTCCTAATCTAATGTGGTTGGCAAAAAATCTTGATTCTTGAGTTCGGAAGTTTGGTTACGTGTAGGGAAGGTGTTAGGCACCCCACAATGCCTCATGATTTTGGCATTGGCTTTCAAGGCTTTGCATGCATGGGGGCTTTGAGGTTTGGCTTTTGAATGGGTGTGGTCCCATTCTAAGCTTTCCTAAGGCATTCGGGCAAAGTACCAAATTTCCACGGCAAAAATCCAGCGACATGTCACCTTAATTTTGCGACGGAAATTAGGCATCGCTTTGCCTTAGGTGACATAGACTATGACAATCACGCCGAAAGGGGCGAGCAGGTATATTTATACATACATCATGCATAATGCAAGCACACAGAGTAGGAAAGTAAAGGCCTACATCCCCAGAGCATGGCCCAAAATATAGGTGCAGGAAAGTAAATAGGGGTCACCATACTCTAAAGATGAGGACGAATGGTACATGGTATGATATACCTAATACAACCCATCTAAGAGAGAAAGGAGGGAGGAAGAGGTTTCAAAAGAGTACATGACCAAAAGGGAGAGGCTAGACCCCTAAACCTAACTGAACATAGCCACTTGGTTGATATCTACATGTTTGCATCTGCGCCCTTTTTGCTTGTGCCTAGGAGATCGTGCCCTAGCTCCATGCGTCCTCACTCCATGTGTGTACATGTAAAGGCAAAGACAAGAAACCAGGAAACAAGCAATGGAAGGAAAAGATGCAAAGTGCATACGAAGGAGGCACAAAGTAGATAAGCACAATAGACATGGCAAGCAAAGAACAAGAAAGCAAGCAAACAAGCGAGAAGGCAAACAAACGAGAAAACAAACAAAAGGTAGTGTCCGCGAGGTACAAATGTAGGTTTGAATCAAATGTCCATAATTTCATTGTGTTGAAGCATGGACAACACGCTAGCAAGCAAGACTCATGCATGGACATGTAAGCAAGCGTGTAAAGATGCATGGAAAGTGAACGAGTGGCACAAACAAGCATGGAAAGAACGTCATCGCACAGAGTGGAAAAGGGGAAAGGTATGGACGAAGCAACCAGCATCATGGCAATGCATCCCGAATGGTTGCATCCAAACAAGGCCATATAGGCGTTGGATGTAACCACACAACCAAAAGCCCACTAAGGGTGTCAAGCATAGCAAATCCTAGAACTAAAAAGGCTAGCAAAAGCATAAAGCATAGAAGCAAGCAAGCATAAACATGAAAATGGGGGTGATCCAAACCCTTTTATGTGGGCCTTAGTATATGGATGATGACAAAGACCATAGGGTCTAGATCGGGTCCTAACCATTAGACCAAAACACAAGAAAATGTGATAAAATGAACAAAAGGGCTACAATAGCACATGGCATGACAAACAAGGCCTAGGCTCAAGCACATAAACAAGACATGAAGTGCACAAGCACACGGAAGGTGGCATAAAGCATGAAGAGAACATATATCCAAGCACACAAGCATGTGAAAACATAGTTCTAGACATCTAGGCATAGAAACATGCATGTAAACTTGTAGAAACTTAGCATATAATCATGGAAGAACATGAATTCAAGCATATAAGCATGTGAAGACACGGATCTAACCATATAGCATGGAAATAAACACATAAAACACATAGATCCAAACAAGGCATAGCCAACGACAACATTCAAGCATGTGAGCATGTAACCCTAACATCAACATAGAGCAAAAAAAGGAACAAAACAAGGAAAGCATGGCATAAAGCATAAAACATGTAGGAAAGACAGTAGACATGTAAACAAGCATAGAAACATGTGGATCTAGCCAAACAACACATGGGAAAAATAGATCTAAGCATAGAAAGCATGGCATAAAGCATAAAGTGTGTAGATCTAAACATATAAGCATGTAAAGATGTAGATCTAAGCATGAAACATGGCAAAATGCATAAAAAAAAAACAAGCAGATTTAAGCTAGAAGCACAAATAAAGCAAGAAACATGCTAAAAAAAAAAACAAAAAATCATGTTATTCAAGCAAAAAGAAAGGATAAAAAGCTTAATGAAGCTTTAAAGAAAAAGGGGTATGGATAGTAGCTAAAAAAGCTACATCCATACCCCTTAAACCTCAAATCCAAGGTATAGAACCAAAGAGAGGAAGATGGAGGGTATGAACACTACCTTGTATTTTTGGAGAAGAGAGAAGAATCAAGAAACTTTGATGTGTTTTTGTGTTTTCGGGAGAGAAATATGGTGAGAAAAGAGAAAAAAAAAAAAAAAAAAAAGCCCAAACAACTCACAAAAACCCAATTTTTCAATTCTGGTCCAATTTAAGGTGCCAGGGGCTATTTATAGCCCTTGGCACACTTTCCAAGACTTGGCACACCTTGTAGGGCCGCAAGGTCGAGCCCGACTGATGTCAACAATTTCGTCCTTATGCACTTTTTGGTTCCAAATTCGAACGTGCATTTTAGAGGTCTTTTCGAACTCCGATTGAGGAAATCTTGGTGTCCTTGGAAAGCTCTAGATATCTAGTTTTTATAACAGTCATGAAATTAAAATTCCAACGGTTGGATAAAAAGTTATGACCTCGGGAAGTGTGCTAATGCGCTTTTCATGGTTTTCACAATATCTCAACCGTTTGAGCTCCGATTCTGACCATGAATAGTCGTTGGAATGATAATTTGATTATCTATGCAATGGCATTGGTTTCAACTCGTTCTGACAGCCGGATCAAAATTAGGATTTTTTAGGCCCGCCAAGAGTCAACTTCGGGTCAAACTTGGTCAAACTTGCAAAAATCTCCGAGAAGTTCGGGTTTGATGTGAAACTATGAAAAATGTTATTTTGTGAGGATTTTGACCATGTTAGACCTTTGGTCAACCCAGGATTGACTAGGGGCATTTTGGTCATTTTGGCTAAAAAAGGCACTTTGAGTGCTTCGGTGTCCGAATTGGTTGCGCCACACCATTATATATGTTCTCATGATCCCAAGGAGAGAAAATGATATTTTTGGGATTTTCAGGGTCCAGCACGCAAATAAAGGGCAGATAAAGTACAGTATCAACAGTCATCCTAATGATGAGTCAAACACTTGTCCTTGTTGATTTTTTAGGTGAGTTGCTTGGCATTGGCTAATCCCACCACAAGATCTTTGGAGGAAAGGATCAGAAATCTTGAGCTTCAAAATCGGCATCAAGGATCTCAATTTTATGAAAGTCAAGAAGGAAACACTAAATGTGGCTCCTCTAGAGGTGGGTCGAGGAAACCTTCGGCCTGGCAGACCCGAAGTCCTAATGATGCTTGATTTGTGTTTTTAAATTTCTTGCAAAAACAAGAAGAAGTGTTCCTTAGACAAGCTTGTAATAATTTCAGCTTTTAGCTCTTTATCCTTGGAATTGCTTTTGATCATGTGGAACTTTAAATGAGACAAGCATAGCATTCACCAGATGAAGTCTTGTAGTACCAATTTAAACTTATCCTGACCAATTCTAATGGAATTTGCATTTACTTCAATGATGTAGAGCCGAATGCCCCTAGTTTAGAAATAAATGCATGATTTTTGGAAATCTTGATTTTTTATGAAAAGATGATGATGATGGTTTTTTTTTTTTTTTTTTTTTTTGAAAATGAATGAGGCATGATTGAATGCCCCTAGTTTGTGAATTGATGCATGACTTTTTGAAAACCTTGATATTTAAGGGAAAGATGATTTTTTTTTTTTTTTCAAAATGGATGAGGCATGGCCGAATGCCCCTAGTTCAACAATCAATGTGAATTTTGAAAAATATTATTGTGTAAGGACCTCAATAAAGAAAAATTTGAGTAAAACAAGATCAAAATCACAAAACTAAAACAAGGACTACTGGAATGATGGTGGCATCTAAACTAAAGATTGATGGTGACTATTGAATAGATAAAAGATCCATGTCCACCTTCTGCAAAAGATTCTTTCCATAAGATTGTTAGTAATCAGTTATTACAAAAATGTTTTGGGCCAATGCCCCTAGTTTAGACATGCTTGTACTGAAAATTGATGCTATGCTTAATGCAAAATAGATGCTCAACCTAAATTCACATAAAGAAATGTCTTGATTTTGAGTCTTTGAAAAAAAATGTTTTTTTGAGTGATTGTGACCGAGCCTTGAAAAATCTTTTTTGAAATGAAGTTTATTTTTAAGTGATTGTAAAGGCTACCTACGTACCTCTCTCATAAAGGATCAGGTCCAGACGTAGTTCGAAAAAAAATTTTTGACAAATGAAGTTTTGAAAAATATTTTTTGAAATAATGTTTCTTTTGGGGTGATTGTGACCGAGCCTTTGAAAAGGCTGCCTACATACCTCTCTTATAGAGGATCATATCCAGACGTAGTTCGAAAAAAGTTTTGAAAAATGAATTTTTGAAATTTCTTTTGAAATATGAATTTTTGAAATGAGTCTCTTTTTTTTTCTTTTTTTTTTTTGAAAGAAAGCAATTTAATTAGAATGAGATTTTTTGAAATTTTATCTTTTTCAAATGAATAAAAGGTGGTCCTTTGAACAACCTCTTTGACCAATCATAATGCTCAATTGTTAACTCGATGTCATTGGCTAAAAAGGATTTAAAATCATTAAAACAATATAATCAAATTTGCTTCTTCATTTTGAAAATTTTTTAGATTAAGTCTTCAAAGACAATCAAAGAAATCAAGAGCTTAGGAAGCACACATATTAGCAGTAAGCAAGAAAGGGAAAAATCCTAAGTTTGAAGATTTGAAAATTTTTGAGAATTTGGAAATTTGTTCTCTTGAGAGTTATTTTTTGTTGGGAGCAAACAAAGTGAGTGTTTGGAGCTTAAGCAAAAAATTGGTCACTTGAGAATTTGTGAAATTTGTCTTTTAAAGATACTAGCTAGTGGGGCTTGATAATCTTGAGCAGTTTTCCTTCTTAATCCAAAAGAAAATATTATCAAAGCTAAATGCATGCTTTCAATCAGCAAAACTTCAAGGAGGGCTTTATTCAATGGTTGTAATGTAGGCTGGGTTCAACTTATTAAAAGGAATGATATAAAAGGCTCAAAACCCTTATAATATTTTCCCAAGTATGCAATACTTTAAATTCAAACGTTGGAAGAGTTTTCCACATCTTCTATCATTGACTCTTGTGCTAAAATCCTTCTCATGTTCATCATCTTCTCACTGGTCTCCATTGATTCCTTTCATTTGATCTTGATCTTTTTAGCTTGATGACTTCCTCTTTTTGGTCTTCTTAGCATCCAATCTTGTGGTCAGATCACTCACTCTCATTTTTTTGTGAAAGAATTTTTTGATTTTTTTTTTTTTTTTTTTGCCCTAATTTTTGCCTAGACCACCCTTTTGAGCTTTCAGCCTAGGAGGGTTTTTTTTTTTTTTTTTTTTTTGCTCTAATTTTTGCCTAGACCACTCTTTCAGATTTTCAACCTAGCGAGCTTTTCTCTTATTTTATTATTATTTTTTTTTTTTGGCTCTAATTTTTGCCTAAACTACCCTTTCGGATTTTCATCCTAGCGAGCTTTTCTCTCTCTTTTTTTTTTTTTTTTCTTTTGAATTTTATTGGTTTTCACTCACTTGCATTTTTTTTTCTTTCAATTTGACAGACTTTCGTCTTTCTTGGATGATTTTGCATTTCTCCCTGATACCCTCTTATCCTTTCTAATTCACTTTCATTTTTCTTGACTTGATTGAACATACTTTCTTTTTTTTTTTTGGATGAAATGTGTCTTATTTTTTCTTTTGCTCATCTTCCTTAATTTGATTAGATTTTGCTCTTGATGAGTCTTCATTTTTGCTCATCCTTCTTAAATTGAATGATCTTTCATGGAATCACATGTCTCTCGTGTCATTTGATGAATTAGTATTCTCTCATAACTTGATGAAAATTCTTGCATTCACTTCTCTCTTCTTCTTCTTCTTTTTTTTTTTTTTTTTTGGTTGAAGTCTTTTCTAACTTGATGGCCTTCTCTTTTTTTCTCACAGTTTGATGCTTTATCAAAATCTTATCTCTCCTTGATGGATTTTGTTAGGTTCTAAGAATTAGAAACTAATGTATTAGAACTTCAATTTGTAATGTTGGCAAACCATGATCAAAATAATGTTTAGTCTTGTGTTAGACTTGCTCAAAGTATGGCTCTTATTGTAAAGTTGGAATCGAGTTTTATGCAGAATTCACTGTGCACTTTCTGCCTGACTCGATCGATCAAAAATTAGACTCGATCGATCGAAAATCGTGCAGATTGTTTTTCTGTAGAATTTTCCAAGTCAGCCCTAGCTCATTTAATGTATAGGGTTTTATGTTTTGCCCTAAGTATATAAGGGAAAACCCTAGCCACGTTTTTAGAGTTCTGTTTTGCGGTGTTTGTGAATCTCATTGTGAGATCTAGAGGTGTTTGCCTTCACATACACTTAGGGTTTACAAACTCAAAACTTATGTCAAGAGCTTGGTAAATCATTCAGTTGCAGAATCAAAGATCTTAAAGGAATACAAGCAGGTGCGCTTGTGGATTGCTGAAGAATTCAAGAAAGAAGGAGTCCGTGGATCTCGGAGCTATCATGGGGTCGTGGTAGTAAGTTTCCTACACTTGGGTAGCAATAGGATGTTAGTGGTCTAAGTCTTATTGTGTAAACTTCAATTCTTTCATAGTGGATTCAGTTTTACCTTGACGATAGCTAGGTTAAATCCTCCCCAGGTTTTTTACCGGTTTGGTTTTCCTGGGTCATCAGATCTTTGTGTTCTTTAATTTCCGCTGCTTTATTGTTTTTGCTTATTTGTGTTAACCTAGATTTAATTAAATTACCTAAGTTAATCACTAGGCTAATTCTCTAGGTTAATCTGTTGGGTTTAAGGGGTCTAAACGAACTGACAAGTGGTATCAGAGCGGGTAGCTTTTGTGTTTGATCCTTTGATCTTTTAGCTGATCCTTAACCCCTGTTGTCATGGAACACGGACACTCTCTTGTTGTTCCACCTCACTTTGATGGAAACAACTATGCTTATTGGAAAGTAAGGATGAAAGCATTCCTGAAATCCATTGATGAGAGAGTTTAGAATTCCGTTGAGTACGGATGGGAGAAGCCCACTACTCTTATGAGTGAGTGGCAAACTTCTCAAAAGGAGGCAGCCGATTTCAATAGCAAAGCTATGAATGCTATTTTTAATGTTGTTTCCATGGAGGAATTTAAGAGAATCTCTAATGTTGAGGTTGCTTATACTGCTTGGAATATCCTCCAGACTTTGCATGAAGGCACAAAGGCAGTTAAGATAAATAAATTGCAGCAATTAACAACTAGATTTGAAAGCATTAGGATTAATGATGATGAATCTTTTGATGAATTCTATGCTAAATTGAATGATATTGTTAATTCTGCTTATAATTTGGGTGAAATCTATGATCAACCTAAAATTGTTAAGAAGATTCTTCGATCTTTGATTGAAAATTTTAGACCCAAAGTGACTGCCATCACTGAGAGCAAGAATGTGGACTCCATCCCTGTTGAAGAACTTGTAGGATCTCTTCAGTCCTATGAGTTAGACCTCCCTAAGACTAACAAATCCAAATCAATGGCTCTTAAATCTGTTGATGATGTTGAGGATGGTGGATTTGATGATGAATTCTCTGCTACAGAGATTGCCTATCTTGCCAAGAACTTTAGAAACTTTCTTAGGAATAATAACAGAAGGGCAAGAGGCAAGAACACTGTTGAACCTAGAAATTTTAGGAGGAATGATCCCACAAAGGTCAATAACACTGAAAAACCTAAGGAGAAAGTAGGTCAGCCTTCTAATAATTCTTTGGGACAACAATGTTATGGTTGTCAAGGGTATGGTCATTTAAAATCTGAATGTCCTACATACTTAAGGTCTAAGAGTAAAGCTATGGCTGTAACCCTTAGTGATGATGAAGTTTCTAACAATGAATCCGCTAGTGATAAGGATGGAAACTTCATTGCTTTCACTGCTACTACTGTAGTTAATGAAAGCATGTCTGTTAAAGAGAACCCTTCTGATGGGGAACTCTCTGAGGATGTAGATTTACAGGAAGCCTACAATAAACTTTGCAAAGTTGCTGCAAAGGATGCCATGAATGTTGAGTTAGGCTTGAAGAAAATTGCATCTCTGGAACTTGAAAAGAAAAATTTACTTGTGAAATTGTTTGATGCTAATGAGCTTTTGAATAATGTGAAAACTGAGAACATGCTCTTACTTGATAAAGTCAAATGTTTAGAACTTGAGTTATCTGTTGCTAGACAACAAACTAATAGGTCTGCAAGCTCCAAACTTGATCACATGCTGAGTGTTCAAAAGTCTCCTTCTGATAAAACTAGTTTAGGTTTTGTGGATAGTATCTCTGTGCCTGAACCTTCTTCCACTAAATTTGTTCCCTCTTCTGAACCTCCAAAGAGTGAGATTGTCAAACCCTTGGTAAGTGAACCTGTCAAACCTATAGATGTTACTCCACCTAGAAAGATTCAGGTTGATCTTCAAGCTTCTCATTCTAGAGCTTCTACTTCTACTAAGGGCAAGTTGCATGATAAGTCTGCATGGGTTTGTCATTTTTGTGGAAAACCTAGACATATTCATCCAAATTGTTTTAAATTGCAAGCTGCGAAGCGTGCAAATAAAACTAAAGTACCTGTGCCCCAAGCACATGATCCTATGGTACTTATTGGTGAATTGGTAAAGGTGTTAAACCTTTATTCCAATCCTGGAGTTGCTCAGAATTCTAATGTGAATCATAACTCCAATGCAAGAGTTGCATCTAAAAAGTTTTGGATGCAAAAGGCTCAATCTAATTGAGTCTGTCTGACATGGTCCTTGTGCTTCATTGCTCTATCTTTGGTGACCTTTGTTTCTAGGATTTGCATTGCATTACATTCATGCATTTCATTCTAGGATGTTTGTTTCTTTGATATATAAAAAAAAAAAAAAAATTTGTTTGCAAATTGTGTTTTTGCAATTTTTTCCTTGAATTTGAAGACAAGCTTGGTCAATCAAATTTTGCATATCTTGTGAATGTACCTTGTTTAGCTTTGATGCACTTATTTCTATTGCACTTTACTAGCTAAAGTTTTGTTGTGCATGTTGTGTGGGAAGATGTTATATTTGTTGATCACATAATCTTGATCTTGAAGTCTTATGTCTTTGATTGTTGGACTTAATCTTATTGAGAAAGGCATAAATAACCATCTCACCACTGTTTATTAGCCAATCATGAACACCTTAGTGCATATCGTAAGATTTTGTGCTCGAGAAAGTATAGCACATGCACAAAAAGAACATAAGGTGCAGCCTCCAATTAAAATTGGTGTGTACATTATTGGGCTATAATAATTTCACAATTCATAAAATTGGTGTGTACATTATCCCGGCTTTTATTAAGTTTCTAATCAATTAAATTGAATAATTAGGCAAATCAAGAAACTTACATGGTTGCAAGCTTTTATTCTAGGAGATGTGAGAGTTATATGATGAAACTCTTTAAGTAATAGTCTCTTTCAATTTCATGTGATGGATTTTGTAGAAATTGTGATGATCAATATGTGCATATCACCTCACATGTTTCTCAAGCATCTGCTAGTTGCACACATTACACAAGTTATTCTTTGCTAAACTGTGTACATGATATTGTGTGTGTTTTTGGCCTGACCAACCAAGTTTAAAATTTTCTGGAAATTGTTGCAAAACATGTTTGCTTGCTTGATTGATTGAGGAAGATTATGAGAAAAGCTTAATCTGAGAGATCTGGGTTGAAAACATGGGTTTTTGGAAAAACATTTCATCTCATACTCATGCATCTTTTTCATAAAAGTTGATGCTTTGAGGAGTTTTTGAGCTAATTTGATTCAATTTTCAAAAATTCAATTTTTCCAGATTTTCGATCGATCGAGTCTGTTTTTCGATCGATCAAAAATGTTTTTAAAATCCCTCTAAACTCTCTGTGTGTTTCGATCGGTTCTCGATTGATTCTGGATCAATCGAAGGATTTTCGACCGATCGAATCTGTTTTTCGATCGATCGAAAATCGGGCTGAATGTTTTTTAAAAGGTTTTTCTCTCACATGACTTTTCAGTTTTCAAATCTTTTTCAAAACCTTTTTCTCCCTACCAACCGGTCAAGCCTTTTTTCTTGGAGATTTTGTCGTTTTCTTCAAATCTTTTTGCATAATCTCTCTCTCCCAAGACTGGTAAGTCCTTTATACCCTTTCTTTTGCTTTATTTTCATGTTTCATGCATTAATTCATGCATTTTTGGGGTATTTTCGCCACTTTGGTTTTTGGTATTTTTGGAGTGATTTTTGGCTCTTTCTCTTTCAAAAGAATCATGGATTTTTGTGGGGACACCTTATCCAAGCACTATGTGTGGTTTAATTTGATTAGTTTGGTGCTTTGTGAAATTTTTAAATTTCTAGGGCTTGAAATTGGGGATTTTGGGGTTTTTGTTCAATTTGATTGAAATTGATAAAATTGGCTTGTTGAATTGATTAATTTGATCATTATAATGTGTCAATTAACTGTTGTGTTAATCAATTTATCAATTTGTTGTGTTTTGAAAACTTGGGTTTTTCCAAAATTGGGTATTTTTTGTTAAATATTGCTTGCTCAAGCCAATTTAGTTAATTTGAATCATATTTGAACTTGTCACTACATTAGTTCATGCATCATTTGCATAATTTGTTCATGCATCATATAGAATTGTTATTTCTATATTTTGTGTTGTGCTAACTTGCAGTCTGTCCTTGGTTTTTGTTTTTGCTCTTCTTATTCTGTGTCTCTCTTTTCTTTCCTTAGCATCATGCCTAGGAAAACTAGAGCCCATAGGACTTCTGACCCTTCACCTTCTTTTGATACTGAGCGGTTCCCTAGTGAGAAGAACCAAGAGACCTATGAGACCCTTAATCTTAGACGTCATATCTGGGCTGTGCGTAGGGTCGTACTAGATGAGGTAGATCCTGAGGTGAGACATAATTTTGAGCGTCGGGGTTGGTTATCTTTGCTCGAGTATGAGCATTCTCCTCCTCCTGCCACCCTGATTAGAGAGTTTTATTCGAACCTCTCTATCCACGTCTATGATACCAACACCTTAGTTAAGGTTTGGTTACGAGGTGTAGAGTATCGCATTACCCCTTCAGTGGTGTCTGATGCTCTTGGGGTGCCCATTGTTGACCATTCCGTTTTTCCTTATGAGGAGTCTCCGCCTCTTGATGACGTGCTGTCATACATCACTGGGTCTTCTATCCAGTGGGGTTCTGATCCTCGGATCACTTCTGCTGAGCTTTCCGAGCTTCACTATCTTTTCTTTAGGATAGCATGTCATTCTTTGTGGCCTATTTCTCATGTCCACACCATCCCTCTTGAGCGATGTGTATTTTTGTATGCGCTTGTTACTGATGCTCCTATCAGTTTCCCTCATTTGTTCCTTCGTTCTTTGAACGAGGTTCATCGGTCTAGCTCTACGGCTCATGCGTTATTCTTTCCCGTTTTTATTCATAGGATTCTCCTTTTTCTTGGTTTAGGTGATTTTCCTGCGTCTGAGCCCGTTCATGTTATTGCTCCTATAGGTGCTACCTTTTTGAGGCAAAGGGCTGCTCAACTTTGAGCTAGCTCTAAGCGTCCTAGGGTAGAACCTTTCGGTGTCACTCCACCCCCTTCTTCTTCTACAGATACTCCTGCAGCTGGGACGTCTTCTGATCCTGCTGTTGCTGCTGCTGCTGATGTTCCTCCACCGTTTGATGAGGTTTCTGACCTTCGTCGGACTCTTGATACTGTCGTGACCGTTCAGGCGGCTCATGGTCAGCTTTTGGTGGACATCCTTGATGAGCTACGTGCATTGCGAGCGGATTAGGCGAAATCTCGTCGATCTCCTCCACCTCCTTTTGATGATGAGTGAGTGCCCTTTGGCAATTCGTCACAAAAAGGGGGAGTGCATTCTATTATGTAGTTCTTATGTATCTAGGAGATTTTTTGTGGAGATTTTCATTTTAGGGGGAGTTTTGTACTTAGTAGTGATACTGCGAAGCTTGTGGAGTTATTAGATTGTATCTAGGTGCTTCACTGTGTATTTCTTTTTTAGCTCTTGTTTAGGAGATATTTTGTTGAGATACATTTTTTTTATATATATGTTTCTTGTTTCACTATGCTACTGTACTTATTGATTTATATTTATGATGTTATTCATGATATATATCTTTATTTTGTGTCATGTGAAATCAAGAAGATAGTTATATATATTTCCTATTTTTTTTTTCCACACATGCGTTTATGTGTTTGTTAAGTATTACAGGAATATACAGGTTGATTCAGTCGTGCTGCTGTCTATTTTGCAACTGTTAGATAGTAGTTAGGTTGAATTGTTTAAGTGGCTTTGTATTTTGTAATGGGCTGTTTCATTTTTTAAACTTTGAGCTTTTTGTTAAGTCTGTGTTTTGTCACGGATTGCCAAAGGGGGAGTTTGTTAGGTTCTAAGAATTAGGAACTAATGTATTAGAACTTCAATTTGTAATGTTGGCAAACCATGATCAAAACAATGTTTAGTCTTGTGTTAGACTTGCTCAAAGTATGGCTCTTATTGTAAAGTTGGAATCGAGTTTTATGCAGAATTCACTGTGCACTTTCTGCCTGACTCGATCGATCGAAAATCGTGCAGATTGTTTTTCTGCAGAATTTTCCAACTCAGCCCTAGCTCATTTAATGTATAGGGTTTTATGTTTTGCCCTAAGTATATAAGGGAAAACCCTAGCCACATTTTTAGAGTTCTGTTTTGCGGTGTTTGTGAATCTCATTGTGAGATCTAGAGGTGTTTGCCTTCACATACACTTAGGGTTTACAAACTCAAGACTTATGTCAAGAGCTTGGTAAATCATTCAGTTGCAGAATCAAAGATCTTAAAGGAATACAAGCAGGTGCGCTTGTGGATTGCTGAAGAATTCAAGAAAGAAGGAGTCTGTGGATCTCAGAGCTATCATGGGGCCGTGGTAGTAAGTTTCCTACACTTGGGTAGCAATAGGATGTTAGTGGTCTAAGTCTTATTGTGTAAACTTCAATTCTTTCATAGTGGATTCAGTTTTACCTTGAGGATAGCTAGATTAAATCCTCCCCAGGTTTTTTACCGGTTTGGTTTTCCTGGGTCATCAGATCTTTGTGTTCTTTAATTTCCGCTGCTTTATTGTTTTTGCTTATTTGTGTTAACCTAGATTTAATTAAATTACCTAAGTTAATCACTTGGCTAATTCTCTAGGTTAATCTGTTGGGTTTAAGGGGTCTAAACGAACTGACAGATTTCCTTTCTACCTAGCTTTGATGAACTCTCTATCTGAACTTGATGAATCTTCCTTTTTTGAATTTGTCGTATTGTCTTCATTGAGGACCTTACCAAGTGGTGCTGGATCCATAAGGTCAACATTTCCTCATCTTGAGATTTAAGCATGCATACTTAATTTCCCCGCCCAATGTTTAAGTTTTTAGTGAGTTCATTGAAAAGCAGGCTAACTGTTTAGAGGCTCAAATTGGCTAGCAATGGATAATTGTTGTAATAGGTGTCAAGGAATAATATGGGTTACCAAAGGTGGCCTCCTATCCCTAGTGATGCTTACTTGTTAGCACAGCGACTTAAACTCTTTTAATAAATTATTCTTAGAATAGAAGTATAAATGCTCCAACAATGTGAAAAATTCTGTAGAGATTGGGATTGAGTGTATGTGGTTTGAGAAAATTGGATGAATGAATGAATTTCTTTGATTGCCTTTTAGGACCTTTTCTAATCATATTTTGAATGTTTAGCAAAAGTCCTTACATGGATTTGCAGTTAAATCCCTCTTTGGAACAAATTGATTGGTAGAGCAATTAATCATGATTTGGAAGAAGCTTTGTCGAATGGATCATCTTGTATTCTCTTGAAAAGAAGGCTTTTGAAAAAATTTTGGTGTCTTTGAAGGAAAAACAAGAAAAAGGGTTTTAAGAAAAAGGTTACTAAGAAGGCCCAATGCCCCTAATGCAAAAATTTTTGCTTTTGAAAATTAACTGAAATGACTTGAGGGCCCAATGCCCCTAGATGAAAAATATTTTTTTTAATTTTTTTTCAATTTTCGAATACTCCTGTTTTTTTTTTTTTTAAATCTTTTTTTACTCTCTTCTCTTTTTTCTTTTTTCTTTTTGATTTACAGATGACAAACCAAATGCATCAAAAACAACATGGATTTTATTAGGTAAAAGACTAACTAGAAAGAAAATTCTAAATAAACAATAAGACCAAAGAGTCAATCTAAAAAAATAAACTTGTAAAATAAAATTCAAACAAAGTCGGGATGACTGGCTGATGATGGCGGAGTAATGATTTACTGCTCGATAAGATCCTAAATATCATGCCTTAAGTTATAACATTTATCAGTTGTATGGCCTTTCCCTTGATGATATCTGCAATGAGCATTAGGATTGTATCTTCTAGGCATGGGATGTGGTATTGGCTTGGGATCCAATGGCTTCAGTAATCCCTTAACTTGTAATTTTTCCAAAGCTTCACTCAAAGTCATGTGTAACTCTAAAAAATTCCTTCGTTGCCTAAAATTGCTAGTTGATGGTTTGACTGCACTATTACTGATGTGGCAAGGCTCTACCTTCTTGGGGATTGAGTCCATTGACATGTTCTTGTTGATTGGAGAGGATAGTTGGAAAGACAACTCATGGAAATCCCTAGCTCTTTTCTTTAGAAACTGGAAGTGTGGATCTCTTTAGGATTTGGTGAATTATCCTTGCATAAGGTAGAAAGCATAGCTTGATTGGCTAAGCTGACTTGTAATGCAGAGTTGGCTATCCGGGAGATTTAGGCTAGCTCTTCATTTATCTTTTCTTGACCTTCCAGTATGGAGCTGAGAACATCTTCAATTCTTTCTTGACACATTAAGGTTAAACCTTCCTTGAGCTTGATGGGCTTGACTTTTGATGAACTTGTGATCCAAAGGGTTGAAATCTCGGTGGACTTTGGCTTTAGGTTGTCTTATAAGTCGAACACAGGATTGTGATGTAGCAGCAGGGGAGTGTCTTCAATGCTCACGGGCTTTAGTACTGTGATGGTGCTTGGAACTGGAACTGTTAGGTTGAACACGGGATTGTGATGTTGCAGCAGCGGAGTGTCCTCTATGCTCACAGGCTTCAGTACCATGATGGGCTTGGAACTGGAACTGTTAGGTAGAAAATGGGATTGTGATGTTGTAGCAATTGAGTGTCTTCTATGCTCTCAGGCTTCAATACCGTGATGGGCTTGGAACTGGAACTGCTAGCTTGAATGTCAGCCTTGGGTTCTCTTTGCAGCCTTCCTTTGGATCTTGACCAAATTCTTCCCTCTCTCTCTCTCTCTCTCTGTCTCTCTCTCTAGAACAGGTTTTCTTGGATTATTTCAAGCTAGGTCGCCATCTACATCAACCAATCAAGCAAAAAAAAACACACAAAGCATGCAATGCAATTTTAACATGGACCGGCCTAAAGGTAGGTTCTAAGTCATTACATTGTAGGGTGGGTTTGCTGTTTTATTGTTTCCAATAGCTAGGATGTTACACTTCCCAACTTGTAATGTAATGAACATTGCGCTGGTCCTAACGACATGGTCTATCCTTTGCAATCAACAAGAAATGATCTAGTGACTTTGGACTATGAGTTGGTGAGTTCACCACAGGGTACTCGAATCTAATGAAGACTAGTGATCCATGGCTACTACCACCATATGTTGTTGAGAGGGGTGCATAAATATTTGTTGTTTTAATGGCACACACTATGACAATTAAGGAAAGCTTTTAGCAAACAATACAAACAACAAAATATCATACAAAAATCTCAACAAACATAAATAAACAAACAAACAACAATATCATGCATGACCATGCAAAAACAAGGGTACATATTTGGTCACTTAAGTCTAATACGAAGCTTTTCCCTCGACATCTCTAGTGGAGTCGCTACTTTGCGAGACCGGGCAAATTAGGTGCTCTCAAAAAAGAGATTTGGGTGCTTTGAATGGCACCTCTCTTTTTGGGTAAGTGGTGTGGAGTTGCCACTTATTTTTTTATACAAAAAAATAAGAAAAAATTAAATACAACTTTACATGACTGAATTGTTCCTTTATCATTGATTGAATAAATAAAAATACATATTTGATAAATTGAGTATTACATGGCTTTGGGTCCTAGTTACAAACTACACAAAAGAATACATGGCTTTTTGTCCTAGTTACAATTTACCCAAAAAAAAACCAAGAAAGGTAAAGCCTAGACATCTATCCAAAGACACCAAATTCGGAGGCTAGGTCACGGAATAGAAAGGTGTTAGGCACCCATTTTGTCTAGACAGAATCTGGCCTTCTAAACTCTCATGACCGATGTACCTCTTTATGCATGACATGAATGATATGTTGCACACATGAAACATATAACTAAACTAAGTCACATAAGTCAATTTATGAATGCATCCTCTTCTTTTGAGAAAATTCAGATCTGCCGGGTGATGAAAAATTGATTTGGTTTATAAAAAAAATCATATCCGTTTTTTATATGTAAAAAAATAGTTTTTGGCGAAGAAAAGTCAGATCTGAATTTATTAGATAAAACAAAGCCTTTTTGTTTAAAAATATCAAATATATTTTTGAGAACTAAAAAAAATGGTTTTTGGTTTGTATGTAAAAAAATTAGATCTAAAAAATAAAATAAAAATCTTTTTAGAAGAGGACAACATTACTTATGAATCAAACAAACAAAACATCACTACTTATGACTTCCTTTTTTTATTTCAAAATCTGCTATGTTTAAAAAAATTCAGATCTATATCTAAGGAAGATACAAATCAGTTTTTGTGTAAAAAATTCAGACTTGCATCTAAAGAAGATGCAAATTAGTTTAAATTCAGATCTGCATCTAAGGAAGATGGGAATCAGTTTTTATTTTGAAAAAATTCATATCTGCATCAAAGGAAGATGTAAATTAGTTTTTTATTTTTTAAAAACTTAGATCTACATCTAAGGAAGATGTAAATCAGTTTTTATTTTGAAAAAATTTAGATCTGCATCTAAAGGAAGATGCAAATAAGTTTTTATTTTTGAAAAAATCAAATCTACATCTAAGGAAGATGTAAATCAGTTTTAATTTTGAAAAAATTCAAATCTGCATCTAAGGAAGATGCAAATCAGTTTTTATTAGAAAAAAATGTTAGGTTCTAAGGATTTAGGATCTAAATGTATTAGAACTTCAATGTGTAATGTTGGCAAACCATGATCAAAACGTTTAATCTAGAATTAGGCTACTCAAAGTGTGTTTATATGTAAAGTTGGAATCAAGTATACTGCAAGATTTATTGTGTAAATCTGCAAGGCTCGATCGATCGAAAATTAGACTCAATCGATCGAAGCTCGTGCAAATTGTTTTTCTGCAGACTTTTCCAACTTAGCTCAAGCCAATATGACGTGTAGAGTTTTATGTTTTGCCTTTAGTATAAAACGAAAAACCCTAGCCATGTTTTTCAGGGGTTGTTTATGCTGTTTGTATGAATCTCTTGGGAGATCTAGAGGTGTTTGCCTTCATACATACTTAGTATCATCAAGATTGAGATTAATGTCGAAAGCTTGGTGATCGTTTCAATTGCTGCATAAAGAGCTTAAAGGAAACACAACTGGGAGTACTTGTGGTTGCTGTGAATCCAAGAAAGAAGTAGTCCGTGGACTCAGAGCTATCACGTGGTCGTGGTAATAAGTTTTCTACTCGAGATAGCAATAGGATGTTAGTGATCTAAGTCGATAATGTAAAACTTCAATTCTTTCATAGTGGATTTGTTTTTCCTTGAGGATAGCTAGGATAAATCCTCCCTAGGTTTTTTACTGGTTTGGTTTTCCTGGGTTATCATATCGATGAGTTATTTATTTTTCCGCTGCTTTACATGATATGATTGTTTTGTATTAACCTAGATCTGGATAATTTACCTAAGAATCACTTGGCTAAATAACTAAGTTAATCTATGTCTGTTTAAGGGGTCTAAAACTTTATAAATGGTATCAAAACGGGTTAGCTCTAGTATTTAGATCCTTTGATCTAAGAGTTGATCCTTGACCCCTCTATCATGGAACACGGTCACTCTCTTATGATCCCACCTCACTTTGATGGGAACAACTATGCCTATTGGGAAGTAAGGATGAAAGCATTCCTGAAATCTATTGATGAGAGAGTTTGGAATTTCGTTGAATACAGATGGGAGAAGCCAACTACTCCTGTAAGCGAGTGGCAAACTTCTCAACAAGAAGCAGCCGCTTTTTATAGCAAAGCAATGAATGTTATTTTCAATACTATTTGTATGGAGGAATTTAAGAGAATCTCTAATGTTGAGGTTGCTCACATTGCATAGAATATTCTCCAAACTGTGCATGAAGACACAAAGGCAGCTAAGATCAATAAGCTGAGCAGTTAACAACTAGATTTGAAAGCATTAGGATGTCTGATGATGAAAGTTTTGATGAATTCTATGCTAAGCTTAATGATATTGTTAATTCTGCTTATAATTTGGTTGAAATCTGTGATCAACCTAAAATTGTTAGGAAGATACTTTGGTCTTTGACTGAGGACTTTAGACCCAAGGTGACTACCATAACTGAAAGTAAGGATGTGGACTCCATCTCTGTTGATAAAATTGTAGGATCTCTCTAGTCCTATGAGTTAGACCTACCCATGACAAACAAACCCAAATCAATGGCTCTTAAGTCAGTTGATGATGTTGATGGGAATGGATTTGATGATGAACTCTCTGCTACAGAGATTGCTTACCTTGCCAAGAACTTTAAAAAAAAATTTAGGAACAATAACAAAAGGGCAAGAGGTAAAAACAATGGTGAACCTAGAAATTTTAGGAGGAATGAATCCACTAAGGTGAATAATAATGAAAAACCTAAAGAAAAAGTTGGTCAAACCTCTAATAATTCTATGGGTCAACAATGTTTTGGGTTTCAAGGGCATGGTCATGTGAAATCAGAATGTCCTACATTCTTAAGATCAAAGGGTAAGGCTATGGCTGTAACCCTTAGTGATGATGAAGTTTCTGATAATGAGTCTGGTAGTGATGAGGATGGAAACTTCATTGCTTTCACAGCTACTACTGTAGTTAATGAAAGTATTGTGGTTGATGAGAACCCTTCTGATGGGGAACTCTCTAAGAATGCTGATTTGCAAGAAGCCTATAATAAGCTTTGCAAGGTAGCTGCAAAGAATGCTATGAATGTTGATTTAGGCTTATAGAAAATTGCTTCACTTGAAATTGATAAGAAGAATTTGCTCTTCAAATTGTTTGATGCTAATGAATTGCTTGATAAGGTGAAGACTGAGAACATGTTTTTGCTTGATAAAATTAATAATTTGTAACTTGAATTTTCTGTTGCTAGAGAACAAGCAAATAGGTCTGCTAGTTCCAAACTTGAACACATGTTGAGTATTCAGAAGTCTCCCTTAGACAAAACTGGTCTAGGTTTTGAAAATATCATCTCGGTGACTAAGAATCATTCCACAAACTTTGTTTCTTCTTTTGAGCCTCCCGTGAGTGAGATTGTCAAACCAGCAGAAGTTACACCTCCTAGGAAGATTAGGGTTGATCTCAAAGAGTCTAAACCTAAGACTCCTAACCCTCCTAAGGAAAATCCGTATGATAGACTTGCATGGGTTTGTCATTTTTGTAGAAAGTCTAAACATATTCGTCCAAACTGTGTCAAGTTGCAAGCTATTAAGTGAGCAAATAAGCCAAAAGTACTTATGCCTTAAGCAAAAGACCCATGGTACTTATTGGTGAGTTGGTAAAGGCTTTAAACCTTTAATACAATCCTAGAGTTACTCAGCATTCGAATATGAATAATAACTCCAATGCAAGAGTTGCATCTAAAAAGTTTTGGATGCAAAAAGCTCAATCTAATTGAGTCTTTCTAACATGGTCCTTGTACTTCATCTCTCTATTCTTTGTGACCATTCTTTTTTCATTTATTGTTTTTGTTTTCTTGGTTTCTAGGATTTGCATTGCATAACACTCATGCATTTCATACTAGGATGTTTTTTTTTTTAAAAAAAAGGGAGGAAAAAAGGAAGAAAAATGTGTTTTGCATTAATTATTCTTGGATTTGAAATCAAGGTTAGCCATATTATCTTTACATAACATGTTAATGTACCTTGTTTAACTTGGATGAGCTTATTTTATTGCACTTTACTAGTCTGAAATTTGTAGTGCATGTTGTGTGGGAGTTGTTTATAGTTTTTTATCACATGATCTTGATCTTGAAGTCACATGCCTTTGATTGTTGGATTTGAACTTAATGAAAAAGGCATAAATAACCATCTCACCACTATTTACTAGCCAATCATAAACACTTTAGTGCATATCGTAAGATTTTGTGCTTGAGAAAGTGTAGCACATGCACAAAAAGAACATAAGGTGTAGCCTCGGATTAAATGCTAAAATTGGTGTGTACATTATTGAGCTATAATAACTCCATAATCAAACAAAATTGGTGTGTACATTATCTTGGCTATTTTAATAAGTTTCTAATCAAATAAAATTGGTGTGTACATTATTAGGAAAATCAAGAAACTTACATGATTGCAAGCTTCTATTCAAGGAGATGTGAGAGTTATATGATGTAACTCTTTAGGTGATTGTCTCTCTCAAATTTATGTGATGAATTTTGTAGAAATTGTGATTGATCACTATTTACTTATAACCTCACATGTATCTCAAGTTCTTGCTAGTTGCACACAGTACACAAGCTACTCTTTGCTAAACTTGGTACATTGTATTGTGTGTGATCATGTTGTGACCATTCAAGATTTTTAAAAAAAAAATTCCTTGATTTTAATGTAAAAGATGTTTAAAATTTGAGATTTGAGGACAAATTGATTGAAAATCTTGTTTTGGAAGATCTGGGTTAAATTCAAGGGTTTTTGAAATTTTTTTCATCTCATACTCATGCATTTCATTCATAAAATAACGCGCTTTGAGGATTTTCTGCATTAAAATGCTCTGTTTTTCAAAAATTTGATTTTTCCAGATTTTCGATCGATCGAATCTGTTGCTAGACTGAAATTGCGATTCAAATTTTGGTCTGAATCTTCCTGGCTTGATCGCTGCTGGATTAATCGAATATAATTTTTGATCGATCGAATCTATTTTTCGATCAATCGAAAATCATTCAGAGAGTTTTTTTTTTTTTAAATATGTGTTTTTCATGTGTTCTTCACTATTCAAACTTTTTCGAAAGCTCTTTCTCTCTCTCTTCGACTGATCCAGATTCAAAGACAAATATTTTGTCGTTTTCCCTCAATTTCTCTCAAAGGTTTTTGTCATCTAGCACCGATATGACCCTTATACCCTTTCTTTTTTGGTTTAATCTCATTTTTCATGCATTTTTCATGCATTTAAGGGAATATTTCGAACTTATGAGATTTTTTTGAGGTTTTTGGTGTTTTCATTGGTTTCTTTCAAAATTAATCAATGGGTTTTTGTTGTTGGATTATATTAACATGATCTTTGTGGTTCAATTTGATCAATTTGATGAGTTGGGAAAAATTGAAATTTCAAGGGCTTGAAACTACTCGAATTTGGGATTTTGTTCAATTAGGCATAAATTTATGAATTTGGCTTGTGTTATTGATTCATTTTGTCATTATATATTGTTATCTAACTTGTGTAATGATAAAATTGATCAATTTGTTGGGATTTTTTGAAAGTGGGTTTTCAAAATTTGGGGTTTTTTAATTGAAACTCTATGCTCAAGCCAATTTTGTGATTTTTTCAAATAAAATTGAACTATCCTCAATGCCTTAGAGCATGCATAATGTGTTAATACTGTTCATGCATCATATAGTTTGTTATTTTCTATGTTTTTTTGCTCTAACTATAACTGATGCAGTCTGCCCTTGGGTTTTCTTTTCTTTTTCTTTTTTTCTTTGGTTCCTTTCTGTCAATCCTATCCAATTTTTAGAATCATGGTTAGGAAGACTAGAGCCCATAGGACATTCTCTTCTTCTTCTACTTCATCTTTTGATAGTGAGAGGTTCTTGAGTGAGATAAACCAAGAGACATATGAAAAGTTGAACCTTCTTAGATCTGTGTAGGCTGAAAGGAAAGTCATTTTACATGAGCTTGATGATGGGATTAGGAGAAATTTCGAGCGTAGGGGTTGTTTGTCTTTGTTAGATATTTCACATCCCTCTCCAGCTGCCATGATTAGAGAGTTCTATTTGAACCTCTCTATCCACTCCAATGATTCCAACGACCAGTAAATTGTGAATTGGATAAGGGGTGAAGGGTATACCATTACTCCTTCAGTAGTGGCCTCTACTCTTGGGGTACCTTTAGTACGACATCCTGTCTACCCTATGATAAGCCTCCTCCACCAGATGACATTATGTCATATCTTACTGAATCTTCTATCCAGTGAGGTTCTGATCCTTGGATCACTTCTCATGAGTTGATCGAGATTTATTATCTGTTTTTTCAGATTTCTTGTTATTCTATATGGCCCATCTCTCATTTGTATACTATTCCTATCGAGAGATGTGCATTTTTGTATGCTTTTGTCATAGATGCTCCTATGAGTTTTCCTCATCTGTTCATTTGGTCTTTGGTTAAGGTACATAGGAGTAGTTCTACTGCTCATGCTCTATTTTTTCTGGTTTTTATTCATAGGATTTTGTTGCATCTAGGTTTAGATGAGTTTCATGCTTCTGAGCCTGTACATATAATTGCTCCGATAAGTGCCACCTTCCTTAGGCAGAGGGCTACTCAAATGTAAGCAAGCTCTACACGCCCTAGAGTAGAGTTGTCTTCAGGTGTTGCATCTGCTCCCCCTTCTTCAGGTGATCCGGCTGTTGATGCGTATGTGGATCTAACTGCTGTTGCTGCTCCTCCACCTTCTACTTTGGATGCTTCTAGCATTTGTCATATGTTAGACACTGTCATGACCATTCAGGCGGCTCATGATCAACTTTTGGTGGACATTCTCACGGAGCTTCAAGCTTTACGTGCAGAGTTGGCGAGCTTTAGACGAACACCTCTACCACCTCCTTTTGTTGATGAGTAGTGATTGCCCTTTGGCAATCCATCACAAAAAGGGGAAGTACATATGGATGGAGATAGGAGGAGATTTTGATTTTTGGAGCTTTGGAACTTTAGATTGTATCTAGCTGCTTCATGATATATTTATTTTTTGGCTCATGATGTATTTATTTTGTTGTCCTTATTTCTAAATGAGTTGTATATGATAGGGGGAGACATTATTATGTTAATTCTATTTCTTGTTTCACATTGTGCTACATTTGCTATTGATTTATTTTTATGAGGTTATTCATAATATATGTCTTTTATTTTATGTTATGTGAAATCAAGAATTTATGTTGTTTTACTTGTATTTTCCACACATGTGTTTATGTGTTTGTTAAGTGTTTCAGGAATATACAAGTTGATTCAGTCGTGCTGCTAGCTACACTTGCAACTGATAGATAGTTGTTAGGTTGAATTGTTTTTGTATTGGGCATTTTATTGTAATAGGCTATTTTTGTAACTTAGAGCATTTTGTTTTATTATGTGTTTTGTCACGGATTGCCAAATGGGGAGTTTGTTAGGTTTTAAGGATTTAGGATCTAAATGTATTAGAAATTCAATGTGTAATGTTGGCAAACCATGATCAAAATGTTTAGTCTAAAATTAGGATGCTCAAAGTGTGTTTATATGTAAAGTTGGAATCGTGTATACTGCAGGATTTATTGTGTAAATCTGTAAGGCTCGATCGATCGAAAATTAGACTCGATCGATCGAAGCTGATGCAGATTGTTTTTCTGCAGATTTTTCTAACTCAGCCCAAGCTCATATGACGTGTAGGGTTTTATGTTTTGCCTTTAGTATAAAAGGAAAAATCCTAGCCATGTTTTTAAGGGGTTGTTTATGCTATGTGTATGAATCTCTTATGAGATCTGGAGGTGTTTGCCTTCATACATACTTAAGGTTATCAAGATCGAGATTAATGTCGAGAGCTTGGTGATCGTTTTAGTTGCTGCACAAAGAGTTTAAAGGAAACACAGGTGGGAGTACTTGTGGTTGCTGTGAATCCAAGAAAGAAGTAGTCCGTGGACTCGGAGCTATCACATGATCGTGGTAGTAAGTTTTCTAGTCGAGGTAGCAATAGAATGTTAGTGATCTAAGTCGCTATTGTAAAACTTCAATTTTTTCATAGTGGATTTGTTTTACCTTAAGAATAGCTAAGTTAAATCCTCCCCAGGTTTTTTACCGGTTTAGTTTTCCTGAGTTATCATATCATTGTGTTATTTATTTTTCTGCTGCTTTGCATGATATGATTGTTTTGTGTTAACCTAGATCTGGATAATTTACCCAAGTTAATCACTTAAATAAATAACTAGGTTAATCTATGTGTGTTTAAGGGGTCTAAAACTTTACCAAAAAAAAATTCAAATTCACATCTAATGAAGATGCAAATTAGTTTTTACTCAAAAAAAAAAAATTCAGATCTGCATCTAAGGAAGATGCAAATCAGACTTTATTTTGAAAAAGATATAATGACAAGCATATTATTGAAACAAAAAAATAGATCATGACAATAAAAACATCAAGAACATGTTTCAACAAAAATATATTGACAATACATGGTAAGAGCATTTAGAAATTAAACTAAAGGAAGATTTACACATGCATCATTAAAATAAAAGAAACAGAAAAAAAGGTAAAGAAAGAACCACCTCCTGCATGGACGTTCTCTCCTTCTTGAAGGAATATTTTAGGGTTCAAAGAAATTTGTTAAATTATCTTTGAAACCTAAAATATCTTGCTTACAAAAAAGAATTCTTAAGGCTAGAGCCTCCAGAATGTCTTTAACGAAAGAGAGAAAACATTAAAAAACGGAGTAAAAAAAAAGGAGAAATCTCAGAGCGTGAAAAGTATGCTGAATTTTGAGGTCCAACCTCTATTTATAGAGGTTGGGAGGCTCAAAAAATAGCTAGATGATCAAAATACGAATTAGGATGCGTCCTTATCTATACAAAATAGAAAACAATGCGTTTCAGCTTAATCCAAATGCCCTTGGGCCGAGGCCCGATTTTGTGCCATTCGGCACTCCACTTTTGGGTGCTAGGCCCGCTTTCAAGTTTCAATCCATTTTGGACTCCTTTTTTGAGATTTTTTGAACTGGGACTTGCAATTAGATGCGTTTTTAATCCATATTCTAAAAATTAAACTCTAAAGAAAAATATTAAAAAAGAATCTTGATTATCCTCAATTTTGTAATTACCTGATTATCCCCTTTATTCCCATGCTAACAAGCCTATTTTTGACAATAACTAACAACCAATCACAAAATTATTTAATTAATTTTAATTTTTTAGCCAATCAGAATTAATTTAAATTAATCATGCATGGTTGATTCTAACTAGACACAATGCATGCTGACCGTACAAAATTGATCATGTGATATCTTTCGATCTGACGATCTGATTTGGAAATCGGGCATACCATCGTGACTATTAGAATCTTAAGATCATTTTTATGATATGCAATGAATAAATTTAATGCATGCAATGCAATCATGATTTTCAGGTACATGAATGGTCACTCTAGTCATCTTCCTTGATTAAATAATAGGTGCAAAATCGAGTATCTACAGAGCTTTCTTAGTGGAGAGAGCACACGAGAGAAAAAGTTTTAAACTTTGACTTGATTGGCTTGTAATTGTCATTTTGCATGAGAATTTATTCACCTTCCAGCCAAAGAAAACGAAAATTTCCATATATGTGTGTGTGTGTGTGTGTGTGCGCGCGCGCGCGCGTGCGCGCATAGAGAGAGAGAGAGAGAGAGTTTCAGTTTCTTAATAAATAAAAAAAGTCAATCAGTTGGGCCAACCGAACCAACTCGTAACTGACCCAACCTAACCTGAAAATAACTTGACTATAAGACCCAACACCTGAACCAAATAGCTTTAGACTTGCCCAAAACATATTAAGTTGGGTTGGGTGGGTCAAGTTGTTCAGGTCCTTGCTCAGCCCTACTTCTCTCTATTTAATTTGACCTAAATGGTGAATTGGGTTGCTTCCCAAAGCACTTAACGAGATCGCATACCAAACCCTCATTGTTGAACCTGATCTAAACTAGATTGTTCAACCAAACCTAAACCATGGACTAGACCATTGACTTTGACTTTGACCGAAGTTAACTTTCTAGGATTATGCTTATCTTGCTCTATTTTTCATATAGATTCTGATTTTGGGGTTCGTTTGCTCAATTAAGGCTCCAAATCACTTAATTTAGCCAATTTAGGTCTCGTATGTGCAAAATTTGCGAACTCACTCATGCATGCTTAACAAAACATCCTCATTTTCCAATCTACCTTAGCCAATCAATGTAGCCAATACCTAAACCATTTAGCTATGCTCAAGCCATAATAGCCCCTTCTTTGTTACCAATGCTACCATTCTCAAGCCCTTGTGGTTGTTGTTCAATGTTCCTTTGATATCGCCATCCCAATTTGCTAGATTCTTTCTCCATTTTGCCTAATCCATCATTCATAAAATCCGATCATTTTCAAGGTCAGTTTCAAGGCAACTTCAAGGGATCATCATGCAACTATATTTCAAATGCAAGGTTTCATCAAGCTTGTACCTTGAATTTGAAGGGAGTGTCAAAAATATTAACTTATATTAGTTTATTATGTAACGACTTAAGAAGCCTAATTTAGTGTAAATCCCAATTTGGGCTAACTTGTCTCGTAGACTTTATATATACCTTGCTTAGGATTCATTGTAAATAGCAATTGATCATATAGTAAAATGTAGTTGCTAGGGCTTTATCTCGTGAACGTAGGTCATCAAGCCGAATCATGTAATCCCTATGGTTTCTCTTTCTTTTTTCTTCATGCTTTTGCTCTCTCAATTCTCTATAATATCTTGTGTTTCATTTTACCTTTAACAATATTTCTAAAAATATCATGGAAAGTATCATTTTATGAAAATTTTCAAAGAGTGTAATTTTGTAAAAGCTCAAATGAAGGTAGTGTAATTTACCCTAACCAAAAATTCTAGTAAGTCAAGAAAATGCAATCTCTCTCTCTCTCTCTCTCTCTCTCTCTCTCTCTCTCTCTCTCTCTCTCATAGAGGGGTGTCAATGATTGACATGACCCGCGAACACAACATAGGTTTTTATAGGTTAGGGTTAGGTCTTAGCAAGTTTGGATCATAAATGGGTCGACTCAGAAGTGACTTGATAAGAAACATGTTATAAGCGGGTCGACCTGCATGATTCACAATTGACATATTTGACACACCAATTTATTCGTGTCAACTAGAAATGACCCTTTAACACAACCCACTTAACTCATATAACAAATAAATATTGATTTTATTTTAGATTTTTCACATACCTTTTATATCCAACCTATATAGATTTGTTGAACTATGTTATTTTGAATTTGGGTTAAAGTGTATGCACTTCTTTTCGGATGTAAAGAACTTTTTTCTAGATGGATAGTACTACATTATGGACTTAATATTTATTAATTATTTTGTTGTTATTTTGAACTTTTGGACAATGTTCGTTAAGAATTTGATTTTATTATTAACTTTAAAATTGTATGTTTAGTTGGAATTTTGATGTTATGAGTTTGTATTAAATTTGTGTTTTACTAAATTTATAACAATATTAAAGATTTAAAAAAAAGGGTTAAATGGATTGAATTTTTGTCAACCCAAAATGTTTAATATTAAATAGGTTGAAATGGGTCTCAGTACATTCGTATTAACCCAAAACGACCCGTTTATTAAACGTGTCAAGTGGGTTGTGTCGTGTCAACCAAGTTGTGTTAGAGTTTAAAGGTCATGGCACAATTATTAAATGGGTCAGGTCTGAGTTGAGTCATTTAGCCAAATAGCCCTACCTTGACATGACACGAATGCGACATGCTACCTAATTTAACACAACACTTAGAGCTAGAGTTTAGAATATACTTTGTTTAGCTACTAGCAAAAACGATTTCTTCATAAAGCTTAGGATTTGGATCTTTATTTTTATTTTTTTTTTCAATTTCCCCACTACTATAATCTTTATTATTGTATTTGCTTTTATTGTTTCTCCTTAGCCGAATCTTTACTAAATAGAGGAAATAGGCCATGTTTGGATTTTTTTTGTCATCACTCATCACTTTTCGTCACTCAACACTCATCACTTAAAATACCCAAATTTTCCCAAACACACAAGGCACTATCACTCACTTCTCCGTTACTTTTTGTTTCAAAAAAAAAAAAAACCCAAAAGTCAAATATTACGGCTGCACAGTGAAAGAGTTGTGAGTTTAATTACGAAAATGCCATTGAAAACAGAGTTATGAAAACTGAAAAACTGAAAATAGCTAAAATGTGTTTTCAGTTTCTATAACTCATCGCTCAAAAATCAGAGAATTGAGTGATAGAAACAATAACTCAAAACAAAATCCAAACAACCTTTTAAGTCATGGGTCCCACCATTTTTGAGTTATGAGTTATGGAAACAAAGTTATAAGTTATGGAAACAGCAAATCCAAACAGCCCCTCAAAATTCTAATGTTATTACATATTTGCTTTTAAACTTTTATACATACAATAAGTTTATTACATATGTCTATATAATGAATTGAAAGGCTTTCATTTATTTTTTGTTGAACTTCTAAAATGTTGTTACAAAAACTTTTAAAATCGACATTTTTCAATGTCTGTGTTATAAATTTATAGTTTTTAACTAGCTTTCATAATAACTTTTTAATATAGAATTTTCAATTTAGTTTTAGACATATGCTAGCTCAAACTATAGAGGAAGAGATACATGGAAATAATCTCATCCTAATTACAAAAAGCAACCCAACAAGCTAAATTGGGAGGTAGAAAATTTACATAAGATTCATGGACAAAATGGGCAACTGTCCTTTTCGCTCAAATTATATAGTCTTCTACCCCCTTTCCCAAACTAATTAGGGAAATGCCCTTTTTTTGTAACTCGATTTTTTCAAAATCGTGTTAAGCCCTATAGTGGCGTTTTTAAGGAACCTATAGTGGCGTTTTTAAGGAGCCTATAGTGACGTTTTAAGGACCTATAGTGACGTTTTGGAACTCGAACTCCATGAACTCGAGTTATAGGCAAAAAAAATTTAAAAAAATTGCCTATAACTCAAGTTCAGGGAGCTCGAGTTCCAAAACGCCACTGTAGGTCCTTAAAACGTCACTATAGGCTCCTTAAAACGCCACTATAGGGTTCCAGAAATTTTTTTTTTTTTTTTAACTCGATTTTGAGAAAATCGAGTTATAAAAGAGGGACATTTCCCTAATTAGTTTAGAAAAAAGGGTAGAAGGCTGTATAATTTGAGTGAAAAGGGCAGTTGCCCCATTTTGTCCTAAGATTCATATGATGTTGCAAAAGTTTTTTTTTTTTTTAAATAACACTTAAAATACTAAAATTAATTCAACTAACAAATTTATTCTAAGTGACAAAATTTAAAATAGTTCAAATTAAAAAAAAGTAAAATCATTAAAAAAACTTTTAATAGTATGAATTGTATTGGATTTCTTGAGTTCAAAATTTTGTCAATTCAAATCCAACTCAACCCAAGTTTAAAAATAAATCGAACACAATCCATCAGCCCAAGAAAACTCAAGAAATTATATGGGTTAGATTCAATGGGCTAAAAGGTTGAATACACACCCTTATTTTTGTTGGTTGAAAATTGAACTAAAATTTATTGACACAAAAAAAAATAGTTGTAAATATTCTTTAAAAAATGTAACTCATTTTCCATGCATATTCCACCCAAAAGAGTTTGAAAAGAGTGGAACCAGCCTCAGCTCAAAAATCTTGAGAGGATTTCGTTTCGTCCAACTTTCAGGATTCTTAAGAGTCTGTTTGAGAAGTGATGAAAACTTACCATTTATTTGATTTTGTAACTTCTTTTTTGTATTATTTATGAGTCGTATTTCTCTTTTTAGTACTATTCATGAATTTCATTGTACTATTCAACTAGCTTTATCTTCTTCTTTTTTTACACTTTCAAAAAAATGTTTTCAGTTTCAACTAAATAAATTATTACCAAACGGAAGATCGAGCAACAAAAATTTTTTAGTTTTAGTTTCATAATAAAATTTTTCAGTTTCAGCAAAAAAAATGTTGGTGAAGAGATCGAGCAACAACGAAAGTTATCATCATCATCATGTAAAATATAAATAAAAAAATTTAAAAACAAAAAAACAAAAGAGAGCAAAACAGTTTTCAACAACAGACAAAAGTCAAACAGTGCATAAAAGAAAAGAAACCAAAAAAGAAAACAATACTACAAAAAGTAAAATCACAAAACACAATTAAATGACAAATTTTAAAAAAGCTGCTTACGTTACATTGTCTTACAAACCTTCAATGGGTTTGTTGAAACCGAAACTGAAACCGTTGTCTGTCATAGCGACTTTCTTTCTCATACACGTGTGTGGCCATTGCACGTAACGTACGAACGTAGTACTTACGTTACATTGTTTTGCATTTGCTTCCCCTCTTTCTTTTGGTAATTTTCTTTGTCCATAAATTTGGTAGGTTTTGGTACGTGCTTTCTTACTTTTGGGCTTCTTTCTTCTCTCCCTTCCGTTTCTCAAATTTGGGGCAATGAAAACTATATTTTTCTTTCAGTCACTTTTTTCTTTACATGATCTTTCTGTGTCCACAAAATTTAGGAGCACACCACACCCATTGATGATCCAACTTTTTCTTTTCTTTTGTTTTCTTAATTTTCAAATTCAATTTTATTTTATAAGTGAATATAATATAATGATGAGTTGGCATTTATAATATAGAGTTAAAGACACTTGGCCAATCAAAAGGGTAACCTTTAATTTCATTTTCATATTTCAATGGGCGTACCTATAAGAAAAGATCAACTGACACCAACAACGTTAATAACAATAATTGTAAATTGATTCTTTGAATTTTTTGAATTTGGGGTCATTTTGATTTTGTTCAATTATGTTTAAAATTTGGATTTTCCACCTAAATGTAATATAGCATTTTGATTTGAACCGTTCATGCTATACTCGTTAAAGATGTGATCATTGAATTCTACCTAAGATCATGATGTGATTTTTCTATTCAAAACTATGTCATTTTGAGTGTACGTAAGCCATATTAGTATATATTTTTTTAGTTTATATAATTAATCTTTAAATATTTTCTCCTTTTTCCCATTATATTTACTGTCTTCTCTATCTCTTTTCACCACCATTTGGTTTCACGTTCACAACCGTTGTTCACACTAGATCCTTGATATGCAAACCATTGTAGGTTATGTGTGGGTTGGTCAAAATGTTAACACAATCTAGTTCATGAAAGTGTAGGTGGCATGACTCTAGCTCATCCACTGGCGATGCTAACATTGATGTAGTTGGAGTTAAGCAGGTAGATGCGACTAATGATTGTCGACACAATGCCGCTTGATAAAGAACAAGTTCTCTCTCTCTCTCCCTCTCTTTCCTTGGCCAATTTTTTGCCCTTATTTATCTTAGAGATCGAGAAATCATTCACCGTGACTTTAGAAGGTTGAATGTCGTTCCTCAAATCACATACAAATTCTAACAATCTAGGACAAAATCTTTTAACTCATGGATTATTTATCAAATGAATACACATTGCCAAATGTTCATTTATAATCTTAGAAAATAAATCACTTTTGTTAATTAATAGAGTCATATAAATTGGAATTTAGGGCATAAATCCCAACAAATACTTGGTTATTTTTCATTCAAGGTAACATTCACATAATCATCGAATACAAGAATATGTTATCTCAATCCTGCCTATACAAATTATCTTGATTTTTTTATGAAATGATAAAGTAATATTAATTTGCTAAATTACATTGGAAGAAACAACATTATTAGGCCAAGGACCCTGATTGTGTCACACCAAAGATTATCACACTTTGTACATAACATGTGTAAAATGTGGAAATCTAGTTTCCACTTACACATTGTGTGTACAGAGCAAGAGAGTCAATCTCGTACCGGAAGTTGTACCAGTGGAACGATATATTTCAGTACCGATCAATACCAATGTACCATTTCGGGTTTACTGTTATTTATATATATATATATATATATATATATGTGTGTGTGTGTGTGTGTGTGTGTGTGTGTGTGTTATAATAAATATAAAAATTTACCATAAAACCTTTCCTCAATTCGGAACAAATTATTCATGGTTTTAGACTTTAGCATCAATTAAAAGAAAAAAAAAACATAATATAAAAAATAGAAAGCTTAATTGTTCATTACATACTAAAAAAACAAATAATACTAATAAGTTAATGTAAATAAGTTACCATATTCTTCCCTAACAAAAATTCAAAAATTATAAAACTTAAAAAAAAAAATTATGTATAGGCCAGTATTGTCCAAAATTGGCCGATATTTAAACCGGTACAAAATATTGACATTTCGATACCGGTATACATACCAGTGTAGTACGTACTACTCAGTACCGATCTGGTATTGGCTACCTTGGTACAGAGTGTGGGCATGTTATATATATAAAATTATTTTTCAAGTATTTTGAGCATACAATGACTTTATATGTTTGGATATTGTTTGTTGATATTCTTATTGAATGGATCAAGTGCAATATATATATATATATATATATATATATATATATATATGTTAAAGGACACTTGTAAATAATTAAATATGATTTTTTTTTTTTTTTTTGGTATATAGTAACTATGACTATATTATTGTTGGAAAATATTTGTGGGCGATCCCTATGTGGTTCCTTTTTTGGTTCATGAGCGTGATCAGTGCAAAATATTGACCTTAAAGCATTACAATAGTTGGTCATGCATATATATATGTTTCAAAATTATCATTACTAATGCCATTCATTAGTAGGGAAAAAAACTAATAATATGGAATAAATTATATAAGAGATTTTTCTTATTCTCATTTATAACTATTTTCTATTCTTTTTTAAGGTGTCAAATCGGCCCTCATGACTTAATTGTAGGAGAGCAGAGTGATAGGTGATGGGAAAATTACTGAATACTCCGGGAGTACAATAAATGCATACTCCCTCCGTTCGCATGAATTGTGGATCCTACCATAAATTTAATTAGTTGGACTCGCAATAATGTAAGAAGGGAGATTACGCATTTATGGTACTCCAAGAGTAAATAATTACTCGTGGTGATTGGGGGAGGGGGGGGGGGGGGGGGTACGTATTGAGTTTTAGTAGCAAAATGAATAAATAAAGTATGCATGAAGAAGCAAGCAGGTGATGATGATGATGATAAGACATTGGTGATAAGAGGGAATTAGGGAAACAAAAATGTTTTTGTTGTCTCCCAAAACAGCTGCAAATAATCTCTTTTAACACTCAAACAAGAAACCCATCAATACCATAATTGGACCATTTCCTAAGTTACGTTGCCTCCCTAGCTCCCGAGTTAATGGTTCATGGTTGTGGTTGTGTTGCTCATATTTGGCAAGATAACTACAGTAACAAATGAAACACAATAAATACAAATGAACAGAATGAAAATAATAATAATAATAATAATAATAATAATAATAATAATAATAATAAATATACATATTTTCCCTTCTCTCTTTTAATTATATATATACTATTTCTTATATACGAAAAATATTGTTATTAAGTTAGTCTTTATTCATTCAAGATAATTCTTTTCTCATCCAATCAATATGTAAACCAATTTTGTCATTAAATAATTTAGAGACTACATGTTTAAATTATTCTACTTTTTTTAAATTTGCAACATATAAAAAACTAAACAAGTTTAAAATAATTTAAACAATAAATGTTACTTTACTTGCCTAAACTTATACAAGTCAATATAAAATGAGATTAAATTTTGTAAGGATGTGGTGAAAAACTCAAGTTTTATACCTTCCAATCCCAACATGTCACATCATCACATTACATATTAATGAATAGGCACAACCACACCCAATCAATTCTAATACCCATTTGAAAAACTAACTTAACTATAATTTTATTGAGATGTTATTATGTGTGGTAGAATGTATTAAGTTTTAAGTAAAAAAAAAAAAAAAAAAAAAAAAGCTAATGCGGCACTCCCTGATTGGAAAGTGTAAAAATGAAATAAGGATCTCCATCTCCTAAGGTGAGGCAAAGACTGGACGTGGAATAAATGAAGTCAAAGGACTTGGAGCACTAAAATAATGATCAAGTAAGCCCTAGAATAGATTCCACTATGTCTCAAAGAACTCAAAACTATAACCATCAAGTGTAGTGTGGAATCTTACTCACTCCAAAGATCAGCCAACAGCGGTTTTAAACCTTTGATGTTCCTCACCTTGTTGTCTCTAAGAAGTTTAGAGCTTTTAATCCCATATCCTCTCAAATTCCACAATAGCAATCTTTCTTATATGGTGTAGACACTTCATTTTCTACCCGTTAATGACCTTTGGTCTCTAACCTCAATGATGAGCTTGACATAAGTCAATCAAGGGTAATTAAAGAGTTCACAATAGTTTGAAAGTAATCACAACTCAAAAGTGCTCAAATCACTTTGAAAACAATGCTAAAAAATAACTATTGCTCACTTTTTTCACCATAACTTTTGATTCACAACGAATTTTTAAGATTTGTTTCATTGGAAATTAGACATACCGGGCTTCAATTGGAATCTAAATTTTGCCTAATTTGAATTTATATTGAATGAGTTATGACTGTTTGAAATTGGACCAAAACTACAATCGAATTTAGGATTTATGGAAAGCATGTGTACGCATGGGTTTAAGAGTGCGTACACACCTCTACTCTGCATGCACACCCTTGTTTCTAGGTCCTTAGAAATTCAGTTTCAAGTGCCCAAAATATCATTGTCTGATGTGGGCCGACCTCTAGATCCTTGGGAACATCCAAAGGCCTCTAAAAAGCCCTAAAAACCTTAATTCTAACATATAAATACTCACCTTATGTCTCCAATCCAAACCCTAGCTAGACAGAGTTTATTTTTTGCCTCCATCTTTTCTAAAACCCTAATCCTCTTTTCTAAAACTCCTACACAACACCTAAGCACGTTTTTTACAGATTCAAAACCTCTTTTTAGTTAGTTCTAAGGCAAAAACTAGTTTTCTAATTGTTCTCAAAACCTTTTCAATTATAATCTTCTTCTAGAGTTGTGATTAATAAGTTCTATCGTGACTCTTTAATTATCTTGTTATCTCAATCTAATCTCAGTATTGTAGGCACTGAGGGATCGGTTAAAAACCTCAAACTCGTGGTCCTAAGCGAGGTGAGTGTTTTTCCCATAAACTCCTCCTTTACTTGATATGATTTGCATGAGTTTTTTAATATATTATTTTCTAATTGTTATATTCAATTTGTTTGATGTTCATGATTATATTGATATGTATTAATCTGATTTAAGGTCGATTATAATCTGTTTTTATTGTTCTTATTCATTTATTTCATTATTGTTTTATATTCACATGCTTTTCTTAATGTAGTTTATTTTATATTCATGTTTATTTTGTTTAATTGTCATGTTCCTTCTCTTGTCATGTTAATCTAATTTTGAGTAGTTGATCATATTTATTTTTAGGGTTTCTCTTGTGTTTCTTTGGTTTTGTGTTTGGTTGATGCAATAAAAATGTGATTTTTTGGATCTATGCTAAAGGATGCATACGCATCATCAAGTATGTGTGCGCATGGTTTTGACCATGCATACGCATAGTTGAGTGGCCCAAAAGGCCCAATTTGGTTCCTGAACCTAAAACAGGTGACGACTCCATTTTCCACCCGATCTACTCCAGGCTGAGGCGTATTTTCCACGAGGAAACCACTCGTCGCGAGTGCTTGTGCCCACACATGGTCATTATCAGTCATCCATTAGAGAGAGTATCTCAACCTGCAGGACTAAGTACTCCTCACAGGTGAGCACCTTGTCATCCTCGAAGCAACACGAAGAAACATCTCAAGCACTTGACCATTACGAGAAATTGCACCGTTGGCACATTTGATATAAGTTGGGCTAATCCCACGTGAAAATGTGGAGTTGTGTTGGTATATCCCGAAATGGAGATTCATCTAATTATACTTTTCCCTCTAGATTGAGGATTTTACATAAAGTAGCCACGTATTTTATTTAAATGGGAAAAAAAAACAATTAAAAAAGTACATAGCTTTGGTCCTAAATACAATCTAAGAAAAGTACATAGCTTTCTTTTCTATTTACATTTAAATTTTGAAAATTATATGGATATACACTAGTCTAATACCCCTTAGTTTATGTTCAAAGGCTAGTTACAAGATGAGAAGGTGTTAGACACTAATCTTGCTTGGTAAAACTAGTCTTCTAAACTATTGTGGCCAATGATCATGTCACATTATTAATATAATCAATATGCTATCAATCATTTGCATGTTTATTGCTATAAAGCAAACATGGTATGTTATTTGCTTGAACTTAAAAGTGTGCACATTAGCAACAAACCCTAATTTCACTTATTCAAGATTGAGTTTGGATTGAAAAATAAGTTTTGTGTGTAATCTGTGACATCCTAGATTCAAGCATTTAAAATAATCATGAAATTAATATGTGTTTCATATTTTGGATATGAATTTAAGATCAAACACTAGTGTTGTGCATGACCATGTGGAGAATATTCAAGTATATATAAATAATATTAATTCAAGCATATCAAGAACATTCAATCATATCCAAGAAATTTAACAATCAACTAGAATGAGTTGATTATAAATTAACATAACAATAATATAAAAAATAATTTTATGGGAAAGATTATATTTGCATGCAAGACCCAACATAATGGAAGAAGATGCTTTATATGGAGGTCCTAAGGCTGGGGTAAGGGAGTAGTCACTCACTATCTTGAGCGTAAGTAATACCAATATATGACAAGAACAACTAGGAGAGGGAGAGAGAGACTCACTTAGTATCCTGAGTCTTAGGAAAACCAAAACATGACAAAACTATCTCTACTTCACTAGAACTTAAAAGAGGGAGGTGTTTCTCTGTGCTTTGGAATGAAGGAGGGGGTCCTTTTCATAGTGGGTTGTGAAGGATTCTAGAATGGAATGACATTTAATGAGAGTTGATAAGGGTTGAGAGGGGATCATGAATTTGGACTCAATTTCGTGCTTAGGAAGTTTGACCAATGTAGGGAGCAAGCAAAGAACCAAAACAAAAAGTTTTTAATGTTAACTATGCAATCGGTAATGGACAGAAGGCTGTTGATGATCAATCCATCTGCTGACCGGCATATGGGCCTAGGCCAGCCAGCTTTCTTTCCTTTTTTGCACGATTTTCACATTAAATGCTGATTTTTTTCCTCATTCTTGCTAGAATTACATGTATATGGTCACCAAGTTCAGCAAATTAATCCTAATAAGCTCTTGTTTCTCCAAAAAAAAAAATCCTAATAAGCTCCAAATCACATCCAATTAACACCTAAACTCAACCAGATTTTTTTTTTTTTTTTTTTTTTTGAGAATAATTGATTAAGTTAAATCTAATGCATGAAATCTTACCATAATCTATAACCCTATCCAATCATATTATGACATATTATTAATTTTAAATTGATTATAATTATAACCAATCAAATTTAATTGTTCATAATCACATGCAGTCAAACTTAATGCATCTTGGCCAATAAAATTTAATTTGACTATAACTTTTATTATGGTGTTCCGATTGAGGCCTATGACCAGTCGTTTTGATCATCACAACATCAATATCATTTTTATGACATGCAATTGAAGATTGAGTGAAAGATTAAGATGCTACCTCAAAGTGAAAATTATTGTTTTACCTTCCATGTGAGGTTAAACGGTTACAAAATGAGCTGTGCACAACCACGAAAACATTACCTTCCATAAACACAACTAATTTCATTCAGATGCCCAAACCAAGTTCAACTAAACCAATTATCATAATCAACTACCAAATTAATAAAGGCCAAGATTATCAATTTCCAAACACTAGTCCATATGAGACATTAAGATAATGCCTAGCACATCGATGGGTACATTCGTGCCATACCTGCATGTTGCAGACTTTGCTTCCCCGAAAGCTCGGATTTGTACTAAAACCCAAGAGCTTGTTCAGACCCCCAATTAAAAATTACAGCTAGATTGCTTTTACTCTAACTTAGACTAAGTACGAAATAAGAGTAAATAAAGCGCAATAAACAATAAGCACAAGAGTAAGGGAAGAGCGATGCAAACACAAGATAACACCAAAACGTGTTATCGAAAAAGAAACCAAAGAACTCGGCGAAAAACCTTTCCATGACCCTCCAAGTCGAAATCGATCTACTAGAGAATAAAGTTGGAGTACACGAATAACAAAAGACCCTCCAAGCCTAGTCTACCTAATGTACTTAAGCCCTCCAAGCTCTTGCTATCAACAGACTTTTCGAAGTCATGTCTTCTCTAGCTTTCCGGATCCCGCAATATGCCCGATTGCATCTGCCAAGCCTCACCGACTTCTTTTGGCAAATTCTCAAAGCTTCCTAAGCTCCAAAACACTCACTACACTTGAAAATGTGTGGATTGTGTTTGCGTACAAATATCCTCTCAAGGCATGATAATGAGAGAGGGAATGAGAAGAGGCTACAATGATTTCTCAATAAGGATGTGTAGCTCTCTCACTAAAAGAAGGGTGTGTTGTGTTTTAGAAAACCTATCTAGGATTTTTCTCTCTGAATCGCCTCTCTTACTTTTGTGGGTAATAAGGGTATATACATTATAGGTGAAGGGTAAGAAAGTCACACTTAAAATCCTCTAGGTAGAGAGTTTCGCGGGTGCCTCAAGAGTTGGCCCTTCTCGCGAGATAGTCGCGAAATTAACAGCTTGGCACAACTCTTCAGCTTCAGCATGTGCTTCTCACGTGCCCTTTTCGTGGGTTACTCTTCTCGCGAACTTCTCGCGAGCTAGTCACAAAACTGCACTGATTCTTTATTTCATGCTCGATTCTTCACCAACTTAATACTAAACCCAATACAATAAAATCACACAAAATACAAGAAAAAAAAATTAAAGCAATTACAACATTTTTTATCATGGAATAAAGCCAACATAAAATATAGTTGTAAATCACAACTTTACAATCTCTCCCTTTGGCTATTCCATGACAAAACACCCTATAGTAGACTCTAGACTTAAATGTGACTTTGGGAACAATGGCAAAACTCACTTACACCTAAATCTAAAACATGTGATGAACTTGGAACATATATACCTATAACCGGAAACACTTGCACAAAACGCATTAAACCCTCAAGGTAGAGCAAGTAATAAAAGGACAAGTATAATGTAACAAGTAAAGTGCGATCAAGTAAACATGATGTGAAACATATGAGCAACTTGATCAAACACATGACAGTCATATGGAAATGACAACAATGATCACATAGCAAAGCAAATGATCATCCGAACATACAACCAATAAAGCACAATGGCATAAGGATGTATGCATGTCTAACACAAAAACACGATGCGATGAGAGCAACAATGCATAGATACTAAACATAACTCGAAGCACTATAAAGCAAAACAAGAAAAAAAAAAAAAAGAATAAAACAAACAAAGCAAGGTTTTCTTGAAAAGAAATGTCTTCTCCCCCTTGGTATACGCATCTCCCTTATAGCTTTCTCCCCCTAAGAATGTGCACTAGATAGAATATCTCTCCCTGAGAATGTGCACATGGGTCATATAGAAATGACGATACACTTCAATATACTCTCTAGTATACTCTCCCCCTTTTGTTCACGAATAGACAAATGAATCAAAAGGAATAAGGGAAAGAAAAGAAAAAATGAACAAGGGTAAAGATGCATGAGGGGTGCAAGATGAATGAGAAAATAAAGCTTAAACAAAAGACAAAACATCTTAAAAACAACGTGCTACAAAGCATAAAGTAAACATGACATGCTAAGGATGGTGAAACAAGATATATACCAAGGCATGACATAGACACAAGAACATGTTATATGTGCTAAAAGGTCTTAAAAAGGCTTAACTATCATGAATGAATGCAAAACATGTCAAGTGTTAGAATATATGCATCAAATGTGCATCTAGTGTGCATGTGAGATGCATGACCAATGCATGAGCAAGCACTCACGGGGCAAAGTGTGTAAAACACACAATTAATGATCAAAACATGATAAACATGTATAATCAGAGTAATCCCCAAAAATTGGTACTCATCGGAGTCCAAAAGAGTGAAAAAATATCATAGAGGCATTTTATCAAACACTTAGAGTGCACACACTACACATGTATGTTAAACAATGCATAAACATATGAAATCTTGCCTAAATACATGTTATTTTTGCCACAATGGGCCAACATCCAAAGCAAATCATCATTTAAAACAAAACCCAATAAAAAAGATTGGTTGAAATTAAGTTTTTCAACTCTCATTTGTGAAAATCCCAAATATGAACATAAAAACCCCAAAAACATAATCTAAGAATCAAAATCAATGAAAAGAGTTAAAGATTACTTTAGAGATGTTAATGAAATGAAAAACAGTTGAATTTAGTTGGGTTTTGATGTAAAAACATTAAAATTGGGGGTTTGGGAGAAGATGAGAGAAGTTTAAAACAAATGTCTCACGAAATGCCCTTTAAAAAGCTAATCTGGAAAATTTCACAAGTAGCTGGGAATTTTTGCGAATAAGCCCTTCTCGCGAAACATTCGTGAAACTCTCTGTCCAAACTCGCAACTGAGCTTACTCGTGAAATAAGTCGCAAAAACACCCAGAAAACATATTTTTCACACAAAATCAACTTGATAAACTTTGAAAAATATAAGTGATACAAATCACTTCCAAAAGCAAATAAAAAGAACAAAAATCTTTTTAATTTGATCCACATATGGTTGAGCACACACATCACATTTGAACATGTACAATCACACAAAAGAAATAGACATTCATTGAACATTAAACTTATGTGTTGTGTATGTGGATCAAGTATGAACTAGTCCATAGTTTAGTATAAAGCTTCAATGATAAATTCAATCAAGTCATATGCAACTAGTGCGAAGTCAAGTGACTTATCTCACTTGTAGAAATGAACATATATGACCCCTCACCAATGTGTTTACATTTTGATTGAAAGCTTTTCATTTGACTTCCATTTTTCATACTTTTTTATCAAATACAACTCAAATTCTTAAGAAACGATGCCATGAACTTTTTGATATATTTTTGACAAGCAAGCCTTTAACTTTGGCACCATACATTTTAATACAAATTTGCTCCACATTTTCCTAGTCAAACTAGTTTTCGAAGCAAGGCTTTTTCAACTCTTTCTCTTTTCAGAGATTGACATTTTAAGAGCTCTTTCGAAAAAGAGAAAAAAAATGTGAGAATATATATAGGCACAAGTCTACGCATGTATCAAGATCAAGCAAGACTATTGACCAATCATTCATTACAAGCTTGAAGATCTATTTACAACAATCAAACATAGATTTCTAGATGTTGCTCACACTTAGGAAAAAATGTGCATACATAACAAGTTAAGCTCATAAATGTACTATGCCATTAGTACGAAGATACTAGGCCAAACTTACATGTGATATGTGCTCAAACATATACGATCAGACTTTTTGAGTTTTTTCACTTTTTATGTGGTTTTGGATTTTTACACACACAAAACAAAGATATAAAAGTAAGATAAAAAAAAAAAAAAAAAAAAACAATGCATATAAAGAGATGCATGATGCACAAATGCATGATGATGAAGCATTTAATACATGAAGAATTCTACAAAAATCGAAAGAATTAGATTAAGGACCAAAAGAGCATAAGCTCAACCATAGGAACCCTTCCTCATCCAAACGGAACGATTGTTTGGAATGAGTGTCTCATGAGAAGTGAGACTAGGGTTGGAAGAATGAGAACTGGAGATGGACATAGATAAGGAGGTAAAAGCATTAACCACATGCTTCAACAACTTACCCCTTTCAATCAAATCTGGTTTAGCTTGCGAAACACAACTTCCAAGAAGTTCAAGTTTCTCTTTTCTTTTGATTCTTTTAAGAGATTGAAACTTAGAGCAATGAGGTCTTAGATGACCAAAAGCACCACAATGGTGACAAACAATGGGTTTAGGTCCACTAGGCTTTTTAGGGAGGGATCTAGCAACGTGGGTTTGTTCTCTCTTCAACATGGAACATTGAGGTCTTATGTGATCGATCACACTACAATGGTGGCAGGTAGAAACAAACTTAGATCCACTCAAATCCCTAAGATGAGACCTACACGAAGGCTTAGGCTTAAGAATCTTTCTCTCCACTTTTTGGTTTCTTTTGTATGGAGAAATGTACACCAATTTGTCTTCAGAAGTAGAACTCACAATAGGCACAAAATCAGGCACCACAACATGATTGCAACAAAGATTTTCTTCCCTTTTAGCAATAGGTTCAGCAATCAAATACTTGGCATACATCTTAAGATATTCATTTTCATATTTAAGATCATCAACTAGTTTGTTAGACAAAACAAGTTTAGCATTCAAGTCCATATTCAAACATTCAAACTCCTTTAGTTTTTCAAGAGAATGTTCAGCAAGTTTCTTATACTGTTCAACCAATTTGTTAGATTCATTGAGTTTAGCAATCAAATCATCCTTTTCACAAATGAACTTGCTCAAATTCTCTTGAAACTTCTTAGCCTTTTTCTTCAAGAGTTTGACATTTGGAATTTCAACAACACCCATAGATTCATGTAACATGTCACCACAATTATGAGGATTAACACTCATAGAGGCATTTTCACAAACACATGGCATGTTACACTCAACAACATCCAAAACAGCTATAGAAGCATACAAAGCACTATCCATGACAATAAACACAAGGGGTCAAGGATCACACCTAGGTAATGAAACCAAAACAAGTGTACTCGCTCTAATACCAATTGAAAGCTCGGATTTGTGCTAAAACCCAAAAGCTTGTTCAAACCCCTAATTAAAAATTATGGCTAGATTACTTTTACTCTAAATTAGACTAAGTGTGGAACAAGAGTAAATAAAACGCAATCACTGGATCTACTCTAGTGTATACACATGAACAATAAACAATAAAAGTAAAGCACAAGAGTGAGAGAAGAGAGATGCAAACACATGATAACACCAAGACGTGTTTTCGAAGAGGAAACCGAAGAACTCGGTGAAAAACCACTTTGTGAACCTCCAAGTAACAAAAGACCCTCCAAGCCTAGTCTACCCAATGTACTTAAGCTCTCCAGACTCCTGCTACCGACGGACTTCTCTGAGTCATGTCTTCTTTAGCTTTTTGGATCCAGCAATACGCCCGATTGCATCCGCCAAGCCTCACCGGCTTCTTTTGGCAAATTCCCAAATCTCCCAACCTCCAAAACATTCACTACACTCTGAAAAGATGTGGGTTGTGTTTGGGTACAAATATCCTCTCAAGACATGATAATGAGAGAGGGAATGAGAAAAGGCTATAATGATTTCTCACTAAGAATGAGTAGCTCTCTCACTAAAAGAAGGGTGTGTTGTGTTTTAGAAAACCTATCTAGGGTTTTTTTCTCTGAATTGTCTCTCTTACTTTTGTGGGTAATAAGGGTATATATAGTATAGGTGAAGAGTAAGAAAGTCACACTTAAAATCCTCCGAATAGAGAGTTTTGTGAGTGCCTTAAGAGTTGGCCCTTCTCGCTTGACAGTCGCGAAATTAACAACCTGGTACGACTCTTCAGCTTCAACACATGCTTCTCACGTGCCCTTTTCGTGGGTTACTCTTCTCACGAACTTCTCTCGAGCTAGTCACAAAACTGCACTGATTCTTCATTCCATGCTCGATTGTTCACCAACTTAATACTAAACTCAATACAATAAAATCCCACAAAATACAAGGAACAAAATTAAAACAATTACAACACTTTTTGTAATAGAATAAAGCCAACATAAAACGTAGTTATAAATCACAACTTTACAAATACGCATTTATGATACTCCCGGAATGTTTAATAATTTTCCTAGTTTTATATTCAAACACAATCATAATAAATTCTTACTAATAACTATCATAATTATCAAATTTTATATCTAGAAAAAAAAAATAAAGAGAAAAATCATATTTTATTAAACTTCCAATGCATTGTGTGGGTTATGGACTAAAATCTATATATAACTTTTGAAAGGAAACAAAATATATATATATATATATATATATATATAAGTTAATCTTTTTTATACATATTCTATTTACAATTTATTTATATTCTTTTACTTTATCCTAGAAAACTTGCTTTCTCTCTCTTTGCACTCTTATAATCGTCACTCCCCTTTTTATTTTTTCTCTACTCCACTAATGCCAAAGCCGAAGCCAACACTTTAGGGTTGGGAAAATAGTTTCAACCTGCCTGAACTCAACTCCCGCTCTTGCCCCACATGAGTTTTTTCAATCCCGAAGAGGGGATGGAGTACCCCTGATCCAATCTCTCCAAACCTTGTTGCAATATTTGTTTGCCCCCTTTAGGACCCTTGGATTTTCCTGTGAACCTATATATCCTAATCCAAAATTTTTCAAACCCTATCTAAAAAACGTTTTCAATTAATTTATGTTGGATATACACATGTAAATGAAGTCCCCACATAGTTGAGCTTATACCCATTGGGCTTAGGCCTTTTGGGATAAATTTGTCTCTACATGTTATATTAGCAACTCAATTGAAATCTCCCTAAAGTATTATCATTCCAACAAGTGGTATCAAAACTCATGGTAGTTTGCAACAAAGGTGGCAATGTTATCAAGAGTCCCTTTTGCAGTTGGAGCAGGAAAACTATGTGTATACTTGGAGCAATTACAAGTATGAATGAGCATGTGGGGTTAACACGTGGCTCCCGTCGATGGCATATGAGAGGCTCATGGATGATGCGTTGATAAAGAAAATGCCAATAAGCAAGGTAAGCTACGTAGAACTTGTTTATGACTCACAGAGAGGTCTTAAAACCCATAGAAAGGCAGAGACTGACATGTGAGGGAAAAGATTGTTGAGCATACATGTGTAAGTGAAGCCCCACATAGAATGATAATGAAAAAAATGAGTGGTTAATATAATATATTTGAGCTCATAATCATTGGACTTAAGCCAAAAAAAAAAAAAAATTGACTCAATTGGATTCTCCTCAAAGTGTTATCTCCCAAACAATTTCAAACATATTTTCCTTTATAGAATCCATCAACTCATTTGTTAGTCAACAATTAAATTCAACATATATATGTTTTAACAACGAATTAAATAATTTGAATTTTTGTGTATCACTGAATTTTTTTTTTTCCTGTGTTTTATACTTCAACTAATTATCACTTTTTTTTTAGCGGTGAAATTGGCTTATCTGATCATCTCGTAGACAAAAACTTTTTTTTTTTTTTTAACTTCAATATACTTTTGATGAACAGATAGGAGTGAAATCTTAGAATTGAACGCCATGCATTCATGACTATTTACGCATAAAGTAAGGAAAAAAGTGGGATTCATGATTATTTGATCATAGTGACTATTTTACATAGGCTATACAATATGCTCATACAGTTCCGTGGGTGTTTAAATTTAGCTTTTGTAATGGGAAAAAATATTATTAAAAATATGCCAAGTGATCCAAAATTAAAATATCAAGGGAAGAAAATAGAAAGGCATAAAAAGCGTGACAATCATTTCGTTAGTCAAAAAGATTCAAAAGGAAGAATAGAATAAGTATTGATGTTTTATGGGTTTAGCTAACATTATTATGTATTAAAGTATACTAAGTGAAAGTAACCCAGAAAATGAATCAAAAGTGAGCAAGAAAAGGAGACTGGACTGGAGTGATTCATTATAAAAAACTAAAAAAGAAAGGTATTTGACAAATTTATTTTACTTTTTATAAAAAGATAGGAAAAAGGAGTGTTTTAGATTTGTAATACTTTGTTTTCAAAAATAATTAGAACACTATTTTTGTTTTTTTAGAAGAATTAGAATACTATTTGATTGTGGAAAACCAGTCAAGCACTTGGTTTTGTGCAAAGATCAGAAGTTGGGACTTCGATCACTTTTTATAATCGAACTTAAAACTATTTTACATTAGTTAGTATATTAAAATATTGTAATTAAAGAAACCAATTTAGTGGAAACTGGAAAGCATAATAAACTTGGACAAATCCTATTAGAGGATTTGAGTCATGCGGCCTATCCTGTCGATTTTAGGAACTAATATCATTTTTACATGTGTCGATATTCATGCGCATGCACCTTGTTCTCGTTAAATATAAATAAAAAATATATATATATGATCATTGGTATTCCTTTTTTCAATAACTAGTCACAAACTCGTGCTAGACACGGGAACCTACATGTTTTTGTGGTAGAATAAAATAATTTTTTTATATAAAATCTTAAATTGATTATAAAAATACACCATTGCATGAATTTCTCATGTTTGACTTCAATTTTTATTATAATTCAATGAAAAAATCATTGCTTGAACATAGAATGACTTACAATAAAAAAATAAAAATTTCCTGGTAGTTTCAAATATTTCAACAAAAAAAAACTAAAAAAATCAGATATTAAGACTTTAAAAAGGCAAAAAAATATTAAACAAAACAATATTAATATATATACACACACACACACACACAATAGAGAAATATAAGAGAAAGATATGTTACACTCAAAAGAATAATTCATTACAAAATATAAATGACAAATTATAAAAAGAAAACAATTGGAACCAACCTTATAATTGAATTTAATAAAAAAAAACTTTAATAATTATTTCTATTAATTGGTTAGGTTAGTTAAATTGATAAAGCTCGAAAAAAAGAGTGCGTTTAATTGAAATTAAAAACTTCAAATTGAAATGAAACTCATAGTTAATCTGTTAAAAAATATATCTTTTTTTTTTTTTTTAGAAAAAGAAAGAAAGTCATTTTACATTTTAATATGTGATAAACTCTAAGGAAGTCAATAAAAAGTCAAATATTAGTCAAAGGTTTCAATTTTATAGTATATATAGATAAAAATGATAATAACCAAAACTTCTTCTTTTTTGGATGAATACCAAAATATTTAAGAAATTACTGTTAAAAAACTTTTGACTTTGAATTTAAAAAGAACAGTTAAAAAAAAAGAATTATACTTAAAAAATTAGCAAGTATTTGTTGTTCTGTCAATATTTTATTGATAATATTTTTTATTGATAAATTTTAAGTATGATACCTACCATGACATGTAAAAAGCTGAGTAGTATTGTTCTTAGGTTCCAAATTAAAGGTGGATCTAAGTTTTAGTAATATGCATGTAATAGTGTCATAGTGTCATAGGGTCAAATTCTTCACTCAATTTTCTGCCTGTGATAGCCCAAAATCCCTGACTTAATCTCAGCCAACACCACACACACACTGCAGGAAACACTTAGAACAAATTATATAGGGACTCACACACACACATAGAGCATACACTATGTTTATAAGGAACCCACCCCCAACTTTCATTACTTAATCTTAAGTACAAATGAAACCCTTTACAAGCTTGGAGAAATACACAAAATTCTCCCTAAGGCAAAATACACTCTGCTATTGACACCCCCAACAGCATTAAGGTCATATACACAAAAATAACTACTATGACAGTTACTGTTTAGCAACTGGCTGGATCTTGAACAATCTGCCACTTGTGGTTTGACTTAGAACACTTTCAACTGATGCTGTCTTTGTTTGCTCTCCATGTTTTCAGCCCCCTACATAGTAGGTATGAACAGTAGGAAAACTAGGAACTGCTTGGTAACTGCCTAATAATTGCTCCTGCACATCAACACATGCACAACCTATGTCTCAGCAGATTATGAGACTTCTGCCCATCACTCAGCAACCCACAGAGCATGTTTCCTCACGTTTTGGGAGGCTTGGCCTATGCCCAAGCCTTCCCCCATCAGACAACACAATCCACACAGTATGTCCACATGCAACACACACCAAGTAGCTGTCATTAGCCCACTGGCATCTATCTATGCATTTAGCTAGCACCCACTAGCCCAATGCCTTGCACACAGCATCTGATTGCACATCATCATGGCAGCCCAGCCATTCCTTGCACACAAGCCACCAAGCTCACTCACAAGCAACCAACAACTAAGCCACCAATGCAACGCACCACCAAATAGGGTCAACATCATCTGCTACTGCTCATCATTAAACCAACTCTGCCCACCATGGCCCTAGGGCATCATGTAGAACATGGTGCCTCCACATGCTGCCCCCTCACACTACTTATCGATCCAACTCAAGTAGGGAGACTAAGCATATCCCTCTCAAAGAGCCCTTAGGAGTATTACTAATCTGGAATAAGGAACTATCAATGTGTTGAGAAAAAAAGAAGTCAAGTGACAAGCCTAATACTACCCAAGTACCCTCATTCCTCATGCCATCATCACCAACAAGAAAAGCTCCTAACATATAGTCATATTCAAGAACCAAAATTTATGCGCTTAGAAGGTGCTTATCCATCTAGATATGTCATACCCAAAAAAAGAAAAAAGCAGAGAGAGAGAGAGAGAGAGAGAGAAGCTGAAGGTGGTAATTGGAATATAAGATTATATTGGAGGTCAAATTTATTGAAATCAATTCACTACTAATAAGATAGAAAATGATAAATATAAAAAGTAGTACTACTAAGTGGAGACAAGCACATTAGTGTCCTGAAATATATCACACATTCTTGTCAGCTACTTAGAAAAGGTCACAGATTCTCATGAACCTTGAACCAAGTCGTTAATTTACAATTTATAAATTATAATTTTTTAAGTGTTCACAATTATGCTTGGAAATGGGAATCTCTGTCTTATCAAGTAAAACCGTGACATCCTATAGCGTTTGTTTATATATATATATATATATATATATATATATATATATAATTGCAAAAAGGGGCTTGTTCAGCCATAAAAAATAGGAGCTTGTTCCGCCATCAAAGTTTGATGGCTGAACAAGCCCCTTTTTGCAATTCACCGTCCACTCTGACAAAACGCATATTCGACACGTTTTATTTTATTTTATTTTATTTTTTGAGAAGTTCTACACGTTTTGTTGGAATAACGTTGAACCATATATTGATGATTTATTGCAACGAAATGTTTAGAACAATAGCGTATTGTCACAGTAGTTACGTTGATTGAAGTATTGAATCATATAAATATATATATATATATATATATATATATATATATATTATCGTTATTGCAAGGAAAATTTTGAAGCAATAGCTTCATGCCAAAACAGTTTTGTTGCAATAAATGTGTACCAAACATTAGTCAGCTTTATTGCAACAACATATTTGGAGTAAAATATCCTATCAACGATATCCTCGCTGCCATAATCTTGTAAAAGAATTTTCTCTCAAATTTATTGGCACTACTTTTCCATTGTAATAGGTAATGTATTGCAAGGATTAAATTTATTATTCCATCGAAGAAGTTATCGCATTATCCAAAATTTTTCTCTTAAATATTATTATATTACACACCATTATTTGGACTGAGGCGCACTTCTTCCCTTCTGCACTTATCTAGCCTAATATCTAAATCAATACATATTAGTCTATTAACCACCACAATTAAAAAGAATAAAATAATCTATCTCTTTTTTAATGTGAAATTAAATATTTTCACTAACTTTTCATATTTTATAATAACTCTCACATTTATACATTTATGTTGTAATATAAATCAATTTTAATTATATAATATTAAAATACTCCAACAAGATTAAAAAAGAAATCATTCTTTTCCCTTTCTATTTTGGATTGGGCATTTTGGAAACTCATCAGATTCTAAAAACTTGGCTGGGAATGGAATTAGGGTAAATCCGATTAGATTGGAAGCACAATTAAGTTGCCTGCGGGGGAGTAATGGCTAAAATTTTAGATGTAGGATGAGGGGTGTTTACCAAACCACAAAAACCGCACTAAAACCGCTCGTAAAATAGCATAACCGCACTGCACCGCAAGTAACAGTGCACCACACCGCATGATGCAGTGCATTTTGCAGTTTTATAATATGAAAACCGCACCGCACCACACCCTCTATATTTTTCTTTGTTAAAGTTAACCTATTGGTAGCTTGTATATGACAAACTTGTTAATTATATTATTTTTTTATTGATTGTTGTCGTTGGTATATTGGCACTTGGAAGTAATGGGTCAGGACTCAGTACTTAGTAGCTATGTTAGATATTTAAGTTTAATTTTTGTGGGTTTTCTTTGTTTTTGTTTGGTATCGAATCTGGGTTTAGATATTTACTACGTGTTATTGGGATTTCAGAGTTTTATGTTACCTACAATGCCTTATGGATACTTTGAACTGCTTTCATTCACTTTTGAGAGTTTTATAATGTCTTCTTGTTGTTTGATCGCTTAGAATCCCATGGATAATAGCAGGTGAATTTTTATATAATGATCACACTGCACTGCACATGTAACCGCAAAAATGAGACACAGTGCGGTTATGGTTTTGGCTAAACTATACACCGCGCTGCACCACACATGTGACCGTAAAAATGAGGTGCGATACAGTTATGGTTTTGATTAAACCGTACCGCAAAGTGCGGTGCTAAAAATGGCCCAAAACCACACCGCACCGCACTGCAAACAAGATGTTGGGAGACTATGGCCACTCGTTGGAGAACTTAATATGGATATGGGAAATAAAGCATGCATGCATGTAGTGTAGATTAGATTTGGGAGCACAGTTGAGGGGCAATCACCTTCGTGCCTTTACCAAAATGGGCTAAAAGTCAATTTGCAACACAAAGCTTGAGCAATTTACACAACTTTTGGAAATATAATGGTTTTGAGGCCTATGATTACCTTGATGCCCTTTCAGTCGTCGATCTACTCGTGCCAAGGGACTGGAAGCCAGCTTCCTGTGGCAAATAGGTGATCTCTTTTTCGTGTCTATACTTATTAAACTTGTATCTTTACCGGATCAAGTTAGATTAAATTTTAGAAGGACATTGTTTAGCTTCGCTATCGTGTATTGATTATAAGTACGATAAAAAAAAAAATTTATAATTGGGAGGGGGGAACAAAGTTTTAAGATGATTATAGTCTCTATTAGCTTTTTTATTTTTTAAATTTTTTTTTTTGTTGGGCTAGGTCCAATTCCCCCTTTTAACTCTCCAACACCACCAATGCCTACAAGCGTCCACAGTGTTTCATTGCACCTCGTATTTTAGGACAAAATTGGCCTATGCCCTTTTCATGCAAATAAAGCAGCATTTTGCCTCCTTTCCCAAACTAATTAGGGAAATGCCCCTCTTTTGAAAGTCGATTTTCTAAAAATCGAGTTAAGCCCTATAGTGGCGTTTTTAAGGAGCCTATAGTGACGTTGTCAGGACATATAGTGACGTTTTGTAACTCGACCTCTACGAAGTCGAGTTATATGCAAAAAAAATGAAAAAAAAATTGCCTATAACTCGACTTCGTAGAGGTTGAGTTACAAAACGTCACTATATGTCCTGAAAACGTCACTATAGATTCTTTAAAACGCCACTATAGGGCTCCAAATTTTTATTTTTAAAACTTGACTTTAAGAAAATTGAGCTTCAAAAGAAGGACATTTCTCTAATTAGTTTGGGAAAGAGGGCAAAATGCTGCTTTGTTTGCATGAAAAGGGCATTTGCCCATTTTGTCCCATATTTTATGTGAATTTTCTTTTGAAATTTGGCTACTTGGAATCATTGAGACCAATGCTTATCGCACGGGCTTTCAATGATATTTGTCTAACGTGATTTGAGATTGTTTGTCAATCAAACTCTAGTTTTGGCTAGGGTTCAATTTTGGATGGTTTTCTTATTTTTGTGAAATCTTTTCGTTTTAAATCCATTTTTGGTGATCCACCCATCGTTTAAAGTGGATTGAATTATCTTCATCTATTGGCATGAGAATCATTTTAATTGAACAGTTAGATTTTTCTAGTTCATGTTTGTGTTGAAATAAGGGTTTTTCTTAGTTTTCTTGTATGAGCAGCAATTGGGGATTCATTGGGTTTGGTCCACCCAACATCAACAACTAACCACACTCTCTCATTAAGAGACTGCAAAAAAGCTCGCATACATACTTTCTAATATGCATAATTTGTCCCATCAAATAAAGGACAAATAATCAGTTATTGACCACAATCCATGACAACAAGTGTCAATAGATCACATAGCAAAAATTAATTAATTAATCTAATCAAAGTGTGCTTGCTCTAACACCACTTGCTGGGTTATAGATTAACCCTAGTTAATTAATTCAATTACCCAAGTTGATTAATTATTCAAATTTTACACAAATATCATGAAGGCACAAACAAATCACTAATCTAAACTAGAGTGCAGCAGAAATTACATTTGACACGGTAATTTGTTGACTAATAGAGAAAACCTATACAGGTCAAAAACACCACTGGGTGAAGTTCATGTCACTACTCTTAAGAATCTACTAATCAAGAACAAGCGATTACAATTATAAGGAATCTTACCCTCCTAGTCTATCCCAAAGTACCAACCTACAGTAGAAACCTTACACTAATCTCTAATTAGACGATCTTGTAGATACTTCTTCAATTGCACAAACTCAAATCTATGACTATGGGTGCAGCAGTTTCCTCCTAGAAAATGGGAGTATGCCTGGGCTAAAAAAGATGAAGTCCCCACCTAGATTAAATTTAGGAACCATTTACATAGCGCCTTTACATGGAAGGACTGATCTTACTACCAGAGTATGGGTTCGGAGTTTAGGTACGGTTTTGAGAAGGTATTAGGCATCCAAAACTGCCTAACCCGTGGGTTGGCTTCCACTCATTGTGTCTTACATCTTAATTTCATTAAATGCATATTTAACATCGTTATTCAAAACTCATACACACGTTAACATATATTTAGCATTCAACACGGCATCAATCATCCCAAAACTCTAACATGCACCTATCATGGCAACTCATATCAAACATAGCATACATCTATCTTATCATATCATCTCATCCAAGGCAACAAGCAAACAAGATATCACAAGGGCAAAAACATAGGCATGGAAAGATCAAAATAAACATGTGACAGATATCCCAACGTATCATTCAACCAAGCATGGTCATATCCATCACCAAAGCACAAGATAAATGCATGCTCATATGAATGCATGCCTTACCTCACTTACCTTACTACATCTTAGCACCTATGCATCAATGTATGAACATTTGAATACGTGTTCATGGCAAAACAAAGAAATCATTGAAAAGAAACCCTAATCTAGCATGTTAAATACAATTAAACAGAGAAACAGGGACTTAAAAACATAAAAGAGGGTCAAAACAGAGGCATATTTTGTAAAAGAAATAAAGAAACAGAAGCAGAAAAACTCAAATTAGTGTTTTTGGGCACAAGTATGCGTGTGCATACATAGGCCTGCGTATTCAGGTCAATTGTATGCGTACGCATACTTCGAGCCGGCGTACGCATGCAAAAAGCATATGCACGTAGACACGCCTTAGAACCCTAACCTAAAAATGGAAACATAAAAAGTAAAAATAAAAAAATAAAAGAGCAAAAACAAAAACTAAATAAACTAACAACCTAACATGCTTTAAAATAGAAAGCTACTAAACCCTAGTCTACCTAAACATATTACAACATAAATAAATAAATAAATAAAAGCAAGAAGACCAATAGAAAACAAAATTAAAACAAGGAAATGAAAAGAAAATGGTTAGAACCCAATACCTCAAACAAGAAGTTTTTCAAGCTTGATTTTGACTGTTCCCCTCTATCAATCTATTCACAATCAAATACAAAAGTGATTAGCAATCTTCAAACTCAAAGATCAAGGTCAAAAAAAGCCCTAATCAGAAAATATTGACTTCAGAATGTTTAGTAAAAAACTCCCTATTTGATTCACTATTTTTAGTGAATCTTGTGTTTTCCTTTAGGATTTTTTGTGTGTTTTCAAAATATGCCATGTAAGGCTTTATATAGTTGAAAAATGGGGGTTTGGAGCGGCTCCCAAACGATGTGGGATTCATTCTAAACCTCAGCTTTAACACAGAAAAACTTGCCTTTTATAGCTTCCGGAACCTTAGCTGCATATGCAAGCTCGTGTATGCGTACGCATACATCAAACCTTCATACGCATACACGCAACCTTAGCTTTATTTTATTCATAAAAGAGTTATATTTTTCATAAAAACCTCCCTTAAGTCAATTCATAATCTGATCGAGCCCTAAACCAACCTTGGGCTTAGAATTTTACTATCATTGGGGAACGGGAGCCCGAGTCGTAAGGGGTACAAATGCAGTGTCTATAGTGACTAACTCCCAGCAACTGAAAGTTTGTTGATGGATGCAAAGTTTTTCACTACACACTTGTAAAATAGAAGGAAACTTGGATACAAAACCCTAAGACGCATAAGAACACAATATCTTCACAAGAAGTATGTAGATTCTCTATGTAAATCTTTGTGTATGATGACAACAGTAACATAAGGCTTTTATATCATTTGGTAAGTTAGAGAACAAGACCCTAGAAAAGCCAAGTCCTCAAGGCCGAAAAATGGATCTGAAAATTTTGGATCTGTGAAACTCGATAGATCGAGAGCTATTGAAGTTCATTAATTCTCGATAGATGCATGTATCAAGCCAGGTGTCAAGCCACCAATTTTAATCTTTTAACACTTGTTTCTTTGTGCATTCTTCATGTATTCAATACTACCACTTGAAAACATTTTTCAAAGCACTTCATGAAATTCTTGAATCCACTTAGATCTACCCAAATATAAGTCAAGTGTGTTTTGCCATAAGAGATACCAACTACATAAAAATATGACCCAAACAATCTCCTTATTTGGCAATCTGTGACAAAACCACAAGAGTTCATGAATGTCCTAGAATAAATTCTACTCATGATTACACAAAAAAATAAGTATATTATAATACTTGAATTTTTGAAAAACTTTACAAGAAAAGAGATCAATGTATGAATATGACTTTGCAACCTATCTTAAAATTCAAACACTAAACAAGATATATCAATAAATCATATGTGAAAAATAGAAAAGTTATATAAATCAAGAAACATGTGTAAGAGGTAAGAGAAGAAAACATACATCATCAAATATGTATCAATAAACTCAAATGTATGTAAAATGAAGATACAAGTAATGAGATAAGCCCTATACTATACATCAAAATCCTCTCAAAATCTCTAACTCTCCCCTATCATCTAACCTATCTATTCTCAAACTACCGCGTAAAAGGTGTCCTTTCCTAGTGTTCATCGAATACATCTCATTAGTAAGATGGTCTAGACAATCACCATAAGAGGCTTGTGTCTCTCGGATGTCTCCAATGTCACCATATACAAGCTAAAGCTAGTCAAGAATAGCAACTAGTGTAGCCTCTACTCCAGAAGAAGAAAAAGGTGGAGCAGATGAAAATGAGGGCCAGGAGGTGTAGGCAACATCCTTTGCAGCTCTAAACTGTGCCTTTTCCCTCTGAGCAGGTGTCGGATTAGCTCGGGGTCTCTTGGTATTAGCAACCACTTGTCAGGAACTTTGCACAATAGATTCCTTTCCAATGACAATCATAACATAGAAATGAGAGGTAGAAGGAGTAGAGACATGAGCATGAATAAGAATGCGAGTGATAGAAGAAGGAAAAATGAGTTTATCACAACTCGTAGTGTCACAAAATGTATCCAGAATCGATATAATCATGTGGGAAGGAAAGTCTATGGATAAACCTTCTAGCAAGGAATAAAGAAACTGAGCATGAACCTCGGTGATGGTATTATAGTGAGAGCCAGGAGTGCAGATGAACTTCATCATCATGTTAAAGACTCTGGGATCTCTAGCAAAATCATGGCTCACCGTACTAAGTATGCTTCCCCATGAAGATGGACGTTCACAAAAGGAAGAAACCAGTGCATCTCGAGAAAGAGATCGAAGCACTGGGGATCTAAGGTAGTCAAGGATAGCTAACCTAGGTACATGGAGTACCTCGGAGATAAGCTCTGGAGTAAGAATACGTGTACCACGTACTAGTGTAGTAAAACAGGGTGCAAAGGTATCAATAGCTTGTATGTTGGAGTAGAACTCCTCTATAAACACGTTAGGACAAGTAATTAGTTGTTCATATAGGAACTCCCATCCACGTGATCTAAACAATCCCGGTACCATAGTGTTTGAAAAGTCAGATAGAAGGACTTGACGTTCTTCATGAACATCCTATCTAGAAAAGTTCTCCTCCAATTCCTTTCAACAATCCGAATCATGGAACCAGATGTTAGGAGGAACAAAAAAAGAAGAAGAAGAAGAAGAAGAAGAAGATGTAAAATGAGAAATAGGATTACGGGATGGAATAGTCTTTTTGGGTGCCACGGGGAAGAAAACTGAAGTGGGAAGAAAAAGACACACTCACACACACACACACTCAGTTAAAAAAGTGAAGAGTAGGAAGAATAATGCATGAGCATGTGACGTGATTAACCAAAATAGCATCATGGATAAAATCCCAATCCAAACCTACAACTCTCAAACATAATCAAGCACACAATCCTAGAAAAAAAATGCATGAGAAGTAGTCTAAATGTGTTTAGAATGCAATGCATGGCAATAATATCAAGAGAATTGAGCACCCATAACCATAATTTCAAAAAATATCCAAACCCCTCCTCCTAAAAAATCCATAAAAAAAATGAAAACCTAGGTCTAAAATGCACAAATGCATGAAAAATGATGAAAAAGAGAAGATTTAGAACACATACCTTGGGTTTAATGATCAAACGAGGCTGAAAATGGGATTGGAAGGTGAGATTTGAAGAAATTTGGTAATAGGGGTCGAGAGAGATCAAGATATTTAAGTTTGAAATGAATCGGGTTAACCCTCATCCTTATATAGAACCCGATTTCTTGACAGATTGAGAAGGTATTGAGAGGTATTAGGATTTAATGCTTGATGTATCATCAAATATTGAGGAGGTGTCAATGGAAAAATTCTTCTATGTATTGAGAAGGTGTTGAGGAGGTATCGGGCAAGCAAAGAATTGAGGAAATTTTCTCGATGCATCGAAGAGGTATTGAGGTAATGTCATAAAAAACCTAGAAAAAGTCATTTAAAGAGGTGTTGAAAGGTATCGAGAAGGTATTGGGTAGGTATCAAGATGCATAAAAAATGCATTTTTCAAGGAAGAAAAATCATGAAGAGTATGAAATCATGATAACACCTGATGAGTGTAAATTTATCAGAACTGTCCATCTATGAGACGAACGAAGTAAATGATGTTTAATGCAAGGCATAACAGTCGATCATTAATGACGGACAAAGCCATAGAAGCCATTAAATGTAGGAGATAGCTAAGAAGTAACGTCTAGACACCAACGGACGAATAGCCATTGATAGGTAATAAAAGCAAACATTTATTACCAATAACTCCAAATCCCATAAATTCTTATATTCTTTTAGACAATGAATACAAACGCTATAAAATCCACATAACCAAAGGAGAGAAAGGTACACAATTTTATACTTACAACTCTTAGCCATTTTAGCACTCTGATTTAAGCAAGTGAATCATTTCACCTTAAACTGACTTTGTCATCGGAATGCCCTTGGCCAACACCACACCAGTGTTCTATCACTTCGTGGTCTCTCTTTGCAAATTGATCATTGGCACAACTTGCCATTGTCCATCAACATATACGAAGAGAACAACTGATGATTTTCTACATCATCAATTTAGTGCCTTCTGTGGGGACTAAGCCATATATTTTCTCGAATGCAAAAGCTACTTACATTGCGAGATGGATCCAACACAGGCAGAACAACAAATCCTAGCTCTCATCGTGAGCATAGAAGAACTAACACGACAAAATGAAGAGCTGCGACAAATTGCCCAAGCTTGGAATGAAGTTGAAACGCTCCAAGGAGAGGAAGACTCAACCAAAATTAGAATGACAAAGAGATAGCAAGTCTAATAAACAGTTGAAGGTGAGTGACACTAGAAGGAGAGAATACATCCAAAGTTGGAGATGAACTTCGTTATATGAGGAAGGAAATGGACGAACTAAGAAATACGCTGAAAGGAAAAACTACTAGTAATGTCGATGGAATGATTAAAAGAATTGATTCTCCCTTTATGACTGAAGTATTGAATCTTCTCCCTTATGATCAAGCATCTTCTCCACTAGGTTAAAGGAAAAATTCACAATATTATTGAGTTTTGCATATAAAACTTATCAAAGGTGTCATCCTCTTCTATTCTGATTTCTTCAAAGCTACTTGTCAACCTTTGAAACTTTCAGTCTTTTAAAGCTTTGGTTCCGTCATTAGTCTGTAGGATTGTTTAGGCTTCCTTGGCAATATCAGTAGATGATATCTTCTTAAATTCTTCATTTGTTACTACACTAAACAAGGCATTTAGTGCTCTGCTATTGAAGTTTGCAGCCTTGATCTTTTTATCATCCTAGTGTGCAGTGGATTCAATGGGTTTGGTCCACCCAACATCAACAGCTAACCGCACTCTTTCATCAAGAGATTGCAAAAAAGCTCACATATGTACTTTCTAATATGCATAGTTAGTCCCATCAAATGAAAGAGGAATAATTAGTGATTGACCACGATCCATCACAATAGGGGTCAATGGATCACAAGGCAAAAATTAATTAACCTGATCAAAGTGTGTTTGCTTTGATACCACTTGTTGGGTTATAGATTGACCCTAGTTAATTAATTCAATTATCCAAGTTGATTAATTATTCATATTTTATGCAAATATCATGAAGACACAAACAAATGACTAATCTAAACTAAAGTCTAGCGGAAATTAAATTTGACACTGTGATTTGTTGACTAAGGGGGAAAACTTTCACAAGGCAAAAACCTTGCCAGTTAGTGAATTTCATGTCACCACTCCCAAGAATTCACCGATCAAGAACAAGCGGTTACAAATACAAAGAATCTCACCCTCCTGGCCTATCCCAAAGTACCTACTTACAAAAGAACTTTTACGCTAATTTCCAATTAGACTTAATCTTATGGAGACTTCTTCAATTGCACAAATCTCCAATTTATGACTAACTTTGAGCAACTTGAAGTTTATTGATGGATTTAAAGTTCTCAACTACACACTTGTAGAATAGAAGGCAACTTGGTTACAAAACCCTAAGAGGCATAAGAACGCAATAGCTTCACAAGAAGTATGCAGATTCTCTATGTGAGTCTCTATGTATGATGACGACAATAAATAAGGCTTTTATATCATCTAGTAGGTTTGAGAATGAAACCCTAGAAAAGCCAAGTCATAATGGGCCGAAAAAATTCTGAAAATTCTAGATCTACAAAACTCGATAAATCAAGAGGTATCAAGATGTATTGAGGTCCATCAATTCTCGATAGATGCATGTATCAAGCCTGGTGCCAAGCCACCGATTTTCAGCTTTTAACACTTGTTTCTTTGTGCAATCTTCATCTCTTCAATACTACCACTTCAAAACTTTTTTCAAAATATTTCATGATATTCATGAATCTACTTAGATTCACTCAAATACAAGTAAAGTGTGTTTTTTCATAGGAGATTCCAACTACATAAAAATATGACCCTAACACTTTGCATCAACAACAACAATCAAGTTGTTGTGCAGTTAGTCACAAATTAGGATTCATGCAGAGAAAAGTCTTTACAAGATCAAGCTGAATTAGAGATTAGCGTAATGATTCAACTATAGGTTGATATTTTGCAATAGGCCGAGTGGGAGTAAAATTTCTTTTACTTGTAACCGTTTGTTCTTAATTAGTAGATTCTTCGGAAATGGTGATCTAAAATTCACCTGGTGAGGTTTTTGCTTACGAAGATTTTTCCCATTTGTCAACAAATTATCGTATCGATTTAATTTCCATTACACTCTAGTTTAGATTGGTGATTTATTTGTACCTCCACAAGATTGCATGTAATTTGGATAATTAATTAACTTGGGTAATTAAATTAATTACTTGGGGTCAATATTTAACCAAACAAAAAACATATAAAAACATATATTTTTTATTTTTATAATAAATCATATAATTAACAAATTATATTATAGAAAAATAAATTATTTCTTAAAGCATATTAAGTATGAAACAATGTTGACATTTTTTTTTTTTTTTACAAAAACAATTACTGTTTGAGCAATGGTTTACAATTACCTCAAAGCACAGTAGAAAATATTGATAAATGTTTTTTGAATAATGCTATATATGCAACTTTTTTTTTCATATCATTATAATAGTAGAAAAAAATTGATGAGCATAAACGTCAACCAATTCAATAATTAAGAAATATTATAAAAAAAAAGAGCATATGTAAGTTTTTTTTTTTAAGTAAACTATAATACTTATTAAAATACATACATAAAAATAATTATATTAATATTTTAAATTGAATTTATAATGCATTATATAACCATAACCAGTGGTTTAGTAGCAAATATGTAGTCACAGTATTCAGTGGGCAGAGTCAAACTGTAACTGTAACTTTGTAAGAGACACGGAGGATAGAGGACAGGAGGTGTAGTGGTACTTCTGGTCACTTTTACTGCTACTACAATTTTCCGTTGATTTGAAACAGTGCCATGTATTTGTACCAAAAAAGAAAGAAATCGAAAAAGAATATATAATATTTTAGCAAAAATTACACTTTTTACCATATTACTTTTTATTATTATTTTATGTGGCAAATGTAATTTTTTTTTTTTTTTGAGAAAGGCAAATGTAATTATTTGTTTGTCATTTTGATCGTGCACTTTTTTTTTTCCCGTTTACGGTATGCTGCAACAGAATTATAGCAAAATTGAAATACAAAAAAGTGTAGTTTTAGATTTTTTTTCATAATAGTTTTATTATAATTTCACAATAAAACTTAGATAAAAAATTATTATTGGTTCTTATTCATCATTTGTATAATTTTTTTTACCTATTATTCTATTATTAAAAGTTTACTATTTAAGTGTGTCTTCTGTGTGTGTTTGTTTCTATGAAAAAAAAAAGTTTACTATTTAAATTTTATTATAAAATTATTGTGAGGTTCCAAAAAAGAAACTGAAAAGCAAAAAATAAAAAAAATAAAACATCTTCACAAACAGACAAACAAGACTGGTTTTGTCACAAAGCCCGAGAGAAAGAGAAAGTGAGAAAGTAACAGCAACAGCAACAGCAGAACCAAAGACCAAAACATATAGTTATTTAAATGTTAAGATGGAGTCCCAAGTCCCACCACCCACACGAGCGGTTCTCGAATTGCATGTACTGCACAGACTTTCCTACTTCCTAGTGAGAGAGAGATAAAATCATATTTTTACTAAGAGAGAGACTCAGAGAGAGAGAGAGAGAGAGAGAGATCAGTCTCAAAATAAGGAGCCTGACCTCATTTCCTTTCTTCACAAAAGAGAGAGTAAACAAGGAAGAGAGTGAGAGTGGGACTGTAGGAAAGAGAGAGAGAATCGTGTGGGTTCTTCTTTTCTTTCTTGTTATTGCTTTCTCTTTCAACATCGCAACGCAGTCTATTTTCTGTTCCTATTTTTTTTTATTTAAAAATGTTTTTCGCAGCCCCATCTAGAAAGCCAAACTAATCTGAGTAGGTAACAATCTTAGCTTTCTGATCAGTTATTTCTCTCTAACAAGAATCAAAAACAAAGTCCCAGCTTTTAAATTTTTTTCTTATCAGCATTTCAAGCTCTCTCTTTTCCTCTCCTTTTTTTTTGGTGGCATTGTACTTAGAGAAAGACCCATTTGGGTTTTTTGAAGTTCTGCTTTCTTTTCCTAAGATTTTCTCTCATTTTCTTTCCTGGGTTTATCTGGGATTTCAGTAACAATGAGTCCACAACACCTAAAGAGTGATGGCAATGGTTTCAGTGGGTATAAAAATATGAACTTTATGCTACCTCCTCCTCCTCCTCCTCCTCCTGGGGTCATAGTGGGTCATCCTTTAGAGAAAGATTCTAAGACTTCTGAAATGGGGTTTCGGATTTTGAACCCCTCTATAGAGAAAAGGGTTGGTGATGGGTATTTGGGGGATGAGAGAAAAGGACTGTCAGTAAAATTTGGCGAGGAAGAGGAAGGCAAAAGTTCTGGTGCTGGGAAGAGTGGACACACTAAGCTTTGTGCCAGGGGCCATTGGAGGCCAGCTGAAGATGCCAAGCTCAAAGAGCTTGTCGCCCAATATGGTCCTCAAAACTGGAATCTGATTGCCGAGAATCTTGAAGGAAGATCAGGTAATTCTAAGACTCCTACTAGTAAAAGTTGACAATGACTAATTTGGTTGAAAAATGTCCACAAAGTCATATCTATGTAGATTTGATCATAACTAAGAGATAGAAAAAAAAGTGACTTTCTTTTTCCTGTCCTAGATTGGTATTCTGAAAGCTGATCAGATTCTAAATGAACCATAATAAAATGACTCTGAAGATACATTTGATTTTTAATTTATATTCTTTCATGGTAAAATGATAATACCCATTAAAGATTTCATTTTTCTTTTCTACGATCTTGAAAAGTTTCTTCTTTTTTTTTTTTTTTTTTTTTTTTTCCTTCAATGTCTAGGGAAAAGTTGCAGATTAAGGTGGTTTAATCAGCTAGACCCAAGAATTAATAGGAGGGCTTTCACAGAGGAAGAGGAAGAAAGACTCTTAGGTGCACATAAGCTGTATGGTAACAAATGGGCCATGATTGCTAGGCTCTTCCCTGGCAGAACTGATAATGCAGTCAAGAATCATTGGCATGTGATCATGGCTAGGAAACACAGGGAACAGTCCAGTGTTTACAGGAGGAGAAAGCCCTCTTCTCAAGTCCTTACTGATATGACTTTACAAAACAATGCTTGCAGTGAATCAACTCACTCAAGCACCATGGATGAATCTGGTTCAACCTGCACTGATCTCTCTCTCACTCCTTCATCAAACAAAGTGCCCCAAAGTCTTATCACCGAGTTTAGTCCAGTTCAGCAATACCACCAATCTTATGGATCAAAGATTGGTATGTTGTTTATTCACAACTTCCAATCACCTGGTCGTTGTGTTGGTTTTAGTTATTATTTAACTTTATTAACAAGTTTATTCATATTATTTTTTTGGGTTTCAGGTTCTTTGGGAGATGGGGGTTTTGACAAGTTCTACTGTACTGGGAATGGGTTCTATCAACCTGGGCTTATGGGAACAGTTATGGGTGTGGACCCATCTGGTCATTCAGATTCAAACTCAGAAGTCTCTGCAGCTGAGTCAGTTGCCACCAATAAGACCAATATCTCAGTGTCTGGGGAAAATGAAAATTTGAATGAAAAAATCAAAATGCCCTTTATTGATTTCCTTGGAGTTGGAGCTACTTAAAGTTAAAGACATGGGTTTTGGTTTAAGCCCATTTAAGAGAGAGTGAGAGAAGCTGAGAATGGAGGAAAAGGGCAAAAGAGTTAGTTTGAAGAAGCATTTTAGTAGGTCTGTGAAAATGTGGGCCTGAGGCAGGTTATTTTTACAGTGTATATGTACAGTTAATTTCCCGATAAGGAAAAAGATAGCATTACAGTAAAAAAAAAAAAAAAAAAAAAAAGGAGGGGTAAAAAGAATAGGGGAGAGAGAGAGACAGAGAGAGAGAGCGTTATGAGTTTCAAAATAATTATTAAACTGTGGTTTTGATTTTGTACTTTAACAGCAGCAGCAGGCTTTGTTATATTCTCTCTGTGACGCTGTAGCATTGTATTTGTGTGGCAAAGCCAAAGTTGGTTGCTTCTCTTGGATTACTGACTCAATGAATGAACCTGCCCAACTTTCATGACTTTTCAATGCTCTCTGCATCTCCATATTGGTGTTTGGTATACTTTCTTTGACCATGTTTTACACGCCCTCGCTTTTAATACCACATCTTTTGCCTATGCAACAGACTCCCTTTTCAGTTTCGGCTAAAAATATTTTTAAATAAAAACACCCATTTAAGTAATTTTATTTATACCATTCATAACTACTCTTTACACAACGTGTGGCATTAGCTTTTTTTTTTTTTTTTTTTTTTTTTAAGCTTTTAACTTTTAAGCGGCAGCAAATAACTTATATACATTTTTGTTGAAGATGCCCTAGATAAATGTAAAGAGATATATTACGTCCATAACATTTTTACAACAAATTATAGGTGGTTAGTTATTATTGGTTCAAATTTAAACCTAACAGTAAGATTACTTGTTTGCTTCAACAATAACAACCAGTAAGACCTGCCACTTAGGATTTATTGTAAAAATATTGTGGATATATCATTTTTTTAAATGTAAATATTTTATAAAATAAATAGATTAAATAAAATGCGAATGTTATATAAAATAAATAATTGACTCACGTGGAATAGGAAAAAAAGAAAAAGAAAAGAAAATATGAAATAAAATAATTAGGTGGCTAATATAGAACCAGCAAATAATAGGAAAAATAAATAATAAGTTAGCTATAAGTGTTAAATGAAATTTTTAGTAAAAAAAATTATTTTTTATGTACAACATTTTTAGATCTTATATTTTCAAAGTAAAAGTATACATTAACATTTTCACCAAAAAAAACGTTTTGCTAAAAGTTAGATAAGTTAATATCAAATACTAAACAACCTTTAAAATTATTTTCTTCCCCAAAAAAAAATTCTCAAGAGTAATTATTCCTACTTTTTTTTTTTTATAGAAAATTTCAAATCTACGACATCGACTCTTAGCCCTTGTTTGGGAGGAGAGAATGGAATAGAATGAAAATGAATGAAAAAAAAAATAATTTTAAAATATTCTTCCATTCCCTTGACCTTGTTTGAGAGTTTAAATTAGAGGGAATGAAATTAGTAAAAGGAAACACCTATTCCTTTCTACTCCTTTAAAACCTTAAATTTTCATTTCTCTCTAAATTGGGAGGAATGTGAGGGAATAAAATTAAATTTAATAAATTTTTTACTAAAACTTCCAAAATACCCCTATATATATTCAACTCTTTATTTTAAAATAATGGTTTAATAGTATTATTGACATAAAATGAATCTATTCCATTCCTTTTATGTTACTTCTAAACAAGATTACTTACATTCCATTCATTTTCATTCCTTTCCATTCATTTATTTTTGATGATGTAGAGAATCAGTAGGCTGAATGCTCCGGCTTCGGTGGCGATCAGTGTTTGCAATAACCTGTAAGGAAGAAGACAATCAAAGGGTGACCGGGGTTGACCGGCCAAAACTCCTCCGATGGTGAAGTCAGTTCCTTAGAAAATAATGTTCAGACTTGGAGGGAAGCGACGTTATTCAAAAAACTTCCTTTCATTTGGAGTAGGCCGGTCTTTATATAGTGAGCCTCAGAGCGGTTATTCGCTTTATAACTGCTCCAAGGTTTGTAGACATTGACATAACTTCTTCAACGGCTATGAAAGTTATTAACCGCTGAAGGGAGTTAAGCGTTTGAGGTAATTGCGGCGACATCCACGGGTCTGATTCTTTCTCCTGAACTCTGCGCTTGGGCATGTAGAAGTTGTACCTCAAAAGTTTCTAAGGGTCATATGGTCGTCCGTACACTTCGTCTATGTCAGTGCTTCATTTATGGGCGGCTCCTCCCTTCATGGAAGGTGGACTTGATTTTTTCAAACTACTTCATGGACGACCCCTATGGACGATCAGGAGATGGTCACCCCTATGGACGATCAGGAGATGGTCATTTTGCCAATCTCATCAATTTTAAAACATCCAATTAAAATGTTAAGAATGCTATAAGCATATAGATAATGATTGTTGTATTGAGATTTAGTTAGTTAGTTAGTTAGTTAGTTACAATTCCAATCATGTTAATCACATTTAGCACATATTGGAATTATTAATGTATATGGGAAATAATAGAACCAACAGGATGAGGCCACGTGGACCAATGAGATTAGAGCTAGTCTCCTATAAATACATGATTGTAATCCTATATGAGATATCAATTGAAGAATGAACCAATTTGTTAGTGCATTAGTGCATCTCTCTCTCTCTCTCTCTCTTAATCTCTTTCTTTCTCTATGGAGGGTGACTACCTCGAATTAAGTTAATTTTCCTACAATTCCTATCAATTTCCCTATAATTCCCATCATTCTCCATTAGGAACCACCGGATTCCTAACATAAGGTTACTTAATTCCATTCCATTTTTTTTATTTATTTCCATTGCTTAAATACATTCCATTCCATTGCATTCCTTTCCATTCCCTTATGATCATTCCATTCTATTTTATTCCCTTATGAACTCTCAAACGATATCTTAATGATTTATCTTTATCATCAGATCAATACACCAATTAGTTTCTAGATCTCTTATTCAACAATAAGAGACTTTATCAGTCAAGAAGTGACACTTTCTTTCACATGAATGGTAGTTCCAATTAATTAAATTTATTCTTCTAAAAAAATTAATTAAATTTATTGTAAAATTTACCATTTAAGTCAGAGGGGTGTTGATTCTCAAAAAAAAAGAAAAAAAAAAAAGAAAGAAAGAAAGAAGTAATAGGGGGTATATGGTAGGTTTTATTAATTAAATTTATGGTAAAATATTATTTTGGACTTTAACTTTACTAAATGTTTGTTTTTTTTGTCTCTAAACTTTAAAGTTTTTTTTTTTTTCCAATCCCTAAACTTTGTATAGTTTTTTTTTTTTTTTTAATAATAGTTTAGAGGCAAGAATAGGGACAAAAAAAAAAAAAAAGGGAACTTTTTTCAATAGTTTAGGGATGAAAAATAAAATTTATAAAGTTTAGGAATGAAAAATAATTTTTTAGTAAAGTTTAGAGACCTCTATATCTATATATATATTTGAAAATTGAATGATGGAAACTTTATTAATGTAAAGGTTAGTATACAATTGTCAAACATGCCTTAAGCTAACGTACACCTTGCTTAAGTTGCCAAGTGTATCTAACACAGCAAATACAAGTATACAACACATATCCAATACAGTTACGAAACTAAATTAAAGAGAGTCAGTAAATATAGCTTATAAAATGTATTATTAAAACAAAGGAAGTTGAAATTGTTGTCTTGGATTGGTTTGAGACATGTAAATTCAAAATATGGTTATTTAGCTGTGTAAAAACTTAATTTTCACCTCGATCCTTGAAAAAGAAAAGAAACAAATTTGTTCACCAATTAATGTAAATCATATAATTAAGCTTCAAATTTATGCCAATACAGATTCCAGGTGATGTAGGAATTAGAGGTATGTGTTGGTAGCAATAGTAGCTAATAGTGGGGTCTTAACAAATCTGCATGCATGAGACTTTTATTATATACTTCTATAAATAAAAAACGTGACAATTAACAGTTTTTTCCCTTTCAATAAAAAAAAAAATTACAGTTTTTATGATTGTTTAATTGCCAATCATCAATCAACATAAAATTAATTTTATAGAATATTGGTGATGTCAATTCCTTATTAAAAGTAGGACCACAATGGAATTAAATTATTATTTGACGAAAAGATCAAACTATTCCTTTTCTATTGCGTCGGTTCAACAATGTTAAGAGCCAAATTGTGATTTGGCATTTCACAACACTTTTTTGACACACCCTTCCAAATTCGCCACCTGTCACATAAAGACGACCGGCCTGCAATATGACAAAAATACAATACCAACCAAAACCCATGCCACATAACCATCTAAATCTTAACACAAATATACAAAAGAAAAATAAAATAGTAATTATAGAAAGATTAATTATAAAAATTCTGATAACAAACAAATTTCTTTCTTAAAAAAAAAAAATGTAGTGGACATAAAAATAATAAAATGATGGATATTATAAATCCTGTAGTTTAGAAATAAAAATTTGTAAAAATATTTAGTAGCCCCTTCAATGTAAGGAAACTTTTGTCAAATTTGAATTTTTTTTTTCACTCATTTATTTTTTTTCCTAAATAATAAATTTGATAATTATGAAATTTTTTAATAACCACTGATTATTATTGTGATAAGATTCTAATAGAGCTTAAATGTAGAATAAATTTTAAATTCAATTTAATATATATGGATCGAATGGTAAAGTACATCCGGTTGACATGGAAATTAGCATGCACTTTAAGAACATATAGAATATGTAAGTCAATGATTGGATTTTCAAAATATGAATTCAATAACAAGTTATTGAGTGGTGTAACATTGCTTAGAGTTCTACTAAGTGTAACTTGAACCCAACCCATATATATATATATATATATATATATATATATATATATATCAGAATAATAAAATTATGACACTTCAAAATCTTATGTGGCACAATATGGAAAGTTTAACAAAATTTGATTTTTTTTTCTTTTATTCTTTGGCCTAAATGTGAAATTTGATTATTATGGTAGCTATTAATAGTTTTTTTATATTTATTTTCTAAATATGAAAAAGTATTCATTATGGTGGGTTATTCATAGGTAATTATATTAGTTATTAATAGGTCATTATGGTGGTTATTAATAGTCTCTTATTTTAATTATGGTAAAATTTAATGGAGAGTTTAAGCATAGAGTAGAATTAAAAGTTAATTAAAAATGTACATTAAAATGATGACGTACATAATTGCAAGTAGGGGTGTGTATGATTCGAGTTAAGAAATTCTCAACCCAACCCTAGGGGTGGCAAAATTAGACACGACCCGCGAACCCGTCACGACATGACACGAAATTAATAGGTTATGGGTTGAGACTTAATGGGTTCGTGTCATATTCGGGTTGACACGACGGATCCATTTGATAAATGGGTTGGGTTAGGGTTCAACCTATGGAACTCGTTTAACCCGTCTGACCCGTTTAATTAAATGAAATTTTACCGATATACCATTCAAACCCTAGGTATATAAACTTATTAGTTGTTGTAGTTTATTTTCTTTGACATATTGTGATTGATTTTTTATGATATTGAGATATGCTTTAGTTTTGAATGATTATTTGTGATGCAGTTACTCATTAATTCTGAATTTTATATTTAAAATATTTATTTGTTTGTTTTTTCATAAATGTTTTTCTTTATTTTGATAAAATTAGATAAACAGGTCGACAAGACTGACCCGTTTAATAAATGGGTCGTGTTAGGGTTGAGGAATCTTGACCCGTTTAATAAATATGTCGGGTTAGTATTGACCCATATAGTCGGATACGTATGAGTTGACACGACACGAACCCGACACACGAAGACGAATTGCCACCCCTACCTAACCCAACCCAACCCATCACATGTGTAGAAACCAATACAACCCATCTCACATGGATTGGGTTAGGTCGGTGGGTTGTGGATACATGTTTTATTTCTTGTACAAAAACGGAATTTTATAAATTATTTAAATACTATTTCAATAAAATTATTCCAACCATATAATATGCTTAAATTATTTTCCAAATTCTCAAGTTCATCAAAACTAATTCTCAAAATACCAAAATTAGTCAAATTAAAAAAAAGAAAAAATTAAAATAAGTGTAATTAATTAAGCTCATATAAATGGTGGGTCAGTTGGGTTTAGGTGGGTTGAAAAAACTATCAACTTAAACCCAACTTATCCTAATGCTCAAAATAAAATTCTAAACTATCAGCATGAAGCATTGGGTTAGTGGCTCTGATGCACACCCCTAATTATAAGGCCTCTAAAACGTATGCAAAAAATATTAAAAGATCTTCAATTTTATATATATTATATACTATATATGTATGGGTAATTTTAACCAACTATGATTTTTTTTTTTCTTTTTTTCTTTTTGTGTAACTAGGAAAGTTGATAATTATGGTAGTTATTAGTAGGTATTTATTATGATTGTATTTTTTATGGGATTATAATTATATATATATATATATATATGAAACTATTTTTGTTCTACCATTTAAATAAAATATGATGTGATATGATTTTAATAGAGTTTTTTTTTTTTTTGGGTTTTTCTAATAGAGTGTTTTAATATAAAATTTAAGATTCTAAAAAAAAATTGAAAAATATTTATTAGAAAAATGATGTGTAAGACTGAGAGATTGCAATTTTTTTATTTTTTTTTGAGAAGAGAGATATCTCAAAAGTTGATGATGCATGATATTATTTGGTCAACAAAAATTTAAACTCCTGTTTTGTATGTAATATAATATAGATAATAGATTTTTTTTTTAGGAGAAGATATAGATAATAAATTATAGATTACAGATTTGTTTTTTTTTTTTTGGGAAAGAGATTATAGATTTGTATACATAGAAAGTTATTGCGTTAAAAATCTTTTAAAAATAGCTCATTAAAAACAATGGTATTATAATAAATCATATCCATGAAATTATCACGGTGACATTATACGAAACTTCTTGAGTTTTCGAAGAATTTTTCTAGTTCGTTGAAGCATTTAGTGAGCAAATTACGCTGAATATAATCTTCGAGGAGAAATTTGTATAGATTTTAATTTATAGGAGAGAGATGGTGAAACGTGGTGAACCTGGTGGTTTTGGTAAAAGGTCAGGGTTGTCCCTGCAGTGGATTTGGCTATCTTGTGTAGACAATGTAGAGGACAACTCCATAAATGCAATTTTATGGTGAACTAAAGCAAGAGAGTACTCACGCCATAGCTTGACCAATAATAGCTCATGCTATGACTATTAGGGATATAATAATAATAATAATAATAATAATAATAATAAATAAACCAATTCTACCCCAAAATAAAAACTAAATTAATAAATAAACCAATTTTTTATTTTTTATTTTTATGTTTGTTTAGCAAACAAGTCAAGATCATACCTAAGTTTAAGCTTGACTATTAAATGAGTTAATTTTAAACATAATAATGTTTTGATAAAAAGCTTGTGAACAAGTCATGAACAAAAAGGTTTGATTTAACTATATAAAATATAATATTTTATATGTATATTTGTCTAAAAATATATTTATATAAACTAAAGCTCAGCTCGTGTTTGAAATAAATTTATATGAACAAGTTTGAAAGTTTAGCACTCGACTTGATTCATTTACCGGCCCAAGCAACTATTGTTGATGGTTTGGATGTGGCCAATGTTTGTGGTCTTAAGAAGGGCCAAAATTATATCAAGAAACAAGTAAAGGCCTATATGTTGGGTTGAGAGTTGAGACCATATATAAAAGAAGACTGTCAACACAATACCAATACCATTGGGGACTAGAAGTATGTTTCAATCTATATATGTGCTGTTTATTAAATTACGCTCACTCTAATGGTCCGTTTTTGATTGAGAGAGAGTAGAGTAGAGTAGAGCTGGCTAGAAATTAACCTAATTTCTGGCTAACTCTACTATACTTTCCTTCTCTTCCCCCTCAATCCAAACAGGCTATTAAACGTTGATGGGTAAAGTAAAGCAGTTGATGATTAGAAGTTTAGGTTGTTAAATTAACACATTAACACACAAACACAAGTAGCTAAAAGCCAAGACAATGTATATGTTTGACTTGCAATTCAACAAATAATCACTAAATATTGTATTTAAGAAAAAAACCCAACCCAATCCAATTTAGTAGAGTCTAGACAATACTACCCCACCTTCAAATTGAGTCACTACAAATCCATCATGGATTGAGATCTGATGCAATAGCTAGAACTATTATACCATACAATACATTCTCAATGGTTTAGATTAAAAGTTAAAAATTTAACTTTTGATACCAACCATAAAATCAAGGAAGTTAAAAAGGTAAAAAGTTGAAAGTTTAAAAAAAATTAAAAATTTTAAAAAAGTAAAAATGATGTAAGAGATATTGTATGGTGCAATAGCCCTCGTTACTGCACTGGATCTCAGTCCATCCATCAACACCATCAGATTAGCCATCAGAGTTCTACGTAAGCTGGACTAGACCCAATTAAACACACCATTTTGACAAGCCCAATCCAAACCCACCTTACCCAGCTCCCATTGAAGACCCCCAGACCGTCGTGTCTTCACAAATGTAGCCCACTTAGCTTCAACAGAAAGCCTTTTCTTGAAATCAACCCCCACACTCTCGTAAGCCCAAGAGTCCAACTCATCATAAAAAAAAAAAAAAAACCCAAAGCCCAAAGCCCTTTCCTAATTATAAATCAACCAAGTCCACTTAAAAAAAATAAAATAAAATAAAATAAAAATAAAGCTACCTCATCAGCCATTAATTTTATCGAAATTACAAGGCTGCCTCTTCATTTTCCATTAATCCCAAACTACCTCTATACTTTCAAAAATCACACAAAGACCCTTCAATCTCATTAAAATTAGACATTTGCCCCTATATAGTTCTAAAATCTTACTATTATCCCGAAACTTATGAAAATTACACAAGATTCCAAAACAACAATGAAATCACCAAAATGCCCCCTAGCTCCATAGATTTTATAAAAATATCTCTTGTCTTCACCATAATCATCAAATTAACCTTGTGACCCCTACAATCACTAGATTAACCCCAAATCTCACAAAAATCTCTAATATTCCCTCAAAATCACTAAAATAACCCTTCAATCAAGCCAAATATTTTCACAATATGTTAGACCATTTTTTTTTTAATGTGTTTTCCCATCTATTCTCAAACCAAAAGTAAGGGTTTTACATGGTAGTTCTTTTGCTACAAATAAAATCCGTAAGACATATATATTATGACACAATTCACAAGATGGCATACTCAAGCAGTGTTAACTCAACTTTTTCAAAATTATTTTGAGTATGGATCTAGGTCAATAGTGTTTGTTTTCAACGAATTTCCTTTTGTATGTTTTGATTTATTTTTGTTAGATAATTGTCCTATGTGTCTCAGACAAAGGATGGGTTCATCCAAGGATGGCTAGCCCCTCTTCGATTGGTCATCTTAACAGTAGAGGTTGAACTTATATGCCCAAGGTGAAAGTTGCAACTGTAAATATGTCTCCTGCTTGCTCAAAAAATATGGTATGAAAAATTTGAGGGTCAGTTTGGATTGAAGGGGGAGTGGAGTAAGTAAAGTAGAATTAGCTGAAAATAAGCTAATTTTGGACTAATTCTATTTTACTCTACTCTATTCCCCTTCCCTCCCGGCCCTCAATTCAAACGGATCATAAAGCTGTTTTTACTCATTTCTCAGCTTCCACGAAGCTTTTCAAGATATGTGGGAAGAGTCTTGATTATCTATCATTCTATCTCCAAATTGTAGGGACTTACTCTCTCTATATGCCAGATATATGGTCTTTGATATAAACAAAGTATGTCAATTCATGGACACTTCTCCTACTGAACATTTGAATGCAAATAAATTTAAAAGCTCCAATAGGGCTGCTATGTATATAAAACCTTTTGATGCAATTATAAATTCTAAGGGGTTCTGATTGGTCTATATAAATAGATTTCAATATCATTTCTTCTGGATTTGTTCGCTAATTTAGCTAATCTTGGAAAAAGTCAATTTTTATTGATTGTTTTCTATATTTAATTTTCTTCTTCTAGCATGTATATAAAACAAAGAATAAATAACTCAATCGAATTTTGTATGGCTTCAAAAAATGCCTAAAGACTCTGTTATTATTATTATTATTATTATTATATTTTTAAAATCAAATTGTTCTCCTATGTCTTTACAAGCCTTCTCAAATCCAAATTGGGTAGGGTGTATTGATGATCTGCGTTTTAACAGGTGAGTTTTCCATCTTTCTTGGCACCAATTATATCTCATGGTCTACTAGAAATCAGTGAATGATTGCCCATTTCTTCAGTTGAATTCGAGCACAAAACTTTTGTAGCTCTTGATGCTGAAATCTCATGGATTGATCAATCCTTGTTAGTGTAACTTTGAGTGTCACTTCCTACTTCTCCCAATGCTTTATGTTGGGGCTTCCTATCTCAATGCAAATACAACTTTTCATGCCAGAACTAAATATATTGAAATGGATATTTTTATTTTTTAATGCGTTACAAATTAGTTGTAAGGAAAGATCTACATGTGCATTTTATCTTTGACAGAAGATCATATTGCAGATGTTGTGATCACAGGCTTACCCCTTATTAATTTGTTTTGTCCTCCTTCATGACAATTGACAAGTTGAAGCTTTTGTCCCATATGAATTAATGTATTATAAATTGTTGATTTGTTATGACAAGATCGTAATATCTTATCATATATAACAACAATAGAAACACAATAACTCTGATTGTTATTGAGAGAGAACAAAACTCTGTTCCAACAATTTTATTCTGAGTTAATCCACGCAATGTTCACGTTGATCTAGATAAACCCTGCGTGCTTTGTGAGCCATAGGACCGTTCTGCAGCCCTTCAAATCATGAGCATGACTAAAAATTTACCACCTTGGATTCTCCAACAGGTTGACTGAGCTGTTTCCTGGTCAAAAAAATCAGAATTTCACTATCATATTATAAAACAGTGAAAATATGGCATTTGCCAAAAAAAAAATAAAGAACCACAGAATCTAACGTGAAAAACTTAATTTTTTATGGACATGCCAACCAATAAAACTTATAAATTCTCATTCACATGGTATTTCTCATTAAATGTGCCCCAATGTTATGAGGTTAAAATAAAGAATCCTCTAACAAACATCCGTCTTCTTTGGATTGGTTATATTGGTCGGTGTGGAAGCCAAGTTGCTGATGTTTTCATTGGACTTTGAGGTTTCCAATCAAGGAGGAATCCACGTACTGGCCATGCAGTTTCATCAACTTCTATAATTATAGTAAAACAAAAACAAAGCTCTTTATGGGAGTACTTAAAAAATTATATAAATAGCAACTGTGCTAAGAAATTGTTTATATAATGTATATTTAACAATTTTCTTTCTACCATTCATCTCAAAAAAAAAAAAAAAAAAAAAAAAAATTTTTCTTGTTTCACTTAATATATATATATATATATATATATATATATAATGCGATATATGCTTTCTATCTCAATGTTATTTCCTGTTTTCCCTATGAATATTATTCTAAGAAGTTAGTTGGTTGGTGCTACTTTTACTGTCATTAAAAAAAAAAAAAAAAAACATTGAGTCCATCCAAAAAAGAAAAAAGAAAAAAGAACTGTGAATAAATATTCAATTATATATATATATATATATATATGCTTTCATTGATATTCATATACATTTAGTTTTTTGAGAAATATATAAATATTATTTTCTTAATTTTTGCTTCTAAGACACTCATTCATAAAAAAGAAACTTACATTTGCAAAAAAAGTGGACAGACAAATTAACAAAAAATTTCATGAACGTACAGTGCAATACAAACTAATAGTTTCATTAAGGGTCCTTGAAAAAATAAATAAATAAGAAAGATCTTCAAAACATTTTTCTTCATGGCAATAAAAAAGGAGAACATCTTCCCACATCCGTGCATTTTGAAGCGCTCTTGGTGTTTATTTTATTTTATTTTTTATTTTTGGTGGAAACGGGAAAGTCTTATTTAATTATAACACAGTTTATACAAACGCAGCTTTATCTAGCCTTACGGGACATATTCTACTAATCCCGAGACCTGCCATATCCCCTACAAACAGTGGTATACAAAATTGGGTCAAGTGTTGTAGATGGTCAAAAGTTGCTGCTGGTAGTTTCCCCGTTTCGCTAACGCATTTGCGCATTCATTGGCCTCATAGTAGACGTGGCACGCCTGGACCACCCATGCCCGCTCTATAAGGCTCCTGCAATTACATATTAAAGGAAATACATCAAGAGGGAAATTTTCAGTTGTAGCAGTTAACCAGGATAATACTATCACAGAATCAAGCTCTAGTTGGATGAATTTGAAACCCAAATCCCACGCCATCATTAGACCTTGACACACAGCTCCTAACTCGGCCATATTATTAGCAGTAATCCCCATACTTAGAGAAAATCCTGATATCCATAAGCTTGAGATATCTCGAAGAAGACCCCTTGCCCCAGCCCTCCCTGGGTTAGCTAAAGCACTACCATCCATATTTAGCTTAGTGAATGGGTGAATTAGGGCAATGCACTTGATAATTTGAGTAATACTATTCCTAACTGGTTTAACAGGGTTGGATTGCTGCTTGAATTGTTTTGTGGACAATTCTATGTTGGGAGCTAGACTGGTTTTTAAAAATATGCTGGTTTCTAGCTTATAGGGGTGTTTTTAGACAGTTTTAATACTCTTGTACACGTCATGCAAAGGAGCTGACGGTGCCCATGGGCTCGTTAGTCCCACGGATGCAAAACGGAAGACCTAAGGCGATGATAGTATAAGCGACGATCCCGTTATGACAACCCGATGGGTGCCATTATAAGTCGATGAAGGGACCCTTGGACAAGGACAAGAGACCAACGGGGGTGAACAAGTCGACGGGTCCAGTGTGGCTTGGCTTGGCTCCCACGAATATCTGTACATGGAAACATCTTGTGCAACACGTAAGACATCACCAATATTGCTCTTATATGGAAAGATATCTTGAAATCTCGGAAACCCTAAGTACCAAACCCGCCCAGCAAGGAAAGATCCCTACTTTGAAGGGATCTCGATTCACCACTCACCACTATATAAGTACCAGACCCCACTTTTCTCAAGTACGTAAAAAATCCCTAGCTTTCTCACTAAAGAGTTGATAGAGATTTCTCATTCGCTATGATGTAGGACACAATTTACTATTTAATTATTGTAATTTTTTATTTTTGGTATTTTTATGTAAAAACGTTATTTTGGGTCTAGGTGATTTATTACCTTGTTTTTAGGTGCATTTAATGCTTTTTAGGTCAAATTTGATTCCTGATATGGTTAGGTATCAATTAGGAGTTATTTTAGAATATATTTTCTTGTCTGTCAAGTTTTATGGAGCCCTTAAATAGGCCCCTAAGTCTGTAAACGTTTTTCATGGATTATTGAATAAAAATCAGAAAAGGTGAGGCTTTGCTTTTCTCTTTGGTTCTTCAAGAACTGTGAACTTATCAAGGATTCTTCCTTGTGGCGTTCAAACTTATACCTTTGGTTCATGATTCCTTTATAATCATTGGGTCAAGGTCTATTACTTATACCTTTGGTTTGCGTTTCTCTTATAAACGTTGGGTCTGGGTTTTCTATCAAATCAGAATTTTAGCTTTCTTGGGTAATATTCCAATATTGTTTGTTGGGTCTCAAAGCGAGTCTGTTGAGGTTTGCATCATTTGGTATCAGAGCTCAGGTTCTAAAATCATTTTCTATCCTTTTTTTCTTTTGTTTCCTGTTATCTTCCTATCTTGTTCCGTTTCTGTTCTTTGTTCTTCGTTCTTATTTTCTGACGTGTAATAGGTTAAAATCGTGCACCAAGCTTCCAGAAAAAAAAAAAAAAGACTTCAGAAAAGAAAAAGAAAAAAAAAAGATGGTAATTATTGAAAACATTGTGGAAGATTCAATTGAAGTCAAATATGAGAATGAGTCCACAACTCACAATCCTCAAGTCTCAGATGATTTGTTGAAAATGACAATACAATTTGTTGATTTTCTTGGAGTAGAAAATTTTAATTTTATTATCAACCCTTTGTTGATTGATGTTGCAAATAAATTGAAAGTAGATGAGAAGAAATTTTATGCTACACTTTATGAAGGATTCAAGCTTCAGAACCGTATCAAGTTATTAAAGCATTCGAAGTATTTGTTTATTTGGAGCGGAAGATTTCAAATTTCAAAGATCAACTCGAGGACGAGTTTGTTTCAAGAGGAGGGGTCTGATGTAGGACGCAATTTACTATTTAATTATTGTAATTTTTTATTTTTGGTATTTTTATGTAAAAACGTTATTTTGGGTCTAGGTGATTTATTTCCTTGTTTTTAGGTGCATTTAATGCTTTTTAGGTCAAATTTGATTCCTGATATGGTTAGGTATCAATTAGGAGTTATTTTAGAATATATTTTCTTGTCTGTCAAGTTTTATGGAGCCCTTAAATAGGCCCCTAAGTCTGTAAACGTTTTTCATGGATTATTGAATAAAAATCAGAAAAGGTGAGGCTTTGCTCTTCTCTTTGGTTCTTCAAGAACTGTGAACTTATCAAGGATTCTTCCTTGTGGCGTTCAAACTTATACCTTTGGTTCGTGATTCCTTTATAATCATTGGGTCAAGGTCTATTACTTATACCTTTGGTTCGCGTTTCTCTTGTAAACGTTGGGTCTGGGTTTTCTATCAAATCTGAATTTTAGCTTTCTTGGGTAATATTCCAATATTGTTTGTTGGGTCTCAAAGTGAGTCTGTTGAGGTTCGCATCATTTGGTATCAGAGCTCATGTTCTAAAATCAGTTTTCTATCCTTTTTTTCTTTTGTTTCCTGTTATCTTCCTATCTTGTTCCGTTTATGTTCTTTTTTCTTCGTTCTTATTTTCTGACGTGCACTAGGTTAAAATCGTGCACCAACCTTCCAGAAAAAAAAAAAAAAAGACTTCAGAAAAGAAAAAGAAAAAAAAAAAAGATGGTAATTATTGAAAACATTGTGGAAGATTCAATTGAAGTCAAATATGAGAATGAGTCCACAACTCACAATCCTCAAGTCTCAGATGATTTGTTGAAAATGACAATACAATTTGTTGATTTTCTTGGAGTAGAAAATTTTAATTTTATTATCAACCCTTTGTTGATTGATGTTGCAAATAAATTGAAAGTAGATGAGAAGAAATTTTATGCTACACTTTATGAAGGATTCAAGCTTCATAACCGTATCAAGTTATTAAAGCATTCGAAGTATTTGTTTATTTGGAGCGGAAGATTTCAAATTTTAAAGATCAACTCGAGGACGAGTTTGTTTCAAGAGGAGGGGTCTGATGTAGGACAAAATTTACTATTTAATTATTGTAATTTTTTATTTTTGGTATTTTTATGTAAAAACGTTATTTTGGGTATAGGTGATTTATTTCCTTGTTTTTAGGTGCATTTAATGCTTTTTAGGTCAAATTTGATTCCTGATATGGTTAGGTATCAATTAGGAGTTATTTTAGAATATATTTTTTTGTCTGTCAAGTTTTATGGAGCCCTTAAATAGGCCCCTAAGTCTGTAAACGTTTTTCATGGATTATTGAATAAAAATCAGAAAAGGTGAGGCTTTGCTCTTCTCTTTGGTTCTTCAAGAACTGTGAACTTATCAAGGATTCTTCCTTGTGGCGTTCAAACTTATACCTTTGGTTCGTGATTCCTTTATAATCATTGGGTCAAGGTCTATTACTTATACCTTTGGTTTGCGTTTCTCTTATAAACGTTGGGTCTGGGTTTTCTATCAAATCTGAATTTTAGCTTTCTTGGGTAATATTCCAATATTGTTTGTTGGGTCTCAAAGCGAGTCTGTTGAGGTTCGCATCACGCTACCTTGACCTTTGGAGGGTTTTCGGCTAGTACCACACCGATGCCTTCTGTTTGGTCCTTTGTTCTTATTTACAAGTACCCATTGAAGTGACTTGGAGCTTAGGACTCACTGACGATTTTTGCTCATTATCAGTTGGCGCCTTTTGTGGGAAATAATTGTTGGACAATCTGGTTTTGCATCTCATCCAAAATACACAGCGGAAGCAATAATCACAAATCTACTTCATTCATGAGAGATAACATGTAACCTTGAATTCTAGAACAAAGAATAGAAAACGTACCTTGATGCTATGAAATTCAAAACTAGGACTTGAGAATACCTTTAATCTTCATCTCAATTCCACATGGTGCCCAAGAAGTGTGGACTCTCAATCAATCTTTATGTGCGTTGATTCTCAAAGAAAGTTCTTCTGCTTTTTCTCATTGTAGAGAAAAAACTGTTTTATTTTCTTTTCATCATACGTACATTCTAACTACCCTTGGTAGTTAATTTATTTAATAACTCTTATTAAATAAAAACTGATTATCTAGTTGGGTTAGCCTTTTGGGCCTACCCAATTGGGTTTTAGTTTGTGGCTTGAGATGGGACTAAAGGGAACAAATAAGACTCTAGCTCCAATAGGCCTTAGTCTTTTCTATCAACTCTTGATAAGTCCAAAGTTACCATTAATTATATTTAATACCACTATATAAATGTAATTGCACTCTAGGCCTTATTAATAAATTATTTTCCAAGACTTTAATAATATTATTTGACCCCTCCATGAAATATCCATAGTGGACAAAGTCACAATAAATTGTCACTTTGTAAATAACTATTTTATCCTTAAGTACCAAGTTTAATCTTTTAGTTATTCACATTTATTGAAATCCAATTTCAATAAATATAAGCTTTAGTAACTCTTTACTAAAGTGGGCATCCTGAATAACCAGTTCTCATTAAACTTATCTCAAGGAAATATTTCGTGTCTCTATAAAATGAGATTATGGATTCCATCTTGAGAATATGTGTTCCCTCAACACTACGTGTGGTTACCCAACATACTGAGGTTTTGACCGTGAATATTAGATCTCACTCCTGATATATCAAAGTAACCTACATTTCATGATCGGGTTCACTATCCTCTCAGGATTAAGAGTCTATGAAATTAGAAGTCGTGAGATTAATTATTCAGGTGACAGTTGTTGATTGAATAAATAATCTCATAGTAATCTAGTTCAATATGTCTTAACTCTTAAGACATATCAACATATCAACTAGAAGTCTCCACTTCTATGATTAAGACAAATCATCTTAGTTGATGTGTTATAGTCTTCGCAGATGAAACGCCCAATTTCATCATTGACTACGAACTACATTTTGAGTTTACAAGGAATTTGTGATTTACATCTTCTGTGACTAAATCACATAAATCACATACAATGCATCTCATGGACTATAATATTGTCCCATTAGTTCATTTATAAATTGTCTCATATAATTAAACAATTTAATTATTTATGACATGCTTATAAATTGGATTTTAGGGCATAAACCCCAACAATAACAAGTGATAAGTCATATCGCCATCTCAAAGACAAAGAGTTGTTTGGTATTGACTCGATCAATGGCCGCTACCAACTAAGAGACCGGAAACCTGCCCAACGCATTGGAGAGGCAAGTGCAAACCCTTGCCGTAGTGTTTGAACGACTCACTCAGCAAAACCACAAGTTGGAACGACAGCTGGAGTGGCAGAATGACCAGGAACCGAACGATCAGAATGACAGACAAGACAGGGACGAACGTGACAACAATTGTCCCCCGATGAATGATCACCAAGAAAGGGATGACTCAGAAGAAAGCAATGCCTTAAGTAGACGAGATCAATAGGATACCAGTCGTCCCTCTGAGTTGGAAGTTGGCACATTGTGCATGGCATGCAGACGATGAAAGAAAAGATAGACATGATGATGAGTGTCCTAAGGGGACGGGTATCCACCAACTTAGACGAACTAGTCCAGCGGACCAACTCACCTTTCGGTGCGTAGATGACTTCCTTCCCCCTTCCGGCCAAGTTCTAAATGCCACAGGTGGAGGCATATGATGGTTTGTGGGACCCATGGACCATTTAGAGTCATTCAAAACCCTCATGCACTTGTAGGGAATTCTAGATGAAATTATGTGCAGAGCCTTCCCTACCACACTGAAGGGGCCAGTAAAGGTATAGTTCAGCAAACTTACCCCGAACATTGTCTCCACCTTCAAAGAGTTGAGTCGACACTTTGTCACGCACTTCATCGGGGGACAAAGACATAGAAGATCCTTAGAGGCTATACTAAGCCTTACACAGTGGGAGGATGAAAGCCTAAGGTCATACGTAACCCGTTTCAACAAAGAGGCCCTCCTGATTGACAAAGCTGACAACAAAGTCCTTGTTATTGCCTTCATCCGTGGGTTACGACCAGGGGAATTTCTCTTCTCCCTCTACAAAAATGACCCAAAGGCAATGGCCGAAACGCTGTACAAAGCTACGAAATACATGAACGCTGAAGATGCGATGATAGCCTGAGGGGACGTGCCAAAGAAGAGACAAAGGCAAGACGACCATCATTCGGACAGAGGAAGGAAGCTGTCTCGAACGAGTGAGCGAAGGGATGAAAGGAGATCGAAACCCCCGTCAGGGACGACGAATTTCACCCCTTTGAATACCCCACTGGATCAAGTCCTCATGTAGATAAGGGACGATGCAACACTGATATGGCAAGATAAGCTGAAAGGCGATCCAAGCAAGAGGCCTCAAAAAAAGTACTATCGCTTTCACCGGGACCATGGGCATGACACCTCTAAGTGTTACCACCTTAAACAGCAGATCGAGGCCCTCTTCAAATAAGGGAAGTTACAACGGTTCATCAGGGGCGGTGAAAACCCGTTAAGGGACCTCGAACCCAACCGATGGGTCGAAGAAAGGCCTAAAGCCCTACTCGGCGAGCTCAGAGTAATTGTAAGAGGAAACACTATGGCGGGGTCATCCAAGAAGGCAAGGAAGATGTATTTACATATGGTGCAGAGCGTCCAGATTTTCGAATGACCCCCAAAAGCTACGAGGGTCGACAACCCTACCATCAGCTTCATAGAGGAAGATGCTAGGCGATTACACCACCCTCATGACGACACCCTGGTCATTAGCTTGTCTATCGCGAACTTCAATACCCGACGGGTACTAGTGGATAATCGGACCTCAGCAAATATACTTTACTACCCTGCGTTCCAGCTGATGAGGGTCAATTAAAAGCGTCTCTAACCCTCAGATGTGTTGTTGGTAGGATTCGGTGGCACCAAAGACTTTCCCGTCGAAACCATTACTTTGCTAGTAACCATTGAGATGTACCCTCAGCAACTTACTAAGAAGGTCAATTTCATTGTCGTTGATTGCTCCTCTGCATACAACGCCATCATTGGTCGTCCCACACTTAACGCGTGGCGGACATGTTAGGATATGTGCCCTTAAATCCTATTGTATGATGCTATGTATGATATTATGTATGACATTATGTGAGAAATGATGTATGACTTAATATTGTCTTTAATAAAGTTGTTTTATTCTTATCTAAAATAATGGTAACATGAATATTCGGACATTATCAAATAGTCCATGAGATGCATAGTATGTGATTTATGTGATTTAGTCACAGAAGATATAGATCACAAGTTCTTTGTGAACTCAGAATTTTGGTTCGTAGTTGGTGATGAAATTGGGCATTTCATCTGCGAAGACTATAACATATTAACTACGATGATTTGTCTTGATCATGGAAGTGGTGACTTCTAGTTAATATGTTGATATGTTTTAAGAGTTAAGACATATTGAACTGGACCGCTGTGAGATTTATTATTCTCCTAACGACTGTCAATTTAATAATAAATCTCACGACTTGTATTCACATGAACTCTTAATACTGAGAGAATAATGGACCTGATCATGAAATGTAGGTTGCTTTGATATATCAGGAGTGAGATCTAAAGTAACGGTCAAAACCTCAGTATGTTGGGCAGCCACATTTAGTGTTGATGGAACATATATTCTCAAGATGGAATTCATAGTCTCTTAACGGAGATATAAAATATTCTCTTGAGATAAGTTTAATGGGTACAGTTATTCAGAGAGTTAGACCTAACCACTTTAGTAAGACTAAAGTATATATTTATGAAATTGGATTTTATAAATATATGGTGAATAACTTAAAAGGATTAAACCGGGTACTCAAGGATTAAGATGTAGTAATTCACAAAGTGGCAGTCTATATTCATGACTTTGTATTACTACGAATATTTTATGAAGGGGTTGCATGTATAATAAAGTCTTGGGATATAATTTATTAATGAGGCCTAGAGTGCAATTATATTTATATAGTGGTATTAAATATAATTAATGGTAACTTTGGACTTGTCAAGAGTTGACAGAAAAGCCCAAGGCCCATTGGAGCTAGTGTCTTATTTGTTCCCTTTTGGTCCCACTCCAAGCCACACACTAAAGCCCAATTGAGAAGGCCCAAAAGGCTAGCCCAATTAGATAATCAGTTATGTAGAGAGAAACATACAGAATTTTATATAGAATAAAATGGTTTGTATGTTTAATGAAATAAGAATATAAGAATGTTAAATTGATCTTTAAGGCTATAGCATCAATAGATTTCAGTTTTGATATCAATCTCTGTCTATCATTTTCGTATGATGGTTGTTAATTCATGCAAAACCGTTGAAAACTGCCTTAAAAGAATTTCTGAAAATTTGAGTTTTACGAGTTTCGATCGATCGAAATTTACTTTCGATCGATCGAGTAAAACAGAGACCAATCTTTTTGGAATGATTGATATTCGATTGCTAGCCGATCAATCGAATTTTATTTTCGATCGATCGAGAGGCGATCGAGTATCAATCGAAAAGGACAGAAGGTCAAGTTTGAATTGTTTAATTTTTTCGACCGATCGAGGGGCACATTCGATCGATCGAAAGAAAGAAAATCTGAAATTTTTCTAAGTGTTTTCAAACTTAAATTTTGTGTTTTCGCTATTTTTTCTTACGCCTTTTTTCGTAAAAAAAAGTGCAAGGCAGTGTATAATTAGTTTATGCATGTTTTAAAAGATAAAAACCTTTAATTTAAAACATCTAGTGGGAGAGAGATATAAGGGTTGGATCTCACGGCCTCCATTATCGGTTCATAGTAGTGTGGGCTAAGCACCTCGTCTTGGCGTATATGCCTCGTGATCCCAAAGGAGGGTGTTTACTTCATAGTACTACAAGATTGAACTTACCTGTTTAAAGTAGTGTAGACAAGCACCTCGTCTTGGCGTATATGCCTCGCGATCCCAAAGGAGGGTGTTTTGTTCTATGGTACTACAAGTTTAAACACCATAAAGGAAGATGAAATGTGGCTACACATGATTCTAGATAATGGTATACACTAGACTAAGTTTAATGTTAACCTCCCAAAGGAGCTATGTCATTATTACTTAGAGGCTGAAGATAATACGGCATATTATTAGTGTTTGATAAGAGTTATCATGATAGCACTAATAATGAGAATAGTTCTCAACTGATTGATGTGTTTATAATAAACTTGCTACCAAGGAATTATAGACATGGATTGGGTTGTCGTTGCATATATTATTTTATGGTTTTATTAAGGTTCCATATTATATGCTTATATGCTAAATTGATAATGTCCAGTTTACTTATTATATTCATGTTTATTATTTTCAGATTTGAACATGGCATCATTTAGCCCACTTGTTAGCATTCTTAATCAAAACAAACTGACTGGAACCAATTATGTTGACTGGAAAAGAAATTTGGACATCGTTCTCAGCTGAAGAGCACAAATATGTGCTTACTCAACCATGTCCTAGCTTTCCTTCATTAGATGCTCCTCCTGAGGAAAAACAACGATATGATCGTTGGCAGAAATCTAATGAAATGGCCAAGTGCTACATCCTAGCGTCCATCTCAAATGTTCTACAGCATCAAATGCAGGATGTAGAACTTGCTTCAGACATTATGCTAAGTCTGAAGGAGATGTTTGGTGAGCAAGGCCGTTCTGCAAGGCAAGAAACCATGAGGCAAATTTATAATACCAAAATGGCTGAAGGTAGTTCAGTGAGAGAACATTGTCTTACAATGATCTCTAATCTGAATACATTGGAAGTTTTGGGTGCCGACATTGATGGAGAATCCCAAGTGGATATGATACTCCAGTCACTACCGGAGTCATTCAAGGAATTCAGACTTAATTATAACATGAACAAAAAGATTTATTCTTTGTCTAAATTAATGAATGAGTTGGTAGCGGCGGAAGGCATCCTTGGTACTTCTAAAATTGAAGCCAATGTGGGTGAAGCTTCTACTTCTCAACCTAAGTCAAAAGGCAAGGGTAAGAAGAAGAAGAAGAAGAAGAAGGACTTCACTAAGCAGGAGGGTAAACAAATTGTCTTAGGGGTTGCCGATAAAGGAAAGAAGCTGAAAGGAAAATGTTTCCATTGTGGTGAGAAAGAACATTGGAAGAGGAATTGTCCAAAGTTCAAGGCTGCCAATAAGGGTATGAAAATTTCATTCCTTCTTGAAATATGTTTGGTACAAAATCTCACGGATTCCTGGTGTGTGGATTCAGGTTGTACTAATCATATCTGCAATTCTTTGCAGGGGTTCCAGGAGACCAAAAGACTTAAAGAAGGAGAGTTGTTTCTGACCTTGGCTGATGGGAGTAGGGTTCCAGTTGTAGCTATTGGAGTGTTTAATTTATGTTTTGAATAAAGAGTTTTAATATTAAATGACTGTCTATATGAACCTAATGTTCGTAGGAATTTAATTTCTGCAACTTATTTAGGTAAAAGTGGATATTGTGTTATCCTTAAAGACAATGTTGTAATAAAGAAGGGTAAAACATTTATTTGTTCTGGCAATATTGTGGATGGTCTTTATATTTTAACTCCTGATAAGCATGAATTATATAATTCTGAATTAGATAATAGCTCTCATGTAAAATCATTAAAGAGAAAGTTTCCTTCTACTAATGAAGCATATCTTTGGCACTTGCGTTTGGGTCATATTAATCCAAACAGAATTCAAAGACTGATCAAAGATGGTCTCTTAGAGCCATTGGACTTTGATGAATTTCCAGTTTGTGAATCTTGTTTGGAAGGAAAAATGACCAAACGACCTTTTAATGCAATAGGTAGAAGAGCCCAAGAGTTGCTAGAATTAGTTCATACGGATGTTTGTGGTCCTATGTCAACCCAAGCAACAGGAGGTTATGAGTACTTCATCACTTTCACCGATGATTACTCTAGATTTGGTTATGTGTACCTAATGAGACGGAAGTTTGAAGCCTTTGAAAAATTCAAAGAGTTTAGGGTTGAAGTTGAGAATCAATTGGGTAAACACATAAAGGCCATTCGATCTGATCGTGGTGGCAAATACCTTCTTGGGGATTTCAAGGATTACTTGACTCAAAATGGGATTGTATCCCAATTGATTGCACCTGGAACTCCCCAACAAAATGGTGTAGCAGAAAGAAGGAATAGGACTCTTTTAGAAATGATTAAGTCCATGATGAGTTACTCAACTTTACCAGTTTCCTTTTGGGGATATGCACTAAAAACTGCAATGCATATTTTGAATTTAGTTCCATCAAAATCTGTTCCCAACACACCTATGGAATTGTGGAGTGGGCGCAATCCTAGTATGAAATATCTCCACATTTGGGGATGTCAAGCACATGTGTTGAAAGGGAAGTCTAATAAGTTGGAAACTAAAATGGAAGTATGCATATTTTTAGGGTATTCAAAGGAAACCAAGGGTATATTCTATAATTATAAGGATAACAAAGTGTTTGTTAGCACTCATGCCAAATTTTTGGAAGATGATTATGTGAATAATTTTAACCCTAGAAGTAGAGTTGTCTTGGCTGAAATGAATGAACCTGTAATTGAACAACCAATGGTTGAAACTAGGGATGATATGGCTGTATTGGATACACCACAAGATACTACTCATGAGATGTCTAGTACACAGTTGCCTCGTCATAGTGGGAGGAATGTTAGGCCACCTATAAGATTCATAGGTCTTGGAGAGACTTATGAGGCTATCTCAGAGGAGGCCGAAACTGATCCTTATACCTATGAAGAAGCAATGAATGATATAGATGCACATCATTGGGTCCAAGCTATGAAATCAGAATTAGATTCCATGCATTCCAATCAAGTTTGGGATCTTGTAAAGGTGCCTAACGGCATTAAACCTGTTAGTTGCAAATGGGTTTACAAGAGGAAGAGAGGGATAGATGGAAATGTTGAAACCTTTAAAGCAAGGCTAGTGGCAAAAGGGTATACTCAAAAAGAAGGTATTGATTATGAGGAAACCTTTTCACCAGTAGCAATGCTTAAATCTATCAGAATTCTCTTATCCATTGCTGCTCATTATGATTATGAGATTTGGCAAATGGATGTCAAGACTGCATTTCTTAATGGCAATCTTGAAGAGGAAATCTATATGAAGCAACCAGAAGGTTTCATAGCAAAGAACTAAGAGCATATGGTATGCAAGTTGAATAGGTCCATTTATGGACTTAAGCAAGCATCTAGGTCATGGAACATCAGATTTGATCAAGCAATCAAATCATTTGGTTTTGAACAAAATCTTGATGAACCATGTGTGTACAAAAGACATCAAGATAAAGTAGTAATGCTCCTAGTGCTTTATGTTGATGATATTTTACTCATTGAAAATGATGTAGGTGTAATGTCATCAGTAAAGGTTTGGTTGTCAAGCCAATTTGATATGAAGGACTTGGGTGAGGCTAACTTTATTCTAGGGATCAAGCTTTGGCGAGATCGTAAGAATAAGATGTTAGGCTTATCACAAGTTGGATATATAGATAAGGTTCTAGAACGGTTTAGCATGCGAAACTCCAAGAAATGATTACTTCCTTTCAGACATGGAGTTCCTCTGTCTGATGACCAAAGGCCTAAGACTCAAGAGGAAGTAGATATGATGAGACAAGTTCCTTATGCTTCTGCAGTAGGAAGTCTCATGTATGCCATGCTTTGTACTAGACCGGATATTTGCTTTTCAATTGGCATGGTCAGCCGATATCAATCAAATCCAGGACCACAACATTGGCAAGCTGTAAAGCATATTCTCAAGTATCTACGGAGAACGAGAGATTATATGCTTGTTTACCGTTGTGAGGATTTGATTCCCGTTGGCTATACAGATTCAGACTTTCAATCGGATCTAGATTTCAGAAAGTCCACGTCAGGATGTGTTTTCACCTTGGGAGGTGGAGCCATAAGTTGGAGGAGTGTTAAGCAATCTTGTATTGCAGACTCCACCATGGAAGCTGAATATGTTACTGCATGTGAGGCGGCAAAGGAAGCTGTTTGGCTCAAGAAATTTCTTTCTGATCTTGGTGTAGTGAGAATGGAGCAAGTTCCTATCACATTGTTTTGTGACAATAGTGGAGCGGTTGCACAATCCAAAGATCCAAGGAATCACAAGAAAGGAAAGCACATTGAGAGAAAGTACCACATCATTCGAGACATTGTTGCTCGTGGAGATGTGGTGGTAGCAAAGATTGAAAGTGCAAATAATCTAGCAGATCCCTTTACCAAAGTCTTGCCTCAATGGACTTTCGAGTCACATTTGGAGGGAATGGGAGTTAGATTAGTGCACAATAGTCTTTAGGGCAAGTGGGAGATTGTTAGGATATGTGCCCTTAAATCCTATTGTATGATGCTATGTATGATATTATGTATGACATTATGTGAGAAATGATGTATGACTTAATATTGTCTTTAATAAAGTTGTTTTATTCTTATCTAAAATAATAGTAACATGAATATTCGGACATTATCAAATAGTCCATGAGATGCATAGTATGTGATTTATGTGATTTAGTCACACAAGATATAGATCACAAGTTCTTTATAAACTCAGAATTTTGGTTCGTAGTCGGTGATGAAATTGGGCATTTCATCTGTGAAGACTATAACATATTAAGTACGATGATTTGTCTTGATCATGGAAGTGGTGACTTCTAGTTAATATGTTGATATGTTTTAAGAGTTAAGACATATTGAACTGGACCGCTGTGAGATTTATTATTCTCCTAACGACTGTCAATTGAATAATAAATCTCACGACTTGTATTCACATGAACTCTTAATCCTGAGAGAATAATGGACCTGATCATGAAATGTAGGTTGCTTTGATATATCAGGAGTGAGATCTAAAGTAACGGTCAAAACCTCAATATGTTGGGCAGCCACATTTAGTGTTGATGGAACAGATATTCTCAAGATGGAATTCATAGTCTCTTAACGGAGATATAAAATATTCCCTTGAGATAAGTTTAATGGGTACAGTTATTTAGAGAGTTAGGCTTAACCACTTTAGTAAGACTAAAGTATATATTTATGAAATTGGATTTTATAAATATATGGTGAATAACTTAAAAGGATTAAACCGGGTACTCAAGGATTAAGATGTAGTAATTCACAAAGTGGCAGTCTATATTCATGACTTTGTATTACTACGAATATTTTATGAAGGGGTTGCATGTATAATAAAGTCTTGGGATATAATTTATTAATGAGGCCTAGAGTGCAATTATATTTATATAGTGGTATTAAATATAATTAATGGTAACTTTGGACTTGTCAAGAGTTGACAGAGAAGCCCAAGGCCTATTGGAGCTAGTGTCTTATTTGTTCCCTTTTGGTCCCACTCCAAGCCACACACTAAAGCCCAATTGGGAAGGCCCAAAAGGCTAGCCCAATTAGATAATCAGTTATGTGGAGAGAAACATATAGAATTTTATATAGAATAAAATGGTTTGTATGTTTAATGAAATAAGAATATAAGATAATACAAGGAAGAGAGACACTCTTTCATATATTCTCTCTAGAAAACATAGAACTGATTGAGAGACCACACATCTTGGGCATCAAGTGGAATTGGAGTGAAGATTGAAAGTCTTCCCGAGTACTTCTTCATTCAGTTTTGAATTTCACCGCATCAATGTATACTCTCTTGTTCTTATATTCTGAAACCTACATAGTGCATGTTATCAATTGCGAATGAAGTAAATCCGTTTATTTTCCGCTGCGTATGTTTTGTATGCAATACAAACATGTATATTTCCTAATAGGGCAGCCATGTCAACATACCACCTATTGGTAAAGTTTCCAATGGAGTATGGGATAAGAAAAGTGCGACGGGACCAGATGGTTGCCCGTGAATGCTACATAGCCATGCTTAAGATGGATGATCATTTAGAGCATTCACAGCAGTGGAGGTATATTGTTATATTGCTATATATTATAGCAATATAGCTCCACAAGCCCCAAAAACACAGCTCCAACAGTGGAGCTAAAAGCTAAAATTTTAGCTACACATGAACAGTGCACATTTATAAATAAATGTGCACTGTTCATCAAAGCTAAAAAAAAAAAAAAATTATTTTATTAACCCTCTCTCTCCTCTTTTATTTAAAAAATATTTTTCTTTCTCTCTCTCTCTCTCTCTCTCTTTCTCCGGCTTCTCTTCTTCTTCCTTCTTCCTCTCATTTTTTTTTCTCTCCCTCATCTACTCTTTGCTTCGCCGTCGTCCCACGCTGGCCCACGTCGCCATCTCAAGCCGCCGTCCCACGCCTCCGCCGGCCTCATCGTCACCGGCCCAAGCCGACGACGATCTATTTTTTTTTTTTTTTTTTTTTCTGCTATGGTGGCCGAACCCACCGATGTACAAACCCACCACCTCACCACCACATACCACCCACCACACACCCCAACCATCAACCCACTACCACCAATCACCAAACCCATCTCAAAAATAGAAAGAAAAAAGAAAAAAAAAAACCCACCGATCTACACAGGGCAAGGTTTGAGAGACGGCGGAGGCGTGGGACGACGGGGGCCGGCGACGATCGTCCAAGGCTTGGGCCGGCGACGATGATCTGAGAAAGGGAGAAAGAGAGCTGATCTGAGAGAGGGAGAAAGAGAAAGAGAGAGTTGTGAGACCGGCTGAGAGAGAAAGAGAGCAGATTTGAGAGACGGCGGAGGCGAGGGACAGCGGGGGCCGGCGACGATCGTCCAAGGCCTGGGCCGGCGACGATGATCTGAGAGAGGGAGAAAGAGAGCTGATCTGAGAGAAGGAGAAAGAGAAAGAGAGAGTTGTGAGACCGGCTGAGAGAGAGAGAGAGCAGATTTGAGAGACGGCGGAGGCGAGGGACGGCGGGGGCCGGCGACGATCGTCCAAGGCCTGGGCCGGCGACGATGATCTGAGAGAGGGAGAAAGAGAGCTGATCTGAGAGAGGGAGAAAGAGAAAGAGAGAGTTGTGAGACCGGCTGAGAGAGAGAGAGAGAGCAGATAGAATAGAAGGAAAAAAGAATAGTTTTTTTTTTAATTTTATTTGGAGAGAGAGAGAATAAAATATTAATATTTTATTGTAGGGTATATATTATTTTATAGTGATGTTTATATTATTTTATTGTATTGAAAGCTAAAATAGATCCACTGCTGCAGCACATGTGTAGTTAAAATAGATAAAGTAACTTTTGGTGGAGCTAAATTGCTAAAAATTTAGCTCCACTGCTGTGGATGCTCTTACAAGCCCTGAACATCGAAGAAAGAAAGGTCACTGTAGAACCAACAGAGGATCTGGAAGAAATCTCTGTGGATGATGATACCCCTGGTCAGACTACTCGTATTGGTACACAAGCCGACCCTTTGGTTTGCGAAGAGCTTGCCCTCTTTCTAAAGAACAATCGAGACGTCTTCGCTTGAAGCCACGAAGATATGCTAGGGATTATCCCCAGTACCATGGTACACAAGCTCAATGTATGCCCATCCTTCTCCCCGATCCTGCAGAAGAATAGGGTTTTCCCCCAAAAAAGGGACAAAGCTATAGCCGAAGAGGTATGCAAGTTGCTAGAAGCAAATTTCATTAGAGAAGTCTACTACCCTGAATGGTTGGCCAACGTGGTCATGGTTAAAAAAGTGAACGGCAAGTGGAGGATGTGCGTAGACTTCACCGACCTGAATAAGGCTTGCCCAAAGGACAACTATTCGCTTCCGCGCATCGACCTCCTCATGGATTTCATAGCTGGTTATCAGCTGTTAAGTTTCATGGACACCTTCTCGGGGTATAACTAGATCAGGTTGGACGAAGCAAAATAGGAGAAGACCTTATTTGTCACGAGCCAAGGACTCTTTTGCTGCAAAGTCATGTCGTTTGGATTGAAGAACGCAGGGGCAACATACCAAAGGCTTAAACAAGATGTTTGCTGAGCAAATTAGGTGAAACGTGGAAGTATATGTAAACAACATGCTTGTGAAAAGCGCACGGGAAGTTAGCCACTTAGACGATCTCCGGGAGACATTCGATACCTTTCGCCTCTATGACATGAAGCTTAACCCCAGTAAGTGTGTCTTCGGTGTGGCGTTAGGAAAATTCTTGGGCTTCATGGTATCACAATGCGGAGTAGAAGCCAATCCTAACAAAGTTCGGGTAGTGCACTGACTGAATGGTAGGGTTGCAGCCCTTAACTACCATTCTTCAAGGTGCTAAGAAAGGCTTTCGATTGGACCGACGAGTGTTAGGGGGTATTTGAGGAATTGAAGGCATACCTCGCGTCCTTACCATTGTTGGGATTTAAGCCCTAAAATCCAATTTATTGGCTTGTCATAAATAATTAAATTGTTTAATTATATGAGACTATCTATAAATGAACTAATGTGACATTATCTTAGTCCATGAGATGCATCATATGTGATTTATGTGAAAAGTCACAGAAGATATAAATCGCAAATTCTTTGTAAACTTAGAATTTTAATTCGTAGTTGGTGATGAAATTGGGCATTTCATCTGCGAAGACTATAACATGTCAACTAAGATGATTTGTCTTGATCATGGAAGTGGAGACTTCTAGTTAATATGTTGATATGTTTTAAGAGTAAAGACATATTGAACTGGACAGCTGTGAGATTTATTATTCTCCTAACGATTGTCAAATGAATAATAAATCTCACGACTTCTATTTACATCAACTCTAAATCCTGAGAGAATAATGGACTTGATCATGAAGTGTAGGTTGCTTTGATATATTAGGAGTGAAATATATAAGTCACGATCAAAACCTCAGTATATTGGGCAGCTACAGTTAGTGTTGATGGAACATATATTCTCAAGATGATATTCATAATCTCTTAATGGAGATATAAAATATTCCCTTAAAATAAGTTTAATGGGTTTGGTTATTCAGAGTGCTGGGCCTAACCACTTTAATAAGGAGTTACTAAAGTATATATTTATGGAATTGGATTTCATAAATATATGATGAATAACATAAAGGATTAAATAGGGTATACTAAAGTATTACGAATATTTTAATGAAGGGGTTGCATGTATACTAAAGTCTTGGGATATAATTTATTAATAAGGCCTAGAGTATAATTATATTCATATAGTGGTATTGAATATAATTAATGGTAACTTTTGACTTGTCAAGAGTTGACAGAAAAGCCCAAGGCCCATTAGAGCTAGAGTCTTATTTGTTTCCTTTTGGTCCCACTCCAAGCCACACACTAGAGCCCAATTGGAATGGCCCAAAAGGCTAGCCCAATTAGATAATCAGTTATATTTAAGGAGAGAAATATATAGAATTTCATAAGTGCTTTTCAAGTTAGTTTTCTGAGTGGTTTTCATTATGATCACATGAGAACATGAAATGGTTTGTATGTGAGTGTTGGATACTCTCTTATTCTCTCCTTGGAAACTGATTGAGAGACCACACTTCTTGGGCATTAAGTGGAATTGGAGTGAAGATTAAAGGTGTTCCCAAGTACTTCTAATCTTTTGGTTTTGAATTTCACCGCACCAAGGTACGCTTTCTTGTTCTTAAATTCTGAAACTTACATAGTACAAGTTAACAATTGCGAATGAAGTAGATTCATTAATTTTCCGCTGTGTATATTTTGTATGCGATACAAACATGTATTTTCCCAACAACCATTACTCAGTTCGTCCAAGCCTGGTTGAGAACTTTCCCTCTACTTAGCTGTATCCCCAACGGCCGTCAGTTCCGCTCTCATACGGGAGGAAGACCGAGTGCAGCTACTCGTATACTACACAAGCCGGGCACTTCGGCAAACTGAGGGGAGATATAACCCAATGGAGAAGCTGGCCTTTGCATTGATCACTGCTGCCTGGAAACTCAGGCTGTACTTCCAAGCGTACACCATAATAGTCCAAACAAACAAGTGGTTGTTTGGTTTTTTTTTTTTTTTCATCACTCATCACTCTTCACTCAATTTTCATCACTCATCACTCATCACTTAAAATGCCTCAATTTCCTAATCCCCACCCGTTTGGCACACTTCACTCACTTCTCATCACTCACATTTTTCTGATTTTTGTGGGACCCATACCTGTAACTCGGTCAGACTGAAGCTGTTAGCCTACCTGCAGACCCATCTTTTTCTCTTTTCTAATTTCCTCTTCACCCCTTCACCCTTGTTACTCTCCCAAAACCCAAACTCGAACCCATAAAAATTTCAGATACTCCCTCGCCTCGTCAGGACCGTCACCAGTGAACAACACCCATCTCTTTGATGTGTGCCGGCGGTGCTATTTCCTCCATCATGACCTAGCGGCATTGATGAGCATAAAGAAACATGACCCATTTCCCCATTTTGTCATGAATGATCTCCTCCGACCCAATCAGGTGCTACCTCATCCCTTTTTGTACTTTTTCAGCATGTTTCTTTATCTGATTTGTGCGTTTGGCATTTGGGTTTTGAGAAAATTGTTAGATTTTAGCACTATCTCTGCTTTGCCTTTGTTTTTCCCTGTTGTTTGGTTGGTGAGAAAATAATGAAGGAGAAGTTTTTTTGGTTTGTTTTTTGTTTATATTGTCAGTTCGTTTAGACCCCTTAACCCAACAGATTAACCTAGAGAATTAGCCAAGTTATTAACTTAGGTAATTTAATTAAACTAGGTTAACACAAATAAATATAAAAACAATAAAGCAGCGGAAAATAAACAACACAAAGATATGATGACCCAGGAAACCACACGGTAAAAACCTGGGGAGGATTTGACCTAGCTATCCTCAAGGTAAACTGAATCCACTATGAAAGAATTGAAGTTTACACAATAGACTTAGACCACTAACGTCATATTGCTACCTGCCTGTAGGAAACTTACTACCATGACCCCATGATAGCTCCGAGATCCACGGACTCCTTCTTTCCGGAATTCTTCAGCAAATCCACAAGCGCACCTGCTTGTATATCTTTGTGCTCTTTGATTCTGCAACTGTAACGATCTACACAACTCTTGACATAAATCTCAAGTATGTAAACCCTAAGTGTATGTGAAGGTAAACACCTCTAGATCTCAAAGAAAGATTCACAAACACAGCAAAACAGAACTCTACAGAACTCTGAAAACGTGGCTAGGGTTTTCCCTTTTATACTTAGGGCAAACATAAAACCCTATACATTAAAACGGGCTTGGGCTGAGTTGGAAAATTCTGCAGAAAAATGTTCTGTGCGATTTTCGATCGATCGAGTCTAATTTTCGATCGATCGAGTCTCACAGAAAGTTACAAGTAATTCTGCATAAAAACTCGATTCCAACTTTACAATAAACCCCATACTTTGAGCAAGTCTAACACACGACTCAACATTGTTTTGATCATGGTTTGCCAACATACAAAATGAAGTTCTAAATACATTAGATCCTAGTCTTTAGAACCTAACAAACTCCCCCTTTGGCAATCCGTGACAAAACACAGACTAAACAAAATGCTCAAAGTTACAAATTGAAAAAGCCCATTACAAAAAAATAGCCACTTAACAATTCAACCTAGACTACTATCTAACAGTTGCAAGGTAGACAGCAGCTCGACTGAAAGCAACCTGTATATTCCTGTAACACTTAACAAACACATAAACGCATGTGTGTAAAGGAAAAACAGTAAATCAACAAATATGCAAACTAACTCTCCCCCTAAGTTAGATATACCAAAAATAATTTCAACTCCTCCTAAAAAAAACATTCCTATTATTTTCCATACAAAGTCAACATAACTCCCCCTTTTTGTCACGTATTGACAAAGATAACTCAAACAAAGAGTAACAGCTCAACAGAGAATAAGAGGAAATAGAGAATTAATGGAACAAAAAATTCAACTCTATAAAAAATAGAGACAACTCCCCCTAGGAACAACAAAGGTTAAAAAAAACTTTTCTCCCCCAATAAAAATAGGAAAAACAAAAACAAGTTTTGGGAAAAACAGTTTTGGGGAAAATTTAGGAGGTGGGAATAAAGAAAAACACACAAACCAAAAAAAATAAGTTGAGGATACACATGAAGAAAAATACTCTCTCTTTCAATAAATGCAAACTTGACACTATGTGACCCATAGACAGTTGCATGAGTAGAGAAAATATTTGCACATTGATTATCCATCATATCTCTTAAGAAAAATATTTTCTGCAATTCACACATCAAGAAAAATAGCATATACTAAAATGTACAAAAGACTCAAAAATTAATCAATCAATTTTCAATTCAAGTTGAGTACCCAATTTAGCAAAGTGTATGCATGTTATGTGTGAAAATAATGAGAGATATGACTGCAAAACTGCAAGATGGATACAGAAAATACAATGCAACTCATGTGAATCCTAACCATAAATGATGCATGAACAAATTTGGTCAAAAACTCTAAAAACTGAAAATTTTTCAGTTTCGATCGATCGAGTATCGATCGAATACCAATCGAGTCAGACAGAAACAAACCAAAAATTTTAATCGCAATTTCGATTGATCGAAAAACACTTTCGATCGATCGAAAATCTGGAAAACTTAAATTTTTGAAAAACAGAGCAATTTTATGCAGAAACTCCTCAAAGCATAGTATTTCATGAATGAAATGCATGAGTATGAGATTGAAAGTTTTTCAAAAACATATAAATACAACCCAGATCTTCCAAAATTAAGATTTTCAATCAATTTGTCCTTAAAACTCAAATTTTGCATCAAAATCAAGGAATTTTTAATCTTGGATGGCCACAACAAAATCACACACAATAACATGTACAAAGTTTAGCAAAGAGTAACTTTGTGTAGTGTGTGCAACTAGCAAAAGCTTGAGATACATGTGAGGTGATATGTGAATAGTAATCAATCACAAAGTCTACAAAATTCATCACATAGAATTTGAAAGAGACTATCACCTAAAGAGTTACATCATATAACTCTCACATCTCCTAGAATAAAAGCTTGCAATCATGTAAGTTTCTTGATTTGCCTCATAATATACACACCAATTTTAATTGATTAGAAACTTATTAATAGCCCAATAATGTACACACCAATTTTAGCATTTAATCCGAGGCTACACCTTATTTTCTTTTTGTGCATGTGCTACACTTTCTCGAGCACGAAATCTTACGATATGCACTAAGGTGTTCATGATTGGCTAGTAAACAGTGGTGAGATGGTTATTTATGCCTTTCTCATTAAGTTCAAGTCCAACAATCAAAGGCATGTGACTTCAAGATCAAGACAAAGTGATCAAAAACTATAAACATCTTCCCACACAACATGCACTACAAAGACTTCAGCTAGTAAAGTGCAATAAATAAGCTTATCCAAGCTAAACAAAGTACATAAACATGTTATGTAAAGATAAATATGGCCAACCTTAATTATAAATCCAAGATATATAATACAAAACACATAAAAATATTTTTGGTTTAAAAAAAATTTTATGACCAAAAACAAAAAGCACACATTATGCTAAATGATAAAAAAAATTGCAAATGCAATGCATGATAGTGCTTAACTAAGCTATAGAGGATACACAAACAAGAAATATCAATTTCTTAATTAACCCTTGAGTACATGTACAAACTAGTACATACTCACACAAAATCAAAAATAGCTTAGCACTTATAGAACACATGCTATTTAAGTTTCTCCACAATGTCAAGCATGTTCTAAATCAAGAGAGATATCATAATTCATGTAATCCTCAAGAAAAATAAACTAGACACAAAATAAAATATTTTTGTCTTTTTGAAATTTTCAATGTTTTTGGATTTTTTTTTTTTTAATAGAAAACAACCTAAACAAAACAAAACAACCAAAAACAAAAACAAAACATGTCCACAAATAATTGAAAGAATTAAAATAGGGACAAGTCAACAACACTCACCTTAGAGAATCTTTTCTCACCCATATAGCACGAGTCTTCGGCTTTGTAGGTGAAAATCCATGTGAAACAGAGTGTGTTTGAGGAATTACACCAATCTTCTGAGAAAGACTAAAATCCTGCAATTTCCTTTCACAAGCCAACAAGCTCAAATTTTTCAAAAGCATATGAAACAATTTATTTGGACTTATGGCAGAAGAAATATCATCACATGTCCTAGACTGAAACACAGAATGCTTAAATTTCAATTTATGACAATTAGGACGAATGTGACCGGAGACACCACAAAAGTGACAAACAGGAACAAATTTAGGAACATCAGTATTCCTAACAGCAAATCTAGTCTCAGATTTTTGTTTTTGCCTCAACAAAGAACAGTTTGGTCTAATATGACCAACAACACCACAAAGGTGACAGGTAGGCACAAAAACAGATTTCTTATGCTCTCTAACAGTAGGTTTAGACTTAGGTGTAGAAACTTCAGCGTCTACATCAGAACTTTTACCTTTGTCTAACCTAGCAAAATAAGCCTTGTCTTTATTATTCCTCTTGAAGGGAGGGATATAAACTTTTTCAGCTTTAGGCTTAAGAGAAACAGAAACACTTCTGTTATCAACAACAGGCTTGGTATCAGTCAAATTTTCAATTTTAGCTTTAGATTCAACTAACTCTTGTTCCAAGCTTTTCATCTTCTCATCTTGAGAGGAAATTTGATTTCTCAAAAATTCATTCTTTTTATTAGATTCATCTAATCTAACAATCAATTCCTCTTTTTCAAGATTAGCCAATTTTAACTCTTCCTTAAATTTCTTAGCAATTTTCAAAGACTTAGATAATTCTTTACGAAGAGTTTCAAAGGCATCAATAAAATCAACAGAAACAACAGTGTCCTTTTTATTCAAATCATCACAATCAAAAACAGTAAGACACTTAAAATTATCCATGATAACAGGGATCAAGGATCAACTCTTAGATCAAAAGATCTACAACAGAAGAGCTACCCGCTCTGATACCACTTGTCAGTTCGTTTAGACCCCTTAACCCAACAGATTAACCTAGAGAATTAGCCAAGTTATTAACTTAGGTAATTTAATTAAACTAGGTTAACACAAATAAATATAAAAACAATAAAGCAGCGGAAAATAAACAACACAAAGATATGATGACCCAGGAAACCACACGGTAAAAACCTGGGGAGGATTTGACCTAGCTATCCTCAAGGTAAACTGAATCCACTATGAAAGAATTGAAGTTTACACAATAGACTTAGACCACTAACGTCATATTGCTACCTGCCTGTAGGAAACTTACTACCATGACCCCATGAAGCTCCGAGATCCACGGACTCCTTCTTTCCGGAATTCTTCAGCAAATCCACAAGCGCACCTGCTTGTATATCTTTGTGCTCTTTGATTCTGCAACTGTAACGATCTACACAACTCTTGACATAAATCTCAAGTATGTAAACCCTAAGTGTATGTGAAGGTAAACACCTCTAGATCTCAAAGAAAGATTCACAAACACAGCAAAACAGAACTCTACAGAACTCTGAAAACGTGGCTAGGGTTTTCCCTTTTATACTTAGGGCAAACATAAAACCCTATACATTAAAACGGGCTTGGGCTGAGTTGGAAAATTCTGCAGAAAAACGTTCTGTGCGATTTTCGATCGATCGAGTCTAATTTTCGATCGATCGAGTCTCACAGAAAGTTACAAGTAATTCTGCATAAAAACTCGATTCCAACTTTACAATAAACCCCATACTTTGAGCAAGTCTAACACACGACTCAACATTGTTTTGATCATGGTTTGCCAACATACAAAATGAAGTTCTAAATACATTAGATCCTAGTCTTTAGAACCTAACATATATGATATTATTATGCTTACCTTTTGCTGGTTTGCTTCAATGGTTTGAAGTATATTATAGAGGATTTTCTTGCATATCTTGATCTCTAGTATTTATTTCATTTCCCTATATTTATTTGATGTTATTTTATTTGACAAAAGAATGGAACTGCAGATTACAAGAGCCTCGTTGTTTTTTAACTGATTCAAATGAAATAGTTTTGGGAACTATTGAAACCTTTATTTGCAACATTCTTAAATAATTGAAGCCCATCCCATTTATTCATCTTCAGAGCAAAACTATAATATACACCAGACATACCGAGGATTTGGATAGATGTTCAAACTGAACTACTGGGCACTCTAAACATATTGAATTTCTATTCCATAAGCAAATGTCATATGCAACCATAACTCAATTTTTTAAGACTTCATCACTTGGTAAATAGAGACTTAAGACTTAATCACCTGGAAAAATTTGATTTCTCATCAGCTTAAGTAAACTAATTCAAATAGATGGTTTAAAGGCTTTGAATCTATTAAAAATTTTCTGGATTGTTTACATTGTGTTCGAATTTTTATTTGCTGAAGTAATATTACCCTGAAAATACCCCAATCCTGTTGGTACTTTTCTATTATAGATGAAACAACTTTTTACGAAGAAGATAATGGTTTAAGGTCCTTGATTCGATGTGCTGTGATTGTGTGTATTGGAGTATGGAGTTGGCTTCTTTTTCATATAAACTTGTCTAAAATTTCCCTGAGATATATAGTTTGAAGTATATTATAGAGGATTTAACATGAAAACAGACTCTATCAACAACATCCCCTATGTCTTACAACCTTGTTTTGAACTAGCATTCTTTAAAGCACTTCTGAGGCATCTTGATTATAGCTAATGGCATGATGATTACTAAATTATTGTTGCTAATTTCTTAAAGAGGAAGCCGAGAACAATGAAAACTGAAGGAGGATGAATCTATGATGCATTTACAATTTGTATATCTTTAGATTCAAGTCCACATATTAAAAAAAAGGTCATTAGAGTTTGGATTCAAGCTTTGAACTTAAAAGCTTCTTGTATGTGTTTTTTCATTCAGCTAGATATTTTGATGGTTTATTGGCATGTGCAGATGCGTTTGGATTCGAGCCTTAAAGACTGAATTCTAGAATTAATAGAGGAAATGCATTTGCACTTGCACCTAAATTATTTATTTCTTTGCATAATTAGTTGTTATCTTCCAATTTCTTAGGAAGCTTTAGTCAACTTGAACAAAGAAATCTTCATTATTTTGTTTACTTTCTTTTTGATTATAGTGGCCTTCAATAATTATATGGTGAAGGTAGTTCATAGTTGGTGGTAATTTGTTTCTTTTGTTTTAGGCAGTTTGATCCATTAAAATTTGGTAGTGATGGGTAGCTGATTGAAGTGATTTGGTTTGCTACGAAGTGGTTTATTGACTAAAGATTATTGGGACCTAGATCGTTGGCAAATACAGCCCAATACCTTTACCATTAAATGTAAGTTTGTATCATACTTCAACTTGTTTTGGTATCATTCATGTAGATGCATGTCGTGATATGAACAACACATGTATAGCACCATGTCAATAGTTGGCTTCACTATCCTTTATTTAAGAAAATCATTGAATTCAAATATTAATTTTGTATGCTTTGTCAGTTTGAATTTTTGGTCATCCTTCCTGCATCTCCAGGTTCTAATAAGTCGGTGCTGTTTCATATAGAAGAAATTACTTAAATTAATAATTTTCTTTTTGTTTTGTTTTGTATTGTTTCATCATAAAATACAAAAACTCCACAAGTAGATTCTTGATGATTTAAGATTGCTTTTTCTTTGCATGATCATAAAAAGAAAATAATGAAAAGTAAACTTGGTAACTTAGGGGACTGCGAGGTCTGCCACACTAAAAAAAAAAAAGTTTGTGGGGGTGGTGCTTATATAATTTGCCAAGTTTTAAATAAACACATCTTTCTAACACAATTTTCTCAAATTACATTACTTCATTCATCTTAATTGCAGAATTGAATATGAATCCATTTTTTTTTTTTTTATAATAAACATACCTTTCTAAACATACATTTCTTAATAAACATTCATCTCAATTACAGAATTGCAGAATTCATCTTAATAAACATAACTTTCTAACACAATTTTTTATCAGTTGCTTCCAGTTCAACATTTGTAGCTATGCCATCTCATCTACACCTTCAGGTTTCTAGCCAAGAAAATAGGTAAAAACACATTTGAAAAGGATTCCTAACCATCCAGTGGTATTTATGACCATCCAGTGGTATTTATGACATTGTATGGTATGACATTAATTATTGATATAGGTTAGCAACCAATGTAAAGTCTGTTCTAAAGAGTCTCTACTTCAAATATTGCATTGTTATTTTATCCTGCCAGTTCTGTGGAGCAGAAAAAAATTCATCCATTTTGATGGAAACAAATTAAGATTTTATCCCATTCATGGAACCATTAGGGAGCTGATGATAGGATTAAACTAAATCAAGATGCTTGTTATGAAATATGGGCTAGGTGGCTTTTAAGGGATAGCAATAAACCATGTTAAATGAGATATATTTTCGTGCTTTAACTAAAGAAATCTCTCTAATATTTTAGCAAACTAGAATAGTATGGCACTTTTTATGTAGCATAATCTAAATGTTGACATTAGCCACCACAAATAATTGTTCTGTCTACAAGAATAGCTGCACTCTTAAACTCCCTCTTTTCAAACCAAAAGTCTGTACACTCTGTACTTCCTTTCTGGAACAGATTCATTCTATTTACATTTAGAAGTTCAAACTATGCCCATTTTATGGCATGTCTTGAGAACAAGTTTTCTTTGACTACATTTTAAGTCTATTCATGCTGAAACTAAAATAAGTAGGGGAAACAAGTGTACATATAGGATGACACATCTAGCATCATGTGAGAAAGTGGCCATTATTGATCAAATTTTATTGAGCACCTTGTCTTAAGCAACTAATGAGTTTGATAAATTTCTCAGTAGTTGGATTTTCTTGATATATTGTTGCTTTCTGGATGAGTTTCATTTTCCTTGTTGGACTTATTGCACGAGTTCTTTCAATCTCTTTCTATTCTTTCCTTTTTTGTTATACTCTTCAGACTATGAATTAGGTTTCTATTCTTTCCTTTTTTGTTATACTCTTCAGTAGTGGAATGTCTTCTGCCACTACTTATGAGTCAACTTCTAGCAGCCATATGTGCGATATGGATCGATGTGTGGAAAGGACCTCCCTATCTATCCGTAATTTTGGTAGGAGGTTCTATGGATGTCAGCATTGGTCGCCGGTTAGTATTATATGATTTTAGTGTTGTTACATATTTGCCTTGTCATTTTCTTACTATCTTTGTTGACCATCATATATATGCCTTCAATGTTGTATGCAGGACTCCGATGAGGCATGCAAGTTCTTCAAATGGTTGGACAAGAACACATGCCCACATGGCCGTGCAACAGCACCACTTGTCCATGAAAGGTTTACGAGATATAAGGCCGAGGTAGCAACTGCAAGAAATGAAAGGGATGAGGCTCATGCAATGGAAGCAGAAGCACGGGAAAGGGAAAGGATATCAAAGCGCAAGGCTGAAAAAACTAAGCTCACACTCTGGATTGCTAAAGACAAGGTCCACAAGTATAGGCTAGCTTTTCTTTTGTCTTGGACTGTAGTTGGGGTTTATTTTGTATTCACTACTATTTTTGGAGGCCATGGCCATATGCAACTGTGTCTGCCATAACCCATTTACGGTCACGTGTGTTATGTACATTAATGTTGACATGCCCTATTTTGAGTTCCTATATATTTTACAGGGTGATATAACACACGGGTTGAAGTGTGTTATGTACATTACTAAACACGTGTGTTATGCATTTTTTTTTTTTGGCGAACTACTTTATGCGTCTCATAGCATGTAGTTAAGTAATGTGAAATTTCCTTATAGTAGTGGTAATATTTTTTGATGTCTGATGGTCCAAAAATATTTCTTATAGTAATGACAATAGCAATAAACACATGCTGTGGGTATACCATGGTCCAAAAATATTTCTTATAATAATTGATACCTTTGAATTACTTTACATGATTATGCCGAGAACATATCTGCACGTTGTCATGTCATTCCAAAGCAGTGTAGTAACGTTACAAGTTTAACTAAGTTCTACATCTGCCTCTGTGAATAATATTTCCTTGACATAAAGTAGTTCCAAAACAATTACGCTGCAAAGCCATTGCATCTAAATTGCAGTGAAGTAAATGGTCAATTGCCATAGCCAACATATAATCATCTCACATTGCCACGAGTAACATAATCATCCCACACTACATCAGTGATATTGTCCCTAAATTGGCCCATTCCTCTCTTCGATACATCTGACATTTCTAGTACATGCCTTTGGGTCACTGAGCTTGTTGATGCTCCAGTATCTCCATTGCCTTCGCTATTGGTCGCACTGCCTTCACCAACATTCTCCCTTATTGTTCTAAACAATTCATCACTCCGATTGTTCATGCATATGAAATTGTGTAGAGCACAACACACAAAAATGACGTAACGTTCCCTAGTTTGCTTGAAGTTTGGCATTAAATTCAAAATGTGGAAACGGGCCTTCAGCACTCCAAAAGACCGCTCAATAATCATCCACAAGGATGAGTGCCTATAGTTGTACAACTCTTTCTTCGATGTTGGCCGTCTACTGCTTGAGCGGAATTCCTGAGCATGGTACCTAGTTGACTTGTGAGGGGGGAGAAAACTAGTGCCAATTGGTAGGCCCAAATCCACTACGTAGGATGACCCTACACACACACACAACTAGCCAGTACGCAATTAAGTTGTTCATAAACATATTACTTACAATGGTGGATAAAATAACTTTAGTCAAAGTTGTAGTAATGGTTAGTACCTGTTGGTGGCCATGAGAATCCATGCTTCTGGTCACTGATCGCTTCTTCAAAAGCCCTTGAGTCATTCGCACTGCCCTCCCACCCAGCATGGACATATGTGAACTGCATGTCCATGTTACACACATAGCACGTTAGTTTTTATAGTGCTCTTGCGGCTCTTGTGTGCTTGAGTCGCATTCGCAGGAGGTCGGGCACTCACGTGTGTTCCATCAATTGCTTTTACACATCTCTACACATGCAAGTTTTCATTAATCTTAGCAACCACATATCAAATATCATGGTATTTTACTGTTATGCAAAGTTAGTTAAGTAAGGGAAATTTTTATACCTCAAACCATGGCTAGTACTTGTTCACTTGAAGATGTTTAGGGAGGCCCGCGACATTCCGGTCAGGTTTAATTAAATGCTTCGTGTATGCGTGGATAGCCCACAATGCCTGACGAAAATGCCGGGACACGGTTTCTATTGAGTGCTGAAACCTGTCTGCAACACATCTATAGCGGGTGTTGTGCCCAAGTATGTACAATAACATGGCAACGGCCTGAGTGGCATTCACCCCACCTCATCCGTCCCTCAAGTAACCATGACGAGCCAACTCGTCCACTAAATGTTCCAGTAACTCAGGTGTCATGCAGAACATCTCGTAACACTTAGCTAGATTACCTTCAATGATTTCGTCCATATACGCCCTATCGGTCAACGTACTTGTACGCATTGGTGGTTTATCATAATGCCGCTGCATGTACTTATACATCTCCTCAAGTATAGGATTCACTAAATTAAACTCTGCTTCTTCTTCACGTTCTGACTCTGAATTAGTCCAGTCATCATCATTATCTTCACAGATATTGCTGGAACCAACGTTGTTGAAGTATGCATCATCAAAGTCATACTCTTGGAACACATGTGACCAGTCATTTCCAGACACCATAAGTGACCTACACATTAGCACAAACATACTATTCAGGTAGCTTATGTTAAGAGAGATATAAAAGTAAATATGTTATTCTTAATAGTCTACACCTCAGTAAACAAATAATATAACACATCAATGAACCCAAAATCCAAATTCCATAGCATAATATAACACAGACCATACAAACATCCCAAGTTCGTAAATAACATAAACCAAAGTATTATCCATACAAAACAAAAGCAAGTAAGTAGAATAACCTGAATACATAGTATGTAAAAACCAAATACCTTAGACATAATACAATACTGTTCTCCGTACTAGCCAAATACAACTACATCTAACTACTAAATAATAAGCACGTAAATATGTCAATCCTCTTCCGGGTTTAGAATGTCCTCTATCCAAGTCTTCCTCCTATACCCTGGCATACCCATAAACACCACCCTATTATCCTTTTGCTGCAAAGCCTTTGAGATCTTGACATAGGCCTTGTTATTCAGATCCTTATACTTATTTAGTGGCTCAATTGCCTTGCCAAGTGAACAAGGAACACCCCATATGCCGGATTGAGCGAATTGCTCGGATATACTACTGGACCTGCCAAGTTCACCACTATACCTCTCCTTCGTCATTGCGGTGTACTCCTTTAGGGCCACAGTCATGTCACTTACCCTTTCCGCTTTCTTCGAGACCTTCTTATCCTTGCCACTTGCATCTTGCACAGGACGTTTTCTCGCCCTTTGGGTTACCTCCTTAACCTCAGCATCCTCCACAATTTGTGGGAAACTCTCAAAGTTAGGAGTGTAACAATCATTGTCCAGATGGGTGGGTGCATTTGCATTGGCATTGGCATTGGCAAGCTCTTCCTCTAGGGCACGCTCCTCGTCACTTGTCAAGGGAGGAGTGTTTAAGGAAATCTGCAGGTTCCCAGTTGCAATACTGGGGTTGAACAACTGCTGCAGCTTGTCATAGTTTGGGCATCCCTGTTTCCTTAAGTTAGGTTCCTGACAATTGCCCTACAATGTCATTGGGAACACATTAGCACACTAAACACAACAGTTCATATATTAGCAATTTGGAGGCAAATTGCATAAATAAATAAGGGCCATAACTGATATACATAAAAAAAATGCAGCAGTTCATATATTACCAACTTGGAGGCAACTTGCATAAATAAATAAGGGCAATAACTGATATACATAAAAGAACGCAACAGTTCATATATTACCAATTTGGAGGCAAATTGCATAAATAAATAAATAAGGGCCATAATTGATATACATAAAAAAAAAAAAATGCAGCAGTTCATATATTACCAATTTGGAGGCAAATTGCATAAATAAATAAGGGCCATAATTGATATACATAAAAAAAAAATGCAGCATTTTATATATTACCAATTTGGAGGCAACTTGCATAAATAAATAATTGCAGTAAGTTATATAAATAATAAACAACAGTAAACATACCACAATCACATTCGCCCACACCTCATCAGGACTAGTCACTGTTTGGGTTTGCTCGTCCCACCCCAACCTTGTGTGTCTTAGTAACAGGCTCTACTTGCTTTGTTTGAGTCGGAGCCTATTGTGCTTCTGAACAACTTTCTTAGAGGGAAAGTTTTTCCCGGTCCTTTGGTTAAGTTTGGCTGTAATTGATGCCCACATAGGACCCTTGAACACATCATTCTCCATGTTACCCTTAAGTTGTTCCTCCAACATGATCTCAATAAAAATATGTTTTACATGGGGAGGCCACATTTTGTCATCCACCACTTATGATTCATGTGCCATGTAGGTTTAAGGGGTCCAAAAAATGAAAAATATTCCACCATTAAATCAACACGGATAAGAAAAAGCATGAATGGAATGTAAGAAACAATGGTGATATATAAGAAACAGTGGTAATATATAAATCCTTCATCGATGTTTACCATATATACAATGTGACTAGATATACAAAAGATGGAAGATTGAAGCAATGAGTTAGTAAACTAAATAAGTGGTCACAAGTACAACTGGGTTAGTGCATGGTTAAGTACATGGTAATGCATAAGAAAGTACACTACTGAACATAATGGGAACAAAATATGTCAGCAGTATATCAAAAGGGACACTAAATTGCTTCGACTACTTATCCATCTCTTACTGAGGCAGGTCATCAGAAAATCGGCCAAGAGAGGCCACAGGGAGAATGTAGCCCCGATGAGCATACCTAGGGAGCCCCATGGCTTTGCAATATCTCCGTTGAATATGCTTGAACCTCGTAATCACCCGCCTCTTGGTAAAGGCCTTCCCAGTGCAGGTATTAAGAGTGCTCGTGATTTGCTCCCACACGTGGTCATTGGCAGAATAAGGAACCATATTCCCAAGCATATGGTGAGAAAATACGAGGTTACACAGCTAATCCTCACAATTGTCATCCCACATCTCAACTCCGCAGCCATCTTAAAGAACAACACACACATCTCGTACACAATCATATCACAAGTAAAATAAAGAAATCCCAGTTTTTTTAGAGGAACAAAAATTGAGCATGGGATCCATATTAATATGTATATATTACAGCAATGACATGTACTAAATCATTCTTATGAAATTCATAAACAACATTAAAAAAGTAGTATCCAGTATTGTGGACCTAATAAATAATACTACTTAAAACATTACAGTTTAGAATGTCTAAGTCTAGAAGCAATCCATCAAGAAATTTTAGTACTAACAAGAAGGGGGAAAAATGATAGAATGATAGTAAAAGCAGCAGAGGAAGCTCATAAAGAGTAAAGAAAGTTCAAATGAAGGTCTAAGAAGGTATATTAAAATTAAATAAGATAGAAAAGGGTGCAATGACAGCTGAAATTGGAATGTGAAGACAATGGACACATGAATTGCCATCAAAGATCTATAGATAAATGAGCCGTTTTCTTGTACGGGAACAATCCTACAAAATACCAGACTAGCTATTACCAGAAGATCAAATATCACTTTCAAGAACTTGGATCAAAGTCCCATTGCAGTGTATATTAATCCTTCTAAACTTATACCTGGTAAATAACAATTCTAACACAAGTCAACAATTCATATAAGATCCAAAAGGTTCATCCATTTACTAAAATTCAACTTGGAAGAGTGAAATATCATCAATAATCATATATTTTGAATGGATTGCAGTGAAGAGCAAATGTAACCACCCGACCATCATATTAGGGATATGAAACCTTAATATATACTAGAATACTAATAAAATTTCATTGGCCAGTAAATTTGGGAAATCATTAGATGCAAATGAAACAATGAGGAGAAACAAGTGAAGACGAAGGACTGAGATCAAAGTGTAAGCTTTAGCTGATATTATTGCCGAGTTCACAACAAGTGAAGACGAAGAGGAGAAACTGATGGCATGGACGATATGGACAGACGGTTTGTCTAACCAACGAGCCGGAGGAGCTGGGGTCCTGCTATGGTCATCAGAGGGAGGTATAATTGAATGTGTAGTCCGCCTCCAATTCTCAACAACTAACAATGAGGCCGAATACGAAGTAATCCTCTCGAGCCTCGATTTAGCTAAAGCAGCGGGAGCTAAGTTAGCTGTCATACACTACGATTCACAAGTTGTGGTTGGGCACATCAATGGTGACTACGAGGCAAAAGGGGAATGGATGAAAGAATACTTGAGCATGGTTAAAAGTAGGATGGGCGAGGAATTCTTGGTTAAGTTTGTACAAATCCCAAGGGAAGAGAACAAACAGGCAGACTGTTTGACCAAAGCAGCATCCGCAGAGTATATGGACGTCCTCGGTCAGGTATTATCCTTCATCCAGTATTACTCTATAATTGACAAAGTGGAAGTACAGGTCATCCCCTAAGAGTTGACTGGACGACACCAATCGAATCCTACCTTAGGGATGGGGCATTGCTAGAAAATTGCAACACTTCCCATAGGTTAATGGTACAATCGTGATGTTTCGTCATGGTAGGGGATGTCCTTTACAAAAGGGGTTTCTCCAGTCCATATCTGAGGTGCCTAACCCTTAGCAAAGCGGATTATGTCATGAGAGAAGTACACAAAGGGGTATACGGAAACCACTCGAGGGCACGCTCACAAGTGCACAAGCTGATACGGGCTAGATACTACTGACCTACTATGCAGAAAGATGCCCAATCCTATGTGAAGGCGTGCGACAGTTGCCAACGCTTCAGCAACAACATACGACAGCCGACAGAGGAACTTACGCTAATGAGCACCTTCTGGCCATTTGCCTAATGGGGATTAGACATTGTAGGTCCTTTTCCCGTGGCCATGCGGCAGCTCAAGTTCCTCGTTGTGGGGATCGATTACTTCACCAAATGCGTCGAGGCCAAACCATTAGCCACTATCACAGAGAAGAACATTCAGAGCTTTGTTTGGAAAAGCATCATTTGCCGCTTCGGAATCCCCAGGGACCTTGTCTCTGACAACAGAAAGCAATTCGACAATGATGCATTCAGATATTTCTGCCAACAGTTAGGGATCAAGAACCATTACTTCTCTCCCGCTCACCCCCAGCCCAATGAGCAAGTTGAAGTCACAAACTAATCCCTGCTCAAGATGATCAAGACTCGGCTTGATGGGGTAAAAGGCATATGGCCATATGAGTTACCCAGTGTCTTGTAGGTGTATAGGACAATGGCCTGTACACCTACAGGAGAGACACCTTTCTGCCTCGCATACAGGCACGAAGCCTTCATCCTGGTGGAAGTGGGACTAACTAGCTATCAAGTGTCCCATCATGATGAAAGAAGGAAGGAATGAAGAAGGGATGCGCCTACAATTAGATCTTCTTGACGAAGTTAGAGTAATGGTAGAACAGAGGATGGCTCGTTATCAAGACCTTATGGCAAAACATTGCAACACAAAGGTTAGGCCTCACCATTTTCAGATTGAGGACCTGATTCGAAGGAAGGTGACAACAGCCACTAGAGATCCCTCGCAGGGTAAGCTAGGCCCCAATTGGGAGGGACTTTACAATTGGAAACCCTTAACGGGTAGAGACTCCATCACCCATGGAACACCGAGCACTTGAGGAAGTACTACCAATAATAGTTAAATGCAGCTTATTTTATTGCTTTCTTTTCCTTTTTCCATTTTTTATATCAAAAGTTGAATGTCAAAGACCCTAAGGATGTCAAGTTTCTTTTGTAGCTCTTTCTATCTTTAATAAGACTTGGATGCATTATCAGAAACGTTGCTTCACTCTTTACCCTTCAGTGGACCACCTAAACCATACTATGTCCTACCTACGGGGTGGACAGATAACCCAGGATACTGACGGGTATTTTGTCTTACGAATTATATTAAGTCCTACCAACAGGGTGGATGGATGATCTAGGATACCAACGGGTACTTGGTTTTACAAATTTTACTAAGTCTTACCTACGGGGTGGATGGATAACCTAGGATACCGATCGGTACTTGGTCTTATGAATTATATTATGTCCTACCTACGGGGTGGACGAATGATCCATGATACCAACGGGTACTTGGTCTTACAAATTTTATTATGTCCTACCTACGGGGTGGATGGATAACCCAAGATACCAACATGTTCTTGCTTTTATGAATTATATTAAGTCCTACCTATAAGGCGGACGGATGATCCAGAATACCAATAGGTACCTCGTCTTACAAATTTTACTAAGTCTTACCTACAGGGTGGACGGATAACCTAGGATACCGATGGGAACCTGGTCTTATGAATTATATTAAGTCCTACCTATAGGGTGGACGGATGATCTAGGATACCAACGGGTACTTGGTCTTACAAATTTTACTAAAACCTATCTACGGGGTGGATGGATAACCCAGGATACCGATGTCTACCTGGACTTACGAATTATATTAAGTCCTACCTACAGGGTGGACGGATGATCTAGGATACCAGCGGGTACCTGGTCTTACAAATTTTACAAAGTCCTACCTATGGGGTGGATGGATAACCTAGGATACCGACGGGTACTTGGTCTTATGAATTATATTAAGTTCTACCTCAGGGTGGACGAATAGAATGAAAAATCAACAGTACTAATACAATAGACGCATACACAATTGCAGTAAAGACAAAATATAACAAATTATAGGTAATGGATAAAAGATAGTAAATGTAGCCCAAACGGGTAATTGTTTTTACATGAAAATCCCAAAAAGAGGGGAGGCATTAATTACTATCTTACAAATGATTTTACAAAATATTTAAATTCAAAAAAAGAAAGAAAAGTCAAGATGGAAGGGCATCAAGAACTGTAGGATTCACTCCGGGTAGACCGTTAGTAGTAATAGGGTTCTCAACGGACGGGTCGACGACCCTGTCGGGACCGCCAGGAGCAGGTTGGGCAATGACCACACTGTTAGTCTCCACCTCTTGCTCATTCGTATTAACAGAGTCAATGGTCTTATCGTTGACGGTGTCCTGTCCTACAGGCATTGGCAGGACGGTGTCGTCTATTGTGATCTGGGACAAGTCAAGGTTGGGATATGTAGCTCTCACCTGCTTCAAGCAATCCTTGAACCCATCACCATAGTAGATGTTGCACGCATCAAAGAAGGGTTGAGAAATATGAAACTCCACCACGGCGTCAGCTCTGGCCTTCTCCATCTATTCACGAAAAACGGCCAATTCTGTCGCCAAATTGGTCTTTGCTTTCTCCGCTTCCTCGAGCCGCCAGGCCTCTTCTGCAAACACCTTAAACATAGCCGTTAGCTCCTGGTTAAGGGTACAGACGGCCTCCGAAAATTGAGCTCGCTCCTTATTTTCGATCTCCTGGCACTTACGAAACCAGCGGATCACCCCTTACTAGCCACTCACCTGTCTTAAAGAGCCTTCATGCGCACCAACGCCTGAAACAAAGCATGACGATTAGAATCAAGAGAAAATAATCAAAGTACAATATAAGCGACAGGAACATACCCTTGACAGGTAGTAGAGGCTAGAAGCACCTAAGTCCTTTGAAGTGTGCTCCCCACATGGGTCTAGGTCCGTCTCCTTGATGATCGAGGTGACCATCTCGACAGAGTAATCTTTGTGAGTAACAAGCCTCTAGACATGGTCTGGAGCAACGGGTCCTTTCCCCATCATTAGACCCTTCCTAGTTCCATGACGAGAGGGAGAGGGCGACGGAGCCTTCTGTTGTTGCTCCCCAATCCGTGGACTCGTCCCCTTCTTCGACGGACAGTTATCTTTGGCATTGGGTTTTCTCTTTAGTGTGGTTTTGAGGCCCATGTTAGGAGTTGATCCCGACCCCTGCTCCTGCTGCTTATGAGTGGCAACTGCCGTCCTTACCAAAGCTCTCTGCCTGCCTATGTCTATTTTTGAAAAAGTAATAAGGTGAGTTATACGGACGGGAGGATTAAAAACATAAGTAGATGGATAAAGGAACTTACAGTGATGGGAAGAAGCGTGTAACCGTCGGGCTGTGAGCATGGGCTCTGGACCACCACAAAATGCGTGAAGGGTGTCGAGGGTGACCAGATCCTTCCACTTCCTTTCTTTTAGAGGAATCGCCCAAACTCTCTTAAGGAAATTCTCCTGTCTTCAGTTATCTCAGGACAGACTTGAGCTGAAAGTCAAAAAAAGCAAAAGGTTAGGTGCACAATTGAGGCTGACGGGGTGACAAAAAAGGACACCGACGACTCACCAGACTCCTTGACAACACCCCAAGTATTGTCAAACTCATCAGGCATGCCATCCCACTCTTAAGGCCTGCACACCCATTCTGTCTCCTTAACGAAGAAATACCTATTCTTCCAATTTCTATTAGAGTCTGGCATGTCGGACACTAATCTAAGTGGCGACTTCCTAGCCAAAAAATGGTAGATGCCTTTTGACGAAGTGATTTGCTGAGGCTTATAACAATAAAAGAATTCGTCAAGCGTAAGCTGAAGGTTCCCTTCGCTTAGTTAACCTCATATCACCTCGATACCTATAAAGATCCTTTAGGCATTCGGGGCGATCTAGCTGACGGATAGGCCGAGGTAGTTGGCAATCTGACAATGCAGCTCTGTTAGCGGCAATCTCAACCCAAAAGTAATCATGGTGTTATACATTCCCACGTCTGATGTCTTTCCTGAATAACATTTCTCAAACTTTCCTAGCAAACCTAAGGGAATGTTGTCTGGATTTGGTGACTTTCCTAGTCATGGTCGGGTAAAAACTTTCATTATATTTTTTACTCCCCTAGTTACTCTTATCTCCCTCATCATCATCCTTTCCTCCCTCCTCGCTGTTTCCTTCCTCCCCTTCGACATCTCCCTTCTCATCCTCCTCGTAGCCCTCTTCCCTCTAAGTAGGAGAATGGATAGATAGCTTCTTTGCTGGGGACCAAGTTAAATCCTCCTTAAGCTCATGCCCTAACGGATAGACCTCATCGTAGCCCGCGCCTTCACGGACTGACGATGATTGTTCACTTGTCGCTTCTCTACCACCTAACATCTATTCACCTACAAGCGATAGAGATATTCTAAGAACCTATTTGACTGGTCTCTAAACAAGCGAGGACAAACAAGAAGGTAAATAAAAAAGAGGACGAGGTGAAAAAACTCACTGTATGACGATTGTACGAAGAGTGACGGTTGCACAAAAATTACAGCGCAACATGGCAGCTCTGATCTCCCAAGCTATCAAATAGCGAAAATAAAATTAGAAAAGAATGATTGAAGAACAAGGGACTATTTATAGAAAGAAGGGGTGGGGTATACGAAGTGACGCTTCTGATTGGAAATGAGGCAAACCAACAGATGCCACGTGTCGCTTGGCATTTAAGCTTGGGGCCGCCTACTCCATTTAATGGCACTGTCTTCAATAAAACACTTAATTAATAATCATTAATACTAGGATACTCCGCAGCCTGTCAGCAAAAGCCGACGGTATCACGGAGTAGGGGCCAGTTGATTGGGGTGTTTTTAGACAATTTCAATACTTTTGTGCACGTCATGCGAAAGAGCCAATGGTGCCCATGGGCTCGTCAATCGCACAAACGAAAAATGGAAGACTTAAGGCAACGATAGCACAAACGATGACCCTATTATGACAACCCGATGGGTGCCATTATAAGCCGAAAAAGGGACCCTCGGATGAGGACAAGAGACCAACAAGATGAAGAGGTCGATGGGTTCAGTGTGGCTTGGCTTGGCTCCCACGAATATCTATACATGGAAACATCTTACGCAACACGTAAGACACTGTCCATATTGCTCTCATATGGAAAGATATCCTTAAATCTTAGAAACCCTAAGTACCAAACCCTCCCAGTAAGGAAAGATCCCTACTTTTTGGGATCTCGATTCACCACTCACCACTATATAAGTACTAGACCCCCACTTTTCTCAATTATGCAAAAATCCCTAGCTCTCTCATTAAAGAGTTGATAAAGATTTCTTATTCGCTAACTTGACCTTTGGAGGGTTTTCAGCCGATACCACACTGATGCCTTTTGTTTGGTCCTTTGTTCTTATTTATAGGTACCCATCGACTCACTGACAATTTTCACACATCATCACTAGCTAACCATAAATGCCAACATAGGAATGGAAAGTATATATTCTAGGGAAGTTGCTAGTGCAGGATGACTTGCTCGGAAATGGCATTGGTTTGAAGCCAAGATTGTAAGGGTGTTTGACAAAAGATAATGGTAGGATGCCCAAGGAATGACCCCATACGTCCTTGGCCCTAGGGAAATCTCTTAATATATGGATCTTGGTTTCAGGAGAGTTGCATCTTGGACATATATTATTCACATTTGGATGAGAGAAGGCTAAATACTGCCTTGTGGGAACCCGAATGCTCATAGCCTTCCAAATGAAAATTTGAATTTTTTTGGAACAGCGGAGCTTCCAGGTCCAATTCCACAACTGTTTATTTGTATGGACCTTAGCTTGTTGATATAAATATTTCGAGGCTGACCTAACCGAGCAAATACCGTTATTATGAGGCCACACAAAGGAATTAGGTATCCTAGTAAGTTGCCCCATAGGGATACCTTTAATAAGCTATTCAAGTTATACAGGGAGGGAGACTTGAAGGAAATCTAATATCTAAGCATGATTGTTTCACAAAGAGCACACTGAACGTTGCTCCTCATTTGGCTATAATGGCAATGCAATACAACTACGCAGCGTTCCCCTAGGGATCCATTGATCCTCGCATACCCGAATAGTTTGACCATCCCCCAAAATCCATCTCATCCCTCGTCGTAACCATTGTATTTTTTCATGTAGGGCTTTCCAAATGTGGGGCCCTCGAGGAGTCCTGACACTTTCAAAAAGGTTTGTGTGGGGAAAATATTTGGCTTTTAACACTTGTGCCCATAGCATATTCGACTACTGTTGAAGTCTCCAAGCCTAATTCATAAGCATAGCCATATTCATGTGTCGACTCGTTTTTAAGCCCAGCCTCCCAGCCTCTTTTGGGGACGCAATAGTATCCCAACCAACAGTATGGCAACTTTTGTGCTGTGTCGTATCTCCCTATAAGAATTGGCAACTCATTTTATCTAAATTTCGGCTTACTTTCTGCGGGAGCAGCGTTGTTTGCATCACATAAAGGGGAATGGAAGCCGCCGAGGATTTGATTAATGTGACACAACCGACCACAGACAGATATTTGGCTTGCTAACCTTCAATTTTATTTTGGATTTTATTGACAAGATATTGATATGCATTGGCCGTACAGCTTGTGGTAAAAATAAGGGTTCCTAAATAGCTTCCTATTTGCGTCGTGGTTAGGATATCAAATGTTCTTGCAATCAAATCCTTAGTTCTTCGAGGGGTATTAGGTGAGAACCAGATACGTGATTTATGAGTGCTAGTGATTTGGCCCAAGCACTAGCAAAATTTTTGTAAAATGTTTCTAAGGTTCTGGCAGCCCGTTAACTTGGCTTTGGTGAAGAGAAATATATCATCTGCAAAGAATAAATAAAATATCTGAACATGCCCTTTAAACACAATGGGGTGGAACTTATTGTCCTTGACCGCCTCTTCCAGCAGAATGGAAAGGCGTTCTAAACACAAAATAAAGAGATATGGAGATAATGGATCACCTTGACGCACTCCCCTACTAGGGATCACTTCGAGAAGCAAAAATCTGTTCCATTGGATAGAGTATCGAGTAAAGGAGACCATGTTCAAAATAAGTGTAATTAACGTTGGTGGGACTTGGAAGAACTCAAGCTATTTTTGGATAAAAGTCCATTCTAGGCGATCATAAGCTTTATCTAGATCAAGCTTTAGAGTTACGTAACCCCTTTGGCCACTTCTACGGACTAGCGTACGAATAATCTCTTGAACTAGAATAATATTGTCACTAGTTCTACAACCCGGGACAAACCTTACCTAACAAGGATTAATAATATCTACAATATAGGGTTTGAGTCTTTGAAGGATAATTTTAGAGACCACTTTATATAAAGTATTGCATAAACTAATCGGCTGAAATTGAGTAACTTTAATTCTTCCCCCGACATCCATATTCTAATTCCATCTTTAAGGGTGACAGTACGAGACTGGCTTTAACGCTGTAACATTTTTAGGTGAAAGAGTTTTGTATTAGCATCACCATAATTTAACCACATGATTCTAGATTTAAGTTGCCAAAACAAATATTCCTAGTGAAGGGTATCATTGTATTTCAGAATAAGTTGTTGTTCTAAAGAATATAAAAAGGCAGATGGTTTGCATGATATAGCCACCTAGATACCTCGAAGCCTGGGTAAAAGACGGTTTTTTTGCTGAAATAAATTTCCAAAGATATTTTTATTCCCATCAATAATACTGCGTGTTAAAAAATTTAGGTGTTGTGGAAACCTAGATAAAGAAGAGGAGGAGGACGGGAGAGCTTTTAAGGAAGTCCAACTCTATTTCACAAGGTGTGAGAAGGAGAGGTCTGTGAGCCACATTTGCTCAAATTTAAAATGCTTAGGCAATCCACAATTCGAGGGATCAGTATCCAGCAAAATGGGGAAATGGTCAGATTTAGTACGAGGAAGATGATGAATTTCTGTTCTGGGGAAATGAATTTTCCATTCCACATTTCCTAGACCTTTATCTAAACATTCTTTTATATTATGAGACCAAATTGGGTTTTTATTAGTCCACATAAATCAAGGTCTGTGAAAACATAAATTCATCAACCCACATTGATCAATACACTCTCTAAAAGCTAAAATTCTATTTACATTTAAAGGTAAACCTCCCATTTTTTCATCCTAAGCCAGCATTTCATTAAAATCTCCTAATAGAACCCAAGGTAAATTAACCGATGGAGCTAAATTTTTTAAATATTCCCATAACATTTTCCTCTTATTAAAATTAGGAGAAGCATAAATAGCGGTGAAAAGAAAATTATGAGATTGAGAAGGTACCTTAACTAGTGCATGTACGCTATACTCACTCGTGGTGAGCATCTTCACTTTGAGGTTGCTGCCCTTATTCCACAGCATCCATATACCTCACGAGAAACCTATAAAATCAACCCTTTGAGAATGGGAGTTTGGTAGGGTGTCAATGAATGCCTGTGCCCGATCTTCAGCAATACGGGGCTCAACTATAATCAAAATTTGGGGACGATGCCTACAATACAGCTCGTGAGCATGGTTACAAAAAGCTACATTTCCTGTGCCCTAGCAGTTCCATGCTACCTACTTTATGGAGGAAGAGTTGGGGTTAAGATAATCATTAGGAATCCCTAAGGTCCTCGGAGTCCTCACTGTGGACCAAGTAATGCATTGATGCCTCACTATCGTTGTCTTGATCCTGTACATTGGTTCTAGCTCTCCTAGCCTTACCCAGTACGTGGCAGACACGATGAATGGTAGGCTTGGGTTGGAGAACATGATGATGTCTAGCTTTGGTTCCTTCTCCCTCAGTGTAATGTTTATTTCGCTTAAGTCCAGAAAGAGAAAGATGGCTTCAGGCAGACGCTCTGGTGACATCGATGACATCACATTGTCGGAGCTCTTTTGGATATTCATTTTTCTGATTGGTGGTGCTTGATAAGGATGCATTGTGCGCCAAACTCGGAAATTGCCCTTTGGTTTGCCTCTGAGGTTGAGTTTGAGATAGTGGCTCAAGGCGAAATGGCAAATTAGGGTTGTAGGTCATCTGATTCCATGCTATTCCAGCTCCATAATTGCTTGAGGTTCTTCATCGGAAAGGATTGTTTGTGGGGAGGGGAGAGGTTCATATGCATGGGATTGTGAGGTAAGTGAAACGAGTGATGGAAAATCTGGTTTTGAATCTCATACAAAACACACAGTGAAAGCAACAAACATAGATCTATTTCATTCATGATTGATAACATGCACTATGTAATTTTTAGAATTTAAGAATAAGATAGCGTATCTTAGTGTGGTGAAATTCAAAACAAAAGATTAGAAGTACTTGGGAACACTTTTAATCTTCACTCTAATTCCACTTTACGCCCAAGAAGTGTGTCTCTCAATCAGTTTCCAAGAGAGAATAATTGAATGGCTTCACTCACACATACACACCACTTCACAATGATGCCTCTTTTTCTCTAATAAAAAATTCTGTATGTTTCTCCCTTTATAACTAACTGATTATCTAATTGGGTTAGCCTATTGGGCCTTTCCAATTGAGCTTTAGTGTGTGGCTTGGAGTGGGACCAAAAGGGACCAATATGACACTAGCTCCAATGGGTCTTGGGCTTTTCTATCAACTCTTGACAAGCCCAAAGTTACCATTAATTATATTTAATATCACTATATAAATATAATTGTACTCTAGGCCTTATTAATAAATTATATCCCAAGACTTTATTATACATGCAACCCATTCATAAAATATTCGTAGTAATATAAAGTCATAATGTAGGCTGCCACTTTGTTAATTACTACATCTTAATCCTTGAGTACCCAGTTTAATCTTTTTAAGTTATTCATCATATATTTATGAAATCTAATTCCATAAATATATTTATGAAATCTAATTACTTAAGTATATTCTTACTAAAGTGGTTAGGCCTAACACTCTAAATAACCAAACCCATTAAACTTATCTCAAGGGAATATTTTATATCTCCGTTAAGAGATTATGAATTCCATCTTGAGAATATATGTTCCATCAACACTAAATGTGGCTGCCCAACATATGGAGGTTTTGATCGTGACTTTAGATCTCACTCCTGATATATCAAAGCAACCTACACTTCATGATCAAGTCCATTATTCTCTTAAGATTAAGAGTTCATGCAAATAGAAGTCGTGGGATTTATTATTCATTTAACAGTCATTAGGAGAATAATAAATCTTACAGCGGTCCAGTTCAATATGTCTTAACTCTTAAAACATATCAACATATCAACTAGAAGTCTCCACTTCCATGATCAAGACAAATCATCTTAGTTGATATGTTATAGTCTTCGCAGATGAAATGCCCAATTTCATCACCGACTACGAACTATAATTCTGAGTTTACAAAGAACTTGTGACTTATATCTTCCAGACTAAATCACATAAATCACATACTATGCATCTCATGGACTATATGATAATGTCCAAATATTCATGTTACCATTATTTTAGATAAAAATAAAACAACTTTATTAATCATAACATTAAGTTATACATAATCTCATGTATAGCATCATACAATATGATTTAAGGGCACATATCCTAATAACGAGCTCCCTGGGAGGGATGGTGTGAAGTAGAGGTCTGGGTTTGTTGGAGTGGGGTTCGTGGAGTCATGGTCAGAGGAAGGTGCCATGTGCATTGGTGAGAATGCTCTGTTTTTGCTCCGGTAAAAAAGAGCGTCTCTTATTCATCTCAGTTTCACTTGATAAGGTTAGACGTGGAGTTACTATGCTAGTTACCGGAGTTATTCATCTCAGTTTCCGTACTTGATGACTTTTAAAATAACCTTTATATATGACTAGGGTTGTAGAGAGAAAAACTCTAATCAATCAAGTCATCATGGGACGAATTTCAAGTCTGAGAATTCTGAAATTGTGTCGAGCTTCTTCACCAATCTTCGATAGCAGCTAGTGTCAGGCTTTAATGAAACAGTTTTTCTTCACTTGTTTCTTGGATCAAACTTCATGTCTTTACTGAAATAGCTTTCCTTCACTTGTTTCTCGGATCAAACTTCACGTCTTTAATGAAATAGCTTTCCTTCACTTGTTTCTCGGATCAAACTTCATATCTTTAATGATACCACTTGATATGATAGAACAACATACTTTTTGATACATTAAATCCAACTTAAATCCACCCAAATACAAGTAAAGTGTGTTTTGTCAAAGGATTAACTAATTAAATAGAAAATATGACCCTAACAATCTCCCTCTCTGTCAATCCGTCACAAAACCACAAGCATAATTATGAGAGAAGTATAAAGCAACAATCTCCCTAATTATTACACATAAAATTACATAAGTCTAACTAATACAATGAACTCTTGCAAAACTTTGCAAGAAGAGAGATCAAGGTATGAGAGACTTGCAACCTATCTTAGTTGAAACACTAAACAAGATCCATCAAGGCATCGAGTGTGAAATATAGACAAGTTATAAAAATAAAGAAACATGTGTATAAAGAGAGAAGAGAAACAACACATGTGAGATAAAAGTGAAAACATACATCATCATCATATATATCAAGAGAAGTACAATGTTTGTAAAAAGGTCACAAGACCAAGGTACATTTAATTAGAACTATACATCAAAAACCTTACTACATATCTCAAAAGCACTATCTCCCTATCACTAGTCTAGCTCTCCCCCTAATAACAAGACAACTTTCTCATAACCAAAACCACTCTTCTTTTTTGTCACGAGTGACAAATGGTGAATCATTGAGAGACAGTCATATCATCATTATGTGTAAAGCCAAAAGCATCATCACCATCATCATTTCCATTATCGGAGGACTCCACAGAAGGATTAGGAGAGGGAGAAGGGATGAAGCCACTGAGGCAAGATTGTTGGTGAGTGATATGACCAATCCTGGTGCTCATCTGACACATCTCATTAGAAAGATAGTCAAGAAGACTACCAAAATCAACATGCATGAACTGAAGCTGATCCATGATAGCGGCGAGAGATGCCTCTACTCCAAAAGAAGATGGAGTAGACGTATAAGAAGGTCGAGAGGCAAAGGCAGCATCCTCAGCAGCTCGGAAAACAACCTCCTCTTGTTGGGTTAGAGTAAACTAATGGCAAGGCCATTTGGCCTTGGCCACTAGCTGTACAGCACTCCTCTGAATATATTCCTTACTAATAGCACCCATAATAGTGAAGAAATGAGAAAAATGAATAGAAATGTGCATGTGTGTGAGAATGCGTGAGATAGCTAAAGGGAAGATTAGCTTATTATGTGTAGCAGTATCTTGATAGCTAGATATCTATCATAGACACTGATGAAGCACAATTTCACCTCATCAGTATGTTCCTCATCAGTACGATGGACGACCTAGAGCTCGTCAGTATGTACCTCTTTAGTATGATGGATGACCTAGAGTTCATCAATATGTTCCTCATCAGTACTATGGACGACTTGGAGATCCTATACCAAAGTAAGCACTAAATAGATAATGACACCAATTTGGGGCTTGCCAAGGACTCTCCGATACTTAAATTAGGTTAAACTCTTTAGAAATCTATAATTTGTAGAGTAATTTGTGTGTGTATTCAACCTGCCCCACTTACTTGTCTCTCCTGGCTTTATATAGCCTTTGTGTGAGTAAATGCTCAATCTATTGGCCTCTCTAACATTGTACCACAGCTGGAGGATTTATGGCTTAATAATGACCATTTATCTTCAGCCCTTTAACATTTGTAACAGCCATTAAATGTGCATAATTGGACAGCCGTTACGGCTCTGTGCTCATTTATCACTTGGGCATTAAATACAGTTTGGAACTAATGCATTTACGCTCGTCCATACTTTTACTTGTCATTAACATGGATGGTTTGTAAGTATGGATGAGCATGTTATTGCTCCATCAGTTATGGTTGAGTTGGAGGGTTAAATGGCTCATTTAATAGCAATTTAACTTCCCCATTCAATGTCATGTAACGGCTGTGTGATAGTCAACTTGAGCTAGTTGTAACAGCTGTGAACTGGTGGCTGGAAAGGCTGTATGTCCATTACACTTGCACCATTTAAGTGAGGAATTAATATCTGAGCATTAATGTGTGCTTACGATCATGCTTAGTTGTGACGGTCGTCTTTAGTAATGATGGTCGCTTTATAGACGACCATTTTACACTACTCGTTAGTTGCCCCTTTTATTCCTTTGTCGCCTTTTATTTGGACGAGCATTGGAATATGAAAGGTTTTTGGCGGTTCAACCTCCCCTTTGTGTCCCGAGATTCTCATCCCATCACATTTAGTGCAAGGCGACTTTCTCGTCAAGCGATTGACACGTGCCTTCTCTTCATTGGCTGCACATGTGAAGTTTTCTTGAGCTTTCTACATGCCTTGATTTTTGTTTTCCTTTTTTAGAAAAAATGCTCGTCAGTTTTTAACCATGCGAATTTATTAATACAGCTTACTCTCGCTTTGAGAATTGGATTGTCATTATGATTATACTCGTCGATTTTTAACCATGTGAATTTAATCATATGACTTACTTTCGCTTTGAGAATTTGATCGTCATTATGATTGTGCTCGTCGGTTTTTAACCATGCGAATTTAATCATGTGACCTACTCTCGCTTTGAGATGATCGTCATTATGATTGTGTTTGCCGGTTTTTTAACCATGCGAATTTAATCATATGACTTACTATCGCTTTAAGAATTTGATCGTCATTATGATTGTGTTCGTCAGTTTTAACCTTGTGAATTTAATCATATGACTTACTCTCGCTTTGAGAATTTGATTGTCATTATGATTGTACTCGTTCAAATTGAACCTTATGTGATGATATTACTCTTATCAATATTTTTATTGTCTACATGGTTTTACTCATTGGACTTCAATGATGGGCTTTTTTCTTGAATTTTTTTTCTTTTGTATGGTAAATAATACTTTTAAATATTTCAAAAGAACGACATTTATTCATGTGGGAAAAAATGCCCCCTTATTCATTCCTACTTAGAAAACACTTTGATGAAAGAAAATTGAAAATGTCATCTAACTAGCGATAATACATCTTGAAGTGCTCTACATTCCATGGATGAGGTAACTGTTTGCCGTTGAGTGATTCGAGGTAACAAGTTCCTTTTCTGAAGTATTTGACGATCTTGTATGAGACTGCGTATTTTCATTGTCATTCTTTTGATTGGGGGAACGATCCTTCTTCTCCTTCTTTTTGTGTTGGAGCTCATCGATTTTTTCCATCTTTCGCTTGCCATCTATTCCATTTGCAGTTAATGCATCCCCTTTGTTCATGTACTTCTGGGCTTTGAACAAAAGGTTTGTCATTGTAGTTGGCAGAGTCTTCCCTAGAGAGAAGACGAGGTTAGGGTTGTTCAACCCTACTTGGAAGGTTGTCAATATCACCTGATCGTTTGCCTCATTAATTTCTAACACTGCTTTTTTGAAGCGTTTTACATACTTTCTTAGGGTTTCCCCTTCCTGTTGCTTCACAGTTAGCAGGTATGAGGTGGGCCTCTTATGGCGTTGGCCCCCAATGAAATGGCGGACAAAAGAGTCATTCAGTTGCTCAAAGTTCGTGATAGATGTCGTGGGCAGCTTGCTAAACCACACCCTTGCTGCTCCTCTGAGGGTTGCTGGGAATGATCTGCAAATTACCTCATCTAGGTCTACTGGAGGTTTAATATTGTCTTGAATGCTCCTATGTGATCTAGGGGATCCTTAGTGCCATCGTAAACCTCTAGCCGTGGGAGACGAAATTTGGGAGGCAAGGGGTGCTCCAAAACGTTGGCAGTGAAGGGTGAGTCTGTCCTTTGATCATGCCATCAAGATTTATCATTGTCTTTCCCTTCATGGTGTTCTTGACTTCATCTAACTCCTTCCTTATGTTTTTCATCATCTGATTGTTGCCATGAGTTGATTGTGTGGTGTGATTAGAAGTTTCTCTTTTACTATTTCTTGGGCTGTGGGTTTCGTCGTCATTGTCATTGTGATTACGCCGTGACTGTGACGTATTTGTGCCCCTTGGACACACTCTCCACTTCAAATCTTCATTTTGTTTCTTCAATTCTTGCACATTGGCTATTAGTGCTTGGATTTGTTGAGCCATCACCACCGGGTCTAGCGACGTAGTTGTGGTTGAGTCCATCGGTTCTAGGAACTTAGTCAGTAGAGAATTCAATGGCTTATTGATTGATAGCCTATCGTTCCCCATAAACGACGCCAAAATGATGAAGCACAATTTCACCTCGTCAATATGTTCCTTATCAGTACGTTGGATGACCTGGAGCTCGTTAGTATGTACCTCTTCAGTACAATGGACGACTTGGAGTTCATCAGTTTGTTCCTCATCAGTACTATGGACGACTTGGAGATCCTGTACCAAAGTAAGCACTAAATAGATAATGACACCGATTTGGGGCCTACCAAGGGCCCTCCGATGCTTAAATTAGCTTAAACTCTTTAAAAATCTGTAATCTGTAGAGTAATTTGTCTAACGTCGTACCACAACTGGAGGATTTATGGCCTAATAATGACCATTTATCCTTAGCCCTTTAACATCTGTACGGTCATTAGATGCACATAATTGGAGGGCGGTAACGACTCTGTGCTCATTTATCATTTGGACATTAAATGTTGTTTGGAACTAATGTGTTTACGCTTGTCCATACTTTTACTCGTCATTAACATGGACAGTTTGTAAGTATGGACGAGCATGTTATCACTCCATCAATTATGGTTGAGTTGGAGGGTTAAATGGCTCATTTAATAGCCATTTAACTTCCCCATTCAATCTCCTATAACGGCTATGTAATGGTCAGCTTGAGGTAGTTGTAACAGCTGTGAACTGGTGGTGGAAAGGTTGTACGTTTGTTACACTTGCACCATTTAAGTGAGGAATTAATATCTGAGCATTAATGTGTGCTTACAATCGTAGTAGTGATGGTTGTCCTTAGTAATGATGATCGTTTTTAGTAATGATGGTCACTTTATAGATGACCATTTTACAATACTCGTTAGATACTATCATTTGTGAGGGAAAGTATATAGAGAGACCTTCCAAGAGAGAGAAAAGAAAACAAGCACGAGGCTTAGTGATAGTGTTATAGTGAGACCATGGAGTGAGAACAAAGGTCATCACCCTATTAAGGATCCTTGGACCCTTATCAAAGTCGTGGGTGGTGAAGTTAAGAGTATCAGCCCACAACATAGGTTGCCCACAAAAATGTGAGGCAAGCTTGTCTAGAGATATAGAACTAAAACAAGGTGCACCAGGGTAGTTCTCATAAGCTACCTTAAGTATGTGTAGTACCTTGGAAATGAGCTCCAGTGTAACTACAATACGTGTTTCTCAAAATACCATAGTAAACTGAGGAATAGAGGTATCGATAGCGTGTATGTTGGAGTAGAACTCTTGTATAAACACGCCAAGACATCTACAAGGTTTCTCGTAGAAAGATTCCCAACCTTGAGAGCTAAACGTATCGGGTAGAGGTGTATCTGAAAAACCAGACAGAATAACTTGGTGTTCCAAATTAATTGCACGGTCACAAAAGTTCTCCTTAAAATATTTTTGGGAGTTTGAATCACGGAACCTATCTCTAATAGAAGAAGAAGAAGAAGAAGAAGAAGAAGAAGAAGAAGAAGAAGAAGAAGAAGAAGAAGAAGAAGAAGAAGAAGAACCATAATGTGAGATCAAATTCTTTGAAGGGATAGACTTTTTGGGTGCCATAGTCAGGAAACTAAGGAAAAGAAGGAAAAAAACACACACACACAAACACAAACACACACAACTAGAAGAGATGCTCAGGAAAAGAAAGAAACAAAAAGAGCAATGCATGGTAATGCATGAGCATGTTACGTGTAAAAATAATCTAGAATGCATGAAAGCATGAGTATAATGCTAGAGAATGCAATGCATGTTCATGTGAGATCAACTCAACCTAGGTCTAAAATACATGAAATGCATGAAAGATGAAGAAAAGAAAGGATTTAGACCACTTTCCAACATATTTGAGCTTGAAAGGGGTTGAAAACTTGAAAGGGAAAAAGGATTTTTTTAGAGAAAAGGGGTGGGGTTTTGGATATAGAGAGAAGAGTGAAGTATCGAGATGTCTGAGTTTGAACAAAATTGGGTTAACCCTCAAGTATATATAGAATCAGGCGTCTCGATAGATCGAGCAAATATCGAGAAGGTGTCGAAAATAAAAACTCGATGTTTCGAGAAGTGTCAAGGAGGTGTCGACAGCTAAAAACTTTGATGTATTGAGGTAGGCGTCGAACAGGTGTCGAGTGAACAGAGAGTTCAGAATTTTGGCTTGATGGATCGGGGTATGTGTAGAGAGGTATCAAGAAAAAACCAGAAAATCTTGATAAAAGAGTCTTATGTCGAAAGGTACCAAGCAGCTATCGACCCTACTATTAAGCTAGTATCGAGTAGCACAGAAACATGAATTTCAAGGGAGAAAAGACATGATATGAATGAAAATAAGATAAACACCATATCAAACATCAAAGAAGCATGTTAAGCACTCAAACACATCAAAAAGACTCTAGATGCAAAGCAATCCTAGATCCAAAATACTAAACAAGCCTAACAAATTTTATTTCCAAAAACAAGTTAAGACAGTTTAGTGAGTTTATATTACCACAGGTTTTCCTTGTGATGGCCAAATAACATTGTACCTATACAATAGTATCAAGACTAGCAACGAGTTGCATGTTGTGTGTGAAACCTTGCAAGAACGCATAAGTTTTTCATCATATGAAAATAATGATATAAGAGTATAAAAAACATCAACACACAATCATAACTGTTTGATGAGGACCATCACCTTTGAGATACATCATATAACTCCCACATTTCCTAGAAACATGCTTGCAACCATATTTAAAAGCATTTTGATTGTTTTTACTTTTCATGTTCTTTGCACAATTTTTAAGTGTAAAAAGACATATCATGCATGGGCATATGGGAGAGAGAAAAGAAATACCCAATTATTTTAGCCAAACATCTTGTTCTTGCTGCACAAGTACTACACCTTACCGAGCACGACTTTTATGAGTTGCACACAAATGTTTTATGATTGGCGAGTTTTAGTTGTAAGCTGGTTATTTATGCCTTTCTCTTAGGATTTTTTAGTCATTCTCGTTAAAAGAGTGATAAAGTTATGACTAATTAAAGATTAACCAAATCATTCAAATCACATAACGAGCCACAAAGCTCACATTGCTTAGTTGTGCATGAAGATGCTCATCTAAGCTACAAAAGATACATAGTTAAGCAACCTTGTTTCAATGGCCATCTAAAGGTACACAAGTACCAGTATACATAGACACACATTGTTTTTGTATTTTTCAAATTTTTTTCTTTTTTTTATTAAAAGAAAAAACAAACAAACAAACAAACAAGCATATTAACAAGCCTTAAAAACTAGACTGACTCAAAACAGCAAAAGCACACAAGAGATGCAAGATAACTGAGTGAATCACTTAGAAAAGTCTTTTTCCTTCCAAACAGGAGATTTGGGGGAAGGAGAAGTTTTCATTTTCTAAGACCTCTGCTTAGGTGGATAAGAGGGAGGATTAAACCTATTGAAGGTTGTTAAAAAAAAAAGGAACAGCCTTAAGAAGTTCTCCAAGAGTAGCAAAGGAATTTTGGAATTGATTTTAGCTTCCAAAGGACGACACACTATTGGTTTGTTGACTAGTAAGCCACTTATAGCAATTTGGACGAGTGTGTCTCGATGCTCCACAGTGATGACAGAAATGTGGTTTCTTCTGTTGAGACTTCTTATTAGCAGAGTGATGATTATTCTGCTTAGTCTCTTTCTTAACAATTTTAGGAGATGCTCCTAGAATGGACTTGCCATTATCAAGTTTATCCTCACTAAAGATTTCTATCTTAGGCTCATTTATCTCAGATTTAGCATTTAAAGTAGGAGGAACAAAGATAACATTATTTAAAGTACTAGAGGAAGTACTACAAGAGGAGAGAGAGTGTGATCATACCCGAAACCAGTTTTTTCAGATGCAGCCTTTTGGAAATTGAGCATTTCATCCAGCTTGGCACTTGAAGCTCTTTCCAATTGAGGTCTTACTTGAAACGGTTCTGCATCTAGTTTCTTAGTCTTCTCAGCCAGGAAGTTGTTCTTAAACTATAGTGTTCCAATGGTTTGGTTTGCTTCATCAACTTTGGTGGAGAGTTCTTCTCGTTCCAACTCCACTTCAATTAGCTTCCTCATAACTAGCCTATAAAACTTTTCGTATTTCTCAGAATTTTCGTAAAGCTTTGCATAGACAGTATGGATATCATCTTTTTCATCCATCTTCTCAAATTTTAACTCCATCAGTTCCTCTTCCTCATCAACCAGTTCTTCAGATTCCTTGGGAAATTTAATGGTTTCTAAAAGGCTATGAATGTTCCTTCTTGATTACTATTTTCTGAATCTACTTCTAGTTCAGTATCACTCAAGGTGGCAGTTAGAGATAAGTAGGACATTCTTGCTTCATATGTTCGTATCCTTAACACCCATAACATCTTGGACTGGTCAGAGTGTTCTGCTTTGTCCAACTTCTTTGGATTCTCTCTTGAATCTATCTTGAGAGTTAGATTGAAAAAATCCATACTGTTTGCGATCCTTGTCATTTGCCTTGACATTCGCATTCTTGGTGAACTTTTTGAATTGTCTGGTGATGTATGATTTAAACTTTGAATTCTCATCTTCAAACGACTCTTCTCCTTCATCATTCTTCATTTTTAAAGCCATATTCTTACTCTTACCTCCCTTGCCAATCTTCACTAAACCTAATTCATAGGTTTATAGATTTCCTATCAGCCTTGTCAAAGGAGTGGTGTCAATGTTCTTTAATTCTTCTATGGCGGTGATCTTAGCATGGAACCGCTCTAGAAGTGATCTAAGGATTTTCCTTACAATCTTAGGTTCTGGAATCCTTTCACCTAAGTTAAAGCCTAATTCACTATGTCCTTGAACGTGGCATAGAATTCATCAAACGCCTTATCATCATCCATCCTAATTTCTTCAAAGCTAATGGTAAGCCTTTTAAGCTTGGTATCTTTCACAGCTTTGGTGCCTTCATACATGTTTTGAACGATTATCCATGCTTCCTTAACACTTTCAATTGATGATATTTTCTTAAACTCCTTGTTAGTCACAGCACTAAACAAGGCATTCAATGCTTGACTGTTAAAATTTGCAGCTTTGATCTTGTTTTCATCCCATGACACTGACCGTTCAGTAGGTTTGGTCCATCCAATGACAGCCAGCCATACATTTTCATCTAAAGACTGCAAAAAAGCTCTCATACGTACTTTCCATTATGCATAGTTAGTACCATAAAAATGAGAAGGTACAATCAAAGATTGTCCACAATTCATAACAACGGGGTCAATAACTCACACAGCAAAGATTAAAACCTAATCAGAGTGTGCCCGCTCTGATACTACTTGTTGGGTTAAAAAAAATTGACCCCGGTTAATTAATTCAGTTACCCAAGTTAATTAATTAGGTTAAGCTACATGCAAATTGTGGAGGCACCAACAAATCATCAAATAACAAAATACAGTGGAAATTAATTAACTTGGTGATTTGTTGACAAATAGGGAAAATCTCTTACTTGGAAAAAACTCCACTATGTGAATTTAAGATCACAACTTTCAAGAATCCACTAATTAATAATCCACTAATTAATAATCAAACGGTTACAAGTATGAGGAATCTTACCACTACCCTAGCCTATCCCAAAATACCAACCTACAGTTAAACCTTCATTCAATACCCAATTGAACTTGATCTTGTAGCAGACTTTTTTGTTTTGCACAAATCTCCAATCTATGACTAATGCCTTTGTACGAATCATAGTACGTGACTGACTCTAGCAATTTGATTGATTGTTGTTGGCTGCAAAGTTCTTCAATTCGTAAACAATGAAGATTAGGAAACACTTAGTTACAAAACCTTAAGGCGTACAAATGTAGTAGCTTCACACAGAGTATATGAGTTCTAGATGACTATTTCTATACTTGATAACTTTTAAAATAAGCCTCATATGTGACTAGGGTTGTAGAGAGGAAAACCCTAATCATTCAAGTCATCATTGGCCTTTGGGCGCAAGGGAAAAAGGAGTGCCGGAGTCGCCACTTAGTTATATGGTCTAGGAACCATGAATATAGCGTCCTTTCGAGGAAGGACCTTTGGTCTTACTACGAGAGTATGGGTTCAGAGTTTAGGTACACTCTTGGGAAGGTGTTAAGCACCCAAGATCGCCCAACCTTAAGGTTGGCCTCCCATCATTGTGTCTTACATCCTAGCCTTATTAGAAACATGTGTAACACTTGTATCTATACTCTCAAACACACTAGCATACATCTAAGCATACAATCATGGTATCATTCATCCCAAAACACATACTTATCTACCCTTAAAAAAAAGAGAGACAAACACAAAAGAAACCCTAGCATTCATCTAACATATGAAAACCCTATCATACATCTAAAACAAGGTAGCAATTTAAACACAACAGCAAGGCATTAACGTATTACAAACCCTAATCATGCATCTAAGCATGTTCCATCATATCATCAAAGTAAAACCCTAACACAAATGCATGGACATTGCTAATATATGACTTACCCTTTACTTACCTCTCAACAGCACAACACCTATGGCATCAATGCATGAGCATGTGAATGAATGTCATTAAAACTAAAAAAACCCTAATCTAAACATGTGAAAACAAACAAACATTAAAAGCAAACAAACAATTATGAGATTTAAAACATGTGAAAAAGAGGCTACACAGAACAAACATGTGAAAGCAAAATCAAAACAAACAAGGATTTAGCGTTTCTGGGTAACAACATCACGCACGCTAGAACAAATCTACGCATGCATGAATTCAGCCTACGTGCGCAGGTTAGATCATGCGTACACAGATCCTTACCTAGAAAACCTAAAAACACAAAACCAGAGCTGAACTTTAAAACAACAAACTAACAACCTACGTACACAAAAGAAGAAAGGAACTAAAGGGCTAAACTAAGAAAACAAGTATGAACATAAACCAAACCAAAAAAGTGATTAAAACAAGAGAAGAAAGATAGAAAATAAAAAAGAAAATATAGAAAGAATACCTTAAAGCAAAAGCTCCTAGGCTAGATTTTTTACCGTTCCCCTCAATCAAAGCTATCACAATTCAATAAAATAGTGATTAGCAATCTTAAACTCAAAGGATTAGGGCTAGAAAAAGTCTCAATCAAATAAAAAATTACTTGAGCGTGTTTTGTGAAAAACTCCCTTTTGATTCACTATTTTCTAGTGAATCTTAAGTTTTTCCCGTGGGATTTTTTGTGTGTATTGAAAATGTACCATGTAAGACCTTTTATAGTTGAATAAATGGGACTTGGAACGGCTTCCAGACGATGTGAGATTCGTTTCAAACCTCGGACATTATTGCAGAAAATTTGCCTTTCTTATGCTTCAGAAACCTTAGCTGCGTATGTAGGAGTGTGCCTGCGTATGCATACTTTAGCTTGCGTACGCAGGCCACAACTAACGAACATAGGCCAAGGGCCACTTTGGTCATTTAATTTTCCAAAAATAGATTTTTACTCATTTAAAATGTTATATTTCATTTTAACACTCCTCAAGTCAATTTAATATCTAATTAGGCTCTAAATTGGCCTTGGGCCTTAGAGTTTAAGCATCGTTGGGAAACAGGGGCCCGAGTCGTAAGAGGTACAAAATACAGTGTCTATAGGGCCGAATTTCAGAACTGAGAATTTTGAAATCGTAATTCTCGATAGATCGAGCTTGTGTCGATCTTCTTCATTAATCTTCGATAGCATCTAGTGTTGAGTTTTAATGAAACAGCTTTTCTTCACTTGTTTCTTAGATCAAACTTCATGCCTTTAATGATACCACTTGATATGTTAGAACAACATACTTCTTGATACATTAAACTCAACTTAGATCTATTCAAATACAAATAAAATTCGTTTTGTAAAAGGATTATGTTGAGAAATTTTAGACCCTGGTTGATAGAATTAACAAGTTTTAAACCCAAGTTGTTAATTAGATTTATTATGAATAAAACTTGTTAAAAAAAACAACATCAATAATAAGTCAATTATCATGCACAGCGGAAAAGTAAATAAGACAAGATATGATGACCTAGGAAAACCAATGAAACAAACCAGTTTCATAGTAAAAAACCTAAGGGAAAACCTTCCCGAAAAGCAATTCACTATAGTAAAGAGAAGTTTCTGATCTAGTACAAAACCTTTGTCTCTAAACTCTATAATCTCCGTAGATGAACTTACAGCAGAAACCTTCTACCGCTTCAGAACCTCTGAACTCTTCAATATATGAACGCCACCTTTTGCACGGATCCCAGTATATGACTAACTAATGATGCACGGCTCCCAGTACATAACTAACACACCAACTTGAAGAAGATGTTAACTGCAAAGTTTTTTACTTCATCAACAATGAAGATCAAGAAGCACTTGGTTACAAAACTCTAAGGCGCAAAGACGCAGTAGCTTCTTTCAGAGAGAATAAGGCATCGGTCACCTTTTGCATATGTTCTCCTTGTATTCTCTTATGTGACGGCCTTTAAAATAAGCCTTTTATATGTCTAGAGTTGTGAGAAAAGAAACCTTACACAAATGCATAAGCATGGGCCGAAAATCAAATCTGGAAATCTGAATTTCATAATTCTCGATAGATACCTCGATAAACAGTATCTATCAAGCCTTGATAGATAGCTATCTGTTGAGCTTTAATGAATTAGCATGGTTTCAATACTAAACTTGAACTCTTGTTCTTTAAAGTATTAAACACATCCTAGATTTACCCAATTACAAGTAGAGTGCGTTTTATTAAAGAATTAGCCAATTACATAAAATATGTCCTTAACAGATTAGCCAATTATATAGAAAATATGACCCTAACAACGATCATACACCTCCTTTGGTGTGCTAGCCATACAGTCTCCATTTTCTAATTTTTTATTTCCCTCAAATACGCTACTCAAAGCGTTAGAGGATTTTGTCCTTGTTTTGAACAACCAATTTGGAACCTACTAACATGTCTTTTTTAAACAATTTATATGATGTCTGTAAAGCTAAATGAAATATATTTGAATACTATGATTATGATCTTGTGGTTGAAGAAACACCTTTTCCTCTATTTTTCATTGATAACTCAAAATATTAGCAAACTTGGGTGGTAATATGTCTATGTAAACTACTTGAAAACAACATAATATTTTGAAATTTAACAACATAATATATTGGAATTAAGCTTACCACTCAGAATGGGAAGTCAAAATATAGCAAAACAAATTATGGAAGATTAATTTCTCAGCACAAAGGAAACCAAAATTTATAAGATATTTTTTTTTTTATAAAAGATGATTAGTTTATTAGACCCTTGTTATATTAATTTAATAACATAATATATTAATTTGCTTTCTTGATGTTAAGTATCAACCAATATCTTTTGCTATCTTAGCACATTTACACGTTGGCTATTAGCTTGCTTTCCTAGCATTTACATAGTTGGCTTGTCATTTACACATTATTTTGGGATTTACTTCATACAAAAGACACATATCATGCTAAGTAGTTTCTTAAATTTTATTAAAATTTAAATTGCAAGGAAATAGAATTATTCATTGTTGAATACAAAAATAAAAATGAAATAAATCGTTAAAATCTTTGTTTAGATGGAAGGCTAAACTTTGGTGGAAGGTTTAATGAATCATTCATCTAAAGATTTGCTTAGGTGTATGGCTAAAGAGTCACAGATGGTGGTAATTGGTAGTGAAAGAGTTTTCTAAGAATGTGAAATATAGCAACACCTCTCACACACACATATAATAATAATAATAATTTCTATCTTTATCATGCTTGGCTTATAAAGATAAGGAGGAATGCGGTTTCAGTGTACACCTGGATGTTTGTTTAATGTGGACTTCACCTTCAAGGACAAGGGGTATATTTTGGAGTTCAAATCTAGTTTTCTAAGAACGTTTTTGAGGTTCTGTATCATAGGTTCTAGTGGTTTGCAATCTTTGTTAGATTTTGCAAATTTTTTCTCCTTTAATTTGGAGGGCTTATTTAGAAAATTGTTGGGAATTTTTCTAATCTTACAGACACACGCATAGGACTCAAGGACTATTATTTATACAGTCATAAGAGAGTTCCAGCGATGAAACATTGTATCGACCTTGCATACAATAAATTAATTCTCGTACATGCATTTAATATTAAAACCAAGAAAATGCAAAGTTTTTCAGATAATAAAAATCCTACAAAAGATGTTGCCATGTTGTCAAAAGAATTTAAAACAAGAAAGAAAAAGAAATAAAAGACAAAAAGAGAGAGACATGCTTTTCTCAACAGTTGATATATATATATATATATATATATATATATTTGTTAAAAATATGTGGTTAAATGATTAAATTTATTACATACTATTAGCTTAAACTTTTGAGAGAATCGGTAATTTAATATGGTATCAAAGCAGGAGGTTCTAAGTTAGATTTTCGTTAGTTTAATTGATAACATAGATTTCAAATCCTTTTGTGTTTAAAATATTGATAACACTAAAAAAAATGTTGTCATATCCTCAAAATAATTCAAAACAAGAAAAAAAATATGAAATAAATGACAAAAGATAAAAGAGAGATACCTTTCCCAACAATTGACATTTTTTTTAGGGTAACATAGATATATATATATATATATATATTTTTTTTTTTTTGAAAGAATTTTAATATATAACGTCCGCTTCTGATGATACTTTTTATCATCAGATCAAGACACTAATCGGTTTTTAGTGTAGGAATTTAACATCAGGTTTTTTATTCAACCATCAAAAATTTTTTCAATTGAATTAATTGAAACCCACTAAATATATATTAACTTGAAATTTAAAGGCAAATAAAACATAATGGAGATATCTTAACTAGTTCTTTTAAACACATACGTTTATATAGCTATAGGCCTATACATGTTTCATTGGCGAAAGGATGGCAGCAATAGGGATGATGATACTAGCCATTTCCATTGGCAGTGCTATCATGATTCACGGGTATGTCAACCTTGTATATCAATGCATTTTGCAATCTGAAAACTACTGTGTCACCTAATATTAAACAAGGTGGCAACTGAAAGTTCAAATAGCGTATAAAACACTATGAACGTTTAGACCCCCAAATTACAAATTATCAATTCAAGCTTTATATCAAACGATGAATGTGCAAAAAATGAACAAAAGCTTAAAACAAAATTGATAAACAATCTAAGTCAAATAAAATCACATCCATAACAGAAATTAAATGACAAAGATAAAGGGAAGAGAGATGTAAACACAAAGACAACACACGATGTGTTATCGAAGAGGAAACCGAAGCCCTCGGCGTAAAACCTCTCCGCTGCCCTCCAAGCGGTCAAATAATCCACTAAAGAATGTAGTTAGGATGCAAGGACAGCAATAGACCCTCCAAGCCTAATCTACCCAGTGTACCTAAGCCCTCCAAGCTTCTTTCTCCAATGAGGTTACGCCAAACCTTTGTCTTCTTTAACTTACCGGATTCTGCTACTAGTTCATGGCATCTACCAATATGAAATTGGTTCCTTCCTAACTGCTTCCCAAAGCACCAAACAACCTTCCCATAGAAATGGGTAAGGTGGGAAAATGTTTTGGACAATGAACCTCTCTAGGATCTAACAATAGAGAGGGTGAAAGTAGAGGAATTTGAAGAGTCACAAGGTAAAGATTGTGGATGAGTCAATCTTGTTTTTCTCTAGGGTTTCTCTCTCAAATTCTCTCTGGAAGCTTTCTACATTTCGTGAGTATAAGGGGTATTTATACTGGGGTGAGAAAGGAATGCGAAGAGTTAGTTTTTCCAAAACAGAATTGGCTGGCGGCTTGGCCTCGCGACTTGACTGAGTCGCGAGTTGAAGCCACGAACTAACTGAACTACCAAACTGAAATTTTTGTCCTGTAGTGCAATAGCTGGCACGACTGTTCAGCTTCTAGCGGCTTGCCAGTCGCGAGCTACCTGCAAGGTCCAGTCGCGAGTTCCTCTCTGCACACTTCACTCGTGTGCAACATCTGGCGGCTTGCCAATCACGAGACACCAGCGAGATCCAGTCGCAAGTCCCTATTCTGCTGCACAATCTTGAACATTTCTTCACACTTTCTCACACATTACCCTTATATGATTCCCACCTAAATACAGGGTTTCTAAGTGCTAAATTACAAGCAAATTGGCACGGAATAAAGATAACAAAATGGTTGATAAAATTCAACCTTACAGCAACCATGTCAAGGCATGCCAAAAAGAAAGGGAATTTCATAATACTAATAGATGAGTAGAAATAAAGCTGAAACGAGATGACAACTTAAAAAATTTATGAGCTGGATTGATATAGAACAGACAACATAGACTTTCTTGGAGTAGAGAGACCATCATAAGTCAGCAAACAAGAAATTTATGAAGTAGAAAAATATTAGTAGAAATCATCAAAGCCGACAAGGGAATTGCTTAAAAGGCCAATTTGCAAAGTGAAGAAATTATGATCTAATCTTCAAATGACCAAGACCTATCTCAATGGTAGACTTGTAAAAATTCACATCCAATAAAAAGATATTAAGTGGAATTGTAGTCTTAGGCTACAATTAAATTTATTGCCAAACTTTATTCATTTACATCTCTATTATAAAAATGATTATACTGTGTGGTTTCGTGACTAGTATCACTACAAAAAAACGGGGCTATCCCAGCATTTTCAAAACCGCTGGAATAGCCCCAGAAAGCGCTGGGATAGGGTCAAAATTCCTATCCCAGCATTTTTTTTCCCGGCGCTTCAAACCACATCGTTTTGAATGTTGGGGCAAGGTTGCGGAACCTGTACCAGCGCTTAGGCATACACCCTGAAAGCACTGGCATAAGTCATGAACGAATAAAATTTAAAAGGCCTATAATAGTGTTTTTGAAAGCGCTGGCATAGGCTGCACCTATTCCAACATTCTCAAAAGCGCTGGCATAAGTCATGAATCAATATAATTTTAAAGGACCTATGCCAGCGCTTTCAAAAGTGCTAGTATAGGTCCTTTTTTATTTTTTTTTTATTTTTTTTTTTAGCACCTGTAATGTACGTAAAATACATATTTTCCAATACCTGTTTTATAGCAACTGTAATGAACTACAATTCATATTTTCCAATAGCAAATACCATACTACATTAAACTAAGAAACTAAATATATTTAATTACACCATATCAACAATTACATCCCAAATGTCTAGAATTTTATACACAAAATAATACATTCTAAACAACTATGTACAATGTCCTATACAAAAGAATACATTCTAACTATATAGAATGTCCTGCACAAAAGAATATATTCTAATTGTCTAGAATGTTATAATAAAGTTTCCAACTATGATGTGTACATATATATCAAAGTTTGAAACTTTATTATAGATATCAAAATATCATAGTAATTACTCCAAAATAGGTGTCCAAAGTATCACCTACTGCGTATCATCAAATGATAAGTGCTGAGCACCGGGAGACTGGATATCCACTGCAGAATCATCATCACCGAAATCATCCTACGAATTAAGAAACACACAATGGATTAGTGTGCTAAACAACATAGTTAGTAGCTGAATGACACAATATCACTAGTATTACTACCAAGTTCCACATTAGCAATTAAAACACACTCAAAATTACTGATTTCAGTTAAGCATATCAATTGGGTATTAGTCTCAATAAATTTCTCAAAAAGTGATTAATAAGAAATTTATGCAAAAGATTCAATAAGTGATTACTTACAAATAACCTCGAAACAACCATCAATACAAAGAAAAGGAAAATGTTTTCCAAGCTCCTAGTCACAAAACCATAATACAGATAATAACTAAAATAAGTTAAAATGAGGATTTTTAAACAACATAAAAAAATATTTACAAAAAAATACTTATGGGGTGACATTAAATTCAAGATAACTTCTAAAAACCCATAAATTTACCTTATTGTATTAATAAGCCTGAGTCTAAACTCTAAACAAGCTTAATTTCATTTTTGGAATGAATGAGTTTACCTCACTTTGCTGCTTGCAATAATTCAGGGACAAATAATTTTGTTTTTCCTCTATTTGAGGTGGTTGTAATAATCAAGCACTGTAAAACCGCCTGAATGATCAGTTGATTACCTGGCTGTTAAACCTTTTTTTTTTTTTAATTTTATACTTATAAACATGGGGTAATGATGAGAATCAACAAGCATTCAAGGATCCATTGCTTGTTCCAGTTGGGCCAATTACAAGAGCAAGATCCAAGAAGCTCAAAGAAGCACTTAATGGGCTGATTCAAGGGATTTTGGCTGATTCACATTCCAAGCTTGGCCCAAAAGAAGATGAAAGCCTAATAAATTTAATCCAAGCTATTGAGGGCTGATCTGACGTAATTGGGCGCTATTTATGGCATAGAATTATGGCTGATTGACTTTCCAGCTCTAAATCAGTTAACAGATACTTTTCCTTATTTAGATCTTCTAATTTTGGACCAGATCTTCCTTAATTTTAGGCTTTTATTATTTAGAACGTTTTTAGGGTTTTTCCTATTTTGGATCTGCTATTTTCAGACCAAATCAGTTTTTAATTAGGGTTTTATTATTTAGTACGTTTTTTAGGTTTTCTACATTCAGCTATGCCTTATAAATAGCATGCACTCATTGTAATAGAGGGGATTTATTGAATAAAAATCAGAAAAAAGGTGAGGCTTTGCTCTTCTCTTTGGTTCTTCAAGAACTGTGAACTTATCAAGGATTCTTCCTTGTGGCGTTCAAACTTTATACCTTTGGTTCGTGATTCCTTTATAATCATTGGGTCAAGGTCTGTTACTTATACCTTTGGTTCGCGTTTCTCTTATAAACGTTGGGTTTGGGTTTTCTATCAAATCTGAATTTTAGCTTTCTTGGGCAATATTCCAATATTGTTTGTTGGGTCTCAAAGCGAGTCTGTTGAGGTTCGCATCAGGTAATTACAAGAAAGTTTTGTTTTGGGATGATTTAAACTGTCAGTTAAAAGACTTAAACTTAGGACATTAGATCATAAGAACCTGAAAATTACTAGATTAACTCAATGGGTAACTTAGCTACTCATATCTGCTACACATAGATATTTTCTCTTTACAAGTTCTTGTCAAATTCTAGGCCACTACTTGGGCATATTGTCCTTTCTCTGATCACTCATTTACTTACAACCTTGGTGTATTCCTACACCTCATTACAGCCCTTGATTCTCATCTTCAATCACACTACTAATTAGTCCAGAAAGTCATAACACATCAAGCAAATAGACCTGAACTAACATGACACCCTCCCACTAATAAATAAACACTAATACAATCTAAATTAGACAGTAAAAGAATAATTATAAATGATAAAAAAAAAGAATTTTTTATTACTATTATTTTTTGGTTAAATAACTAAAAAAAATCTTTATTTGGATAGAGCAGGTGACCAACAATATTTAGCAAACTGAAAAAAGTTCTCCAAAGACATGGCCAACCAATTAACCTCGTAATATTATTATTGCGTTGTGTAAGCTTTTAAAGGATCACAATTTTACATGTTATTTAATAAACACACTCACACACACAATTGGATTTAAATTCTATTCTATTTTTAATTCCCCCATTAGAATCTTGGAATATCATATTTTCTTTAAATAGTAGAATATATATAATTCCATTACAAAAAATTTTATATAATAAATCCTTAGTTTCATAAATTAGTAATGCTATAGTCAAAACTATTTTACAACATTTTTATAAACTATTAATGTGGCCATTTTTTTATTGGTTTTCATCTTGATCCATTATTGACATTACTTTTTCATTTACCAATAACTACGCATCACATCAGCAATTTATAAAAAAAAAAATTGTAAAAATGTTTGTATCTCTAGCATTATTCTTTCATAAGAGTATATATGTGCATATAAAAACACAACCATAATAATTATGTATTAATAACTACTATAATTTTAAAATTACTATTTAAAAAAAATCGAATTTTATTAAACTTTCTCTTGTGTGTTTGTGTACTATATATATATATATATATATATATATATATATATATATATAAAGTTAAAGACATTTGAATTTTAGTTGATATCTTAATATTTTGGCACATAAGCTTCTGTGGTCTTATAGTGTTACACACCGTATTAATTATAATATCTTTAAATAATAGAATATATAGAGCAGAATATAGAGTTTTTCTTTTCTTTGTTTTTTGAAAAGGAGAAGAATATATAGTTTTTTTTTTTTATTAGAATACATAGTTTCATATACAAACATAATCATAATAAATTAATAATACTATGATATATTCATATTCAAAAACAATAATAATTAATACCTATTAATAACTACCTTATGTAATTATCAAATTTTATATTTAAAAAAAATAGAAAAAAATCATGTTACGTTAACCAACTAGTTTTTTTTTTTTTTTCCTCTAAAAAAATGTTATTGTCGGATATGGAAAGTAGAAACCATCAATGGCAAAAGCTCAAATTAAGTACAGTAACACTCACTATGTCCCATCATTTTCAAAAGTACCTGAAGAGCTTTTTAATGCTATACATTTGACTTGTTAGCTCCAAAGAGAGATGGAATGAGTATAATTAAGAGAAGGACAACTCAAAAACAAGTCACATGTACTCCATAATTCCTATGTATCTCATTTCTAACACAGCACTTGATGTTAAAAGCTGCGGGGAGAAAAGAAAAAAGCAAAATCCCATTCTAGCGGAGTTGGTCAGATGGTAAAGATGCAAGCTTCAATTTTCTCTGAAGAATAGAATAGAAAATGTTGCATTGTAATTGATTCAATTTCAGTTTAGGGGACCAAAGCATCATTAGTTGAACTAAAAAGTCCTGCATGTTTGCTGATCTTAATGAAAAGTAAACTCATATAATATTTACATCTCAGGCATGCTTAATTGTGCTCTTTTTGTTGCACAACCCGACTACGCTAAAGAGACCCTAATAAATCTTCAATCTGCTTTAATAAAAGGGCACGACAATTTTCAAGTTTTCACTGGAAGGCCCTAGTCTTTCCCGGTGCAAAATGAGCAAACTTGACCAAGATACAAAGAGTAGAAAAGAATTAATTGACAGCAGGAAATGCGAATCATATATATTATATTCAAGTCAAAACATAATAATCAAACTAAATTAGTTTCTAAATTAATAATCCAAATTGAAACTAAATTAGTTTCTGAGTGTAGTATAATTTTGCATGAAATGTCCATTTAATTTTCATTATTTGGTGGCACGTGGCCCATTTATAATATTCAATACAAAAATCGAGATAACCACATCATCACTTAGGTAATATCAGCTTACCATCACTATTGTTAAACATTTTCGTGCATATGCAAGGATACATATCAACAAAATAATACATAAATTTTTATTTCTTTAAAAGTTAACAAATTAGTTTGTAAGAATTATATTGTAAAATCTGTAATACCCCTAACTTTAGTCATAATGTTAGGGGATACTATAATCAAAACACAAAAGAAAAAGAAATAATATTTTACTTTCGCTAAAGTTTTGAGTATGGAACAATTGAAAAATTATCTTATAATTTGGGTACCCCATATTAAGTAATTTGAGTATTGCTACTTGTTAGAATATGTTATAATAGATGAATTTCAAAATTGGAAGAATTTAAATTGAAACTAAACCAATGAGTGAAAAAAGTGAGAGAAAGAGAAAGAAAATGAGGAAAAGAGCGAGAGATTGAGAGAAACTAAACTGAAACAATATTTCTCACTTAATGATCTGTTACAATTGAGATTAGATATTTACACATGATTAGAGAACCTTCCCTCTTCTTACCTAACAGGAAAATCAATTGGAATGAAATTTGTTATAATGAACAATGTCTAACTAAATCTTGAATCACTCCCAATAGTTGGATCAAAACGGCGTCACAACCTTTAATGAGAAGCTCTTGTTATAAAACGGCATCATGTGGAAAGCGTGTTTAGTTGACTTAAGTTAAATGACATTGTACTTAAGGGCTGTTTGGTAGACTTGTTTAAACACATGTTTTCAGTTTATAAATAATATTACACCCATTTTCATATACTTTTTTATCCACACGTATTTTTTAAAAAAAAAATTAAAAAATGTTATTTAAATACATGTACCAAACGAGTCCTTATGTCACAACATCATTTTTGCTTTTTTGATACTGTTCCAATACTAACATGATAAACCTCCTTGTTCCTTTGGAGTAGAACTTGGTTTAACAATATTATATATTAAGATATTTTCATGAATAATTAAACTATGATTTTGTAGAATATCATAAGTTACAGGTAATTGTACTAAACCTTATGTATTTATATGCATACATTGAGCTCATTGTAATACATACTTATGAATAATAAAGATGTAACCACTTAGGACTTCTAGTAGTTAAGGGGTTTTTATTGTAGATGTAGGATGTCAGGCCAAACAACATTAGTCCTTTGCTATTTTCCTTTTATTTTAAGTTGGTGTCATAGCCACAATCTTTTTTACTCATCAACCTTTATTGTCGCTTCTATTCAACATCATAGCCTACACCTAAGATCTAAATCCATGAGGATCTCATCTATACCTAGACTCCTTAGATTTGCAATTGAGTCCTCTCAAAGTTTTCGTTTCAATGTTACACACACCTTTAAGCACCATTGCAATTCTAATCATCTACTTCCTTGTGGTTGCACGCACCACTTCTTCCTCTGTAGACACCCTCCATGTGTCTAACATGCACTTAAAGCCGTCACAAAACGTCATTTTTTTCTAATTATGCGTTTGACCTACTATCTAATTTCTATACATCCTTACCCCTAAGTGTTGGACACATACCTATTTATGCTACCATGCTAGAGCTCTTTCCAAGTCTCTTGTTCAATCTTCTTCTTACTTTTTTTTCGTTGCCCAAGTAGCATGTAACTATTTTCACATGCATCACGAGGGTCTCTCTATCTTCAATAATGATCTTGTTAGGTTAAAATAAATTAACCCCGGTTAATTAATTCAATTATCCAAATTGATTAATTAGGTCAAATTATATGCAAATCATGGAGCACAAATAAATTACCAAATAAACTAAGTGTAGCAGAAATTAAATTAACACGATGATTTATTGATAAATAGGGAAATTAAACCTTTCGCAAGACAAAAACTCTACTAGGTGAATTTCAAGTCACTACATCCATTAATCCACTAATTAATAATCAAGCGGTTACAAGTATGAGAAATCTTACCACTACCCTAGTCTACCCCAAAATACCAACCTACAGTTAAATCTTCGCTCCAATACCCAATTGGACTTGATCGTGTAATATACTTCTTTGCTTTGCACAAACCTCCAATCTATGACTAACTCCTTTACACAGATCCCAGTTTGTGACTAACTCTAGCAACTTGATTGATTGTTGTTAGTTGCAAAGTTCTTCACTTCAAAGACGTTGAAGATTAGGAAACAGTTTGTTACAAAACTCTAAGACTTACAAACGCAGTAGCTTCTTACAAACTATATGAGTTCTGAGTCTCTGTTTTCGTATTTGATGACTTTTAAAATAAGCCTTATATATATATATATATATATATATATATATATATATATATATATGACTAAGGTTGTAGAAAGAGAAATCCTAATCATTCAAGTGATCATGGATCGAAATTTAGATCTGAGAATTCTGAATTCATTAGTCTCGATATATCGAACTTGTGTCGAGCTTCACTGAATCAGCTTTTCTTCACTTGTTTCTTAAATCAATCTTTATGTTTTTAATGATACCACTTGATGTCTCTGAGCAACATACTTCTTGATATATTAAATTCAATTTAGATCTACTCAATTATAAGTAAAGTGCGTTTTGTCAAAGGATAAGTCTATATATAAAGAATATGACTCTAACAAATATTTTATTTTTATTTTAAAAAAATTGGAATTTCTTAATGGCTTTTGATTCATTCAATGGGTTTTTAAGATCTTCCTTGTAGTGAAGACTTTCCTTCAAACTCAAGCTTTCGTTAAGCCTCCACGTTGAAAAGGAGAGGGACATTAGAAAATATTAGGTGAGATTCCCAAAATTAAGTAGACCATGATTTTGTAAACTACCTGGGCTAAGCCTAATGTACTCTTTTACATATAATATATTTAGTTCTTTGTAATACAAAATTCCAAATAATAAAAATGTCTTAGTTAATTAAGGATCTTTTTACTGTGTATGTAAAATGTCAAGCTAAAAACACAAATCATTTATCTTTCTCTCTCTGCATCTTTTTTTTTTTTTTTTTCTTCTTCTTCTTTTTATTTAAAACTGTCTTTTAACATAAAACAAGGGAAAATAAGGAGGCCAAATTACTTTTTTGACATTGAACTATGCATCAGACTTCTATGTCATTTTTTAAATATCAAATGTGTTAGTTTAGTAAAGTTTTTACAAGAGTTCAACGTTATCTTTGACCTCACTTGCTGCCAAAGTTGATTGCCAAAATCGTACAAATCCTTGCCCTCCTCAATCTAGAATTATAGTAAGAATCAAAGCTTAGAATCACTCAATTATAAAGCAATTTTTCAGTTAGTAAATTGATACAATTTACAATTCGAAGATGAAATGAAATTCTAACACAGTTTAAAAATCATAATCATAATTTACCCTAAAAGAGATATTAAAAGAAGTCTAGAACTGACATAAGAACAAATAGAATGCAATAGATATAGAATATAGAATTGTGTATAGTAATCACAAAAAAACGCTTTAATTTATAAGTATCCCAGAACCACATAGATAAAGCCTAGACAGTAGTCACAGCAGAAGGAAAAGAAAACGAAAGATGTTAGAGAAGAAGAAGAAAAAAGAAGAAGAAAGATGTTCGAAGCTCCACTGTTTGGTGCAGCTTTATTTCCTATGTTGGTCTTGAAACCTGTGACCAAAATTGTATTTTTCTTAAATTAGCTGCCTTTTTGGATTGCATGAACTGTGCCAACATAAATAAATAAGAAAGAAATTACGAGAGAGAAAAATTAGAACCCATAAAAAATAGTAAGTACTCCTTAAAATAACCACCAGACTGTACTTAGAAACATCAAGTACTAGTAAAAAATGATAAAGGAATTTTGAATTATAAATTTATAATAGTAGAAATCATCTTTCGGAATCTTTTACTAATTAAACTAGGACATGATTTTACAATACTTAAGAAAGAGATCACTATATTCCAATACTAACTAATTTGAGCATGAGGAAGTTTTTTAGTGATTATAACGGAGCAAAATAGCTGAAGAAGAACGAGAGAGAGAGAGAGAGTGAGAGTTGTGAGGAAGGAGGGGGTGTTGTGAATTTTGTTCCAGGTGTTACAGAAAATTAATTTGTTGAAGTGTTTACCAGGAAATAGCTTTCACCATGCTGCAAGCCCTGGATTAAGAAGCCAAATTCATTGATAGGTACTGGTACTCCAGAGGAATGGACCAACACTACATCTTGACCAAACATTGCTTTCATGTCAAGTGGCCCCCTTGGAACTTCTGTTAAAACCCCATTAATAAAAACTGTGATGAATCCTGAACAAAGAAAAGAGAATCAAAGGGTGAAAGGTTGAGCTTTTGGAATTAAATTCTCAATTCTTAGTTCTGAGATCATGGATTTTCTTCTTAAATCAACAAAGATCTCTAAAAGGAAATTAAGGAGTACTGTAAACTATAAGGTACTATACTAACTAAGGTTTTTTTATTTAATTTTTTCATTGCCTCTTTGGGGAAAAATTATGGAGAAGGAGTGCATGGAAAAGAGCTCTCATGTTTTTACGGGAAAGTGCAATTTTCATACTTCGAATCAAACACAAAAACTGACATATCAGTGAAAAGTTGCTACTTTTTTCATCAACAGTCATCCTAATTAAAATTGATGACAAAGACTAAGAGGATTTTGAACTTCTGAATTTCAATGAAGCTTATTTTAGAAAGAAGACTTAGGGTAAATAGTTATATTAGAAAACCAAGGATAATTACCCTGAGTAACTCAACTTGGGAAAAGGGAAAAAAGTACTTAAGAGGGACAAAGAAAAAGAGATTTCCAAGCAAAGATGAAAACATCAAAACAATTACCTAAATGATAAATTAAAGAGAATGAATATATATATATATATATATAGATATATATATATATATATTATTTTTTGAAACTATATAAGAAGTTAATTATGTGAGAGACGTTTAGAATCTTGTAACTTAATGGTATGCCATTTTTTTTATTTATTAAAATGAGGGTTTCAATCCTCGTACTGATATTGTAAATTTTGAATTTAAGAAAAAAAAATGTGAGAGACTGAGACCGAATCATCAGCCATGCATTTACCAGATTGGTACTGCAAATTTGAAGTATCGGAAGCACATAAACCAGGCGTTACAGCAGAGCTTTGCTCGATTTCCGGGAAACCCATTTGACCAGAGACTGAAAAAAGACATTGGTCCACAGCAACATCGTTGCCCATAACTCCACATGAAGAAGAAGAGGAACCCAGATGATACGAAGGTAATGATAAAGGCCCAAAACTAAAACCAGAGCTACTCTCAAATAACTGAGTTGCACCACAGGTACTAGTGACTACTAGTTGTGGTTGTGCTTGAGCCTGATTTCTTTGTTCAAGATTAGCTTGCATCTGGCGTTGTCGGCGACGAGATCTTGAGCGTCGGTTCTGGAACCAGTAGAAAACATTTGCATCCCCAACTGAACCGAATTTCTCAAGCAGTTTTCTTATTCTCACTGTTTCATCTTTGGGAGGATTAACCATCCCACTGTTAAAGATAGACTCTAGTATTAGGATTTGCTCTGGCTTGGGAGTCCACCTTGATCTCACTGGTTCATTTCTCTCTGAGCCTTGGTTTGGACTGTTAGCCTCTTGCCCTTGTTGATCTTCCATTACTCGAAGAAGAAAAAGTAAAAATGAAATGGTTCTGATGCAAAAATCTAGGTAGGAAAACCAGGAAGCAACAAGAACACATATACTAACCGCTTTAAAAGGATGAAGCTATTTATATAAATATAAATATATATATATATATATATATATATATATATATATATATAAAGGGAATATATTTTATCTCACTGAAATTACAAACACACCCTTAATATATTAATTTTCTTCATTTCATCACCTAGGACCAAAATAGTTCAATACCTTATACACTTTTTGTTTTACCCCCCATGTTTTACCAAAAACCTTTCCAACATGGAAACAGGCAGGGATGGCATTAGGGCAGGGTAGGATCGGATTAGGGGTGACTTGTTTTTGTCATGTTCGCTTTTCGAACGGGAAAAATCCTTGTAGAGCGAGGTAAATTAGAAGTATATTTCAATCCTTAATGCGGTTATTTCGAGATTAATGGACAAATAAAAAGAAAAAGAAGATGGACAATTGTGGAGTGTTAAGTGAGTGAGAAACCAAGTGTGGTGGGATGGGATGTGCAAAAAAATATATAAATAAGATATGTAT